>CM060900.1:109597619-110221369 GCA_030762935.1 Hymenopus coronatus
GACTTTATGTTCAATACGCTTAAAAGGTTTTAAATGTGAGGTGGTTTAAGGGTATTAGGGTTTAATAATTAACATGGCGCACTTCTATGTTGCATAACTGTACTAACCATCGGAAAAGTGATTCTGAGATCATTTTCCATCGGTAAGAATAAATTGTAACATTTGTGTTCCAAATTCATTCCAATTTATTCTCGTGGGTTTTCTCGGTCACTACGCGAATGATAATTTATTTTAAGTTCCTAATACATAAACTACAATTATTGAGTAACTCGTCAGCTGCTCCAAGACGTAACCAATTTGTGCCATCGAAACATCACAGGCACAGTGCATTTTGCGTAAAATTGTTTTCATGAGAATAAAGGCAACATGATGCTAAACCCTGACACAGTTCCTTCAGTATTTAGTTTCCCTTCTTATCTGACAGAGGTAACGAGAACGCTAATTTCACTCTTATAACTATTTTGTATATGTTTTATTGGCATTACAAGGAAGTGCTAAAATATTAGGTTCAACATTATAATTTGACCTAAACAAAAAAAAAAAAAAAAAAAAAAAAACTCGATTAAGCTAATTTTTCAAATCTGTAATTTCAGACTGAAACAAAACCCCACAGGATGCAAAAAGGAATTTTGCAAATGCGTTAGAACATAAAGAATATTAAGTAATAATCGATTCTAATTTTAGATTTATTTATAATTATTTCAGGAAGCACACACCATACTCTCCTGTTGTGCACATATTAATATACCTATCTTATCTAACGTCTTGAATGCAGTTTACTGAAGAGGAATGTAGGTACCTAATTTGACTTTTATTTTATTTTTATACTGTACATGCCATCTCTGAAAATCCAGTGTCGCGTATGTTTTATTTTTTTCTGCTAAAACATTTTATTTATTTGCATACCGTCTTAGGTAATATCGTCGTATTACCACTTTGGCCTTCCATAACATCTGCTTAAATTTGAGGTGTACATTAAAACTGTACTTCTCGATTAACTTAACACACATTCAGTATCGCATTCATATTTCCAGACTCTTAAGAGTGGGGAGTAAGAATAGCTTCATCAGCCCAGAATCAAACCCAGCATATTTTTCATTTTTAATTCAGCATTTTGACCACTTTACTACAGATACACTCTTAACAAATCCTCTTTATAATTCTTGTTGTCGACTTTGTGCATTAAAGTAAAAAAGGAGAAAGTATACATGGAATCACTGAGAAGAATCTGAGAAAACGGAATTGAAGCTGAACTGTGATCTCTGTGATGCTTACATCTTGTTCCTAAAACAATTTAAATACAGGTATGCGATATTCAAGTTCAATGATAACATTTACTTCTGTTGTGGGATGAAATTCCGTCTAGTCAATGAAGTGGTTTTATTCAACTTCCAACAGGACATTCAAGGTCTAATCCCTGTGCATAGATGCTGACGATCATAAAGAACCTGTTGTCGCAATTATTTCCTGCTCAGGTGTCCTTATGACGTAATTATAGCTGTTTTAAATTTCACTGTTTTCCCATTACACCCAATGTATTGCGCGCGACCTAGGGAGTCCCTTGCCCTCCACTAGATTTCTTCATATCACGACACTTTATCTGGTCTGCGCAGCCAGGCGTGTACGGATTTGTTAAAAACAGATGTTTCTATGTATGGTAATATAAAAATCAGTTGGGCGATTTTTGAGAATTATTTAACTACTGCAAAGTCCAATTCACTTTTTAGTTCCACTTCATAGATTACTGACAGAATAAAAAGTATTTACCGGGCCCCGGCGTATGAACACGAAAGCAATAGAATTATAAAAGTACATGCTTATAAAGAAGGTTGATTTTAGTCGACAATGTAGTGAAGTAGAAAAGAGTTTGTTTCACAGAAAAAAGTAAAATAAGGCACATTCGAAACAGTACATAATGTGTACGTACAGTGTCCTGTACTGCAGTTTGCAGAAGCTATGGTTTGCGACACGCCGGTAACAGGGGTGTTCGAAATGCGACACGTCTGGCACATGCCAGATTCTTCCAGTAGCTTCAACAAGCTTCCTAGAAGATTTTGTGGCGTCATTTCTCGCTATAAATGGAAGGAAAAATTGCAAGCCAATTCAGTGAGACGTGAGTCAGACTTGCTGGAATGTTAGCGCGCAGTGGCATGTCAGCAGTGGCGTCCGAAGTGTCCAGTGAGTTGTTTAGAGCAATGAATTAAAGACTATATTTGTAACCAATTTTTAAGTCAATAAAGACTTTTGTTACATGTAGATCGTCACGATTTACTTAGGTTCAGACAAACAAAAGGGAATCGAATCTGCTTATAATGATGCGATACTCATGCGATACCAATGCCAACGTTTTAAATGCTAAAGTAGGAAAACTTTCCTTACTCTTTGAATGTTCTAATCAAGATCGTCAGCAGCGTACGATAATTGTATAAACAGAGAAAATTGTGTCCAATTAACTTAATAAATCAGGCAACTAATATTTTAAAGATAACAATTCAGAATATCTTTCTCGATGGTGGCTGGTGCGCATTTTCCAAAGCGGTTAACTGGTGGCCTGGGAGTGGGAATCTTCATATTCACCAACTTCCCTCTGTTTCATTGTATATGAATATGGTCTGTGTATAATGTAAAAAACTATTCATCTTATTTATTATAAAACAACTGTGGGACCAAAGAGAAGGTTTAAAATGCTACCTACAGTGACTATTGTCCTGCGAAAGTTTCCCGATTTTGATGAACATTGTCTACTTGTATGGGAAAAAATTGATTTCGAATATTATAACAGTTTTACCAACATACAGTTTTTATTCAATTCAATATGTTATTAATTATACTGGTCTATAGAACTGAAATTGTTTTAAATTTATTTTACAGCAAAAAATGAATCATAATAATTTAACACATTATGGATCTTCCGGGCATATATCGACGGCATTTCCCTAATTGGTTAGGGTTCCATATATCTTTTAATTTTAATCATTATACCGCACATATTACATTCATACTTCCAAACTGGAGGTTAGGGAATGATTTCGGCCAGAGTACAATCTCTACACCCCAGGCAGGACCATTCGCACAGCAGGCGACTGAGCTACGGGCCCAGGCCTTCAGAACTTGGAGGACTGCAGGAGGGGTGTTACGGAAGTACACGTTTCGCAGATGCTTCACATCCTTTTGCGTAAGTATCAGGAGAGCTATTTATTCATTAGGAATGACTGGGGTTGTAAATATTACAATTATAAGAACTAAATGAAAAGGACTCGATTAAAGTGTTCTACATAATTTTATAATAATGGGGGAGGTAAATGCAACTTATTAAATCGTCAATATAATTTAGAAACCTGAGCATGGAACGAAGGTCAGTCAGCGTATTACGAATAATTTTTTTTTTAAAAAGTCTGATGTGCTGCATTCCAACACAACCTTCTCCATCTATTCTAGAAACAAACTATTCTTACAAAAGACTATTCTTTTATCTACAGGATGCTATACGAGATAAATATTAACACCGTTGGTCTTACTACTTAGTTCCTTATAAGGAGAAGGGAAATAAGGAAATATACCAAACTAAAGTGATAGTCAGATCTTTTAAAAGCCGATCGATATGTGAACAATTGAAGTTTGGTTCCCTCTGCCTTTCCAGGGAAATAAAAGTTAAAACGGAAGGGACCCAGTTTGAGAAGATGCGTAATTTAAAATTGAAATCAATAACAAAGAGTATCTCGGGAGCGGTCAACTCTGTAGCAAAAACTCATATGGCATAAATCGTGTGTTTTAACGAGATTTATGTAGCAATCTTTTACGTATCTTTTAAGGTTCATCAGTTATGTAAAATTCCGCAAAATGCATTCAGAATTAATGTCTTCAGAAACTATTCCGGGAAAATGCAAGTATACATTTAGTTTGTGATGTAAATAGCTTTAATATACGGTATTTTAATTAAAATTGTTAAAGCCATTTTAGAGAAAAACATTTTCAAAAATTTCCATGTAAAGGGTAGATTGCGGTGGGGAATTTTCTTGAAAAGCTTCGTGTCGCATCCTTAGAAGATACCAAACTTAAATACCAAGCTTGGTGCATAACGACCTTCTAGTCATTGAGCCAGGCGCGCGCACGTACACACACACACACACACACACACACACACACACACACACACACACACACACACACGGGTGTTTTGTCTAAAAATATTTTTTGGACTCAGGGAACCTCAAAACATATATTTACGGTGAAATCTCGGTATCGAATTTTTGGGTGGAAAACAATACTTCCTCTGTAATTTATGTACATAGTAAGTGTAGAGAAAGCAATAAGTCAGGTCAGACCTCTCAAAGCGAAACAAATTATTAGCTGTCAGGATTTACTTATATTAAAACTGTCTCAAATTCTGGTATAAAATTGTGTTCAACAAAGAAGTCGGCAATGCATGCTCTAACAAACCTATATTGGAGGTTACAGCCTCTAGCAGTGAAAGATCGTGAAAAAATGTTATAATCCGCTGTCTCAGCTGTTCCCAGCATGAAACCGGAAGATCCAATGCCTGGGCTATTCATCCTCGAGAATCTGAGCAAGGATTTCCCACTGTTGTTTTCTTTCATTGGTGCGACTACAAGATACTCGCCTACAAACCGGTTTCGAGCCATTTAGCAAGAAATTATGTAATATGCTTACTTGGCTAGGGGATTTTCTATAAATCTAGATGGCTATGATTAATGTTACAGGCTTTACAATGGCCTCAGGTAAAGATCAGCACTGGCTACTACACTTCGCGGTAATTTTGGAGGGAGAAAGCTAGAAATGAAGCGCCTCTGATTCACATCTAATGTCCGGAAGGAAAATGTGCCCACCGAGTGATGGAACATTTGGGTTGGAGAGGGTTAAAACCCTTCAGAACGAGATCTTTCGAACTTCGGAAGCATCACCTAAGTTCTACTTCACACAAAGACTTTCTCACCCACCGTGGTGTAAATGGTACCATGATAGTCTGAAACAGCCAAGATCGCGGGTTCAAACCCGGCGGAGGATAAGATTTTTTTCGGGCGTAAAAATCCTTAGTATGATTTCCTTCGAAAGGGAAGCAAAGCCGTTGGTCCCGTGTGGGCTTACGACACGCAAAAGAATCTCAAGCCTGATAAAAAGGCCTCTGAGCAAAATTAAGCTCTCTTTCACGCCCAATATAGAATGAGACGCTCAGAACCACAGCGGTCAATGAGCGTAAATAAAGCTCCATTTCAATCAAGAACTTCACCGCTAATAAAACTGCCAGTTCTTAGATTTGTTGAAGTATTGGGTGTAAGTTTTGATCACAGACATAATCAAATTATTTTTCAAAATTAATGCGTTTAACCCTAGATATGCAACTTTTCAGCACAATTATTTTCAAAATACTAAACTTTACTAAACTTTTAAATTCTGCATATTATTTATCAATTATAGTTATACAATTACAAGTTTAAGTTTTCCAAAAGTTGATAACTTTTCCCAGAAAAAATAACGTATACAACAGTTTTTACTTTACTAAACCCTAAACAAATAACTGTATTTTATATTAAGAAGAGGCTCTTTAGAGCTCTTCATCTAATTTCAAAGAATCTGTGCTGAACATTTTAAAGAACCTGAACAGACTTATATAAGGATAGACATTTTAAAGTGGCGAAAATATAAAAACACAAGAATGTGAGAAAATCAGGTATCTAAATTTCATGCATTATTTGCACACACCTGAGCACGTGCATTTTCACGACAATTTTATGCAATTAAATGACAAACTTGCAGTTCAATTCTCATTCTGCAATGTCTGAAAATCTTTTCTATGTAAATTTAAGCTTTTTCCGAAAATTATTTGAAATTGGAGTACATAATGACGTTATGGTTTAGATCCAACTGATATTGATGTTTTCTAATTATAGGTTGCTCTCCCCTCAAAACATCGACACATGTCGATGTATTTAAGGCACGGACTCGTGAACGGGAGATATATAGTTTTAACCCTCCCCCACATTTTTTTTTTATTTCTCCACACGTACTATGCACATAGTGTATAGAGACAGTATTATATTGCAACCAAAAATGCGATAGCGATATCTCAATGGAAATAAATGTTTTGAAACACTCTGAATCAAAAAAAAGCCTTTTTAGAAAAAGGTCAGCGTGTGTGACTCTGGACAGCATAGCTCAAAAACGAAAAGTCCGTTAAATGCCAAACTTGGTACTTCAGTTTATTGTCTCCCGAGGATGAGACACTTAAGATTTTCAAGAAAATTCCCCACCCTCAACTATCCTTTACATGGAAAAAAATTCGAAATTTTTTAATTTCTCAAAAACGGCTCTAATAATTTTGATCAAAATATCGTATATCGTTTTAATTTCTCAAAAACGGCTCTAATAATTTTGATCAAAATATCGCATATTAAGATATTTACATGACAAATAAAATGTATATCTTGAACTCTCTGGGAATAGCCTCTGAAGACCTTTATTCTGGATGAATTTTGCAGAATTTTGGATAACTGGTAAACCGTGCTTATTACACCAAAAATGTAGCTCTCGTTAAAACACAATTTGTCATATTATTATTATTATTATTATTATTATTATTGTAAAGCTGACCGTTTCCTAGATATTCCTTGTTATTTGTTTCACCTTTGAAGTACTTTTACTTTTCTCAAACGAAAATTTGTCAACTCCTAGCGATACAAACTTAAGGATTTCAATCACATAGCAAAGATTTGACTATCACTTTAGCTTATGGTACTCCATTATTTCCCTTCTACTCACAAGGAAGCAAGTAATAAAACCATTTCTGCAAGTTTTATCTCCATTAGCATGAAGTAGATAGAAGAATAAGCTTTTTAACAATAGCTTGTAGCAGGTGTAGAGAAAGCAATGTGAATGGAACACATCAGATACCCACCCAGTCGCCCTCCGTTGTGTAATGGTTACGGTGCTAACTTCATATACCCAAGGTCGCGGGTTCAAACCCGGCGGAGGACGATGGATTTTTTTTCGGGTGTAAAACTCCTTGGCATGGCTTCCTTCGGAAGGGAAGCAAAGCCGTGGGTCCCGTGTCGTAAATTTACGGAAAGTTAAAGAACCGCAAGCCTGATGGAGAGTCCTCAGAGCAAAATTAAGCGGTCTTTTCACGCCCAATTTAGAATGGGGCAGTGAGAACCACAGTAGTTAAAGAGCATCCATAAATAACATGCCCCAGATTTTCCTGTTCTCATAACTGGTAACCGCCGGGAGCTACCCTACTAGACCGAAAAACATTTATAAAACTTCCTTTATCACTTAATTCGGCTAATGTATCTCCATTGTTGTGCAGTATGGAATAAAAACGGGCATTACATTACTTCTTTCATACAGGTATGCTCCAGAGAATGACAGCTGTTACATAAATGCCGCATTCTCTCCGCAAGTTATAGGCATTGCCTTCCCTGGTGGATATTTCCTACATTAAGGGGTCAGTATGAAATTTAATCAGTATTCAACATTTCGACTGCTGATATCAGGACTGTCAACCTCAGAGGCATTGGTATTGTGATTACTTTGTTATACATCATTTTTATAGAGTAGAAATAAAAGTCTTCTTCCTTTCATTTCTTTAGTATACTAAATGGAAAAGTTTAAACTCCAACAGTAAAGATACGCATAACATTACTTTCTAGATGCGATTTTGTGGCATTGTTCCCGTTCCTGTTATTATAATCATCACAATTATAAATATTTTGGGAAATTAATTCTAATTTTTTTAAAGATTTTTTCATATATTCAAGTTAAATTTTAAATTAATTATATACCATAAACTCGACCAATTGAATTCCAAAACTGAAGTTCCTGTGCCTGTACTTATTGCAGATCGTCAATAAAATCTGAATAACACCTGGTTTTAAGCAGTTACAACAAATCACAATTCGTATTTACGTATGTCAACCTAATGCATTTTAAGATTACTGCATGGTAATTTTTAAAATTTTCAATTCCGAAATTTAGCATTTTATGGCACTTTGAAGGAAATACATAGGTAATGACTTTTTGCACAATTTTAATATAAAACTAAAATCATTTGGAAAGGATTAATTTTGAAATAAAAAGGCATATATTAAATTGCGGATTTTAAAAAAACCAATGTGTGTTAAAACAACAAAGAGAAAAATAGAATTGATCGGTGGCTAAAGCATAACATAGAGAGATCTGAGGTGTTACATTCACATAGCTTTCTCTATCCTCTATTTATTAGTGGGTATTCACACTATCCTTAAGAACATTTATTTTTATGACTACTTAACCTTAATCGAGATAAACCTTTGCAGAAATAAGTAACATTGCTAATTTCGTTATGGATATAACCAGAATAGCGCAAAAATGTTTAAGGTGATAACAGATGTTGGCCTTATAATTCGAAACTTGTTTCCTTACAACCACGAGAAACTGGTGAAAATCGGCACGACATTGAAAATAATGAAGTATTGAACACAACCATAAATAATGGATATCTCGGAAATGGACTTTGCCACAAAAAAGGCTACTTGGAATAAATTATGTTTTAAGGAGATCTAATCTTCTATATAGTATGTTTTCGTCCATTCCTTAACGTGTGTCAAACAAGATTATACATGCTTCAGAATATACTAAACCTAAGTAATAATATTGATAGTTAACCAAATTTTCGTTTACAATTTGTGTGTTATACACACAGCACGCACACCGGCGAATCATTTTCTAAAAATGTTTTAATTTTTACTGAGGGATTATGAAAATGTGCATTTTCGGTGAAATTTCTGTATCAAATGTTTGGGTAGAGTGTAAAACTTCTGTTACATACCTTCTATTGGTAAACAGTAGAGAAAGTAAAATGGAGAAGTTCTGATACGAAAACAGAATAATAAAATTACATACATAAAGTAACTGAATGCTTTAAAATGCATGAATCAGGGCATTTGACTAAAAACAGCACATATGAAAATATTTTGCCCTGGGATTTCTGTTCCGTCATTCATTACAATTAATTATACTTATCTGAAATATTTTTAATATATACGCTAGATAAGATTACGTCCTTAGCATTCAGATTTGCGACTGAACATTTAGCGCTCTGTTTATTTGTCTATGCTTGCAGTCTCAACTTTCTATGTACTATTTTATTGCAATATCGGTGGATGGTGCCCCAACCACATGCTACAATGCTGTTCTGTATCAGATCTAGCCCAACTGTGTTGTACATGATGAAACAGTTTTCTACTTCTTCAAAAAAAAAGTAAGATCCCAAATACAATTCAGAACAACAAAATCTGGGTTGCGTTTAACTGTCAAAAATGGGCAGGCAGACCATATTCATTTTCCTGCACAGTGTGTGGTGGCTGGGAATGAATTCATATACCTCAAAAAAGGAAGAACAGAAATATCAACATTAATAAACCAACCAAATTAAATCTTCTAATAATTTCAGTTAAATCTTCAAACCCACTGACGATACTCGGCCAGAGGAGAAAGGATTAGAAAGCTGAGTAACTTCCTGGGGAAGGGAGATAAAGAACATGTTTTTCGCATTTTTTTCCATTTGACTGCTCAGACTTTTGTTGCACTTAGCAGACATTCCATATAGATGTTCTTATTTTTCTTTTTTAGGTTTTCAATAAAAAACTTGTTCATGAATTGCAAGAAATTTCACATTTATATCGCATTTTAGTGTAAGTTTCGTATTCCTGAGTCAATTTCGTGTTTTATTACAGCTTCAGAACATACTAAACAGTGGTATTCAGGCCGTAAAAACTGGTACTGCAGGAGTGCAAGCCATTATGAGTATTTTGCGTTATAGGCATGGCATTTGCGAAAAAGCAACATCTATAAATACATATTTCAGATGTGACTAGCTAAGTATGTTCCTGAAACCATGGTTTTTCGATGAATTGTTGCTTTGAGTTAAAAACTATTAAGTACCTATATAATAAGTAACTTACTATTGTTACATTTTCTACGACAAATGTGTGTTAAAATTATAAATGGAATTGGTATATTTTAAAACTTATTTCAAAACAAAAGTGTGTTTAATTTTAATTTTGGTGAAAACTGTTTGAGTATGGGAGATAACACTAAATGTTATATTTTGAGAATAAAATGACTCACTATGTTAAAACATAATTGATTAGTAGATTCAATTAATCGTACCTATTTATTGGAAAATAATATTGGCATTTCACTCACAGTTGAATTGCATTCCTAAAACAAATAAGTTTTCTTATTAATCATTATTGTATTAAATCTAGTTACGGGAAATTCGGTTTACCGTAGTCGTAGTTTGGAAGAAATAAATGGAAAGTTTAACTCCATGGCTTAACATACACATTTTTTGCCAGTGTCCTTAAGGTTTCAGTTTGAAAGAAGTATGCGCATAGCTGCAGGCTCCTCAGTCCGCCACTGATTACGACGGGTATAGCAGACACGAAGCTGAGATGTTAAATTTGCAGTTTCAATTCCAACTAATGGAGCCAATAAACAGGCCAGGCTGTGCTTGCTCTGGTCCACTTCAACACTTCTGTCGCATACTGCAGTGAATATCAAATATTCCGTCTTGTCATAAAACTAATCTCACAAGCTGTTTTTAAAACCTTGTTTTAGACTGAAATGTGGAAATTAAAACCAGACGCTTTCTTTCAAAACTACTGCTTGCTTCAACAGATTTGTTTCATAATTCTTAATGTGCTGCAAAGAAAATTACAATTATTAATACCAACACGGGGCAGCACGTTCACTGCTGCTAGTTAAATGTTCTACTGTGTTAAATTAGCTAAAGGCCTGTTTCCAGAAAAAGTGACAATTACTCCACAGTGTTAGGATTTTTTACTCAACACTGCGTACTTGTAGACGAGGTATTGAATTCCACCTAAAAAAATTAGCACCAGAAATACGTTTTGAAACCCTTGAAACCCAAAAATGCAGTCACGGAAAACGTCTGTGGGTGTTTCTGTATGTGGCAAATACAATTAAAAATGAAAACTCGGTTAAACATTTCAAAGCGATGATGCATATTGACCTTTGTTGCCATGGGGATCCATTCGCTTAATATCAGTTCACTAGAACTGAAATTCGGCGTAGAGTAAGTACTAGAGCACAAATGGAGCACTCTTAACATGCTGATTATCATGTTATGGAGGGTTACGTGATTAATAATGGACACAGCAGTAGTTACACAGGTACATAATACCAAATAACTTAATGATGGTATGTACATTACATATCTAGAAAAATATTACTGTAATTCACTAAAAATTACTTCTGCAACTTCCATCACGTGAAAAAAAGTTCTCCAGTGTTGCGTTCACATGGTTTTCCCTACTCTCTATCGCTTAGATGTTTTTAGATATACAGATTATTCTTATGGAACTTTATTTTCCTATCTACTACATTTTAATTGCCATAGATCTTATTATCTACATTACACATTTGTTTACAGATACGGGGAACGGTGCCAGCTTCTGTAGTGTGGTGGCAGAGGGTCTGCTTCACATTCAAGAGATCCCGATTTCGAATCTCGGTCAGGGCGGGTCCCCCCCCTGAGGTTTTTCCCTTATGCTGAGAAGACAAATGTATAACTAAGCTATATGGACCTGGCCACATTTGAACGCCATTTCACCCCAGTTACATTCAATCATCGTCTGTTTGACCTTCCGGTTTAAAAAAACGTTAAACTCACAAAAAATTAAAAAAAAAAGTATGTGTTCCTTCACATGAAACTTTCTACCTATTCCGCAATAAATTATTCTTAAAAAACCTTATTCTTCTAAATACTGCACGATAATACGGTTAAACATTGGCAGAAATGCCTTATTGCATAGTTCATTATAAACAGAAAGTAAACAAGGGTAAGGTAAAAGTCAAACCTTTTAAAACCGGGTTGCTATGTGATTGAAATTAAATTCTCTTTGTATGACCAGGAGTAAAACAAATGAAACCGGGGAAACTTCCCGTTGGATAACATTAGGTATTTTAAAATTGAAACCCATAACAAGGAATATCGAAATGATTGACTCCACCAAAATTGTATATAACAACTGACTGTGTGTTTTACATGCTCTCTGTAGTAAGTTTTTGTCTCTTACTGTGTACCCGTTATGCAGTCATCCAAAATGAGCAACTCTTCATTAGCTACTGGCAGAAAATTCAAGATATACGTTTTATTTCACATGTAAATAAATATATAAGGTATATTAATCCAAATCGTTAGAGGCATTTTTGAGAAAAGCGTTCGAAAAATGTTCTATAAAACTGTAATTTGGGGAAGGGGCCGGGCGTTCTACAAAATCTTTTGTGTTGAATCCTTGGAAGAGGCTCAACTTAATAATTAGTTTGGTATTTAGCCGACTTTCTTTCTTGAGTTATGTTTCTTTTCTTTCTTTCTTTTTTTTTTCTTTTTTTTTTTATTATCCTGATAGGTCATACAGGGTAATGAGTGAAATCGGCATAATGGTGCTCAAATGACCTGGAGGTTCATATTCTCAGGAAGAGGGAAAACCCTGAGGGATAAAAAAAAAGGGATACGAGTAACTTACCGTAACCGAGATTCCAACTCAAGACCTATTGAATGTGAGCCAGGCACGCTACCCCTACACTAGAGCTGGCCCACACGCGCGCGCGCGTGGTCTTTTGCAAAACTGCTTTCTTGAATACTTGGGACCCTAAATCGTATATTAGCAGTGAGATCCGGTATCGAAATTTTGGGTGGAACACAACACATCTACGTAGTAAGTGGAGAAAATAAAAAGGGACTGCCTCCGTGGTCGAGTGGTCAGCAAGCTGACTTCTCACCCGGAGGACCCGGGTTCGATTCCCGACTGGGGGAATTTTTCTTTAGCCAGAATTATTCCCTATCCCCCACAGAGTCTGGAAGTATGTATGTGAGAGTGAATGTGTGTGTGCTTGAAGAAAACAAAATGATTTAAACCTACTGACGAGTTGTTTCTAGTGCAAAGCCCCGATATGACCTTAGATGTTAATGGGGACTATACAGGATGTTTAAAAAATACGGGGCATAATTTCAGGTATGTATTTCCCACATGTAGACAATCAAACTAGTTCATTATAACACGTGTCCGGAAATGCTTCATTTCCGAGTTATGGCCTTCACAACATTGAAATTCACTGGAACGTTTTTCTTTCCGCAGGTTGTTGTCATTACAGACGATGTTCAAAATGTCCACCTCCTGCTTGAATACAGACCTCACATCGATGTCTCATTGACCTGCGAACACGATCCCAAACTGCAGGAGTATTGCGTATGTCCTCACAACTTGCCACAATTCGATTCCGAACGGATTCCAAATCCGGCACCGGAGACGAGTAAACCAATGATTTTAAATGGCCCCACAAGTAGAAATCGAGAGCGTTCAGATCAGGTGAGCGTGGAGGCCAAGCAATTGGGCCACCTCTACCTATCCATCGATCAGGAAACCTTCGATCCAAGTACCGGCGAGCCGTAAGACTGAAGTGTGCAGGAGCGCCATAAGACAAGAAGTGAATGTGTTGATGATTGATCAGTGGAGTGTCTTCGAAAACGTCAGGTATGGTGTTTTCCAGGAAGTTTGTGTACGCCTGCCCCGTAAGTCTGTTTACAAATACATGGGGTCCAACTAACCGATCACCAATGATACCGGCCCACATGTTGAGGGAGAACCGCAACTGGTGATGAGATACAACAGTTGCACGTGGGTTTTCTTGCGACCATACATGCTGATTGTGGATATTTGTTATGCCATCTCTTGTGAACTGTGCTTCATCTGTAAATAATACGACGGCAGGAAAGTTCGGATTTACACCACACTGCTGCAAGAACCACTGACAGAACCTAACTCGTGCAGGGTAATCTGCTGGTGACAGGGCCTGTACACGTTGCAAATGATAAGGATACAATTGATACTCGTTCAACAGTCTCCAGACAGTCGTATGAGGAGCATTGACTTGCAACGCTAACCGTCGTGTGCTGATAGAAGGGGTCCTGTCCACAGCCTCCAGAATCTCCTCCTGCACTTCTGGAGTTGTAGATCTTGGTCGTCCCCTTCCCAGACCAGGAGAGGTGAATGTTCCATACTCGCACAGACGGGAATGGAGACGTACAAATGTCTTCCGATTTGGACATTGTCGCTGTGGGTACCTCTCCTGGTACAAACGACGAGCCAGCGCAGCATTGCCGTCCGCCTTACCGTACATGAAGTGTATCTCTGCCAGCTCTTGATTTGAATAAATGTCGCACAGTCTTAACGCCTAAAGAACACTGAATGTAACCTTCCTCAGAATGAACTATCAGAGTGCCCTCCTAATGTCTCCTTTGACGGCAAAGACCTGCGGAAAGAAAAACGTTCCAGTGAATTCCAATGTTGTGAAGGCCATAACTCGGAAACGAAGCATTTCCGGACATGAACTATTTTGATTGTCTACAGGTGGGACTTTCAATGTTGTAAAGGCCATAACTCGGAAATGAAGCATTTCTGGACACATGTTATGATAAACTATTTTGATTGTCTTCATGTGGGAAATACATACCTGAAATTATGTCCCGTATTTTTGAAACACCTGTATAAATGAAACAATTAAAAAAAAAAAAAAAAAAAAAAAGGAACCGCGATATTCCAATGTTTTAGGACGCTATATGCTGACCTTAAAATTACATCGCCTTTCCACGACATTGCGAGAAACAACTGAAAATAGACAGGGATTTAAGTAATGAGTAGGTATTGAGCAATTCGGACCATTAATAACGGATATCTCGGAAGTAGCTCATACCACAAAACAAATATTTGAAATAAATTTTGTGTTTTGAGTGAGGTTACACTTTTTGTTCAGTACGTTTTCGTCTACAATTTCGTTAAGATTTACAAGTTATACAACATTATATACAGTTCCGAAAGAAGAGGAGCTATTCATAAGCTATTGCCAGAAATTCAAGATCTATAATTTATTTTCCATGTAAATATCTTTAACACGTGCTATTTTATCACATCAATAGTCTATTTATTCAGAAAAATAAATCGAAAAAGTTTCTTGTAAAGGATGTTGGAGGTGAGAATTTACTCTTAAATTTTTCGTGTCACAAATTTGAATGCATAGAACTTAAATACCAAGTTTGGTATTTATTCAAATCTCTGTTTTAAGTTAATGTTGTTCACATTATAAAAAAAAAATAACACACACACACACGGACCACTTTAGAAATACTTTTTTTTATTCGGTGCTTCAAAACACGTATTTCCGGTGAAATCTCGGTATCGATTTTTTCGGGAGGAATGGAATACTGTGCTTCCTTATCATGAACATACCTGATAAGAGTAAAAATACAGAAAACAGCTAGATTTGTCCCTGATTTTTGTTATTAAGTAACAGCGTCTCCACATATTGTATCACATAACTAATTATCTCAGTACGATAAATCTGTACATCTGGAATCATTTCTAACGAGGCGAGCTATTCGAATGGCAAGAACATAATGCCAAAATGTTCTTCAGCACTGTCCGTTGATCTGCCACTGGCAGATACCTTACATTTCATTATTAATTGCTATCATTTCCCTCAAAATTATCTTCCTGAAGTGTTTGTTGTTGTTGCTTGTTTTTTTTTTTTTTTTTTTAGCTTAACGCCCTTTAACCTGGTTGGTCATATGAGATGATGAATAAGATTGGTGAAATGGCTCTCATATAGTCACGGGGTCATGGAGCTTAAAGTTACTCGACATTTGTCTTCTCAGGATAAGGGAATACCCCGAAAGAACCTTATCCGGGTAACTCACCCTAAGCGAGATTCGAACTCGCGTTCTATTGAATGTGAGGCAGACACGCTACCTCACTACCCAGGCTGGCTGACCTCCGAAGTTCTTGTTTCAACAACCCATCGTTTTCCCAATAATCATCGTCAGCAGTTTCTTTTAGTCTTCTCGGTTGTACAAGCATTATAACGTACTCTCGCTGGCGATGAATAACATGGCATGATTGCTACCATTGCATCTGTAGTGAGTGTAGTGAAACTGACACCCTCTCCTTCGACGTGTGAGTGTTGCTGCTTCACATATTTTCACTTTGTCGTCTAGTACTACACCTGGTATTTATGTTCAAGACCTTTATCATACACTTATCAAAATCGTAGATTTCAATACTATTTTGGATATATTGTGTTTACTTCCCGGAGCACCAAAACGTCCTTCCCCTTCATGCTTTCGCTTTCATCCCACAATTCTGTGAACTTATCTGTGCGGTGTCCCGGTGGTTCCAGCAACCCTTTCTTGGACTTTTATATTTAGTCTCTTTCTTCATGTACTCAAACATACGCATTAATTTCGCGACTTCGATTGTGCAGTGTGTTTCCTTTTAGTTTTGACGTCATAGGAAGCATTGTCACGTTAGTAACTAAGCAGCTCGGCCGAGTGGTTAGACCAGCATGGTGGGTTTTCTCCGGCTTCTACGGTTTCCCCCTCCATTGCATTCCACCGGTGCTCCATATTCATTTCATACATCACCAGTGCCATCGCCTTCGGTGCCACAAGTAGTAAAAGCAGGCGTTAAACTCCACCAAAAAAAAAAAAGAGCACTCGTACCGCACAAATACTTTGCAGTCAACTGCATCTTGTGTACCTATTCTTGAAATTTAACGTAGTAGCAGAACTCTTTGTTATCGTAACAACTATTTGCTGACCGGTTTATTAAGGGTAGGCAAGCACACAGTACCCTCAGTGAAGGACATTCGTTAATAACGAATGCCCTGCCAGCATAAGAAGAATACGCTAAAGCTACAGTCAAATGTCTTCAAAGTCTATCTCTAAGCGATGGCGTTAAAATTATCTTCCCTTAGCATAAACACGAAAAAGAGAGAAATCCAGAATAATGATTTGCAAATGAGAAAAGTATAACGTACTTGAATATGCGAATTACAAAGAATGCCTCAGAAATGGCTAAGGGCACAAAAATGTTATTTTACATAATTTGTGTGCCTTAATGAGATTTGCATTTTTGTATGGTAGAATATTTTCTCTGTCTGTTATTATTTAATAATTATACAAAAAGCATGCAGAATAAAGAGAACTTCATGGGCTATTCCAGAAAAACCAATACGTTAAATAGGATTTTATACATTTTAATCAAAATCGTTGTCATATTTAAGAAAATAAACAATTTCTAAAATTGTTCCATAGCAAGCCTAGTTTGAGGTGGAGGTATTTTCCTGATAATCTTCGTGTCGCATTCTTGGTGCATACTGAACTTAACCACAAATTTGGTACTTAACCGAATTTTCGTTTTTGAGTTATGCTGTTCACAGACAAGCGCGCGCAGACACAACGGAACCTATTTAAAATATCCTTCTAGGATTCAGAGGTCTTCAAAATATCATCTCCGATGAAATATGGTACCGAGTTTTTGGGTGGAATACAACACCTTCTGTACGTACTATGTACGTTGTGCATAGATGCTAGAGAAAGTAATTATAAAATCCATAGAATGAAACATCCTGAAAATGTCAAAACATATATAATCAACGAACGTTTTCTGTTAATTTGTTGATTTTTTAATCGTAGACAAATAACTTTTGCATATCTAAATATTTCTTTAGGTTTGGGTTGCATTGCCAATTGACAAGTACTTGTATCCCGGTCACTTTTAGAGCTTCCCTCATTCATGAAAATGAATTTGCAAAGATTCCATGTTCACTGTAAAGTATAAACTGTGTCATTCTAAAAACTCCTCAGAAAACTGCATGTACAGGTATTAATAAGGAATAACGAGTATGCTACTGACGAGTGGATTACAGTTAATCTGACCTTATCGCGGCAAAGTCCAATTTTCTCGCGCTACATGTAAACTTGAAAACTTTTCCACAACCAAGCAAACTGATGTGTAAGTAAACTGTTACGTAAAACTGTTCGCTTTCATAGGAATACTCTTTCTGAACACTGCTCATTTATTTTAAACTATTCTTTTCGCCTACAATTAGGCTCTTATTTGCTTCTTAGTTTTCTCGCGTATTGTGCTACAGCAATGGTCTTTGTTTCCTGTTTCAAACTATTATTTTCGCTTACAATTAGACTTCTATTTGCTTCTTAGTTTCTAATATATTGTACTACAGGAACGGTCTTTGTTTCCTATTTCCTGGTAACCCGCGTTAAACGTGTCATCGCTTTCATATTTCATTACTTTCTCTACCAACTGCATAGTAGGCAAAGAAGGTGTTGGATTCCGCAAAAAAAAAAAAATCAATACCGAGATTTGAGGAATAACCGGCGTTGAGGCTTCCTGAATAATAAAGGAAGAGCACATTTAGAAAAAATCTTGTGTGCTCCATTCACATGACTTTCTCTATCTGTTCTGCAAACAAACTATCTATCAAAAGATTATTTCTATCTACTTCATATTAATCAAAAAAACGTTATCAGAAACGGTTTGTAGTTTAACGTCCTTTAACCTGGTTGGTCATATCGGACGATGAATGAAATTGGTGAAATGATGCTCAAATGATCTCGGGATCCATGGAGCTTAAAGTTACTCGACATTCGTCTTCACAGGATAAGGGAAAACCCCGAAAAAAACAACCTTATCCGGGTAACTCACCCTAAGCGAGATTCGAACTCACGACCTGTTGAATGTGAAGGAGACATGCTACCACCACACTACCCAGGCGGGCCGATCTTATTTATTTAATTCTTTATAAGTAGAAGGGAAATAAAGGAATGCGCTAGGCTAAAGCGCCAGGAAAATCTTTTAAAAGCTGTCGCTATACGATTGACATTACAATTTGGTTCTCTTACCACGGCTAGTAGTAAAGCAAAAGAGAGATAAAACGGGTGAGGACTTCCCGTTTGAGAAAAGTTTAAGTATTTTAAAATTGAAACCAATAACAGAAGATATCTCTGAAATAGTCATCCCTACTAAATGAATCGTACGTGACAAATTGTGTTTTAACAAAATCTGAATTTTTAAATGGTAAGCTTTTTCTCTCTCTCTCTCTCTCTCTCTCTCTCTTTTCCGGCTTACCAATTATGCGAAAGTCATTCAGAACGAAGAGATCTTCAGGGGCTATTCCAAAGAAATCCACTATATTAATTTTATTTAAATGTCTTTAATATATTTAATATATGACATTTTAATCAAATTCCTTAGAGATATTTTTAAGAAAATCGAAAACTCTGAACATTCTTCCATGTAAAGAGCAGTTTGTGGTAAGGGGATTTTCTTGGAAATCGTGTCGCATCCTTGGAAGATACTAAACTTAAATACGTTTGTTATGTAACCGGCTTTTCGTTTGAATTATGCTGCTCGCACACACACGTAAACACCCACACATACACACACCTTCTTCTCAAAATGCTCGTTTTTTAATTCAGGAGTCTGCATCAACATGTTATTTCCGGTGATATCTCGCTATCGAATTTGTGGCTGAAATGCAACACCTAGTCTATCCGCCATATACATGTACATACGCACTAGAGAGTGCAAAAATATCTCATGTGTTCTATTCACACAACTTTCTCTAGCTATTCCAAATACAAACTATTCTTAAAAAACATTTTTGTCCACATCATTGTAATGGAGATAAACTTTAGCAGAATTGGACTTGTAACTTGCTTCCTTGTAAGAATAGGTGAAATAAGGGAATGCATTAGGTTAAAACGATAGTGAAACATTTTAAAAGCTGGTCGCTATGTGATACAATTGAAAGATCGGTTCGCTTTGCATAGTCCCGCTTGAGAAAAGTTTGGTAGTTTAAAATTGAAACCAACAAAAAGGAATATCTCGAAACCCGTCAACTCTAAAAGAAAAACGTATATGTCAAAGTATGTGCTTTATTGAGATCTACATGTTGTGCTTATTAAGTTTTTGTCTATCTCTTATGGTTTAATCAAAATTATGCAAAATTCTGCAAAATCCAACCAAAATTAAGAGGTCTCCAGAGGCTATTCCCTGAAAATTCAAATATACATTTTATTTGTGATGTGAGCATATTTAACATATGGTATTTTAATCAAAATCGTTACAGCCATTTTTGAGTAAAACAATATTTTCAAAAAAATATCCATGCAGTGTTTCTTTCTGAAAATCTTTTGTCGAATCCTTGGAAGATACAAAACATAAATACCAAGTTTCGTTTTTAACGGTCTTTTCCTTTTTGAGCTACCTTGTCCAAAGGCGCACACACAAACGTACCTTTTTATAAAAATGTTTATTTTTCTGGATTCGGGGAACATCAAAACATATTTCCGGTGAAATCGTGACATCGAATTTCTTTCTAAATGCAATGCCTTCTCCAACTACTATGTGCATTGCACGTACATATGTGCTAGAGAAAATAAAGAACGAAAAATGATTGAGTTCAGTATTTTCTAATGATGCTACACGAAGATTTTGAAGAAAACTGCCCACCCCAAACTACTCTTCACGTGGAACATTTTGCCAAATTTATTTCACCAAAAATACTATTGATTTCATTAAAAAAAAAGAGCATATATTTAAGATATTTACATGAAAAATAAAAGGTATATCTTGAATTTTCTGGGAATAACCTAACTCCTCTTCCTTGGAAGAAACTTTCTATGATCTTGTAATAACTGTAAAACTTTAAGCAGTAGTCAAAACATATAAGTACACAAAACATTTGCCTATCTCTCTTAAAAACACAAAATTAATTTCAAATAACTATTTGTGTGATATAAGGCATTTCCGAGACGTAGTTCGACTAATTTTAGATCGTCATTCTTTTAGTCCTGTGATATTCATTTGTGGAAGGAGTATGGAATTTCAAGGACATCATATAGCCTCCAGTTCTAAGCATTTGCCTATCGTTTCTTCCTTTGTATCTGTAACGAAGTCCACAAATGATTTTTTCCATAAATATCTAATATACTTTCCCCACCCTCTACCGTTTATTACGAAAACTTATTTTATTCTCTACTTAGAATTTTTGGCTGAATGCCATGCCTACTTCTCTACCTACTTGTGTGCGTGGTAGCGAAAGTAATAAGCCCCAGTAAGAATGGTTAGTACACACACTAGCAAACGACAGAGGGTGGAAAATATCATGTGAAGTAACCTCAATTTTAATTGTCCCTTCTGCTTCGTGTTGTACAGCTTTGGTACATACATATCGATTTTAATCCTTGGTTATTAGCTTTTCTGGCACGTATGTACAGCATACATAGTAGGTAGAAAAGATATTGTATTCCCCCCAAAAATCGATACCGAAATTTCACCAGAAATACACGTTTTGAGAAGATCTGAATCCACCCAAAGAAGCATCTTTAGAAAAAAGTCAGTGTGTGTGTGTAAGTTTAGCATCTTCCAGGGATGCAACAAGAAGATTAAAAAAAAAAAAAAAAAAAAAAAAAAAACCCAAACTACCCTTTACATGGAACATTTTTCGAAATTTTCGATTTTCTCAAAAATCAGCCTAATGATTTTTATGAAAATGTCAAACATATTTACATGGCAAATAAAATGTATATCCCGAATTTTTTGGCAATAGCCCGTGAAGTCCTCTTCATTCTGAAAGAGCTCTGTCTAACTAGTCAACCATAAGGAAGACAAAAACTTACTACATATTAAATGTAGATCTCGTTAAAAAAAGAACACAATTTATGTCATACAGCATTTTGTAGAGCTAACTATTTTAAGGATTTTTTGTTTGTTTGCTATTGGTTTTAAAATTTTCAATTTTAGATTTTTCTCAAATGTGAAGTCGTTATTGTCTTTTTTATCCTTGTCAAGCAAATTAGAAGGGAATTTCAGTTGCATCGTATTTATTATTTATTTAACTACCATTTTAGCCTAGTGTGTTGCCTTATTTCCCCCCTACTTAAGAAGGAACTAATATAGCTATTTCTGCTCACATTTATCTCGATTACCACCAATTGGAGAGAAGAATAGGCGTTTGCAAGAATAATTTGTTGCAGAATAGGCGGAGAAGGTCATGTGAATGTAACACAATACTTTTTTTGGACTTACATCCCTTTCTCCAGGCACCGGACGATTTAATAATTGTATTAGCCTCATCAGTTTCAGAGACAAAGCATTAAAACTAAATATATAATGCAGCTTCACAAAGGATTAAGTTTGAAATACGGACCCTCCAGACCACAACACTATTTACATATTGCTTGATTGTCCACTCAACCGTGCTTTCAGATCTATGCTAATTTATTGCTTTTAAGCCTTCTTCTCCAACTGTATGCTTTTCCAACATTAGGCAAGGGAAGTAATGCAGTCGGGACGGATTTCTAAGCCTTGTGCTGCTTTTCCTCACAGTGTTTTAATCTTTTACAGTAGTATAAAGAAGTTTTATAGCAGTCAGATGAAAATAAAAGGTTTTTATTGAGCACATAACAGCATATTTGGATATTTTTGTGCTATGTAGCATATTTATGACAAACCTTAGTGTCATATTTTGGGCATTTTTCTAAAAAATAATGTTATGATTAGCAGGATAAAGCTCCACTTACGTTGAAATATTTTTCAGTATATTTTTAAACCGCCCGTATTTTCTTAGAAATCTATGTAAAATTTCTTTTAATTTTATTTCAGGATGTGTTAAAAATACTTATATTTCTTGGAATGCATACATAATATATAGTTTCAAGTAGCAAATCGAATTTAACCTCAGTCCTTTGGGAGAAAATATAGACAAAAGCAGTTTGGAGACCTTTGCCACTAAATGTTCCTATCTTGGTTCATCCCATCTTTATCTCCTTAAAGGCGTTGGCCTTTAACCAAATCTGTGCTATCGTCACAGATTTGGGGACAGTGGAGAAGCCAAAGTAGGAACAGGTTGCTCGTGCCCAGGTCATTTACGCGGACGGCACTTTGCGATTGCCGCCGCTGCAGACATATAACCTTTTCTTCCGCTTCATGTGTCTCAAAACACTTATACCTACTTCTTTTCATTCTAGTGTCTATTTTTCTTGCCTAAAATAAAGAGTTCAATCAGTTAAAAACTGCTGTATTACATTCCCAAATTTGTGGAAAAAATACTTTATATTTGATGTAGTTATCTTATTCTGCAACTTATGGGAAACGAAAGCAAATATTTTGTGTTTTACTGGTCATATTTTAATGGATTTTTCAGACATAAATGTATGCATATTTCCTCATTTTAGGCATACAAACCCCCCTACTAATAAAAACTTTAATGTGTTACACTCACATGACTTTCTCTGTTATACAAACAAACTTCTTACAAAGGATTCTTCTTCTTTCTACACCATGTTAATCGAGATAAGCATTAGCAGAATATACTAATTACTTAGTTCCTTATTAGTAGAAAGGAACTAAAGGAATGCGCTATGCTAAAGCGATAGTCACATATTTTAAAAATTTTCGTTATGCGATTGTCATTGAAATTCGCTTCTTTGCTCAGCCAGGAGTAGAAAAAAAAAAACAAAAAAAAAAAAACGAACACTTCCTGTCTAAGAAAACTAAGTAGTTTAAAATTTAAACCGAAAACCATGAACATATTAAAAACGGTCAACTCTACAGCAGAAATTCATATGACATAAATTGTGTGTCTTAATGCGATCTACATTTTTCGTGTAGTGTTTGTCTACCTCTTACGGTTTAACCGTCATGCAAAATTCTGCAAAAGTCAACCAGAATAAAGTGATCTTCAGTTGCTATTACCAGAAAATTCAAAATATACATTTTATTTGTGCTGTGAATAACTTTGATATAGGGTATTTTAATCAAATCGTTAGAGACATTTTTGAGAAAAACATTTTCAAAACTTTTTCCGTGTAAAGGGTAGTTTGGGGTGAACAGAGAATGTGAAATTGAGAATAGATGCACTTGCAAAATGCATGGATCCCAATGTTAAATATACAGTATGTTTGTCCACTCGCTAAAGGCATTGTACCGGGAGAGTGGAGAGGAAGGGGCAAGCAAAGTCTTACTCCTTGGAAATAAGTTTATTAAGATTCTGGATAGACAGTAAAGACAATTTAGTTTGTTGCTGTATGACCATAAATTGGACTCTTATGACCAAAGAAGATCATGATTTTTTTTCTGGTATTTAACGCCAGCTTTTACTACCATGGTACAGCAGCAATGACACTGATGATATATGGAATAAAGATGGAGCACCAGAGGAATGCGATGGCGGAAGAAACCGGAGAAAACACTCCCTACGTCGCTTTCTCCACCACAAATCCCACAGGCGGTCTTCTGGGATCAAAACCGGGCCGCTTCGGTGAGAGGTGAGTGGTGTAAACATTCTGCCAAGACGCGGTCGCTTATGATATAATACAGCATTAAAAGCTTTATCTAATCTGTTTGAGCCTTCAAGGCTAGTTATTAGTAATAGTTAAAATAAGGCAATGATAGCATTTAATAAACGAAATGCATTTAAAACTAGTTGTATTAATTCTGATTTGCTTCTTTGTTACAAAGAACTTTGTGCAATTCTTGAACAGCTAATCCATGGTGGACACGGTAAATAAATCATTTGTAGCAGCGGCATTCTTTTATTGAAAGCAAAAATTGAGTCTTACCACGTTTTCTGCGAAAAGTTTCTTCAGTGCCTTTAGATAATGATAACAGATGCTAACATCGAGAGATTTCTCTCTATGCATAACTTGGTTGTAATAGAACAACTATCAAAAACGAAAAACTTGTAAGTTGTAGTTTGGTGATGTCTGAATGTGATACTTGATTCTATTCATTACACTGATTTGAAATTAAATGCTTTGAACTTGGAAATAAGGTGCTTTATCATTAAAGTTACTTTAACTACCCGTTTTTGTGTTATTTTTACAGCGTTTAAGCTCACTTTTACTACATATGGTACCGCAGGCGATGACACATGAAATGAATATGGAGCGCCGGTGGAAAGGGATGGCGGGGAAAACCGGAGAAAACCCGCCCATGCGACGCTTTGTCCACCACAAATCCCACATGCGGTCGCCTGGGAACGAACGGCCATGGCGAGGGGCAAGTTGTCTAACCGCTCGGCCACGGCGTTGCCTTTAGTTACCTGTCAATTTTTATTTCTGTCATGTCATTAGTAATTAATTCTACTCGATAACTATGGCGAAATTAATGTGAATTTGTGTAGAATATTTAACACATACTATTTGATAATTAAAATTGTTAATGCCAGTTTTCAAATTAATATTCAAAACAAAATCTTCCCTCTAATTTTTACGATGACGCAGTTATTCTCTGCCACAGTGAATGGATATACACAATAAATAATGCAGTAAATATAAAGCTTACAACACCTTCACCTTTTTGTAGACTTTTTGGCCACCTTTAAATATTCTTTAGCAACCCACTGGCGACTTTCCTGCACCAATACAATGGCAAAGCTGTTCGTGTTTTGGCAACACTGCTTCTGGTTATATTACCATGTGCGAGGAAAGTCGCGTTGTTGTACACGAAAACACATGTAAAATGTTTAGTACCAAAGGCACCAATAACAGTTTTACGATCTCGTCGTATTACAAACCACCAGCGACAGTTATGCTGGAGGAAGCTAAGATGATGCATGGCTCAACAGTGGTTGGAAAACAGCTCAGGGTAGCGACTTCCTTTAAACTTGCCTTGGCTAGAAGAACAGGAGAATGCAATTCAAAGCCGTTTGTTAATTAGGAAGTAAACTATGTGGAGGAATGATAGTTATTTACCGCCAAAACCTAAGAGAACGACAATAAAACACGTCAACCGCACCACAGGTATTTCAGAAGGTAACTGTCTCAACATCTAGGAATATTAAATTAATATAGAAATGCCCTATAGTGTTATCTTTAATTATGGGAATTCCCTCAAGTATTGCTGTACAAAAATATTCAGCTTATCTAATGCAGTACTTCCTCAAACACAGCAAGGCTTAATTATATAGGCTAATTGCTCGAAATCGAAAATAGCGTTAAATACAAAACTTGATATATAAGTTTAGTGTCTTCCAAGGATGCGCAAAATTAGCTTCATGAAAATCCCTCCATCCCAAAATACCCTTTATGCTGGCAAATGTTTGTAATCTTTTCCTTTCTTAAAAATGGCTATAACAACTTTGATTAACATACTGTATATTAAAGATATTTACGTAACAAAATGAATATCCTGAATTTTCTGGAAATAGCCTCTGAAGACCTCTTCATCCTGGATGAATTTTGCGTCACGGGTAAACCGTGACAGATAGACAAAAATATACCACACAATATTTCGTTAAAACAAAATAATAAATTTATGATTATATATAAACATAAATTTTGTGTTTTAACGAATTATACTATATATATAAAAGAGGGGAGAGAGAGAGTTAACCATTTTTAAGATATTTCCTAAAATCACCAATACTATTGAGTTTTCTTAAATGATAAGTCGCTACTCTATTATCTTCATCCTGGTAATGCAAAGAGAAGGGAATTCAATTACATCACTTAGCGATCTGCTTTTAAAAGATTTGACTATGGCTTTAGCCTAGTGTATCCCTTTATTTCCTTTCTACTTATACGAGTAAGGAACTAAGACTAAGCAGAAGAGCATTTCTACTAATCCTTATCTTGATCAGCATGAAGTAGATAGAGGGATAAGCTTTCGTAACAAAAGTTTGCTACAGAATGGATGGGAAAATAATGTGAATGGAACACATTAGGTGTTTACTTTCTCTTGCATGCATAGTAGGAATATATTTTATTCCATCCAAAAGTTCGATACCACGATTTCATTGGAAATATATGTTTTAAGGTCTCGTGAATCCATAAAAAGCATTTTTAGAAAAAGGTCCTTGTGTGGGTCTGTCTGTGTATGGGCAGAAAAATACAAAAACCAAAAGTTCGTTGAGTACCAAGCTTGGTATTTAAGTTAAATATTTCCCAAAGGTGTAAACACAAGATTTTCAAGAAGATCCGTTATTCCAAACTACTCTTTACATGGAAAAAATATTCGAAAAGCTTTACTTTCTAAAAATGGCTAAAGATTTTGATTAAAGTACCGTGTATAAAGATATTTGCACGACAAACATGTATATTTTGAATTTCCTGATAATAGCCTTTGTGGCCCTCTTTATTCTGGATGGCTTTTGCATAACTGGTAAAGTGTACGAGAGAGAGAGAGAGAGAGAGAGAGAGAGAGAGAGAGAGACTTACAAGACAAAATATGCAGATCTCGTCAAAAAACTCCATTTAATGCCTTATGCATTTTATTTTGGAGCTATTTTCGAGATATTCGTTGTTATTGGTTTCGATTTTAAAATATTTTCACTTTTCTCAAACAGGAAGGCATTCGTGTTTCTTTTGTTTTACTCTTGACCATGCAAAATGACCGTATTTCAATGATGATCGCATAGCAGCATAGCAACAGGTTTTAAAAGATTTGCCTATCGCTTTAGGTTAATGTACTCTCTTAGTTCCTATAGACTAACATACAAGGAACTAAGCAAGCCCATTATGCTAATGTTTATCTCGATTAGCACGAAGGTAGAAAAGCTATGTGAATGGAACGAATCAGATTTTTACTTTCACTACAACTACTATGTTAAATATGTAGTTGGTAGGGAAGGTATTGTATTCCACCTAAAAATTCGATGTCGATATTTCACCGAAAATACGTGATTTAGGGTCCCCTGTATATATATAAGAAGCAATTTTAGAAAAGGTCCGTGTGAATGTGTGTGTCCGTATTGTCTTTGAGAACGATAATTCATAAACGAAAAGTTGGTAAAATACCAACTTGATATTTATATTTAATATCATTCAAGGATGCAACACGAATTTTTTTAGAAAAATCCCCCAAACTCAAACAACACTTGACATGGGAAAACTTTTGAACATTTTGATTTTCTCAAAATGGCTCAACAATTTTTATTAAAATACTGTATATTAAAGATGACAAATAAAATATATATCTTGAATTTTCTAGGAATTGCCTCTGAAGACATCCTCATTCTGGATGACACTTGTATAACTCGTAAATCGTAAGAGAGGGGAAGAGTTACATATAGAAAACGTAGTTCTCATTAAAACACACCATTCATGTCATATGCATTTTTTTCGTGGAGTTGGCCATTTCTGAGATATTGCTCATTATTGGTTTCAGTTTTAAAATACGAAAAGCTTTTCTCACACGGAAATTTGTCAACTCCTGGCCGTGAAAAGGAATGAATTCCAGTCGCATAGCAACTAGCTGTTAAAATATTTGACTATCGCTTTAGACTAGTACACTTTTCTCTAGTTACAAGTAATAAACCAAATTCCGCTAATGTTTATCTCGATTGGTATGAAGAAAAAGCTTTTATCAATAATTTGTTACCGAGATGTAGAGGAAGTAACGTAAATTAAATACACCAGAGTTTTTATTTCGTAGTGAATAAATCAAATTTGGGTCAGCCCAATAAAGGCAAAAGTCAGTAAACCGAAACACTCATGTTGCATCTGAGGTACTATGGAGAATTCCAGAATGTATCTTTAAATTAATTTGTGAATGTCAATTGATATATCCATGAAGTAATATGATAATGTATCAATAAATATAATACTTATAAGTATTCATGTTAGCATCGCATTTCAATTTACGCTGAGAGTCTGTAACACATGAAAGTCGAAATGAAAACGATTTATGCCATAAAGCAGGATGCACTCGAGTGAAAACGATACCACGACAGGGTGATAAAAGAAAGGCGATAAAACTGGCAGAATAGATGGCACGTCTAAATCCAAACTACTTCTACCCTGGATTGTTCACTTGACGTACGAGTGAAACTAGCCCCTTGAGCTTGTGTCAAGTCCTCCCCAAAGAGTCAGTATCGTCTACCCATTTAATACTTTCTAAATGAGATTAAATGTTCACGAATTTTAATAAAATGCAGGAATGATACCGTTGTTCATAATTTATTCGCATATCCAAATTATAGGTGTCATAAAAAGCTTATAAGTTCTTTAACAACTCTTTAAAACTTCCGAAAAAGGAAAATCCTAGACTATAACATGAACTTAAAAAGGCCTAAAAACTGAGCCCTTCTCATACATCATTAGCAATATTTCAATTTGAATATCCGAAATCATAAAATGCCAGTTTTTCCCCTTAAATCTCATTTACTACTTGTATGGATACACTATATTACTCAACTAAGAGAGAATAATGTTAGAAATTAGTACATTAACATCAAAACTTGTCAGATCAAGTCTACTAACCACATGGGTTAATGTAAATCCATTGCCACATAAATTTACATGTAATTTTTACTTTCTCTAGTATGTATGTACATACAATGTACATAGTACCTAGAGAATGTAGATAATGTATTCCATCCAAAAATTCGATTTCGTGATTTCACCACAAATATGTTTTGAGGTCCTCTGGGTCATAAAAAAGTAGTTTTAGAAAGCAGGTCCGTGTGTGCGCGCGCGTATATCTGTGGATAGCATAGCTCAAAAACGGAAAAACCGTTAAATACCAAACTTGGCATTCCTATGCATATCCTCCAAAGATGCGACAGAAAGATTTTCGTGAAAATACCCTCAACACGGCCTATCGTTTACATTGAGCAATTTTTCAAAATTCAGTTTTTCTCAAAGCTCCAACTTTTGATTAAAATATCGTATATTTAAATAAAAAATAAATTGTATATTTTGAATTTTCTGGGAATAGTCTCTGAGCTCTTTATTATGGACGAGTTTTGCAGAATTTTGCATAACGGTTAAACAGCAAGACAAACAAAACTTGCTGCAAAAAATGAATAACTTGTTAAGACACATCATTTATATCATATACGTTTTTCAGGTAGAGTTGGCCGTTTTCGAGATATTCCGTGGTAATGGTTTCAATTTTAAACTACCAATTTTTCTCAAAAGGGGACCATGTAAAGCGAAGCGAACCTCAATTGTCTCACACAGCGACCAGCTTTTAAAAGATTTGATTATCGCTTTAGCCTAATGTAATTATTTCCCTTCTACTAACAAGGAAACAAGTAAAAGTACCAATTCTGCTAATGTTTATTTCAATTAGCATGACGTAGATAAAATAATAACCTTTTATAGTAACAGTCTGTATATGGAACAGCTAGAGAAGTTTACGTGAATGGAACACAAATTCTCTTCATGAAAGTGTTCAAACAAAAACAGGCACCATCACTGATAACCTATTCCTATTAAGAGCGTGAGTCCACCAAAGAGTTTTCACAATTTATTTTCAATTTACGCGTACTGTATTACTCTGAATTACAATCAAAGAAAACGTATTAAATGGTACGATATCTCACATTATTCTATAATAAAGCAAAGAGAGGATGCCGAGTTTTAAAATATCGAAAACAAATTCAGGATCCTTCATAGGAGTTAATATATTGTAACGACATCGCTGTTCATCCAACACAGAACCACTATTCTGTTTCAATTTATGCATCAAGGATCAGTCGCCCACCTTGAGCAGGTTATAATGTTCACGCTAACTGGATTCTACTGCATTCGCTCAGTAAACTGTTTTTCTCCTTACATACGTTGTTAGTAATCACGTTTGCTGTTTATATCAGTCGCCTACGTATCAACGGATATACACTACTGAAAAAATCTGATGTGTACCATTCACATGACTTTCTCCATATCCCTGCAACAAATAATTCTTAAAAAGCTTATACTTCTATTTACTTTATGCTAATCAGAAAAAATTAGCAGAAATAGTCTTATTACTCGCTTCCTTGTAAGTAGAAGCGAAATAAGGGACAACCGTAGGTTAAAGTGATAGTCAAAAGCTGGTTGCTTTGTCAATGAAGTTCCTTTGTTTATATGGATAGGAGTTGACAAGTTCCTGTATGAGAAAAGTATACGTTTTTCATAGCAGAAACCAAAAATAAGTGATGTCACAAAAACGACGAACACCACGAAAAAAATGTATATAATATAAATTGTGTGCTTTAAAGTGCTCTACATTTTTTGTGTAGTAATTTTTTGTCCATCTCTTACGGTTTAGCAGTCATTCAAAATTTAGTAAAATTCATCCAGAATAAACTACTCTTCAGAGGCTATTCCCAGAAAATTCAAGATATACATTTCATTTGTTAGTTAAATATGTTTAATAGACGAAATTTTAATCAAAATCGTTAGCCATTTTTGAGAAAATCAAAATTTTCGAAAAAAGTTCCATGTAAAGGGTAGTTGGGGGTGGGGGGATTTTTCTCAAAATCTTCGTGTCGCATCCCTGGAAGATACTAAACTTAAATACCAAGTTTGGTATTTTACAGACTTTTCGTTTTTGAGTTATCGTGTTCACAGACACACGGACACACACACACACACACACACACACACACACACACACACGGACCTTTTTGTGAAAATGCTTTTTTTGGATACTGGGGACCCTAAAACATATATTTCCGGTGAAATCATGGTATCGAATTTTTGGTGGCGTGCAATACTTTCTCTATACACTACGTACATAGTGCGTATGGAGAAAGTAAAAATTGTACATTCACAGTTGCTCCAAATTTCAACACTCAATAGGTATCGTTACGATGAGTTTGAGAGATAGCTTGCCATAGGGGAATGGCGTAAACGTTACCGGCGTTATCTGACGTGTTGCACTCATGTATAAAACTTTCCTAAAAGGCTTATTCTTCTATTTCACGCTAATAGAGTTAACATTTGCAGGAGTTGTCTTATTGCACATTTTCTTGTAGGTGTAAAACGGGATTAGGTAAGCGAGTAAGCTTTTTAAGAGCGGGTCGCCATGTGAATTATCAGAAATTCTGTTCTCTTTGCAGGCGCAAGGAAGAACGAAAGAGAAAAAAAGGGAGTAACTTTGCAACTTTACACTTTTGTCAAATGAGGAGAAAATTCAACTCAATGAGTATCAGAAATTAACTGAAAAAACAGCAAACAAATAAACAAGTGGTGTGCTTAAACGGTATCACAATTTTCGGTGTGGCAAATTTTATCTATCCCTTAAGGTTTGCATATAACGCAAACGTCATTCAGAATGAAATGGGCCTGAGAGGTTATTCCTGGAAAATGTTTACACTTCAACTGTCTTTAAAATATCTTAAACATATTTTTATTTTAACAAAAATATTTTGGGCAGATTTTGAGAAAATAAAAGATTTGAAACAAACTTCCATGTAAAGCATACTTTGAGGTGTGGGATTTTCTTCACAATCTTTGTGTCGCATTCTTGGAAGATGACGTAGGTACATAAATACAGAGTTTTGTTTTTAACCGGCTTTTCATTCACATAGGACCATTTTCTAAAAATACTTTTGTTTGGGTTCAGGAAACCTCAAAAAGTTTTCCCAAGAAATCTTGACATCAAATTCTTGACTAGAATATATTCCCCTACTTACTATACGTAGTTAGAACATAACAATGTTTGGGGGGGGGGGTAAGGGGAGTGGAACATAATTCCATTGAAATCTCAATATTGAATGTTTAAGTGGAACATAATATTTCTCCTACTTACAATACGAGTTGAAAAACTGAGGGGGAAAATATGCGAACATCCAAACGAAGTATGGTCGCAGAATGTATGGATGTAAACTTCGACTTACTTATTACCTATGTCAGAAATGTGTAACCATCAATGATATAGACAATGCGATTAAATTAAATCCATTTATTTTATATCAATATAAATATGGAAATGTGGCATTTAATCTAGTCAATGATAATGCTTTTATCACAGTTATATATACACTTGGAAATTTTTTGACGTTCACAGATGGATAGGTCATAGCTGTTGTAATTATTTGCCTTAGTTATTACTGCATGATCAACGTCAGAGACATCAAAGAATGGTATCAGAACAGCCATTTCTTTTGAAGGTAGACTCAGCTGAAAAATTAAACATCGTAGTCAGGATTTGAATGCGGATCTCTCTCGATTTCCGTGCAGTTGCGCTTGCCCATGAAACAATGGGCGCATTATTTCTCTCTCACAGCCTTCTTTATCTACACCGGCACCAAAAGAGTTATGTCTGGAACGCCAAATTCGTCTAAATCCTACACGGTATAGCGCCTTACGTACACATACGCGATACAGTTCTCATAGGTTCTAAATCTTAATATTACTAACCCATATGATCAATAATAATAATCAAAAACATAACTTAAGCTTTTTCAGCAACAAACTATAAACATTAACTAAAAGTGTTAACGACACAAAATATGATACAGTTGAATTGTACGGCATTACTAAACCTACCACCTTCCCTGTGTGTTCACTGTAACACTGTGGCAAAACATAGGTTAAACCTCTGCTGAGGGTCGCAGGTAGCAAACTTTTCCCCCTTCTCTTAATGATGTTGAATCAACATTTAGCGACTATTTTTACTTTAGAGATACCTATTTCATAATACACGACACCCGGTACAGTTGATAATATTATAGTGATTATGGTGCTTCTTTAAGGATTTATTCTACCGAAAAGCAATATATTGCACACGAAAGCATGTGGTGCGTACGCAAACGCATCAGGCAGAATCAGTTCTCTCTCAATGAATAAAAAAAAAATCTGTATATGAAAAAATACTAAAAGTATTGTTAAGAAAACCAATGTTTGAAACATTTTTAGGAATTTTTAGGAATTTTGAAACATTAGGAATTTTATGAGAAAATTTGATATTTTGGGAGGTAAAAATCTCCTTTTTTTAATGTGTTTTATATAGTACTCAACACACCCTTCACTAACAGGTCCAACAGGAAAATGCCAATCGTAACTGGAATAACGTAATATTCTCAGATGAGGTAACATTTTCTTCCACACGTAAGGGAAAAGTGATTCTCTATCGTCCAAATGGGTCCCGATACGATGTGATATATATTTGGCTTCATAATATTCAATCACTGTCGCGCATCTGAATCGTATTGGGGCTGGATATCAAGGGACGATCGAGGAGTGCTATGGCAGTTTGACGATACACTGAACAGTATGCAGCACACGGTAATACTCGATAGCATTTTGATTCCCGTGAGGATGAGATATTGTGATGGAATTGTTGAATTTGAACAGGATAATTATCCTGTCCACACATCTCAAAAGGTTTCAAATTGGTTTTCAGAGAGGCAGGATATCAGAGTGGTAGGATGTGAGAATGTGTGGGTTGAGGTAAAAAGGAAGCTGCGCTCCAATTTACCTGTAGATGGGCGAAGGAGAAAATGTGCTCCTACGCACAAACTCAATAAGCTCGGGATCTTGTAGCTTCTCGTCCACATTACTGCAGGCATTTAATTTTGTGTATGCCCGGAAGATTGAGGGCAGTTACATGGGCTGAGAGCTCATACATCCGATATTAGATATGCTTATTTTTTTGTGTTTTAGTTGTAGAAGATAATAGCTTATTTACACTTTTTTTTTAGTTATTTAATACGAATTTAGTAGAATTATGTTTTTGTGTGCATAGATAGGCCCATAACTTCAAATGCCAAAGTTATATTAATGCAATATTATGTTCCACATATCCAGTCATAAAATTAACATAAAAAAAGACTAGCAGTGCAAGATTTGAACCTAGGAACTTATGAGTGGAATCAATGCCTTCTTAACCTTTCGGCCACAGGAACACCGTTTTGTGATCTCTTTTTCAGTATTCATCAGTTAAGTATTACTGTCAGTCACAGGCCATTTGTACAGTTCTTTTTCGTGTGCATTGTGAACCCAGCTTTTACGAAGATGCACGAAGCTTTTTGATCGGCACATGGAATCTGGGGATAATTTTTTTTTGTCCAGGGTTGTACATGTTTTTTTTTTTCCCCTAACACCTCATGAATTTTATTCTGGTCGCAGAGTTGTTTAGCTCACTAAGCTCCTTATTACTATTTGTACAATAAAATGTAGCTTTTACCTCTTGTATCTTAAAGTAACTTTTTTAAAAGAAAATGAAACAAGCGAAGTTTCCTTGAATGTTCTGTGTTTTATGAACCCCAAAATTAAGAGAGATCCACTGAGCGATTAAAGCACAGGACTGAGATTCCACATCCGAAATTACGCTATAAATTTTTTCCTATTGTATTTTCTTATGTAAGAATCGTGTTCTCGCACATTTGTTTAGGTCTTTTACTACGTTAATTGCATTACACAAAACATTCTTTTTTTAAAAAAATCGTTAACAAGTCTGAAGACTCCAAGACAATAACACACATAATGCGGTAAATGGGGAAATAGGGGAAAACTGGAAAGGAGCCAAACAGGAATGACAATCATGTCAGGCTATGCCTCTGCAATCGGGTGGTCAGCGGTATAGTGGCGGGTTCGATTCCCGATTAGGTATTTAATTAAATCATTTTCTATTATTTGCGCAATTTAAAAATACAACGGAAAAAAATATAATGTAAAACTCAATGTAAGTGTTTGTTTTTGAAGTCCAAACTGCTTATACAACCAGAGTAGTTCGAGGCAAGTATGGAAATCAAACAGAAATGTCCAGGAAGCAAATTCCTATTGTTCATGCTCTTTTAAATTTTGTGATAAGAATTGCAGCCTAGTAAAATTTCGCTGTAAAATTAACTTTTATATTATAATTATATAGTTTATATAGGCATAGTGCTTCTAACCATGGGAGTCAGCAAGAGAGCTGGAGGAAGAGATTTAATCCCCTCCCAAAAATTGAGCTTTACATCTTTATAATGATTTTAAGTTATTATTATTGTTATTATGACATTATTATTATTATTATTATTATTATCATCATCATCATATGATCCCCAGTTTAAAACTCCAGCAGTCAGACTAAGCGATAAAAGTTTCACATTTAATGACCAGATAGAGCAAATAATATTAGTCTACGTGTTCTGGACTTTTCCAAGGTTTTTAATGTTATTAGTTGTAAAAAATGTATAGCTGTGCCGATTTCTCAACTTTTTTCTATATGGCTTTTACAACATTATTTAATATGCATTTAGTAGATCAATATTTTTTCGATTCTGAAGCCGGTCAAAATCCGAAATCGCGCTTTTATTGTATTCATTAACGTGCCAGCTTTTACGGCTTCACACATTTCTTTCGCTCCGTGAGTTTGAATCAGATGTTCGTGACATTCCTGTGATTACGTTTAAAAATATACTCTACTAAACGCAAACAAGGAAAACTTGACAACACCCCGGACACGAGACAAAATTTTAAAATGTGATGTATTATATTTACATGATTTTATCTACCTATTCTGTAGCAAACTAATCTTACAAAATATCATTCTTATAAAAAATCTTATTCTTCTATGTACTTCATACTAATCAAGATATGTATTAGTCTTATTAGTTCCTTATAAGTAGAAGAGTATGAGAACACCCTATGCTAAAGCGAGTCAAATTTTTATAAGCTGTCGATATGTGATTGTCATTGAATTTCGCTTCTTTGCATAACCAGGAGTAAAACAGAAGGAACACCGCAACTTCCTATCTCAGAAAAGTGTAGGTGTTTTAAAATTGAAACCAATAAAAAGGAATATCTATGAAACGGTTAGCTCCATGACAAAAATGAAAAGGACATCAATTGTGTGTTTTGACGAGAGCTTCGGTCTTTGTTTGTTAAGTTTTGTCTATCTCTTACGGTTTACCAGTTATAAGTCGCCCGGAATGAACAGGTCTTCAGAGGCTATTCCCAGAAAAGTCAAGATATACATTTTATTTGTCATGTAAATGTTTTTAATATAGCGTATGTTAAATCAAAATCGTTAGAGCCATTTTTGATCTAATTTGGGGTGGGAGGAATTTTCTGAAAATTTTCGTTTCGCATCTTTGGAGGATGCTACACTTGAATACCAAGTGTGGTATTCAACAAACTTTTGGTTTTTAAGTTGTTTTCTACAGAGATAGAAAGATGCACACATTGGTCGTTTTCTAAGAATGAGTTCCAATTTCTTGGGTTCAAGGAAAGCATGTATTCCCGGTGAAATCTCGGTATCGAATTTTTGGGTGGAATACAATAACTTCTCAATTTAGTACCTGCATTGTACATAAGTGCTAGAGAAAGTAAAAAAGGTGCAACTAAAATATTAAATAAAACATCTAGAAAATGCTACAACAGTGAAAACAATTTTTTCCTACATATTAAAAACTGGAAGCTTCTCTTCGTTAATATGGATATTGGAAGGTTTCTTTTCCTTTAAGATGGAAACAAATGCTTTTTGGAGTCACTAAATATGCATGTTGGTGAATGCTTATATTTCAATAGAATTATGGGACAGGGAGTGTTCCAAAATGGAATACGAGCCAATGTTCCTCCAAACCTCTTGGACAACAAATCGTGGTAACTGTCTGGGAAATTTAAGCTGCAGCACTAGGTTCGAATTTTGATTTATTCGAAAAATCTGCAGCGCATTTTCAATAATACCTAAAGTGCATTCATAAAAAAATACTGAAGACAGATATTACACATTCATTCATAGTCAAATAATATTATGTCTTCGGAACTTTAGTTGGAGTTCAAAACAAAATGTCATAAACCAGAAGAAATTAGGCTCAATTATAAAACTCAATTTACTTCATAGGACACTCAATTTGAGTAAAGGAGTGTAAACTAAAACCCACGACACATTTCATCACTTAGGTACTATACCGATTAAAAACACTTCAAATTTGAAACAAATTAATATCCTATCAATCGTTTGTTAAAACGGTTAGCCTTTACGAGTAGTTCCAACAAGGCATAAAACCACCCTAAAATTTCAAGTGCCTTTGAGCTTTTAATACTTTTTACCATTTTAAAACAGAATTAAGCAAGCAGCTTACGCTAAAATATATATTAAAAGGATAATTTTTTGGATAATTTAGAAAGTGTCAAGTTTTAGGAATTGAAAAATTGAGAAACTGCTTCTTATACTTTTTCTTCTGCGTATATTAAATAGAAGTATTGTATGTCACCCAAAAACCTCTGCCGATATTTCACCGGAAATATAATAATATGCTGGTTCAGAGATGTGCAAAACATGTGTTCTGAACCTCCCTGAACCGAAAAAATACTTTCACCAAAAGGTGCGTGTGTGAATGTGTGCGCGTGACCGTGAGGGAGGGGTGGGGTGCGGGCGCACGGGGTGCGTACGTTACTGAACAGCACAGCTCAAAAACGAAAATCCGTTAAATACCAACTTTGGTATACTGGATCTACATTTACCAGCGATGTGCTACAGAGATTTTTGGGAAAATTCTACCACCCTTAGCTGCCACTGCCACGAAAAATTTTCAGAATGTTTTTACTTTCACAAAAATGGCTATAACGATTTTTGCTTAGATGCATGCGTAAGATATTTTCATAAGGCACTAAATTTACATATCGAATTGTCTGGCAATAGCCTCTGAGTTCCTCTTCATTCTGAATGGCTTTTGAATAACTGGTAAACTAAAATCTCACTCCATAGTAAATGAAGATTCTTTTAAGCACAGAAACCAAACTATGTTAAACAATTTATGAGATATTCCTTGTTACTGATTTTAGTTTTACAATAATTATATTTTCCCCTTGGTTACGCAAAAAGAACAATTTCAAACTCGTCACATAATAACCAGCTCTTAAAAATTTGGCTATCGCTTAAGCCTACAGTATTCACCTAATCCCATTGTAGCTATAAGGAAATATATAATAAAAACAATTACTACAAATGTATATCGGGATCAATATGAAGTAGGTAGAATAATAAACTTGCATTAGAATATTCTGTTGAAGATTATCTTGAGAAACTCGTGTGAACGTAACACATCAGAATTAAAATAATAATACGACGACGACGACCACCTACCACCACCACCACCACCACCACCACCACCACTACTACTACTACTACTACTACTACTACTACTACTACTACTACTACTACTACTACTACTACTACTAATAATAATAATAATAATAATAATAATAATAATAATAATAATGATAAAGAACGTGAATGCTGCTTACTTTAGTTATATAAATTTTGGTAGGTCTATTACGAATCGTTCACAGCTGTTATTTACTGTATAGTGAACTTACATTTTAAGTAACCAGAGAAAGATTATTAAACCAGTGTTTGCCCGTAGCTGTCTTTGGAACATTGGGAGTTAAATTTCAAATTCCTATATCTCTGTTTAGATTTATCTGAAAATTTTACTGTGATTCCATTGCTCTTATGTTAATAAAATACCGAATTTCATTCAAATTGGATAAATACTTTTAAAGATATGTTATTTCATATAGCTTATTATGTAAATATATTGCCTAATCAAAATGTTTTATGTGCCTAAATATTTGAGAAAGTTGGTTGGCATTTTCTGAACTGAGTTTTAAATCAGACAGAACAACTTTAATCGTTGATATTTCAATAACTTTGATTATTGAATAATTACAATTTATTTAAATGTTAAAAGTGTATTGTGTAAAAAAGTTATGTTTCCATAAAAATATATTTTTTGAAAATTCACTTAGGATAATTTTGTCCTTTGTAACATTACAATAGATACTTCTGCACATTCTGGGAAATTTTAGTTGCATTTTAACAGAAACTGAGACGCGTAGAACATTTTAAAAGTGTGAATATGTAATTTTGAGAAAGACACTGTTTTATAAAATAGTATGCTAGGAAAAGGTGTATTGTATGATATTTAAGTGGCCGTAGAGCACAAAGTATGGAGAAAACAGACAAATGTTGATTCTCTATTGATGCCCAAAGGTTCCAACAACTACTTGCTATAAAAGATATTTTCGATTTTTGATCGACTGTGGTCAAAATATCACTTCCAGTAGCCCATAACTGCTAGAGCAGTAATGCTTAATGATTTCAGAGAGAGGCATATCTCTCATACATGATTATGAACTTAGCAGTGCTATTCAGTTACTCCGTCGTAATTAGTGGTGCACACTTGGAGGTATTCGTACTGCAAGTTTCGGGTGACAGGTCTAAATGAATATCTGGCAACCCTGTAGGTTACACTTTCACATTCCTTAGCCCACGCCTGGAATACATCAAATACTTATTACTGCCTTATATTAGGAAGACAATAAGCACTACTTGTCTTCACCGAGACGAGATGTTTATCCTGCATTCAACCCGAAACTGTCGAACGTTGCTGATGTCCGGTTTTACTGAGCTGCTCTAGCCTGCGTTGCAGTAACCAATGCGATTTAAAGCATTGAGAGCACCTTTAATATTTGCGTATTTCACCAGTGCGATTTCCCCCCCCCCCTTTTTTTTTTTTTTTTTTTTTTTTTTGCAGTTGGCATATAATCGATACGTAACATAATGTATGGTTGTGGGGCAGGGGGTTATAACACAGTTCACGAGCATGTTTCTGGCGTGTATTGTTATTTACACAGTTTCGATAGAAATGACATTTTAAGACTTTTATTATCTTTTCATCCATTTAGAGCCTTTGATAAGTTAAAATTTTGAATTGTTTACTGTTGTTGGATACTACGAGACAAGGAAGAAGGAATCACAACTTTGTAAAGTATTACTAATTAGATTTTAACCTATACTAACATTGCAAACAAATGCGTTCTATCATGAGTTTTTTTTTTTTTCTGTAACTTAACGTCCTTCAACCTGGTTGGTCATATCAGACGATGAATGAAATTGGTGAAATGATGCTCAAATGATCTCGGGGTCCATGGGACTTAAAGTTACTCAACATTCGTCTTCTCAAGAAAAGGGAAAACCCCGAAAAAAAACCTTATCTGAGCAACTCACCCTAAGCGAGATTCGAACTCACGACCTTTTGAATGTGAAGCAGACACGCTACCACCACACCACCCAGGCGGGCTATCGTGAGTTTCGAGCACATGAATTAAGCAGAGAGAGAGAGGGGGGAAGGGAGAGCTAAATTGGAAATGAAGGGTTGTAGACTTAAGAGAGAGAGGATTAGATAGAAAACAATAAGAAAGCGATCGAGATGGGGGAAATTACTCCATTAGTGTTTTCTGTGATTTTCCGAAAGCATATTATGATTGCTTCTCTGTAAGAGACCAGAGTCAGAATATTTTTGATTGGAAGGGGTGAGATAAGGGCGTCACGTGGTTGCGCGGCGGTTGTAACAAAGAGCCGACACACGGAGTTTCTGATAGACCCGCTGGGGTGCTGTTAACACCAATGTTTCCAGGAAACATTATTTGTATATATCTCAAACTTTCCTGGAAACAAATATGTGTATATAGAAATATAGAGGCAAACTTCCCTGTATGTATTATATATGTGTATATTTACATATGTACAGGCATACTTTCCTGAAAACATAGTCATAGATATGTGTGTATAAAAAGCTAAAACGATGATCGGATTTTTTCAAAACCGGTCTCTAGCAATGTTGTTATATACACATATATAATACTTCTAGGGAAGTTTATATATATATATATATATATATATATATATATATATATATGTGTGTGTGTGTGTGTGTGTGTGTAATGAAGTTTTATCCATGGTAATAAGTACATAGAGGTGTAAGCCTTTATAAGATTAATTTCCAGAAAGGTTGAGTGGAGACAGCTATGCTAATGCAACACATCAGACATTTTCTCTTCTCTCGACTACATTTTTTCTCTTTTAATGCGAAATCATTATTCTCAGTATTGCTAACCATTTAAATGGTTCAATATTTGGTAACAGTTGCCCTTAATACTGAGGAATAATACAAAATAAAGAAAAGTGTAAATTCTAAAACATTTGGATTATTTTAACACAGGGGGCTTCAGGCAACAAAATAATATTGCGAGCTGCAACATTGTCCAATTGCAAAAATCCAAAGACTTAATTTTACTTGACTGTATCATCATTAATACTGACAAATGATGGACGAATTTACATGTTAGCTGATTTCTACGTAATAATGTATGTAATATTATTTGTAACGCCTATCAAAATTGTGGTTAAATTGACAGTTCTGATTTTAGAACAAAGCATCCGATTCAATTTGATTTATCAATATTCATACTCTGCATTCGTAAATGTGACGTTAACATTAATTTTGAATAATTTCTGGTTATGTGAGGAAAATATAAGCTGGTTTCCTTCTTTTCCCCACATTTATTAGGCAACAAGGAAAATAGTCACCGCAGCCAGTATTTGTGTAACATTTACTGCATTTCACATTGTTATCAGAACTTACATAATATACGCTTACTTTAGTATGCTGTTCTTTCAAACTGTTGACAATTCATGCGACTCCTGTATGTGATGATTGTGTTTTAAAATGTGTTACTGATACCATTTGTATCTAATATTTATATAATTAACGGCAAGTGATAGAAATATAGGCCTTTGTGAAAATATTTGTAGAATAATATAAAATAAATGTAGAGAAAGTCATGTAACTGCTATACATTAGGAAGACATTTAAAGTAGTTGTTACGGTCCATACAATCGACTGTATCGTGTTCGTCGCTAGGTTTATTACTTTCTAGATATTAAAACATATCAAAATTCGCTTTCACATTCATGCTTTCTAAGCTGAAAAGGTCAAACTTACCCTCAGCCGGAAACCTAACTGTAAAGGAGCATTCATTTAAAACTAAAGCTAGTCATTGAGTGGCATAGAAATAAGCCTTTTACCTCTCACACTGTGAGCCTGTGACCGAATCCTCGTTACATTTATCGGTTTAGATCCCTTAGAACATTGTTGAATCAGGCCATTCATTATCTGATGGGCATGCCGGGTTAAAATACATATAACCCAAATGATCATGATTATGATGCCACTATTAGTAAATGGTAACGCAAAGCGCAATTAAAGTAAACAGGATAAAGAACAAATTTAATCCCAGTTATACTCAAGAGTTATGCTGCTGTTTATAGTAACTAGAACTAACAATGATCTAGATCTAGAACAATACAAATGATTCTTTGTACATTATTAGTTGGGCCTGATGTACAAAAATATACAGACGAATATTAAAGCTATACCTAGTTAGTACCTTCACAGTGAGCGGCAAAGAATAAAACATAAGTCACGAGTTTTCCCAAAAGCTCTCTATTCCATCAGATTTTTGCATTCATTTGCTATATTTTAGACCTACTCTCAGAAAGAATTATAATATTATGTTGAAGTGTGAAATTTAAACAACCAAATCCATGGTGAATATCGAGTTTCATATCAGTCATTTCAGTCACACACTAAAGCGAGATTTCAGAAGTTATATTTCTATTCCTGAAACGTACACACATCACAATAATTTATAAACAACGAACACCCCTAGAAAAATGTACGCTTTTATTCTGCTATGAGTATTTCTCTTTTAGATTTTATTTTAACGGCTTAATTAAGTACTTCTACAGAAGAAACAACCATTCTCTACCTCTACCAGCTGAACCGAAAGTTGGGGAGAGAGGGAAAATAATATATTCAGTTGAGATGTGGCTACCTGTAACCTAAGTAATTAGGAAAGGGACGGTCTCCGCGGAAATGGCATTCAGCTCGAATGTCCCGTACCAGATATACGTAATTGGCCTGGGCAACTTTGCCCTTTGGACTGCTCAAAAGACTGACCAAAGAATAGTTTGCCACCAGCGAATCGACCGTTGCGGAATTTAAGTTAGCGAAGAGATACATGTATTAATATCGTTAGCGGTAACGAGTTTTGATAAAACACAAAACAGGCATCACATAAAGAATCTAATTTGTTTACGGAGCAGTTAGGCAAATGAAGGTGCAACTCGCCGTGAATGTGATTTCTTCCTCGACAACAATATGAGAATATTTGTACCAAAACAAAAATGTACATATTTGAATTGTTTAAAAAAGAAAATGAAATGAAATTCCGGCGAACTTAAACTTCGGTTATCATTGTGTGTCCTTGAGAAAAAAGAATCTGGTGAACTATAGACGAGGGACGTTGATATAACACTATTATTACCAGCCATTTCTTTATCTTCTTCTATATTAACTGTCAATAGTATCCCTGGTTGATAGTGCCATAATGTAGTTCCTAATGAAGGAATACGAAAGAGGGTTGCTATCTCAATACATTATCTATCCATAGACCGTTAGTGGCAGTGTTTGGGCAGTGTGCACAATTGGGCGAAAGGTGAGGAAGCTTACAAGCTTCCAGTGGAAAGTGAGAATGACCTTGCTGAAGTGGAGCCAACGCCACACACTTCCAAACTGCATCTAATGATAATCTCTATGCTGTTTTCAAGAAACATGTTCAAACACTCAATTCCGTGGAGTATAAACACCTGAAGATAGTTACCCAATGGAGGAGGGCATGGCCATCATTCTGAGAAAGAACTATTTTAGGCATCTGAATATGTTGCCATGAAAGTATATACAGTTCAAAGAACTACGTTGGGAAGATGGGTCTTTCTACCATGTGTTATACTACGCCATTTTGAAGGGGAGGATATAGAGTGAAAACATTAGAACGCCTTTGTATTGAAACTACAAGGTACAGGATCAAGTGCGTGTAATTTATCTCATTTTAGATTCCAAATGCCTGACACGAATTTACAAACCAATTGATTGATTTAAAATATACAGTGTTAGGATATTTATAAAACGACGAATTACTGAGAAATTGAATAGAAATGGCTGAGATTAAACAGTAAACTCCATTATGTTCGATGCGGCTCCACAAGTAGGTATTCACATACCTATCTGGATTCTCCGACAAATAAACCAAATGGTTCTCTCTAGGCTAACAACTGGTCATTGTAATTCATTCCTATCTGCTTAATTATGATCCACCCTTGCTCTGTAGATACAGCTGCAAGACAATGTTTACCTAAAACCTTTCCACTGGATTATCATTTTCACAACAAATAGATACAAAAAATTGAATTACCGATCTACCCAGTAGGTTACAAACATTACTTATCTAAACAACACCAACATGTACAACAAAATGTAATTAAGATATATATGACCTTTACACAGCCAATTTTATATACATTCCATAATAAGCGCGTGCCTTATTGTTAGAATAGCGTACAAATACTTAAAATAGACTGACAGTCACTACAACAGGTTCTCAATAGGCATTTTTAGTAATAATAAGCACCGAAGTAAGCAAAACCATTTATTGACTTACCGCTTACATACTGACTCAGAGAATATTATAAATATACCAAAATGCAAGGAGCGGTAGCCGTGTCCCACTTATCAATTTTAGCAATTTCTCTCTTGAATAAGTTTTACATTTTCACGCAGGTTTGCATCAGTCGGTGACGTATTATTGATAAATAGGACATTGTTAGGTTTGCAATTAAATAGTGTGGCCTTCTTAGGGCACTAATGATTTTTGCTAATGTGGGAAATAGAAAACAAATAAGTCATCGTATTTATACACATAGTGTTGAGTTTGATGCTAAAATAATCGATTTTCTAGCTGTAAACCAATAGCTTTTTGTAGTTGGACATTTGCCGTATGATTTAATGCGCTAGTCAGGCACTATTTCATTACACGAAACATTGCAACTGCTGGTTGTAGGAAAGGAATGCCGGTATCACAAACTTCCTCAGGCATGTTAACACTGCCACATTGGTTCTGAGTGTGAAATATCAATTTGCAATAATAAAAAACGTGTTCCACTCATATGACTTTCTCTACCTATTCTGCAGACGAACTACTTACAAAATATTATTCTTCTATTTCATGCTAATCAACATGAGCATTAGCAGAATGGTCTTATTGCTTAGTTCCTTATATACACAAGGGAACAAAGGGAATACACTAGACTAGAAAGGTAGTACAATGTGTTAAAATCTCTCGCTATGCGAATGTCATTGAAATTCTGTTTTCTTTTCGTGGCCAGGAGTGAAACAAAAGAAACACGAATGACTTCTGTTTGTGAAAGGTATAAGTGTTTTAAACCTGAAATCAATAACAAGGAGGCTGGCTCTGTGGCTCAGTCGGTAGAGTCTTGCCTGCTGTGCTTGGGGTCCTGGTTTCGATTCCCGGCTGGAGTGGCAATTTTTCTCTAGCTCAGATTATTTCCTATCCTTCCCAGAGACTGGAAGTATGAATTTGAGTGTGAATGTGTACGAGATCTAACGAAAAGTAAAATAAATAGAATCAAGCGACAACAAAAACTACCTACATGAAATTAGCATCATTGTCAAGGCAATGAGTTTCACAGTGAAATGCCGCAGATAGGACTATGCAGTTAAAGGTGGAGTATAAATGGAACAATAGAAAAACAATAAGAAATATTTCGGAATCGGTTAACTCCACAACAAAAATATATATAGGACATAAATTGTGTTTCGACGAGGTCTACAGGCTGAGTGTATCTTTTGTCTACCCCTTACAGTTTACCAGTTATGTAAAAGTCATGAAGACTTCAGAGGCCATTCCCAGAAAATTCAAGATATACATTTTATTTGTTATGTAAATATCTTTAATGTAACATCTTTTACTCAATATCGTTGGGTTCATTTTTGAGAAAATTTAAAATTAAAAAAAAATTAAAAAAAAAACCTTCATGTAAAGGGTAGTTTGAGGTGGTGGGATTTTTCTAAAAATCTTCAGAGTCGCATCCTTGGAAGATACTAAAATGCTGGTATTTACAGACATTTCGTTTTCGAGTTTCGCTGTCCACAGACCTACACACGGGCATGGACTTTTTCTAATTCTTGAAGCACGGGGGGGGGGGGCTCAGGAGGCCTAAATGTATATTTCTGGTGAAACCTAGGCATCAAATTTGTGTAGGAATACAATATCATTTCTACCTACTATGTACTTACATAGTACAGGTGGAGAAAGTAAAAAACAGAGGCCTTCACACTACGAGAAGGCACGCATAATGGAAACAGGAATTATGGCCACTAAAAAACTCTACTTAGCACGAAGTTGTTTATACATATACATAAAACCTACTATTCCAAACTAAGGAACAAAGTAGGCAAGTCGGCTAATTACTTGCTTTCCCTATGGCGCACTGTTATAATTTAATATTACTCTGATGTTCCTAAGTTATGGTCGTGATGAGACTTCATTGTTAAAGCGGTCTAAAATAATGCAATAATTTTATTATAAGTGGTTGTTTCTTACTCTTCAGAATGTCAATTTCAAAATTCCGTTGATTTGTCAATCAAACTTTTCTATCATGATGATGATCATCATCATTTTCAAGATAGACAGACAGCCAGGCCGTCAAATTGCTCGATGCTTTTAATGTTCGCTTACTGCTTCAAAAGTATTCACCTTGGGTGAGTTACATTACTGCGCTAAAATGTATAATGCTAGTTATTTGAGAACAGCCGTGGCCGAGTGGTCCGATTACCCCGGCCTTGATTCTGCCTCGAACTAAAGCCTCCTACATACCCGCTTTCCTTCTCTTCTTTCAACAGGAAGCACTCCTGAACATGTAGCAGAAAGCACTCCTATTTATATATTCGTTGGTCTATTGCTGGCTGATTATAGCGACTCCTTAGATTACACTAACATTTAAATTACTTTAGAATCGTGCCAGCTCAATACGAAGGCTAAGGGAGTGGAGTTTTCTGTGGTAAAGGCGGTGACCGCTCATCACCTACTACTCAAACTAATTGCAAGAAAAGGGGTAGAAGAGAATGGCTTGCCTAATAAATCTGGCCAAGTATTGGATTTTCCAGTTTGAATCTATACTTGCAAAGACTTTCTGTACATGGATTTATAAACAAAACTTGATCACATGGTACAAATCTATTACTGAGTCTTGCAAAGTTCGCTGTTCACACCCTGCTTAGAAGTGCGTGAGACTTATTAGTAAGAAATTCACGAGTTCAAAATAAAGTAACTTACGACAAAGCTTTCTGCATGTAATACGATTCAGAGCTTTATTATTGATTCTAGAGATAACAGACACAAAATTAAAGGTATGTGTCAAGACGGTCATGATCCGTTGGATATTGTGAGTTTTACTTCACTGCTTTTATCGACCAGACTGCAATGGAGTCTCACCTCTCTCTATGGTCTAAGGGACTGTTATGCAGTTTACATTGTTCCGTCACTATTTGAACTTGCTAGTTAAATATTTGTTGCACTTACTGTTATTCAATTAAAGTATTGCACATGAGCACAGCAGTCGTTACATATACATGGAAACTTTAGGAAGGTAGCATACTGCGGGTAGTGCGGCTATTTAATGTTAACTGTAAAACTATAAACTTAAATATATGAGTTTAATAACAGCTTCTGAGAGGCCTGTTTTTAGCAGTGCAACATTTCAAGAGGGTTCATAAATATCATAACACTTTTAACATTTTGTCATTACTTCTCACACATTTGTTCTGTTTAAAAGAAAAAAATAATAAAAATGGTTTTATTCTTGTTTGTTAAATTTCGACTGCACAGCATTTGTGTTATTTTTACCCACACACATTATTATAGAGCGAGAAAGGTCTACATATAACTGATCGTGTGAAATTTGCAGCCCTGGCAGGGTTAATAAATCGAACATATTTTTCAAATATTACTGACATGGAAAGTATGCTTTATCAATAACTTTTCTTAATACTTATGTTTATTTTCTATAGCACGTATGCAAAATGTACATAGTAGGTACACAAGGTATTGTATTCCACCCAAAAATTCAATACCGAGATTTTACCGGAATACATGTTTTGAGGACTCCTGAATAAAACAGTTTTAGAAAAAGGTAAACGAGAGAATGTGCATGTGAGTGTTTGTGCGCGCGTCTATGGAGAGCATAACTCAAAAACGAAGAGTTTAGTATCCTCCAAGGTTGCGACACGAAGATTTTCAGAAAAATCCCCCCCCAACCAGGATTGCACTTTTCATGGAACATTTTTTTTTTTTTTTGCCAAATTTCTAAAGAATGGCTCTAACGATGTTGATTAAAATGCCGTATCGGATGTCAACATGCCGTATCGGTTCGATAACCTAATCTATACCTTAGGCAGCATCTGATATAATCCTGGCAATTGGCAGCGTCGTTAACGGACAATAAACCTTAGGCAGCATGATGAAAATTCTGTAGCGCAATAAAGTAGCTTATGATAATTCGTATTATATACGACCCACGCAGGACCTACAAATAAGACTTGTAGGTATGCATAAAAATGTTCTAAACAATATGCAACATATTTTTAAAAAATCTGGTGTGTTTCATTCGCATAACTTTCTCTAGCTGTACCAGAAACAAACTTTTCTTGCAAAAGATTATTCTTTTATCTATGTCATGCTAATCGAGATAACCATTAGCAAAAATGATATTACTTGGTTTCTTGTAACCGCCTGCGGTGCCATAAGTAGTTAAAGCGGGCGTTAAACACTACAAAATAAAAGTTCCTTGTAAGTAGGAGAGTAATAAGGTAATTATTTGGCGAAGGCGATAAGCAGATCCTTTAAAAGCTGGTCTGTGTGAAACAATTGAACTTTGGTTCGCTTTACATGGCCTACAGTAAAATCAAATATGAAACGTGGGGTCGTTTCCCGTTTGAGAAAAGTTTAAGTAAATTGAAATCAATAACAAAGGATATCTCAGAAAGGGTGAACTCCACATAAAAAACGTATACGCCATAAATTACGCGTTTTAACGAGATATACAGTTTTTGTGTAGTAAGTTTTTGCATATCTCCTGCGATTTAACAGTTATAAACAATTTAGCAAAATTCATCCAGAATAAAGACGTCTTCAAAGCTATTCCCAGAAAATGCAAGATATACACTTTATTTGTCATGCAAATGTGTTAAATTTACGGCATTTTTCTCAAAATCGCTAGAGCCATTTATGAGAAAAACAAAATTTTCAACAAAAAAATTCCATGTAAAAGGATAGTTTGGGCTCCCCCTACTTCTTTAAAATCTTCGTGTTGCATCCTTGGAAGATACGTTACGTAGTCGGCTTACCTTCCACGTATATAGAACTGACAACCCCCCCTTGGACTTACAAGCGGGTGCCTAGAGGTCAGAGGCCTGTCAAGGAACAAACAACACGTAGCCACAGAATGAAGAACCTGGAAAGTGTGTACTTGTTAAGACACTAAACATAAATACCAAGTTTGGTACTTAACGGACTTTTCATTTGAGCTATGATGTCCACAGACACACAAGGACCTTATACTAAAAATGCTTTTTTTGGGCTCAGCGGACCTCCAAACAAATAATGCCGATGAAATCTCGACATCGGATTTTTGGGTGGAATACAATACCTTCTTTAGCTATTATGTAAATACACAAAATGTATATGCGTGTTAGAGAAAGTGTAAAGGAAAATGGACTACCAAAAGCACTCAAAAGACAAGTTGATCGAAAAGAATCTCCGTCAAAAAACCAGTTATTAGTCAAATAGATTTATTAGCCCTTGTGCAACCTGAAAACCCTGCCAATTTTGACAGAAAGCCCTAATATTGCTGGCAATTACATTAAGGCAAATATGGCTATAGAGTGCATTGCATTTACATTTGGGCTGCCTCCGCTCTATTCGGCAAGGCAATGTTCATTCATGCTTCACATTTTCTAGGTTGTGCCATATATTTTGTATGGACCTACGGAAGGAAAACATTTTCACCCCGTCTGCATTAAGCAGGCGCGAATAAAATATCCGTCAGCCACAGGCTATGATTAAGAACAAAAATCTGATGTGTTCCATTCACTTAACTTTCTCTGGCTGTTCCAAATGCAAACTATTCTTACAAAAGATTTTCTTTTATCTACATCATGCTAATCGAGAAAAATAGTAGCAGAATTGGTCTTATTGCTTGCTTCATTATAAATAGAAGGGAAATGGGAGAATACATTATCCTAAAGCGACAATCAAATATTTTAAAAGCTAGTCGCTACGTGAAACAATTGAGGTTCGGATCGCTTCGCAGAATCGCGTTTGAAAAAAGTTGTGTATTTTAAAACTGAAACCAATAACAAGAAGTGTCTCAAAAACGGTGAACTTTACAAGAAAAATGTATACGACATAAGTTCTGTGTTTTAACGAGATCCACATGTGGTATTTTAATCAAAATTGTTAGAGATATTTTTGAGAATAACACTTTTTTCAAAAAGTATCCATGTAAAGGGTAATTTATGGTGCGAAACTTATTTTGAAAATATTCCAGACGCATCCTTGGAAGATACTAAATACAAATACCAAGTACGGTTTTTAAGTCTTTTCGTTTTAGAGCTACGCAGTTCACAGATACAAACACGGACCTTTTTCTAATTTTTTTTCGGACTCAGGGGAGCTCAAAACATAATTTACAGTGAAATCTCGACATCGGATTGTTTGGTGGAATGCAATGTCTTCTGTAGCTACTATTTACATTGTCGTAAATACGTGCCAGAGAAAGTATTTTTTTCGGACTCTAGCGATATCAAAACAATTTTCAGTGAAATCTCCACATTAAGCTTTTGGATGGAATATAATACCTTCTCTAGCTACAATGTACATTATATGCACATATGTGCTAGAGAAAGTAATAATGGATATTAATAACCTTAAAAGGAATTGCAGTAAGGAATTGGAAAAGTGCAGGCTTATTAGCGCCAAGCTAATAGAATTTAATGTTTCGTTTTTCAATACATTTGGTTTATAAACTTTCATGTTTATAATTTCTTCAAAACAGTTACCGTTTTAATTAAATAGATCAAAATTTATCAAAACTCGATTACATCTTGAGTAACAATGTTTCCGTTTTCTGCTCCTCTCTCAAAACTTTGTAGCTTGTTTGGACTAAACCATTCCGAAAGCAACATTTTAAAAAACAAGAATTTTGCTAAATAATGAACTGCAAAAATAAAAAATGAAAATCAGTTGCACACGTAGTTTACACATGATTGCAATGGAATTTAGATGTAGCTAGTAATAAGACGTAGTACGACTTTTTCTGTCTCTTGATATGAACCAATAGCGCAAAAGACATTGAGAATAAAGAGAACTTCAGAAACTATTCCCAGAAAATTCGAGATATCATTTCCTTTGCCATGAAAATATCAAACTTACGGTATATTAATTGAAATAATCAAGTCTTTTTCTGTAAAGGGTAGTTCAGGTCGAGGATTTTATTCAAAATGTTCGTGTCGCATCCTAGAAATATGCTGAACTTGAGACTAAATTTGGTATTTAACCGGCATATAGATGTTGAGTTATGTCTCGATTATGCGGTTCACTCACTCACACTCTCTCTCTCTCTCTCTCTCTCTCTCTCTCTCTCACACACACACACACACTGTGAGTGAGAGAGAGGGAACCTTTTTCTAAAATTGTCATTTTTATTCAGGAAATCTCAAAACGTGTATTTCGAGTGAAATCTCGGTGGGGTTATGTATTTTGTTTACTTCCTCTACTTACTAAAGGTAAGTAACAGATAATTAAAAAATAAAATACATTCAAGACTTTTTTTTAAAACAGTACCGGAGTCTGGTCGGGACTCCGGCGCTGTATTCCCTATTTACATTCCCCCCTATATGATTACTGGTTTTACTGTTCCTTTACACAAACATATAACACCCATGCCCAAGGCGGGACTCGAACCCACGATCCCCTGCCTACGAAGCACCAAAGCGAGACGCCTTAGCGAGCGTGGCCATGGGGACCGGCTAGACTTCGGCCAAATTTCTTAACTGCATTCCTTTATATGTGCTGCACAATCATGTATAACTCAAGATTATTTCACGTGTTTATATCTAACTGTGTATGTTCAATAACCATTGTTGATCAAGCGATTTAGCCTTATTTATAGAAAATTATTTGCAGCTGCTTTAAGAGAACATATATACAAGAAGAGACGTTATTTGATCATTTTTGGAAGGTTGTTTCATAAAACTATATTTCACCCGAACTTTAAAAGATATGAAAAGTAACTTTGCAGATGTGTTAAATACCGTTCGAAGAACGGTTAATGTGAACTTATTTGATTTATTTTCGATGTTATAAGTATATCAGTATATTGAAACCCTTTCTGCGGTATATATCTATTTATTTTGTTTTTTCATATTTGGGAACATGTTTCTCAAGAACGAGTAGACCTAGAAGCATGAAATTGTTCACCAAGCTTAAGCTCATACTTATCTTCAACTGGTAGATAAATAAACATTTAAAAAAATCAAAGTTTGTAATGCAAGGAATAACTTTTGTCATAGCTTATTAAAGTATGCGAGGTTTAACAGCTATGTTGATAAAAGACACGTCAACTTAAGATATCGATGAGGGAGCTTAAAATTGACTTAATTGTATTTTAGATTTCATCTCCTCACCCAAAATTTTAAATTTGAAATGACACCCCTATACTTCTATACAAAGAGACTGGCGATTTCATTAATGGCGAGCTAGAATGATCTGGGCCATTAAAGAGAATTGCTTTAAATAGACACTAAATATAACATGACATTTACAACCTGCAATAACTGAAAACAGAATCGAAACAAAAAGAACAAACACTTAGAAAAAAAAATGTATAATACGAGGGTCTCATGCAGAAATTAACGACGATTTGTCATAGCTGTATAATAACGAATTGTGTCAACTTAAAACTTTACAAATGAAGTTATGCCATTTCTCAACATAACCTCCATTCTGTCAAGATATTTTTTATCGCGTGGTACCCGTTTTTTTAACGCCAATGCTATACTTATCTGACGCCAAAGTATTTATTTGTTTTTTGAATGGACAAAAATGTTCGGACAATCAAATTTTAGAGACAAATAATACAAATGCATGGTGATAATTCAATGAACGGGTTCTCAATGAGGAAATGGCGCATAATTTATGAGTAATCAGGGAAGAACCAGTATGCACGACAAAAACCGGAGTGAAAGTTCATCAATCGTTATGGAGAAGTTGAAAGCAAATGTTGGTAAAAGAATTCAGAAAAACCGGTGTTTCACTTTGGACACTGTACATGACTTTTTGGGGCGGAAAAGATTTCCCAACCGATGAAGTCCTCAAAGTGCGAGTGACATCTTTGCTCAGATCTATAGCGGTGGAAGAGTATAAACATCTGCATTGAAAAACCGATACCACGTGACGAACACCTTGATAGCAATGGCGATTACGCGGAGAAATAGAGTAAGTTAGGTACTGTAATCTTGTAAATAGGGCTTTGTGTTGATATCGTTCGTTATTATTTAGTTATATCAAACCATTCGTTGTTTTCTGGATGACCCTTGTATATTTGTGGATGGGAAGTCCAAAATGCCGTGGAAAATGCAAAATTTTAATAATGTGTTACGATATTAATAAATAAACGGCACAGTTAACAGATGCCGGTTATTGACGGAATACAGTGGTTCTATAAGTGGTGGATAATACGAGAACCCAACATAGGTTACGGGTGATTGTTCCACCCTCCCACACTGATCCTAAAACTGGCATTATTTTGTGTAAACGTTTTCAGAATGTTCAAACTATGAGTTTACAAAATACCATTCCACAAAGGTCGATATTTTATATTACTTCTACAATGTACCTACTGTGATGCTGAATAGAAAGAGCGCTAAGTCATTCATTATTCAATATTACGTATAAGAGTAGGCTAGGAATAACGTGAGCGAAGGGCACGGAGTGGTAACGGGGCAGTCGTCACGCCGCGCCGATCGCATCAGCCAGTGCGAAACGGTGCGCGCGGCTCCTATTATCTGCCTCCCTACGTCTTGCTGTTCATATAAATGCAAAACTAACTATATATACCTACATTAAAAAGAAAGCTGAAATTCCGGTTTACAACATTTACTTCGAGCATTTTGTGAAATTCCGGCAGTGAAAAGCCGCAAATACAAGGTTAAATTTCACGAGCTTTTGTAAATGTCTACTATACCGTTAACATAGCAAACATTTTAAGTGTTTTTTTTTTCGCACAGCATAAACTTGGATTTAAATGAAAATAAACAAAAAAGGATTATTTTTTGGCTTTTGTCGTACAGCATAAACTCGGATTTAAACGAGAACAAACAAAAAAGGATTATTTTTGTATACCTAGTGGTTTTTTTTGTAGTGTTTAACGCCCGCTTTTACTACTTGTGACACTGCAGGCGATGACACTGGTGATACATGGAATGAAGATGGAGCAGCAGTGGAATGTGATGGCAGGGGAAACCGGAGAACCCGGAGAAAACCTGCCTCTGTGCTGCTTTGCCCACTACAAATCTTACATGCAGTCTCTTGGGATCGAACTCGGGCCGTCTAGGTGAGAGGAGAGTGGTCTAATCACTCGGTACGGCGCCACCCCCCCCCCAAAGAAAAGGTTTGAAGAGCTGTGACACACGGTAAGGGCGATATTAGTGATCTCGCAAAGGCCTACAAGGGGAATTTAAAGGATGATAACGGGATAAGTACCGCGGAGGATTCAGGGTACTTTTGACAAAGGTTTCTAACTGTTGGTAAAGAATTCCGCTTGCTAATAATTTCTTCCGACATTTTCCCTCCATTGACTGGACTAAGAGAGTTGTTCCAACTCGACTGTGTGAGTCAGAGTACATGGGCATATTCAGCCACAAAACACAGCGAAGCTAGAGGGGGAGCGTGGTGGGCAGTACGTCACTGAGCTAATGCCATTCCATAACACTTGATTGAGCCGTGACGATTGCTCTCCCTCAATGGGGTGCCTATTTTGTGTTGTAGGTATGCCCCTGTGAGTCGCGAGTTACTGGCTCTTTTGGCGCGCACCAAAACTGGAACAGTCTTTAGTGCAGGGTCACAAGCCGGAGAATGCAGCATTCAGCTTCCACTAGAAATCCCCACTAAATTTGAAACCGAACCTAATTTAGGCAGAGAGGGAAAATCAAGTCGATCCTATAAGAAAACGCTCTGTCAATTTTGGACTTTTGATAACGGCTACTAAGGAGCCAAACTATGAAGTTTAAGTTGCCATTAGTATTAGATGGAAGTGTCACCCAAAAGATTCCTGGCATTGTATTTTTACTTTCTCCAAACGCACTATGTACATAGTGTATAGAGAAAGTATTGCACTCCACTAAAAATTCAATACCGAGATTTCACCGGAAATATATGTTTTAGGGTCCCCAATATCCAAAAAAAGCATTTTCACAAAAAGGTCCGTGTGTGTGTGTGTGTGTGTGTGTGTGTGTGTGTGTGTGTGTCCGTGTGTCTGTGAACACGATAACTCAAAAACGAAAAGGCGGTAAAATACCAAACTTGGTATTTAAGTTTAGTATCTTCCAGGGATGCGACACGAAGATTTTGAGAAAAATCCCCCACCCCCAACTACCCTTTACATGGAACTTTTTTCGAAAATTTTGACTTTCTCAAAAATGGCTCTAACGATTTTGATTAAAATTTCGTATATTAAACATATTTACCTGACAAATAAAATGTATATCTTGAATTTTCTGGGAATAGCCTCTGAAGAGTAGTTTATTCTGAATGAATTTTACTAAATTTTGAATAACTGCTAAACCGTAAGAGATGGATAAAAATTACTACACAAAAAATGTAGAGCACATTAAAGCACACAATTTATATTATATACAATTTTTTCGTCGAGTTCGTCGTTTTTGTGACATTCCTTATTTTTGGTTTCTGCTATGAAAAACGTATACTTTTCTCATACAGGAACTTGTCAACTCCTATCCATATAGACAAAGGAACTTCATTGACATAGTAACCAGCTTTTGACTATCACTTTAACCTACAGTTGTCCCTTATTTCGCTTCTACTTACAAGGAAGCGAGTAATTAGACTATTTCTGCTATTTTTTTCTGATTAGCATAAAGTAAATAAAAGTATAAGCTTTTTAAGAATAATTTGTTGCAGGGATATGGAGAAAGTCATGTGAATGGTACACATCAGATTTTTTTAATAAGGAATGGGTAAGGCCCTGGGTTTATATTGGAGAAACGAAGAGCAAACGCGAATATACTGACTGGCTTTATAGTGATCACCATTTTTCTATTCCAATTCCTGTAAACCAAGTATTACCCTCGCCTGTTTCAGTGAATTATATGCACTTCTCTTATAAAAATATTAAAGTAAAGGCTATGTTTTTTTTTAAACCAAAACGTGAAGACACGCGTTGTTACTATTGTTGTGCTGACATTTACTATGGTTTGTGAATAAAACCTAAGGATTGTTTTTTTTTTTTCAGGATTACACCAGATGATATTATTATTATTATTATTATTATTATTATTATTATTATTATTATTAAATACCAATGGCCCTGATCTCTTCGCGAATTTAAAACGAGTAGCCATCACGCCGTCTCCCGCATTTTTTTTATGCAAACACTCCCATTCTAAAATAAACACACATTTCATCATTGCTAGTAAAGCGTTATGCGATGAATATTGTAGCTCTTAAGTTTCTACAGTTCTAAAATATAGCATGTAAGCAAAAATAAACAACAAAACATATCTGTCTTGTTTGCTTCTGGAGGGGGAATAACAATATACAAGCTTCTTTGAGAAGGAACGTGTTCCGTCTATTGTAGGGTTGGGGAGAATTTTAAGACGTCGCGGACAGAGTGACTCCACAGGTAGTCCCCGCGTCTCGCGTCAGAAATGTGACACTTGCATAATAGCTTCCCCTTTGACAGAAAAGAAAGTCTGTTTGAAATAAAATTGTATCTTACATCAAGTAAGACAGCCAAACACAGGTCGCATCACATTCAATTATTTCTGTGAACCTTTCGAGTCGTGAATAGAAGCTAATGAGTTTGTTTTCAAACCGCCTGCCAAAGGTTTGTAACACACACTGCATCATTGTCGCACGGCTGTTTACTGCAGTTATTACATTTTATTACGGGCTACACAAAACTGGTTAAAAACTGCAACGTTATTCTCTAGAAAGCAAATTACGTAATGCTCGCATTTCGTAGGTATAAGTTGAAGTGAAACAGTTGAATGCAGACTTGCAGTGTATTACTTTGTAAATGAACTCCCTTCGCTTTCGCTAGGTTAGCTTCCCCTTCGCACAGATTGGCGAATAGTAATAGCAATGCAATGATTGGCGATAAACGTGATATGAACACTCTTGCACGACAAATGCACGCGCTATCGCCAGCCCGAGAGGCAGGCTAGAATCAAATGATCCCCTTATCTACCAACAAGAATTTATCGGCGTTCCAGAGCCATTTACTCTCTTGTGTAATATATTTTACTAAATCGGTTATGAGCTTGTAAACACATTTCTCTTCAATTATACTGAGATAAATGATTCTTCTTGTTTCAAGGATTAGCTGTTATAGTCACCTCTTTCGGCTCTATCATCCATACATCTCTTACGAGGTCTACCAAAGTCTTTCTTTCCAATCGGCCTATAATGCCTTTTTAATTTCTTTTCTGTCATTCTGTCAACATGCATTTCCTTTCACTCTATTTTGTTCTATCTTATCATTAATGGAAAATAGTTCTGATCTTATTCACAACGTTTTCATGGGGAATTGCACGAATGAATTAATATGAATTGAGATGGTTTTGAAAACGCAAGCTTTGATGATATTCATCCTTTTATGTTAGTCCACTTGGAATGCGTTAGTGAACCTGTTAAACATATATTTGTTACCTGTGTTTTATAAGCAGATTTTGAAACTAAATAATTACACTTAAGAATACATTGCGAACTATAGAAACCATAAAAGTGGGTTCTGTTATAATCTACCGCAGAGCAATAAACAAAAAGCATTAACATATGACTACCACATACGAGTGAAGCAAAATAAGCGTTTCTTTACCGTATTCAGAACGATTGGAATGAGATGGTGTTTTCATGCAAAAGATTTTGATCCGATCACATTTTGACCCCACTTTCTATGAGGACCGGGTCCAAGATTCAACATGAATTGAGTCCGTGTTTCTATGCAGCATTCAATGCGGTGAGTGTACTCAAATCGATTTCAATCCCCAATGGAAACCTGGTGATTGTTTCATTTCTTATTTTATAAATTTTAGTGCATCTCCTTGCACATCTCATGAACTTCATTTCTGCTGCCTATATGCGTGTTCTTTCCGTTTTTTTCTATGTACCGATTACTATATACAAAATTAGGCACTGCCACAATCTTATACAATTTCATTTTTGTTTCCTTTCTTGCGCACAAGTCTCATGATTATTTTAAGTAAGCATAACGCCCTATTTCACGACGGCAGCCAATGAGAGGCACCCTGTTCGCACTACCGTTAAGAGATTACGGGGCAAAGTTATGTGGAGCAAACCTAGTAATTTCTTTCACATCCCCCTTTCTCTCTCTCAAAATCATGAAACTAATACAATAGCAGAAACATTATTTGTATGAAATATAAATGCGGAAAGTTCGTGCGCCGAATAGCTGAGGGAAAACTTGTTCCAATTCTGTGGGATAAAACTCACGCAGTGTGCACTTCATTGCCCACTTACTTGTCGGAAAGTTTTGTAAGAATATCACGTCGGAAGGCATCGAAGCGCGAAACAAATAACTTGATTACCAAATATAGATATGGCATCCGTATATGCGCGAAATATGAAAATAAACTGGGAAAATGAATTAGAATAACAGAACTTATTTGTGAGAAATATAAATGCGGAACGTTCGTAAGCGTTGAATGGAAATTCGTTTCAATGCTGTGGGATAAAACTCACTCGATGTGTACTTTATTACACACCTATGTCAAAAAGAGTTGTAACAATATCACGTCGGAAGGCATCGAAGCGCGAAACAAATAACTTGATTAGCAAATACAGATCTGGCATCTGTATATGCGCGGAATATGAAAACAAACTGGGGAAAACGAATTTTATATCACCTGTATTGCGAAAGAGCTGCATTTTATTTCCGCTTAAACGTCATGTGGGAAGAACAGAGGTATTTCTGCATACGAACTAAGCATAAAAAATCTGATGTGCTACATTCACATGACTTTCTCCCTATCTCTGTAACAAATTATTGTTAATAAGCTTATTCATCTACTTCGTGCTAATTGAAATAAACATTAGCAGGAACGGTTTTATTACTTAGTTTCTTATAAGTAGAAGGAAAATAAGGAAATACACTAGGCTAAACCGACAGTAAAATGTTTTAAAATGTCATAGCTAAGGGATTCAAATCCATTTCTTTGCGAGGCCAGGAGTTGACAAGTTCCCATATGAGAGAAATAGCATTATTAAAACTTAAACAAATAACAAGGAATACCTCGAAAACGGCTAACTCCACGAAAAACGGTATATGACTTAAATTGTACGTTTTAAGGAGATCTACATTTTGTGTGTAGTACATTTTTGTCTTCTCTTACAATTTACCAGTTATGCAAAATTCAGAAAAAAAAATCATCAAGAATAAAGATGTCTTTAGAGGCTATTCCAAGAAAATCCAAGATATACATTATATGTCATCTAAATACCTTACATATAACAGATTTTAACGCAAGTCGTTATTGAGAAAACTAAAATGTTCGAAATGTTTTATAAGTAAAGGGTAGTTGGGTTGGGGGCATTTTCTTGAAAATCTTCATGTTGCACCTTTAGAAGATATTGAACTTAAAATATAAAGTTTGGTATTTAACGGACTTTTCGTTTCTGAGCTACGCTACACAAAGACACACACAGGGACATTTTTCTAAAAATGCCTCTTTTTTTTATTCGGGGGGGGGGATCCTAAAATATGTATTCCGGTGAAATCTCGTTTTCGAATATTTGGGTTCAATACAATATCTTCTCCATACACTATGTACTTAGCACGTGTAAAGACAGTAAAAACGATGCAGCTCTTAAAAAGCTGAAATTGTTCTACAATTTGAGTCAGTTGCCTATACCACTGAGCTAAATTACGAGGTTTGATTTCTACTCCGATATTGAAGTAACATGCAAGGCGGTTGTGTAGTTTTATTTTTTATTTAATTTCACAGTGCCTCATTAGCAAATAAACGGGTTGCGATGAAAATTTTCCGTACACCAGCAAAGCCTATGTGGACAGTTATTTCTAGCCAAAATCAAAATATACTGCTTTAGCCTGGGGTTTGTTCAGATTATTTAATTATTTCTTGAATATAGTAATTCAGCTGCTCAACATGAGCAAGAGTAATATTTAAAATAACAATTTTTTGAAACACGTGCAATTCATTAACATATTTATTAAATTTAAATTATTTAGTGTAAGTATGGCTCCTTTTTTAAGAATTTAATGCCTTTGGAATTCTATCCAAAGAATCAGCTTGGGTTGCCTTCAGCAACATATTAGCATCAAATGGCTATTTGAAAAGAACGTGCAAAAACAATATAAGTCATTTTCAACTACATAAAATTTGGAGATGATATTACCTAATTTATGTGTGTTTGGCATACTTTTATTTATCTAATTGTGGCAGTTTCAGCTTTTTTTTCGCTGAAAAATATATTATGCTCCTCTCTGAGCCTCAGTGATTAGCATAAATTGATTGTTTGTGTAAACAGTTGTTGCTGTCAGCTGTGTTATGCCTGTAAGAACAGAACATTACAAAACTGAAATACTCGCTTGTGACTTGGATTGCAAAATAATATTGTGAATGGGAAGAGAAATGATTGTGAATGCCACCCAAACACACAGTGAACATTCATCCCTCTCCTGAGAAGAAATGGACGGAAACAATACAATCAACAGGAAATCCTGTTTTACTGTATATGATTTTCTTATCAAGTTAAGAAGAAGTACAACATATATTTCTGTTGTGGCAAAGAATAACATTTTGTATTTTGTAAAACCCAATTTTTCCAAGAAATATGCAGCCAATTACCATTTTAATGGCATTTATAAACAGTTAATGCCTGATTTTTGCGCCTTTTAACACCCTTAACTCTAGCAGAATCTAAACGTTTTTTTTTTTTTTGTTTTTTTTTTTTTAAAACAGTAACGGAGTCTGATCAGGACTCCGGTACTGTATCCCTATTTACATTTCCCCCCCGTAGGTTTTACTGATTACTGGTTTACTGGTTTTACTGTTTCTTTTACAAACATATACACATTGCACAAACATATAACATCCATGCCCACGGCGGGACTCGAACCCACGATCCCCTGCCCACGAAGCACCAAAGCGAGACGCTTTAGCGAGCGTGGCCATGGGGACCGGCTAACGTTAAGCTAAATTGTTTAGCACTTAAAATATAAGTACTGGGTAAGTTTTATATGCAGCATATTATATGACGCTAAAATATTTTTTTAGTACCTAAGTTATTTGCAAGAAACCCTGCAGTTTGCCATTTTTAAATTATGCGTTCAAAATGTTGTGCTATACGTAATAACAATCAGTTATAATTTTCATATCCTTTTCATATAAAAGCATAACCAGGTTAGGTTAAGTTTATTCTTTCCATGACAGTGTGCTTTGTATTTTATTTTATTAAATTACAAGAATAGGACAAATTTCTTTAATTTGGGAGAAGATTATCTTTCTCATAAATTAAGACTATGCAACCGCTTATAAATATAACAAGTATGCAGTTCATTTTCGTGGATGGCAGTGTTTCGAAAATCAGCAAAATAACTTGGCTTCTTTATATTAGAAAAGGAGCAAAGTATAACAATTAAGGTACACAAGACCATTTCTTTTAGGGAAATGGAAAGAGGTACACAATTTTTGGAATATTATTTAATTCCACTTAATGAACGTAACATGAAACTCATTCTAACGGATATCAAAATGAACAGACTTCGAAACGTTTGCATTCTGCAGTACTACTGTGCTGTGTTAACTTTTACTTTGATGATTTTTTTTCTTCTTTTTTGCAATGTCTTATACAACCGCTAATTTCACCTAAGATGAAAGTTTTGAAAAAATGTAGAAATGAAAAGAAAAACAGAAATATCAAAATATGCTCCAAACCAAACAAAAAATTGAAGAGTTTCTACATTTATTTCCCCTTTGGCATTATAAACAAATGTATATATAACATGTATTTTCTATTACTTGCTTTTAATATGAATATAACAAATCATATTTGAAAGCTACAAGACCATTATCAGAGATTTGTTGATTTTTCTTGTTTCGTTTTAGCTGTACCCCCAATTTAGTGCATCTATTATATGAAATTGCACTCCTATATTTTCTGTTTAGTCTCAAGTGAACTCTTTAATACTTCTTGTTTACTCTGGATATTTGTAACAGCAATATAAACAAATCAGTTTTAAATGTGACAATTGTACGTGGATTAGTACTGAGAGAGTAATGTTATCCCTGATACATCATTTTATACAGAGCAGCGGCAATTATGGGGGAAGGGGTCAATTTAAACAATGAATAACTCCTTTTGAAACATTAGCTTAAATGGAGCTACACAAAACCAACGGTCATTTTCAGTAATTGTTACTTTATAATGTATTAAATAAACCCTTAAACGCCTCTAGTGGAATTTTAATTGTAAAATTAAATCATTCTATAATCATAAAAAGTAGACAGGTGTTACCAGTAACCCCATGTGCGCTATTTGTTATTACACGATAATTAACAAAGCAGCAACTAATTTTCTGGCACTGTTTCTGACAGACGTTTTTCGGGAACTTTAATATATCTCATTAAGTGCCAACAAATTCAAACTTCAAATAATTTTATTAACATCAAAGTGCGCCGTCTTTTAAACACGAATTTCACCTATATTTACACCTGCATTGAGAGATTGAAGATCCTCTCCAAGTCTTGGTTAAGTGATCGCCAATTTTTTTTTTCTTCTGATTAATGGTGCACAGGACACTCAGAAAATCTAGTTTGTTCTAATGCCATGTCAACATTTAGAACTTGATTACCTAACCATTTAAGACTATTTGGTGAAATGACAACAGAAATAGAAAGACTGGTTCAGCTGAAGTGACACTTACCTTAGTCTTCGTTACAACATGTGTTGCTAGTTTCACTACCGCGAAATTTCCTTTTCCAATTGTCCGCTCGAACTCATAATATCCTACTCTCAATAACCTATCCGCCGTTAAATTTTGATTTTCAGAGTTCCTTTCACTGGCCCCAGTTGCCATTTTCACTTTCCCGTTGAAACATTGGGTTTGACTACCATCCTCTATCTGCTAGTTGCACATAATAACCACGTTAGCGCTATCATACAATTAACAAAGTAGCAGCGATAGATGAAATAAAACTAAAAGATGGCAAGTTGTAGACACGAAACATCCGGTTCCTCTTGGGGATTAGAGACCTCTCACGTTTGAGTTGATAGCTAACGATTTCGGCTTTTCTACAACACAATGTACGCTATCGCCATCTTCTGTCCAACTTTAGAGTTGCACGAACACGTGTTAGACTCGGAGTTACTCGGTTGCAATCGTGGTCCAGGTCGGTTGGCACTACCCTGCATAACAAGCGATATGCACTTAGCAGGGCCCTTTCCCTTTCCCTTTTCTTTCGATTAAACGTTGGGTACGTGTAAGGTGCCGACTTGTCATACTTTTGGGAGGGGTGGATTGTGCAACAAAATCGGGTATTAATAAAGCATTTAGTGCAATTATGAAAGTAAAAGTGTAATAATCATAGTGTAGTACAAATGCTTCAATTGCATGAAAATTAAATACATGGTTCATTACTAAAAAGTTTGAAAAAAATAATGCTAGGTCTGCTGTGTCTTTCTGATTTCCGGTGAAAGCGTTGGGTTGTAGTTAATTCCTACCGACGTTGGTGGCTGAAGTAAGACGGACTCCATCTGCGGTTCCATTTCCACCGAGAGGTTTTAGTGTTGCCGGTCCCCATGGCCACGCTCGCTAAAGCGTCTCGCTTTGGTGCTTCGTGGGCAGGGGATCGTGGGTTCGAGTCCCGCCTTGGGCATGGATGTTATATGTTTGTGCAATGTGTATATGTTTGTAAAAGAAACAGTTAAACCAGTAATCAGTAAAACCTACGGGGGGAAATGTAAATAGGGATACAGTAAAAAAAAAAAAAAAAAAAAAAAAGTACGGCTTTATATGTGGGTACCTTGTGTTCCAGATGCTAAAACAATAATGATTTCAGGAATGGAGATTCATATAACATTTATATAACCTCTAAGCGGAGGAGTGAGCACTAGCTTGTAATCTCTGCGCCGACACATTTTAGGACACTTTCGCAGTGGCGGATCGTGGCTACAATAGATCATGTGCTACAACAGGCACGATGAAAAACGAGATGATGAAATGATTAAGCTCGCCAAATTACGGTAAAAAAATTAAATCCATCGCCGATCGTTAAGATTGGAAATCTGGCCATCACCCTGCTGTTGAAATCTATGCCTCGAATCAATTTATCAATAGGCAACAGAAAAACGCTTTCGTAGGAAGGTTTTGAAACTTCGAAGCGTTGAAAAACATATTTTCGGTTCTGCAAGTGTCACAGGTGTAGTTACCAGAATCCTGAGGAGCTTTGTGGGTTACCGAAAGGCTTCACCCAAATTTACCGATAAAGTGCATTTCATTAACGGAAAATGCTGCCTATTGTATAAGATAACAAGCTCAATTTTCAGGCGGGTTTTGTCTAAAATACTATAATGTTGAACCACGACAAATGCTTGGTCAGAAATATTTTAATATTGTGGAAAATTCTCGCTTTGAATGAATTTGTCTACAGAATAGTGATAAACATTCTAGAATCGACTGTAGACCTTCTGGGTGATACGGTCACACATTTCTTAGCTTCGATTATCCTATGGATGTTGAATGCACGTTTATTTCCGCATTTTTGTTCCAAGTGAACATTTGTATCCACCTTCTCTCTTGCACTTTCCACTACACTAAAACTCTCTGAACATTATTTGTAGCTTTCAATGTATCAATTTATGTAGTCTGTAGCTGTTTATTCCATACTCTGAACGAATGAAAGTAATAAATTGAATTCCTCATCTTATAAATTTAGTCTTAGCCCTGTTGCCTCTTGAATGCTGATCTTTAAAGAATGAGATCTCTCTAAATTCGAGAAACAATCAATTAACGAGTTTCTATGCTCGTTCTTCAATTAAAATTCCATCGAGGTGGAGCACCAGTAGGCACCCTTTTAGCATCAATTTCTTCAAGTGCCGCTATTCCTTGCGGAAATTATTTCTGTGTTCCGTTCACATGACTTTCTCTACCGGTTCTGCAAACCAACTATTCTTACAAAAGAGACCCTTTTATCTACACCACACTAATCGAGATAAGCACTAGCACAAACGGTCTTACTACTTGATTCCTTGTAAGCAGAAGGGAAATATGACTAAAGCAATAGTCATATCTTTTAAAAGCTAGTCGCCATGTAAACAATTGAAGTTCGGTTTGCTTTGCTAGGCTAGCAATAAAGAAAAACGAGATGTACGGAAAGGTTTGAGAAAAATATAGGTTGTTTAAACTTGAAACCAATTACAAGGAATATCTTTGAAACCGTCAACTCTACAACAAAAATGCATACGGCATAAATTGTGTGTTTTAACGAAATATATATTTTTCCGTAATAAGTTTTTGCTTATTTATTGCGGTTTACTGGCTATGTAAAATTCAGCAAAAGTCATCAAGAACGAATAGCTCTTCAGAAGCTATTCCCAGAAAATTCAAGATATATATTTTATTTGTGATGTAAATATCTATAATAGGCGGTATTTTAATCGTTGAAATCGTTATAGATACATTTTAGAAAAACAAAATGTTCAAGAATTCCTCCATGTAAAGGGTAGTTTGGAGTGGAGGGGATTTCCTTTAAAATCTTCGTGTCGCATCCTTGGAAGATACTAAACTTAAAAACCAAGTTTGATACTTAACGTTTTTTTAGTTTTTGAGTTATACTGTCCACAGACACACACGGACCTTTTTCTATTTTTTGGATTCAGCGGACCTCAAAACAGATTTCCGGTAAAATTTCGGTATCGAATTTTTGGGTGGAATACAATACCTTCTCTATATACTATGAACATACTACGCGTAGAGAAAGTAAAAACGGAGCAAAGCACGACAATGTGCTGAAATGCTCATGTGATACTGCATGTTAATTGAATACCCATGTTTCATCTTTGCCTGATTCACCATTTATAACAGAACCACCATCGTAAGTTTGTGCGATATTTATTAGGAGGTAATTTTATAACATACTATAGTACTTAATTCGAGGGTCGGCTGATAAGTCCCGGGCCTCTCAATGAAAACAGCATTTAAAACACTTTTTTTTTCTTTGCTTTATTTCTCAACATAATCTCCAGAAAGGTTAATACATTTGTCATATCGGTGTTCTAATTTAATTAAACCATCTCTGGAGTGCGATTTATCAAGGTTCTCAAAATAGCTGTTTAACGCATTAATGACCTCGTTGCTGTGAAATCTTCGTCCTCCAAGAAATGTTTTGAGGTTTGGTAGTCCCTGGGTGTTAGATCTGGCGAATAGGGTGTTTGTTCAAGCAATTCGAACTTGAGTCGCACATTGTTTCACATTGCAATGACTGAACGAAGGGCCGCAGCATTGTCATGATGAAACAATTATTTTTTTTTTTTTTTTTGCTAAATGAGGTCTTTTTCTTTTCTCCTCATCACTCAAGCGTCGCAGAAATCTTGCATAATAGCCCCCAGTGAAACGTTTACCCTTTTCCAAGTAATCAATACAAATAATTCCCTGTGCATCTCAGAAAACACTCGCCATAACCTTGTCAGCTGACAAGATTGACTTTGCCTTTTTTATAGTTGGTTCACCTGGCACAATCCACTGTTTTGACTGTGATTTACTTTCTGGAGTGTAGTGATGTATCCAAGTTTCATTCATGATAATAAGCCGTCTCAAAAATTCACTGGGACTTTTACGGTAGAGCTCCACATTCTTAACAGAAACAGTTATTCTTTGCAACTTTTGATCAGGTGTCAACAAACGCGACACCCATCTTGCACAGACCTTGTGAAAGCCCAAAACATTACTTAAAATATTACCTGCACGTTCTTTTGATATGATTACAGCCTCTGCTATTTCAAACAACTTCAATCTGCGGTATTCCAGTACTAAACGATGCATTTTTTTCAATGATCTCTGGGGTTGTCACTTCTACTGGGCATCCAGAGCGAGGCTCATCACTAGTGCTCGTACGTTCCACCTTTCAATCGTTGAATATGAAGGAGCAGAGTCTTTCAATATACTGTCCATTTCCTCCTTGATTTCTTTAGGCGTTAAGCCTTTCAAATGGAAGTATTTAATCACTGCTCGTTTTTCCAAATCCTCCATTTTCGTGAAAACTCTAAAGTTGTCTTGTTTAAAATTCTGTCATTCAAAAAGTAATTAAGCTATTGACCTGTAACTATGGATATAAGCTAGTGTAGAGTTAAACTATTCGACGCTACCGTCTGACTGGCCTAGTGGCGCCATATCTGTGTAAGGCCCGGGACTTATCAGCCGACCCTCGTACATGCAGATAGATATTACATCATAATTTTAACGACCCGTGGCTCAGGCGTTTCGTCTGAGATTGGCACTCGGGAGGTCGTGAGATGGGTTTCCCACGACCCACCACTCCAAACCATGGGTTTTCTGGGGGGTTCCGTGTCACTAGGGAAATTTCTTCATTCTCCGAACTTCCTGCTCCTTCATTTCATATCTATTTCATCAAATCGATCTATTTCACGGTTTTGAGTGTCGACGAAGGCTGCGGTGGAGGCGCCCTTCCGTGGAGATGACTTCGCTCTCGGCGGAGGGATGGCGTTGGAAGTCATCTGTAAACTCAGGAAATTTAGTCAGACCTACTTGGACACTGTTATGGACCCTCCATAGTGGCTCTCTCCCCGTCTGGTTTCGGCCGCTATTTGAAATCACACACATTTCATCCTATCCTCCTGGGGTCTACGTACAATAAGCCAATAGCCATAATGCGGAATCCCTCCGACATCACACACATCATAACTATAATGTATTATAATTATTAGTATATTTTAATACATGATATATTAAAATTGCAATACATCATATTATATACAAAAATAATATTTCATGTGGCACAAATCTGTTTTGTACCTACTGAAAAATACAACGAACTGGTCATGTTCTGAAACATTGGTGCGTCATCTGCTATTTTTCCAAGATATTCTGCTTTATTCATCTCATCTCGAATTGCATTATGGCTGAACTCTAACATACACACTAGAAGATCATTTGAATAGATTTTATGTAGGAGCCATTATGCACATTATTGGAATTATTGCATCCTTTCAGGGTACTGACCAGCTCACTCAAAAATTCAATTATTCCATGATAAATTCCAGGATTTTCTGATTTCTTAGTTTCATTTTGTCTGCATAGAACCAGTTCAAGGCACCGTAAAACCTAATACAGCCTTCTTAAAATGTTCCTTTCAGCTTGATACTCTTCTGTGCTCCCATGGTAAGCCTGACGCAACACAGTTGAGATGTTTCTTCTGCCTAAGGTTTGTCTCAAATTATGGATACTTTTGTGTTGCTCTCATGTATTCTTGTGAATTCACTTAGACGGCCACGATTAGTACACCCAGTTTTAGGTCATATGGCTACATTTCTAGTATATATTGTGAATACAGGAAGTATTGTATTCCACCCAAAATTCTATGCCGAGAATTCTGAAAGTATATTTTTGAGGTCCCTGAATTAAAATACTGAGGGTTCCATTCACATGACTTTCTCTAGCTGTTCCATAAACAAACTTTTCTTACAAAAGATTGTTTTTATTGTTTCATTTATGTAGCCCCCTTTAACATCTATGGTCATATCGGGGGGTTTGCACTTTGAAACAACCCGTTGTCTGAAGGTACTTTTTTTACGTTTGGTTTAAAACAAAATCCTTTTATTTTCCTCAAACACACACACACACACACATTCACTCTCACATACATACTTCCAGACTCTGTGGGGGATACGGAATAATTTTGGCTAAAGAAAAATTCCCCGCCCAGTCGGGAATCGAACCCGGAACCCCCGGGACCCCCGGGTGAGAAAACAGCTCGCTGACTACTCGACCACGGAGGCAATCGACAAAAAGACTATATCTACTAATCGAGATAAACAGCAGAAATGGTCTTATTACTTGCTTTTTGCAAGTAGAGGGGAAATAGGGGAATGCACTAGACTAAAGAAACAGTTAAACCCTTTAAAAGCCGGTGGCTGTGTGAAACAATTGAACTTCCATTCTCTTTTCTTGTCAGAAATAAACAAAAGACAGACGAAAGAACGATGGTCTACCGTTTGAGAAAAGTTCCAAGTAGTTTAAAATTGAATCCAATAACACGGGATATCTCGGAAACGGTCTACTCTTCAACAAAACATGAATATAACATAAATTATGTGTTTTAACGAGCTCTACATGTTTGTGCAGTAAGTTTTTGTCTATTTCTTACGGCTTACAAGTTACGCAAAATTCATCCAGAATGAACAGCTCTTCAGAAGCTATTCCCAGAAAATTCAAGGTATACCAACATTTCATTTGTGATGTAAATATCATGGCATTTTAATCAAAATCATTATAACCATTTTTGAGAAAAACAAAAATTTCAAAAATTTGTTCATGTAAAGGGTAGTTTGAGGTTTAGTGTCGCAGCCTTGGAATATATTTACTAAACTTAAATACCAAGTTTGGTATTTTACGACCTTTAGTTTTTTAGATATTCTGTCCGCAGGCATAGACACACAAACACACACGGATCTTTTTCTAAAAAGGATTTTTTCGACTCAGGGTATCTCAAAATATAGTTCTGGCGAAATCTCGACATCGATTTTTGGGTGGAATATAATACTTGCTCTATCCACTATGCATTGTACATACGTGCTAGAGAAAGTAAAAAAGGTACGTGCGTGTGTCTATCTGTGTCTACAAGAACAGCCTAACTCAAAAACGGAAATTCGGTTACATATCTACCAAACTTGATATAGTTGTGCTTGTTCCAAAAATGACACACCAAGAATGTCAAGAAAATCCCCTACCTCAAACTACATTTTACAGAAAACATTTTTCGAAAATGTTCATTACTTAAATGTGGCTCTATCGCTTTGGATTAAAATACCATATGTGTAAGTATTTTTTTATGACAAATAACTGTAATATCTTGAATTTTCTGACAATTTCTGAAGTTCTGTTCAGTCAGAATGAACTTTAAATAACTTATATAAATCTTACTACATAAAAAATGTATACCTCATTGAAACACGCAATCCATGTTGTACTTTTGGGCGGGGGGGGGTAAGTTAACCATTTCCGAGGTATTCCCTCCTATTAGTTTAAAGTTTCACCTAATTCTTGCCAAATAAGAAAGCGCTATAGTCATTTTTCCATTCTGGTAATACGAGAATAGAATTTCAGTCATCACATAGCGAGCAGTTCTTAAGACTATGTTGTTAGAGTAGTTTGATGCAGAATAGCTACAGAAAGTTATATAAGTATAACATCTCCGTTATTTTCTTATGTATAGTAAATACATATGTGTACACCAGAATATGCCAATACAACATTTATGAGGTTTTGGAGAATAACTGAGTAGAGATGCTGGTGATAAAGCATTCTGCAATTTTCAATATTGTACTTTCACCGTCTTTTATATTATTAATACATCCTTCTGTTAAAGCAGTCGTTGCACTTGTACATGTTTAGAAGACTGTGTGTGACAGAAAGAATCTCCAGCTGATTTATTTGTTCTTTATTTATTCATGTCTCTATAACATCTAAGTCGCATCGGCAGCTTTGTCTTTAGAACAATTTTCTCATCGACAATGATGTTCACTCGTTTGCTGTTCTATTTATCCTTCGGTTTATTTACGTTGGTTTTTTTTTATAAACATTAAATTCGCAACACATTTACACTGCAATGCATATCTCCAGACTCTAGAAATAATCCTGGGTAGAGAAACATTTCCATCTTCCACCCGGAAAGCTAACATACAGCCTCTGGATTTGGCATGCCAACCTCCAGACCACAGAGTTGAGTCCTTGCTTGTGTTGTTGCGAAATGGGCTGCACCAAGGTCAGTATCAAGCAATTAGGGTACCACGTGTGTCAGCCCTCGGTCTGACTGGACTAGTGTACTGGTATAAAATAGTATAACACAAATACTGATTAGTAATGGAAGTACTTGAATGCAAAATGTCGGTGTATTAGATTTTTGGATGTTCTCGAGATATTTCGTAACCTCAATACTGTATTCTAATCCTTCGCTCGGATGGGTTCAATTGCACGGTTCTCGATTGAGAATGTCCTGAATGCTGTATTCGAACGATGCACTCGGATAGGTGAATCGAGATCTCGTTTCGAGATGGTGCTGTCATAGCTACACCTACATTCGATTGGTGTTCATACTTAAAGCTTATTCATACGCTTGAACAATTGCCGGGAGGAGGGCAGCAGTGTGCTGACTGATGATAAGCATCCTGACTCACGAATAAGTCATTCTATTTTGTAATAGAATTTTCGGATATTCAGGTCCTATAGTTTATAATGTTTTACGTTCTTCATTGCCAATGTCTGCAATGTGCATATAAACACGCAGAGTGTATACTCATTAGTTACAGTTAGTGCGTACGTGCTTATATAATATATCTTATCACTTCTGTATTCAAACAAAATGCTTTCCTGCCCTGATTAGCTTTAGAATCAGAGTAGCACAGCGTCCACACATACAGAGCAAAATAATTATGCTAGTGCGCTGCAGTGAATTGTTTAGGAGTCAATTATCCAAAATTACCATTAGCACAGCAGTACCATAATATACTGTATCTATCGTTTTCCTTTGTCATCCAATACTTCCTGGGTATGCAAAAAATAGTAAACCCTAGCACCTATTTGTCAGCGTCTAACTGTTGTATTTTTCGTCCATCATTTGAATTGAATGTTTTATTTGAGAACAGGCATGATGAGAACTGAAGAACACCATGCGAGTGACAATAACGTAACATCACAGGAATACAAGTTGATTTCGATTAGCGAAAACCTTAATGAATGATAGTTATATTCGAGAACTTGTATTCGATTGAAAGTTTCGACTGTTATTGTTGAAAACATTCGATTTTGCCCATCACCAATACTGATTCATAAGTTCCCCCGCCCTGCGCCACAAACTCATATTCGATCGTTGCTGACGAATGCCAATATCTATGTGTGTGATAAGATGAAGGAGAGAGAAAGTAGGACGGCTGCGGCACATGCGCAGTCAACAATTTCTCCCGTGTGAGTCCTGAGCTCTCACCTATGCGTTGCATAGTTTAAAGGCCAGTAATGTTGGCTGGCGTATTGACAGAAGCCACGATATATCAATAATTATTGCCACTCTATTTTACATCACATCTAAGAAAAATTAATTGTCGTGCTACAGGGCGGCCTCTTTTTTTTTTTTTTTTTTTTTTTTTTGTAACCCGTTTACATATCCCCCCTAAATTTACTGTATGATTACTGGTCTTACTGTTCCTTTGCACAGACATATAACACCCGTGCCCAAGGCGGGACTCGAACCCACGATCCCCTGCCCACGAAGCACCAAAGCGAAACGCCTTAGCGAGCGTGGCCATAGGAACCGGCTCCCTTTTTGTTTTTTTGTTTATCCCCTATTTACATCCCCCCCCCCTGTATGATTACTGGTTTTACTGTTCCTTTACACAAACATATATACATTGCACAAACATATAACACCCATGCCCAAGGCGGGACTCGAACCCACGATCCCCTGCCCACGAAGCACTGAAGCTAGACGCCTTAGCGAGCGTGTCTCCCATAAGCGTCAGCCGCTCCTGCACTTTCATATACAGTAAATTAAAGCAAATCAACAACGTACTCCATTTTGTTAATACTGAGCATGCGTCATAGACGCTGCCTTAGAAGGGGCATAGCACTTTCTGTTCCCCTAACTTACAAAGCCAGGGGAATTGTCACTCAACAGTTTTACTGAAGAGAGCCTGCGCTCTAAAAACTTAAGTTTCTCATACATAGAAAAAAAAAATATTTAAAAAGGTCAAACCTAGTTATAAGGGATTGTCTGAATTCAAATACAGAGTTCAACTGTTAAACAAAAGCAATGATGATGCAGCCTAAGTTTCGGTTAACACTGTATCAGAATCGGAGCAAACAATTAATCTATCTTGTGTTGATACATCGTAATTTCATTATTTATTATGAAAAAACAATATTTTCCCCTTTAACATTTGCGATCAATTTTCGAAGAAGGTATGTGGTGAGAAATAAACTTCTATGAATCGTGGTCCATCCATTTTTCGAGACTATCCCCACATCTAAGCAGTAGCAGACTTACTTTTGTCATTTGTGTGGTCATGGATTGAATTTTATTTTATACGCCCAAATGCTCTTGCTACCATTCATTGTTTTCGTGAAGAAGTCATGAGCTTAGATCTTCATTCAGTGGCACACGAATTTATATGCAGGAATTAACCTATGTCCCTTCTCACTGCATGCAGCACCACGGGCGCTGGGTACTGATGATACATGAAAAAACGAGAAAGGAAATTTGGGAACGAAACGTCCCAAGCATAATTTTAGGGTACCTCCAGGGCATTAAAATCCTTAACATGGCTTACTGCGGAAGGGAAGTAAAGCCGGTGGTCCCGTGTAATGTTTATTTGCACGTAAAAGAACACAGACCTTGACGGAAGAAGGTTTCTGGGCAAAATACCACATTTTTCACGTCCACAAGTCGTGATTTCGTCCTACAGTACCATCTGTGGATGACGAGCTGATCCTTTGTCACCATGGCGCATAGCGGTGAATTTACGAACTAGAAATTCAACTTCGATCACAGAAACATCGTAACGATGCCCTATGCTCCACTTAGGAGCTACAGGAAATTAACTACCCGGCATTTGCTTTTTATGAGGACTGCGGAAAACTGTAAGGTCCTAGCAAGATTTTCTGTAGTGTTTAATGCCCGCTTTTACTACTATGGCACCGCAGGCGACTGGCAAGATTATAATCACAGTCCTCCCGTTCACGCGTCTATGCCTTAACGACCGCGAACACCATGTCGGTAGGAATGTATAGAGATTCAATATTTTCGCCGGAAAACGAACGAGCTTAACAACTCAAATTAATATTATTATTATTTAAAATGAAAATTAATTAACTATATATTCAGGTTGCGTAGACCGCATTAACCGGCCGGGAGGAACTCGGGGCGTTAAACACTTCCGAACCCTATCCATGACGCCTCTAATGGGCAAAGATGGGGACGCAGCGGTCGGGCTGTAAGCCTTGGCCCGACTTTGGGCTATTGTGCCACGGAGTTTGTTTTATATTCAATTTAGAGACAATTGAAATGTTTTCCACTGTACTATAATTAAATACATTTTATTTTGGTAATTGCAGTAAACATTTTATTGCATTATCCTTCCTCCCCTCCAAATGTATAACAACAAATCGGCGCCTATGGCATGCGAATATAAAACTACCAACCCAACTGTATTAGCGTATTACGTTTAAATAGCGATGCTTTTACTTATTTTAAACACATTCATTAAGAATTCATCTGTATCCATTATCACCAAACTTAAGGTTTAGCAAGCGTCTAAAGTTTGTTCTTACCTCGTTTACTGCGCAATTTCTGATGCAATACACGTTATTTGAAACCAATTATTATATAAACACCAAACTAAACCTAACCTCGGGTAAATAAATCGAAGCAAGATGACCCTGTCGATGCACTGCCGTTCACCGTTCGCTACGGCTTATCAGCCTTCACTCCCCTCATAGTCGTTTCTTCCCTTTTCTTTTGCTCTCTGCTTAGAGATACTCTTGAATACTAATCGTTAATATAAACTCATTTGGATCTTGCAGTGTCTTTCGTCAAAATATTGGCGGAATTTCCGAATAAACCGCATAGCCACAAAGTAGTCACTAGTGACCAAAACATCAGTTAATCAGTCAAGGTAGACATGGAACAATAGTTCGAGATTTTTTCCTAGTTTTTCTCAGTCTTCATAACCGACAAATGCTGAGAAAGTACCCTAACATAGGTCGGGAAGGTTTCCTCCTCAAATTCTTTTTCCCAATTATCATTTTATTTCATGTATCCTCTAGGTCCATCGCCTTTGCTGCTGTGTGAGTAATAGTACGCATTAACATTACTAAAAGAAATACATTACTGCACATCGCAAATGCCACTGACTGAAGCTCTAACTAATACTGTTGAGGTGTGAGGATAGTTACAGCTCGAAAAATCTTGTGTGTTCCATTCACATGACCTTCTCTAGCTGCTCCGCACACAAACTTACGAAAGATTATTCTTATATTCCCTTCATTCTAATCGAGATAAACATTAGCAGAAATTGTCTTATTACTTGATTTTTGTAAGTAGAAGGGAAATAAGGGAAAGCACTAGGTTAAATTGATAGTCAAATCTTTTAAAAACCGGTCGCTATGTGAAGTAATTGAAATTCCGTTCTCTTTGCTTGTCAGAAGTAACCAACAGACAGACGAAAGAAAGATGACCTACTGCTCGAGAAAGCTTAAGTAGCTTAACACGGGATATCTCGGAAATGGTCAACTCTACAACACAAACATATATTAAATAAATTGCATGTTTTAACGAGATCTACGTTTTTGTGTAGTAAGATTTGTATACTTCTTACGGTTTACACGTCACGCGAAATTCAGCAAAATTCATCCAGAATGAACAGGTCTTCAGGAGCTATGCCGAGAAAATTTAGGATATAGATTTTTATTTGTAGTGTAAATATCTTTAATATACGGGATTTTAATTCAAATCGTTGCAGCCATTTTTGAGAAAAAGAACATTTTCAGAAAGTTGTCCATGTAAAGGGTAATTTGGGGTGGGGTATACTAAACATAAATACAAGTTTGGTATTTTACTGTGTTTTAGTTTTTGAGCTATGCTGCCCACAGACACAGACTTTTTCCTAAAACTGCTATTTTTGGACACAGAGACGTCAAAACACATCTTTACGGCAAAATCTTGACATCGAATTTTTTAGTGAAATACAATACCTTGTCTATCTACCATTTACATTGTGCATTCGTGCTAGAGAAGGTAAAAATAAATCCAACGTGAGTAGTGTACAAAGGAGGAATTCTGGCGCACGCTAAATTGTGCAAACTGGCGGCAATTTTAGCGGATTTCCCCAGTATTTAACGGATTTCTCTGATTTCAGCTGCTTTTCTCTAATAAGGCAAAAGTTGTTTTCTCAATATTTTGACATATTTTAACGATTTTTAAGCAGTTTTCTATCCATTTTGTAGGTCGTGGTCGAAAAGTAGGCATTGCTCCTGAAGTTTCGCTCCTTACGGTGTTGAGCATCATCAGAGGACTCGACGCTGTCCGAAAAGCCTAACTACATACATAAAACTGTAAAAGGCTGGACAATCTATAAACGCGATCAAAACATATAGAAACATACAGAAATATTATAAAACGTAAAAAAGCCTGGAAGAAGCTTTATTTCAAATCTTATAGTTTTGTCATGTTTTTCCCTAATTTGGATTTTTAAAGACATTTTGCATTCTGTCACAGTATATTTTGCTATCCTTTAAGCAAACTTTTGCTTGTTAAAATGTTAACATGTGAAGCAAGAGATATGCCCTGTATGATTTACAGTCTCTCTGAGGCGTGTACATCTCTCCTAACATTACCTTCAAAATGCATGGAAATAATAAAATAAATTATGAATAAACGTAAACATTAGTGAGAAAAACGTCAAAAATACTGAAAAATGACAGAAATTACTGTAGAAAAGTATACAATTGTTGTGGAAATGTCATAAATTAAGAATAACATGCCAAAAATTACTAGAAAAAAAAAACTAAAGCTTGACGAAAATATCAAACCCAGAGTCTAACTACCTTCAAAACGGCCCAAAATGTTCTAAATATACCTTATACGCTGCTCCAAAATCCTAAAAAAGGAATTCCAAAAAATGTGTTCAAAGCATGCTGAAATACCTATCTATCGCCCGAAGGTCTGAGACCTGGTCTTGAGCTCTGAATACTTTAAAAATGTCATAGGTGATCTGAAAGGACACACAAAATACTGCAAAATACTGAAAAAATAGCCCAATATGTCCTAAAATGCCTGTAAAAGTGTTCAAAATCATTAGAAATCATTGCAAAATACCTACTGTAAGTATCCTTAAAATAGGTAAAATATCTGTCTTAGAGTCCTAAATACCCTTAAAATAGCATATAATTCCACTGAAGCACTCTGAAATACCCTATATAACACTTACTGTACTTTCAAAACGTCTCAGATTGACATAAATAGTGAACTAATTAACCTAATCCATTACCTGAAAATTCCTGTAGTAGAGCCCCAACGGCTTTGAACGAATAAAAGCATTCGAAATAGCTGTTTGAGCACTCAAAAAAACTTATAGGATTGCCATAAATTATTTGCAAGAGCACAGAAGACAATACAAAACACTTGAAGATAATGAAAGAGAGCCAAGTGTACAAAAAGCATAGAAAAGTGCTAAAAACTCGCCAAAACAAAAAATATCACAAACACGATTGAAAAGAGCTAAAATACGGTTTTAGAGTTCTAAATGCCCTCAAAATGGCATATAATACCATTAAAACACACCGAAATACCTGTTTTCCAATACTCAAAGTATCTTCAAAATGCTTCGAAAAGATAGGAAAAGGAACTAAAATAGCTGGAAAATACCTGTACTAAAAACCCAAAAGCCCTCAAAATGTTATGGAATCGCATTAAAAGTGACTGAAGCAACTGTTCCAGCACTCGAAGAAGCTTTAAAATTCCATAAAATGATTGAAAAGAGCTTTAAAACCACTAAAACCTATCAAAATACCGAAAAAAATATCCTCAAGAGCTCTCAAAACATGAATGCACGAGTGCTACAATGACTAAGAGATGTTAAATCGCGGAAAAATATCCTCAAAATCCCTGAAATGTGTGCACATGCATCCTCTATAAATTGTTACAGGGGCCCAAAATGAGGTTAAAGGGACGTCAAAATACCTTCATTATGCTACGAAATGACTGAAAAAGAGCTAAAACTCGTTAAAACATGTAAAATAATGAAACAGTCATCAAAATAATCTAAACTGCATAGAAAAGTGCTACAAATCATTAAAACATGTCGGTACACTGAGGGAAAATACTGTTGCCAACATGACAGAAAACCCGCTGAATCCTGAAAAATCATCTAAATATAAGAAATTCGCTAAAAGTTACCACCATTCAACGCAATTTAAAGTGCACCAGCTCCTTCCTAGCTAGTAGCAGTACATTTTACCTCCCCCAAAATATGGTTGAAAACTACCGAAGTGTAACATTACAAATTAAACCTTGTATTTTCATGTCACGCTACCATTTTCTTAATGTCGGTTTGGTTATTCACGTTTTATAAGGCAATATGGATAAACCTTGTCTACATGTCGCTGATGAAAGCTCTCAGACATGCAAGTTTCGTAGTTGTTATCCAGTTTAACGACACATGCAAATAGAATGACGAAGTATGTCGTAACTGTGTGCCAATCGCAGTGATACACTTTCATAAAGATGGTTAATGAGGACAGTGTGCTTTTCAGTTTTATCTGTTAAAAGGAATTAAAAGAACACATAACACGTTCCTGTATATTCTCTGGAGTATTGGAATATCGTGATAAATAAGTACTTCAAAAAATGAGTACATTCAATCTTTTACATTAAAATAAGTATATGACTATGTGCTATTTAAAAATTTAGTACAGTGACACATCTTCAAAATGAATAAATACAGAAGTATGACAAATATATCCACATATAAAATGTTCAACGATTTACATTTTTGCAAATCCATTTGACACTAACGTTCATAGTTTTCATATCATGATACGGAACATGATTCATGAATCGCCATATCGTATTCGTTTTCATCTATTCGTATACACACACCTACACATTTTAATATGCTAAAATATAATATAACAGGAGGAGAAAGAAAGGTCAACCATATACGGCATTTACAAACTACTAGTTTCAAGTCAGTCAGTAAATGAAATACGATTTTGAAACACAAATTGATTAAATCATTTCCCAGGGTTAAGTAATGCAACGTATTGAATTAGATTGGAAAAACGTCGTAAAACACCAATTGAAATGTGAGCACTAAAACTGTTTCAAATAAATTCGCATGTGGAATACAGTTGCCTCTATCCAAACAAGGATTATTTGCTTAAATTCACTAATTGACGCCCTGCAAGATAAATGACTGCACACCAGCATAACTGTTGTAAATATCAACGACGGTCATATCTTTAACATATGTGTATTTTAAGAGTAGTTGCTGGCATTGATGTCAACCGAACGAACAGAATTTCATCAAAAGTAACCAGAACACTTATAACGGGGGAAATATTTCACAGTTGACTTTTGGTGAATCCCAATAGCTTGTGTTCCCTGTTCAACAAGTTACGTGTCTCCTTTTTCCACTGAACTCAACCCGTCATTATTTACTGGTACAAGGTCTTTGGCGCGTCGGCAAGCTGTACCTATTACGTCTATTAGTTTCCTAGGGGGTTGTGGTACAATACAAATGGAAATTGAGGTGACTGCTGTTTTGAGCGGAAGTGGCGGAGGAGTTCAAATGTCATCGCGAATCACCTTTACTGCTACGCCTGCTGTGTAGGTTCATGGTAAAAGTCTCTATTATAATATTTAGAATGCAGACACGCTCTCTGACAATGCACATAGTGTATTATTTCGTTAGCATCGCAAAAATAGTTGCTTTTCATGTATCCAACAAGTTAAACGTTTCACCGGCCTGAAAATGAACATTTTAAATGACATAAATAAGAATAATGGTATAAGTAAAATTTATAAGCTACCTGTATTTTGCTGTATAACTGTGCATGCCCGCGTATTCACGCTACCTCTGAAAATTCCCTTATTGCATCGAATTAACCAATATTTGGATTACTTTTGTGTCGACTGGCGATGTACCGCCACCATCGCCATATCAAGAACTTGTACTTGAGCAACAATAAACATTCTCTTGAGCAAACCGCCATAGCGAGGGATGCACAGCTTTAGAAAGTGTTGGGAATTCTTCGCAAAATTCTTCATTTCTATGTCAAGTTGGGCTTTCGTTCATGTTTTCATTCATTGTTTGTTCGAAACAGTAAAGACCTCTAGGCAGTGTTTCAGTCAGATTTTCTGACGTGGAGAGGATTAAGTATCAGTATTTGTTTTATATTTATACCACTAATAATACTTTAACTTTTTACTGTTGTTTTCATTCAGCCCTTGAATAAAAGCTAACTCAAAAATATTTTACTGTCGTTTAGACCATCGTGATTTTGTATTTCTGAGCAGTGCAGGCATATAACTCTCCTGGAAATGTTTGATGAAAGCCAGGGGAGGTTTGTTTTTAAGTTTTCAAATTTTGTTTGTTTATGCATTCCCGATTAGTGTCATACACTTACTCTCATTATTTTCACTAACACATGTGACTTCCAATGCTGAGGCTTTTTTTTTAATTACTTAAAGTTAAACCCTGAGATTTGAACTGGAATGCTTCACTGTCATTACTTTCTACAACTTCACGCTTTCTTGTCACAAATCTATCCATGCTGTCCAACAATAGAACAATCACTGTTACAAAAAATTGAACTGAATACGCCAAGCTACAATCGTCATTGTTTACACAAGCTGTTATAGAATTACCCTTAATGTCATCTCAGCTAATCAAACCGAGAGATGTTTATTGTTTAGTTTACTGGTACTACCGATACAATAGTTACGCTGACTCACAATTCGCAATGTACAGTCTGCGTCGAAAAATTTCCACGACTTTCTGTATTTTCAAAATGAGAAGCATTAGTGCTTATAATAAAAAGAAGAAGAAAAAATACTTCCCTGGCAGATAAGGAATTCTTCTTTAACGAGCCGGTGAAATTAGTTAATGAGAGGGGCGAAATCCCCCCATCTCCCCCGTTAATTCGAACCCTGCCTCTAGGAGGGCGCACCCTCAAAAACGTTCTTGCTACGTCATTGATAACACTTCGTGCTCTGGAAGCATGCAATTTCCTTCAGGTTTATATGTACTAAGGTATAATAATCTGTTATATATGGTGTTTAAGTGTAAATTAAAGATGCTATTGTTATTTGTAAGAGCAAATTTAATATGCATTATTGTATATGTATTGCAGTTCATTGGTAAATGAGTCACATATATTAATTATTGGATAGAGCATATTGTATGCTATTGAATGATAAAAGTGACACCACAACGTAAAGCATGCCACAAACAGGGGGCGGTAATAGGGGATCGGACGCCCCGAACAAGTATACAAATATACCAGCAATTTGGTGAACATTCAGCGAGTTCGTGACATACTGACCATAAGTGGCATCTGGGATGTTCAAGAACAGGCCAGGTGAGATAAAAACCCTCTGTTTTGTGAACAAGCTGGACTTCTCTTCGGGATGGCGAGAGGTAAACATCGCAGAGCCGCAGCCTCAGTAAAGACCTCCGCCGCTCCCCAGCATCTGCCGGCAGGGAGATCTCACCGTCACTGACACCCAAGCCAGTCCCGGCAACACCGCCGCCGTCCCACCGGCAGTTAGCACCGCTTAAGGCAGCCACTGCCACCGCAGGAGATCACGCAATTGCCCCGGTTTGATGCCGTGATTCGCGGGGTTTCTAGGGATCTTTCCACTTGGCATTTTCTCGCGCAGTCACAGAGGCCTTCTTACTTAAGGGCCACTCGCATTTTTTGCGACCGGGTAACAACGCCGCTCTGCAGGATAGAGCTAAAGGACCGCGACGATCTCGAAGTTGTCTTGGCGTCGGGGTTTCCCTCGTTAGGGCGACACCTGTGCGTCGAGGTCAGCTGCCGATGCTGCTATTCCTACCGGCACAGCCAAGGAACCTGCTCCTCGCCACCGCGGTTCCACTTCTGCGGCGCACAAATCCTTCACCGCGGAGTGCTCTGGGCACGACCTTCGCCGCAGACGCCGGTTCTGTGTCACCTGCGGCGGCAAGAACACCTCCCGGCAAGCACCTTGCCCTCGCAACCCGAAGAGCAGCCAACCAGCCAGCCCGGACAGCACCACTTCATCCAGCTCCACAGCACACACTACCATCACCAGATCCGGACTTCACCCAGGAATTTCAAGGCCCACGTGACGCCATTCAGGGCCTTCAGAACCTGAGATCCTGAACTTAGCGCGAAGCTGACGGCCCTGGAGGAACGGAGTCAACGGAGGCCGCCAACGCCAAGATAGTAGAGGTATTCAAGCAGCAGCTTGAGGAATACGCTGGCTGGCTACAAAGTTTCATCAGGGCCCAATTCGGGCTGCATCGGGTTGACGTCGCGAAGGTCGTCAAGGAGCAGGTGAGACCCCTCCAGACGGCGGTCGAGGACTCTCGACCTGCGGAATATTGCCCGGAGTGGTCAGATACTCGGAGAGGCTACTCAAGACGTCCTAAACCCTAGCAATTTCCTTTCATCCTTTCCGTGAGCTCCTTAATTTCTCTCAAAGACTTCCCAAGGGCCCAAGCAGGGCTTCGGTCATGCTCATGTTCGGGCATCCTTTCCTCGCCTTGGCCGGTCCATGTTGCCCGTTTAAAGAATACTTACAAGACAAATAAAATGCTTACATAGAATGTGGGAATTCATTTTTATTCGTCTTTATTTTCAAGACAGTGCACGAAAAAGAGTTTTGAAATATGCCCGGAGGTCCCGAGCCCGTATTGACTTCTAGTTTGCAAAACATGTTACTATCACCAAAGTTCCCTTTGATTTCTCTGAACTGGTATAACGGGTATTTTAGTTTACCTTGGACATAACTTGTGTTTGTAGACCCTCATAAAAACGCTTAGCTGCTCTACAACTTTCAAAAACTTCCTTTTCCGTTATTTTCAACTCCTAAGATACATATCTTGGTGCTACTATCTATAAAAGCTACACAGTTTTATACTATAGGTTTCAACCAAAATTTTAGACTACATTGCAACTCTTAAATTCAACCCTACTATTTTCGAACTCTTCTGCAGAAAGCTGCACTGTTTAACCCATCTGATCAAAACATTGCACAATGTTATGCTTAGGACCTGGCAAAAGTCATAGATTGCCTTATAACTTTCTAATTTACACTATGTGACCGATCTGAAAGGATTTTGGAGCACTAAGTTTTAGGTAGGATTGGAAATTGTGGACTACTCTAGACTTTGAAAATTCACTCCGAACCTTATTTTACCCTGACTAGCAGAATGCACCGGTGTAATGTCATTTGAACACTAAGGCACAGAATTAATATTGTGACTACCTATGCCTTGCGCCCATAATCACCGCACGGGTGTGAGCGGCTTGCTTCGGAAGTCATAGCTGACTGTTGCTGCGCATTTTTACACCTGCGTGACTGGAAAAGTGTGCCAACGGTGAGTACTTTGACATCGAAGCTCTGATTGTTGCACATGTGTGAGTTTGTGACACCTGCGGTGGTTTGCACATGCGACTACTTCTAGAAGTTGCTTGCCACGACATCGACAGGTATACAAAGGAGGGAATGAGCCCCGTGGAGAGTCAGTTTCAACTGGGAATGCACAGCGTACAGCAGTTGAGTCAGAGTTTCGACGGGAAGTTTCGAGCTTGCAGCCGTCGCCGCAGCCGCATCGAGCGTGGAGAGAAAATTCTAGGGCAAAATTGTTGCAAAAGCATCGAAGAAATTCATTTTTATTATAAACAGATTTTATTTGTGGAAGAAATAGAGAGTTGTTGTTTTGTATACTAAAGAGCAGTTTAGTTATAATATTGTATTTCAGATAGGGAAATGTACACTTTTTGACACTTGTACCATGACAGTGCATTTCAATCTCTCTACCACTTACTTATGGTAGGTACCAGCAGTACCGCATCTAACTAAAATCAATATCGAGATTTTAATGGAAATACATATTTTCAGGTTATCTTAAGCCATTTTATAACATTTTTTGCGCAAGTGTGAACTGCAAAACTCCAAAGTAAAAATAAAATAAAAAGCAAAACAAACAGCAATAAATAAATAAATGCCAAAGTTCACAGTCTGTTTAAAATTGAAATTCTCAACAAACTCTTCCCCAGCCCGCCTGGGTAGTGTGGTGGTAGCGTGTCTGCCTCACATTCAACAGGTCGTGAGTTCGAATCTCACTTAGGGCGATTTACCCGGATAAGGTTTTTTTCGAGATTTTTTCTTATCCTGAGAAGACGAATGTCGAGTAACTTTAAGCTCCATGGACCCCGATATCATTAGAGCATATCACCAACTTCATTCATCGTCCGATATGACCAACCAGGTTAAAGGACGTTAAGCTACAAAAATCTTCCTCAAACAGAGCTTTACAAGGAACTTGTTTACTATTTTTAATTTTCTAAAAAATGTCTATCGGTTACTATCAATATATTAATACTAATTTTAATAATAAATAATACTTAATATATATGCATATGAATTTACGTGAGAACTAAAATGTATATCTTAAAAAAAAGTTACAGATATCCTGGGAAATACTCTTCTTTTTATTGGATTTTATATACCTTGGGACCACAGGGGTAGACAAAACTCTCTAAAAGAAAAATGCAATAATATTTTCATTAAATACACAATTTACTTTGAACAAAAACTTCTGTGGCATTACATCCGAAATATTCAATGCTGTTCATTCACCTTTTCTAACTAATTCAAGCAAGAATTTTGGAGTGTTATATGAGTGTTCCTTTGTTTCTTTTGGGCTCTTACAAAGATTATGAAATAATCCAAAATATTAAATTTTACAATAATCTAAGCAAAACCTTTGGAGTGCTACACGAGCATTATTTTTTACTGTGTCTACCACGTATGTACAATATGCATGTTAGATAAAGAAGGTATTGTATTTCACCCAAAATTCGATACAGAGGTTTCACCAGAAATGTTTCACATGAATATAAAAAGCAGTTTTAGAAAAACCTCCACGCGAGCGCGCGCACGTATCTGTGGACAGCATAACTCAAAAACGAAAAGTAGGTTAGATTTCAAACTCGGTATTTAAGTTCAGTACCTTCCAAGGACGCGATGCGAAGATTTTCAAGAAAATCCGCCACCCCAATTACTTTTTACATGTAACATTTTAGAACAAGTTTATTTTCTCAAAAATGGCTTTCACGATTTCGACAAAAATAAAATTTAAAGTATATTCATGACAAATGAAATATGTTGAATTTCCTGGGAATAGCCTCTGAAAATCTCTTCATTCTGGATGACTTTTGTGTAACTAGTAAACCGTAAGACAGACAAAAAGTTACTATAACAAAAAATAAAGATATGGTTAAAACACACAATTTATATAACTAATATGCAAAGTGTTTCAGAATTCAACTGCACCAATTGGGGGATTATAGAGGGGTCCTAGACAAACACTTTGAGGTAGGAAACCTATTGTCTCTTTTGCCAAATGTTAAAGTCATGGAGTTCTCTGATCGCACATCAGTGGTAGCAATTCAAAAGAACGGCGTCGTGTGTGTCCTATTTTCATTCAGAACACCCCATTTGTAAGCCAGCAGTCAAAGGAATGCAGTATTGGTGCATAGTCAATACGATATTTAAAACTATTGGACTTGCAGTTTTGGCATAAAAAAAAGAAGAGAGAGAAAAAAAAAAAAAAAAAAAAAAAACCTGTTCTCTGAGGGTGTGTACGCCACTGGTAACCGTTCGCTTGATATCAGATCAAATGCAGTTAGTTAGAGCGGTCCGCTAAGTCCTGGTGTGGAGCCGATAAGCGCTAGTCATCGAATCCTATGATAGTGAGATCGCACCGTTCTCTGAAGTTTCCATTGTTTAGTTTATTTATTTAACCTCAAAGAGGTACACACTTTGATTAGCAATAACACGCTTAGTTTATATTTTGAAGTCAAGACGATAAACCACCCAGGAAAAATTACTTTCAAAAGACTGAATAAAGTCTATGTATTCTCCGTCCAGCCTTACTTCATTGCTAATGTAAACAAAAGCAACAGGTTGCAATGGCTATTATTGGTAACTGAACGTTGTACTGCTTTTCTGCATCACAAATTAGTTCCTCTTAAATTACCGAGTGAATACAGAAATATCGTATTGCGCGATGCAATGTTATCTAAATATTATAGTATGAACGATTAAGTAACAAAATTTACTGATCATTTAATCATTATTTCTTTATATAACAATGCATATTCGTTATGCAGTTGAACGGCTGCTTCTAGTCAGAAAGTAATAGCGGAAACAAGTAATAACTGTGCAGTGAAACATAAGCGAGGAAAGAATTATTCCTACTGTATATAAGTTTTGTGTAAAGTACCTTACTTTTTCATTAAATCATATTCTTAGCTTAACGGTAGAATTTACTGGTTTTTCCAAAAGCAGCATTAAGTGTGCAAAACTTTTACGTTAGCCTAGGTGCGACATCTTGCGCAAGCATCTTTTCAACAACAAGTGACAGCCGAAAATGCCGTGAAAGTGTATCCCACACTGTTCGGGAAGAATAAACAATGTAAGATTTGGAGGGAATGGTGAACATTGTCGTTGGCCCACTAATTATATCAGTGTCGGTGATGATTCATACAGCTCAATTGCAACTGCAACAAAAGACTCGTATCTTGAAGGGGTGGGACTAGTTCGATCTTCAGATTAGCTCTTATTATGGAACTACATTAAAGAAATGTGTAATGTATGGTTATCCCCATATGTGAAAGCTAAAATTCGCAAAAACTATTAAAGTGATGTACGTACGCAATACTTCAGCAAATTTTCAAAATAACATGTATGCATCTTATAATTTTACGGGAGAATTTCACGTTTCGTACTGAATATTCAACGAATCGCCTACCTGTTTTATTTATTATATCTACATATAATAAAGTTAGTCATTATCTGTGAACAGTAAAAGTAGGTAGCTATTTCTTTTCCTGCCAAACGTAGGTAACGCGGTTTCATTATTGTACGTCAGACGAACCAGCTTAGCAACCACGTGGTGCGTGCACGTGCGTTTGCGGAAGAATACATTCTGATTTGTTTACATCGCCGGTGAAGCAAGAATGGACAGATAATGGCGTTCGGTATTAAATGCAGCAATTGTTTGCCAAGGAACCTCCTTAGATTAATGCAATAAACAATTAGGTTTTTTTGAAAACATTTATATTATACATGCTTTGAAACACAGAAACTAAACTATGATTTTAGCGGTGGGATAAAAAACAAACTTGCTACTGCTAGATTCGAACGTGTACTTTAGTTTTGTCTATGTCGTGTTAACCACTTTAGCTACTTGGTCCTACGCAGTTGTGCTCGAGGCTGCAATATCTGTAGGGACGTTGCAGGTCAACACATCGAACAGTTCCTCTGGTAACCGGTTGTGTTTTGTATGTTGTATTATTTCTCAAAGTCTCTTTTTATTTGTCTTTCATGCAGAGATGAAACTGTGGAATGCACTTTCCTTTTCAGTACATAGTTCTTAACTAGTTTTATGTAGGTACTTGTTTTACTATGGAGATGGTTATTAATTTTGTGTTTCATTTGAAATTCATTGACTCAATTATATTGTTTCGTAAACTGTGAACTGCGCCTACAATTACAATGTGTACACACACAACACATCAGTGTGTGACACACTGTACTTTAGAAACTCCTTCGAGAGGTGCGGAGAACTGTACCCCTTCAAGTGTCTAATGCAACTGTTATTGAAACGTTGTCCCTTGTACTTAGATACTAATAGCACATTACATGTATTTTATTTGTCAGTATGAATAAATTATATTGCGTAACGCAGCAAAATATGAACAGCTCATTATACAATTCATACAAAGGAGACAATATAAAATGAAGGTACCCACGGAGACTTGAACCTCCAACTCCCTTAACATTTAACTCCATGCCCACAGGCTAACCATAGCGCTTAATGTCTCTGTATCTATGCTCTCTGAAATTCGAGTGTTCAGGTCACGGCCCATGGCAGTTAATTAGTAACGTGCTAATCTTTAACACATTTTATGATGTAGCACAATTTAAAGCCCCATAGCGCATGGGTTCCCAATCTCAGATTATTTATCTTAGACCCTCTACAGTGCTGCCAATTGGTGCGGTTGTATTCTGGGACACTCTTGTTAACCGTTTCCAAGATATTTGTTATTGGTTTCAATTTCAAACTATTTAAACTTTTCTCAAACGGAAAGCCACCACTTGTTTCGTAACTCCTTTGTTTTACTCCTAGCCACGCAAAGAGAACAGAATTTAAATTGTTTCACAAAGCATAGCCTTTAAAAGCGCACTAGCCTAATGTCAGATTCCCCCCCCCCTCCCTTGGAGTCATTTAAAGGTTATGTCAGGGGTGCCATTGAAGGAAGAATATCCTTGCCTGGACTTCCACCACTATTACACCCCAGGTATCGTAGCCTGACATAACCAACAATGCCACAACAAACGAGTCAATGATGGATACTTATAACAAATTATAATCTTCACAAGCCATATTTTTATTTGACTATAATGGAATATGAGCACTATAGCTTATCAATCACTTTCTTTACTGGTCATGATTTGGACATTTTTGCAGCTATGAGCCTGTAAATGTTGAGCTGTAACTTATCAACATTTAAGTGCAATCTGCAACTAATATCTATTCATTCTTAGGTTGATCCCCGCCAAAACTGATCCACCAGTTGCAGTGCACGCAGGAATAAAATCCCATTCTAACAATGTAAATTACAAAATGAATTTATTCTTAAATGGTATAATGTTCTACACAAATACATAAGCGTTAAAATGACGCCAATTTGAACCGTTAAACACAGCTGCAAGTCTCAGCATGCTATTCGTATGAGTAACCTGACTTCTGCAATATTGTTTATATAGTAACGTTGCCGGTTGTTGTTGTTTAGAATCATGGAAGACGGTCGCCGTGAATTTGCTCTTGCATTTTCGTCGAGTTACATAACGCATGAGGCTGGTAAACCGTTCACTAGTACTGAAAAAAACTACAGTGTTGAATGTTTATTGGAAGTTTTCTGAGAAATATCCAACACTTTCCGTAAACAAAAGTGGTGAAATTAACATCTGAGTTAACCAGTGTTTCGGCAACAAGTTTAAACAGTGCTCGCAAAGAAAAATCTGAAATGGAAAAAGTGGTTGCTCCCGGGAAAAAAATAAAGCCTGTGAAATAAACAATGCAAGAACGTGGCGATTTTTGTGAGAAATGCAATTCGCATAATATGAGGGTATGCATGAGCCGCCAACAGTGAATAAAGTGCTACATGTAAGGAAAGAAGCGTTCTTTTGGGAGATGGATAGTTTGACACCGTTATTGATAACCCGGTTATCAACCTTTTAGTGGAAAGCAGCAGCAAAAACAGCTCAGACGACGATTCTGATCTGGAGGGAATAGAGTCGCTTCCAAAGAGCGAATAAATGTAAGTTAATGCATATATGTTATTTTTTTCGCCCGTGTTTATACAGTAAGTTGTTACATGTGCACACATTTATTTTGTTATGACTACCAATATTATCACCAGTATACCTAACAGAATATTTTCGTCATCGTTTAAGTTGTCTTAATAAGGGCTCTGTTTGTTGTACATTACAATGTGCCGCATGTACGCGCCACGTGGTGTTGAAAGTATGACAGCATTTCTGGCGCTAAAGGCGGAACTCTACATAATAACGGCGCAGTGGTTGCCTGAGGTTTGTTTTGGTGAAGATCAACTTAAGGTTGAAGGTTCACTCTTAGGTTGATCTGCGCCAAAACGGATTCACGTGGCCAGTGCACCGCAGTCCAACACCGTAACAGTGAGCGCAGGAATGTAATCCCATACTAACAATCTAAACTGCAGCATGAATTTATTCACAAATGATACAATAATCTATACAAATATCTTAAGAGTTAAACTGACGCCGATTTGTACCGTTAAACAGAGCTACAACTCCCAACATGCTACTCGTATGAGTCACCTGACTTCCGCAATATTGTTTATAGTAATAACGATTGCTGGTTGTTGCTGTTTAGAATCATGGAGGACAGTCGCCGTGAATTTGCTCTTGTATCTTCGTCGAGTTACATAAAACATAAGGCTTGGTAAACCATTGAATAGTGGTGAAAAAACTGTTGAATGTTTATTTTAAGTTTTGTAAGAAATATCCAGCACTTCCCATAAAAGAAATGGTGAAATTAACTTCTGACTTCACTAGTGTTTTGGCTACAAGTATAAACAGTGCTCGCAAAGAAAAGTCTGAAACGGGAAAAGTAAGCATGTGGAATCCTCGATGTAAGAAATGACGATTTTGTGAAGAATGCAATTCGCGCAATAGAACACAATTCCTTTTTTTTTTTTTTTTAAATGATCCGCCAACAGTTGATAAAGTCCTGCATGTAACGAAAGAAGAAGCGCTGTGTCTGAGACGAGGATTCTGATCTGAAGGTAATTTAGCCTTTTCCAGAGAGCATGCTGTTGTCATTATTATTATTACTTTTTTCGCTCATGATTTTTAGAGTTAATTATTACATGTGCACCCATTTATTTTGTGATGACTAATAACTATCCAATTATCACCATTATACATTACAACATGCCGCGTCAAAGCGCCATGTAGTCATGAAAATATGAAGGCATTTTGGCGCGAATGGCGGAAGGCCACGTTACAACAATGCACTGTTACCTGGATTTTGTTTTGGCGAGGATCAACTGCCTGAATAGATAATAAATGTTACTGAACCCATTTCTGTCCACATCTATCTTAACATGTATTTTTCTATTGTTGTAACTCATTGACCACATACATTTATGCCTTTAATAGTAGTTTGTATTTATAGATCTCCCGATGGATGTTCAGAAACTTTTTTTGAAAACTTTGATCATCTCTTGCAAATATTGCAGCAAAAACAACATTTTGTTATATGGGGTGACTTTAATATTGATTTTTTAGTAGATAGCGGTAAGAAAAGGCATTTTGTTTCACTATTGCATTCCTTCAACCTACTCCCAGTAATAAATACCCCAACACGAGTAACAAAAACAACAATGACATATTTAGATCAAATTATAATAAGCAACTCCTTTCAAAATTTCTCCACAAACAATACTGATTTGGGCTTCTCTGATCATAATGCAGTATTTTTAGATCTTAATTTACCCAGAAAAACACTTACAGAGCCTGATCAAGTGAAACAGTTCTATAAGAGAATATTCTACAATTTTGAGAACACGCATTACTTCATTTACTTATTAGCGAAGGAAGACTAGTGTGAAACTTTGGACAAACCAAATACAGACAAAAAAGTTCCAAATTTTTATCAACACCTTTTCTTACTACTTTAATACAGCCTCTCCAGTAAAGGTGAATCCAAATACTAAAAAAAGAAAGCAATTAGACTGGACCACAAATGACAAGCAAATCTCTTGTAAAAGGAAGAAGTTACTACACTCGATATATAAAACCTCCAGTGATCCTCTTTTTCATAAATATTACAAGCAATACTGTAAAATCCTTAGGAAAGTAATTTTTGAAGCTAAGAAACTAAATAATAATAGAAATATATTAAATGCCCAAAATAAAAACAAAGCAATCTGGGAAGTTATTCGAAAAGAAACTAATTCTAATTCCAATGCTAAAATAATGAAAATTAAGGTCAATTACCAAGGAAAGGATATAAGCGATGAATCTAAATTACCTAACATTTTTAATAATTATTTTACAAATATATTGGACCAACTAACAATTTAAATGACAACCAATGCAACCTTGTTGACATCTCTTACAGGAGACACTTTATTTCTCGCTCCTGTTACTGAAAACGAAATTATAATGGTCTTAAAAAAATTTAAAAACAAATTCTCCTGTGGACCTGATGGCATACCAGATGCAATAGTAAAAGCGAGTGTACATTTAATTGCTAAACCCCTTGCTGATATTTGTAATGCATCTTTTTCAAATGGCCATTTTCCTGAAACTCTAAAAGTAGCAAAAGTTACGCCACTATTTAAAAAGGGGGAAAAAGAGCATATTGAAAATTATAGACCACTATCTATGTTATCGGTTCTCTCTAAGATTATTGAGAAGTTGATGTACACCAGATTATTAACTTTCCTGGAATCGCACTCCCTTATTTCTGATTCTCAGTATGGTTTTCGGAAAAATAAAAACATTAATAGTGCTTTATTTTCATTTCTTACTCATATCTTAACAGCAAAAAATCTTAAACATCATTCTCTTGGCTTATTTTTAGATCTCTCGAAAGCTTTTGATGCATTAAATCACAGGTTATTCATTGAAAAACTTAATTCTTATGGTATCAGAGGAATAGCCAATCTATGGCTTCAATCCTATCATAAGAATAGGAAGTAGTTTGTAGAAATAAACACATACAGATCAAAACCAAAGACCTGTTGATCATGGCATCCCACAAGGTTCTATTTTAGGGCCAATATTATTTATTCTATATATTAATGATCTCCCAAGTGAATTGCCACATATAAATACTGTTCTGTTTGCTGATGACACAAATTTCAGATCCAGCAGCAAAGATCTTAATGTTCAAGACAGCAATAACAGGCCAAATGAAAACTTATAAATACATGGCTGAAGAAAAATAAATTGGTTTTAAATGCTGACAAAACTGTATGCATGCACTTCAGTTCTCAAGTAAACCAACAAGCAAATGTAAATATTACCATCGGACATAAAAAATTAAGCAGACACCACTAAGTTTCTAGGGGTACGGATTGATGCTGACCTATCCTGGAAAAAGATCTTAATGTTCAAGACAGCAATAACAGGGCAAATGAAAACTTAAATACATGGCTGAAGAAAAATAAATTGGTTTTAAATGCTGACAAAACTGTATGCATGCACTTCAGTTCTCAAGTAAACCAACAAGCAAATGTAAATATTACCATCGGACATCAAAAATTAAGCAGACACCACTAAGTTTCTAGGGGTACGGATTGATGCTGACCTATCCTGGAAGACTCACATAAATTTTGTAATTACAAAGCTCAGTAAACTAAGCTATGCAATGAGAATCCTTAGTCGTGTATCCTCTCCTGAAGTCCTAAAAGCAGTTTATTTTGGATGTGTACATTCTGTACTTTCTTATAGTATAATCTTCTTGGGATCCTCAACTAAAACAAAAGACCTATTCATACTACAAAAGCACATTGTAAAAATCATGAAACATATCCCCATAAATTCATCAACAAAACCAGTGTTCAGAGAATTCCGTATTCTACCACTAACTTATGTTTACATTTTGGAGACTGTTATTTTCATCCATAAGAATTTATCATATTTTAGCAGGAATTCTGACTACCATTCCTAAAATACCAGGGGATCGCAAAACTTGCATTTCAATCATCAAAGCAGAAAGACCTGTCTGCAGAGTACACTACATCAAGGACTATCTCTTTATAACAAGCTACCGGAAACTCTTAAATCAGAAACAACTCAAACATAAAGTTAAAAACCATCTCTTAACCTACATGTTCTACAATATAAATGAATTCATGACTACTGCATTTTCCTAAACTTGTATTAACCATTGTGTAAATAATTAATATCTTGTTTAAGTTTCTTTAAATTGTACATACTAGTTGTAAGTTGTATTACAGAAATGTAATTTGTTACTTGACGAAGTATTCGAATTCCTGTAATTCTTAAACTACTTTAATAACTTAACATAACTACAATCATCAATGTTGTATTTCATTTGTAATTTTTCATCGTATATAATTACCACATATGTGTAGATATTTTCCATGACTAATATATATCTAGGCTATTACGTGTTATTCACTATATATAACATTGTAGTTTCTGACATTGTTTATCACTTTAACACATTTAATGACAATAAAATCTGTTGTTGTTGTGGTTGTTGTTATTATTATTATTATTAACTAAAAGAGACATTATAGAAATAAAAATCTTTGTATAACTAATTTGGAGGATTACTATGACAAACAAATGGTAATGCATAAGGAAAGTTGTGTGATTTTGAGATAAAAGTTTTTTCACTATACACACAGAAATTGAAAATAAATTTTCCTCCTATTTATATGAGGCATGTCCAGAAATTAAGTACCGGCTTGGAAAGAAATAAAAGAACATTTTGTTTTCATAACAGCAATTATTTATACATGAAAGAGCATTCCTTGGCCTATTTTTCAACATTGTTCAGGCATTTGTCGTAGCAGGGAATCAAATTTTGTATACCCTCTTCAAAGAAAGTTGCTGAACACTGTATTTTTAGGAAGCACGTCCCAAAGCACTTTTGCTTCATTCACATTTTCAACCAAACCATCAGTGACAACAGATAACTGTCGAGCTCTATGGACCCCGAGAACATTTAAGCATCATTCCACCAATTTCATTCATCATCCGATATGATCAACTTGTTAAAGAAGGTTAAGCTACAGAAAAGAAATAATAATTTTAGTATGCATTCCATTGAGAATTTTGATCATCATGACTATTGGATCATCCTTTATTGAATTACCTAACCTACTTTCTCAACCATCTCATCTGTCATTACATTTTCTCTGTAAATCTCTAAAAGTTGATGAATTTCAGCTTACTTAACATTCCTTGCATTCAAAAACTGTATTATGGAATGTACTTCACAGTTAACGGGATCAGAAATTGTCTTAAATGTTTTGAACCATCAAAATCAACTGTAAACACATGATCAGGCTTTAATGGCATTTGTGGACAGACAATGAACCAGAGAAAGCACCTTCTCTACTACCTCATGAAATACAGTTTTAGGGCATAAAACGTAAAAGTGGATTTTTTTAAGAATCTCTAATAAGGTTGACAGATTGGCCTGAATAGAAATCTGGAGATTTTCAAGGCTCACCCAGACTATGTTGATCAATATTATTATTATTAATTTATGTACTTCACAAAACAGCAATTATTTAACTCTTTACTGTATTATTAAGAATTGATGTAAGCCTACCTTAAAATATGTATTTCTTGCAGCTCCTTGCAGATTCCAAAACTCTCTGGTTTTTGAGGGCTATGTTGTAGAATTTGTGACAGCTTATGTTCAACATCATTTTAACACAATTTTCTGCTTTCATTAGTGCTGTTGACATTCTGTTCCTCTTATCCCTCTACAAACCATTCAAGACATTAAACACCCTTTCCACATGTATGTTGCTTACTGGAATTGCTAAAACATTTTGATTATTGATATATTAGAGGTAATAACCTTTTTTGAAAAAAAAAAAAAAGAAGAAAAAAAAAAAAAAAAAAAGAAACCCTGAATATTATGTTTGTCTTTTATCAGTGTTCTTTTCATTTCCTTGAACATTTATATTCATTGTAAAATTTATTTCTATCAAATAGTAATTTGCAATGTCTTTGCTACATACACTATGTCATTAAATAAGAACAGCAATAGGCTTGATGGACCAAGAATGGATAGAAACTGTTATTGTCACTAAAATCATACTACTTGGCTAGATATTGCAATAATCTGTCACACACAGTGTTGTGGAGGATTTTCAAGTGGAAAAATTATTTTAAATCCAAAAATTGAATTGTTTTTATAACTTTAATTACCTTTTCAAAATTGGAAGAGTACAATGAACAAAACACACAAAACATACTGCTACTAACAATGAATCTTCATTTACTTCAGCTTCTTGGGAACACACAAATTTTGGAATTAAAGGATGCACTTCTACTGCACCTTTTATCAAGTAGTACACTTTCAAAGCATGGCACATTTTAACACATAGTACAATGGCTAATTGAAGGGACAATTATCAAAATGGAATGTGATACAAAATCTGAAGCTATTCCTGTTTAGTAAATACACATAACAACACAAGTTTCTCAATATTCTTAAATGACAACAAGAAGTGAAATATATTTTCAAGACTGTCTCAAAATCTTGCTTAAGAAATTTAAAATCAATTTGGCACAATTATGCAGTAAGTGGCATTAACAAATTAACCTTTACTAATATCAGGATTTTTGTCTTCTATTGATCTGAATACTGTATTGTATTTTCCAAGTTAACAGATGCTTTGTTACATTAATAAGTTCTACAATTTGCATACAATCAATCTGAAATTTTTACTACACAACAGGAATGTTATTCTGAAGCTAGGTACCAATACTTGTTGAAGAGTTAGTGTTTAAATATTCTATTTTTTAAATATTTTTATACATGTAAAAATATCTCATATGATGAACTTATTTAAACTCAATTTTGATACTTAGCCAATATCAGTGTTTAGAGTAAATGTACAGTTTTTGCTTTTGCCATGTTGTTAGTAGTTTCTTAGTATAATTTTTTTTTTTCTAATTCCACAATAGTTTTCTCATCTTTTTTAAGATATTACTTAAGTTTTGGGTACTTTTGCAACAAACTAAGAATGGCACATAAAAAAGAGAACTATCTCTCTTCTGTTTGTCTTTCCTGGGTAGCACACTGACGATATGTATTAAATTAGATTAAAATTGCATCGTGTGCAATATTTTACATGTAAAATGCAGCAAAAAATGTACTGAGAAAATCACTTTTGAATATTCACTAGTAAACTTTCACCCATATTTACTATTGCTGACCTCAATAATCCCCTGTGGCATACATGAGACCCTCTATTTTCTTCTTTCTTTTGCATGTTTGGCCATGCAAAGTTTCATACGACAGGTTTTCATATGTTTCTGTCCAATGAGTTCACTTTGACAATAGACTCTTGTCCCTTGTTGCATTAATTTTTTTCCTGACTCTCTCTAATAAAAATCAGCTACACTGTCCTTGAGCTCTATTGTTTTTTTGGCATCCCATGTTGAATTTTGTAACTGCTTATGTCACTGCCATAAAAATGTTTTTTTTGGAGGCAATATCTGTCATTAGGGCACATTTTCTGATTTGCCTGATTTACACATTTTCAATAGCTTATTAGACACTGATAAAAAGTGTATTTTACTTATCTCTTGCTCTGTTTGTTTTCATTGTTGTATTGCCATGTTATGGAGTTTCTTCATGTTTAGCAAAAGCACAGTTATAAAACCAGAAAGTATATGTACAATGGTAAAGGGAGGCTTATTATTTCTGATTTCATATGCTCAATGTTAAAGATATTGATTTTAATTGCACTGAATAGTGGTTGGCTAACTTTACCACTATCTCCTCTTTTAGATTGCCTGTTTTTTTTTTAACCCTCTAATAACATTTTTTAGTAAGCCATTTTGCTGCTTTATATTTCAGACCTCTTCACAATCTTTCTTCTAAGAGATTAACGAATTATTCTACTTTAGTTTTTGCCACAATTGTTCCATATACTGCCAACTGTAGAAGATATTTCAAATGCTTTTCATCCACATCTGATAAATGGCAACTCACTGTATTTTGCAGAGTGCTTCCACAATATCTCTGCGGCATAAGAACAGTAAAACTGCAGTAACATTTCTTATCCTCTGAATGCTTCTTACACATTCTCTCTGTGCATCATCTATTTCTTTGTGTGTACTTACCACTGTCCTCATAATCTATGGCAATACCGGTCATAAAATCAATGGCAATCAGGAAACCATAGTGTGATGTAAGTCTAAGCTTGTTTCGTTTAAGAATTTGTATCAACACAATATCTGTATGATTTTCCAGAGCCAATATATGTACCACACTCTGCCACATTTTTGGTGCAAAATTTAAATGTAAAATAGTGTAAAATTGATAACGTTTGGAAACTTTCATAACAGAGCCACACATATGTTGCTATGATCCACACAAACATTTAAATTGCCACCTGGGAACCCTTCATAAGATGTTCTAACCAAAAATTCTATTCACATATGAAAGTTCAATATGATACTGCAGTTATATGCAAAACACCCAAAAAATTTAGATTTTATGCCAAAATGTCACTGATGGATTGCCTTTAAACCTTTATTATATTAGGATTTTAGCATTTTATTTTTTGAATACTGAATTGTATTTAAAAGGGTTAACAGATGCATTGTTAGCTGAATAAACTACACTGTTACTTAAACTGAGTCCATTTTCTGCAACAATTTAGTTTAATTTTATTTAATAGTACTCTAATAACTCTTCATGGAAATTTAGAATGTTGCCATGTCTTCCTGTTTTATGAAAAAATTGTAACTACTAATAGGGTGGCTAAGGATTTCTTCCCCTGATCCCTAGACAAAAAGAAATGCATTTTAAATGCCAGTCAAGCTTATTGTAAACATTATAGGAGTTATGGAACTATTTATCAAAGAGGAAACAGTGAGATGAATTAAAGAAGGAACACACTATTTTCCAGAATTTGTAAAATTGAATTTCTTTCAGGCAGTAAAATTATTGGCTAGGGTAATCACTTCTTAGAAATTGGAACGGTTTTGATTCAAAGTGATGGTTGCAGCCATTTTAACTGGGATGGCTCCTGGGGTAGTGCTGTTGTGCCATGGTGCCACTATTAAATAAAAAAAGAAATGCCTACATATTGTGATTATTGATTAAAAATTGTTCCTTCACTCATATTCTAGTTGTCTCATTTGAACAGCACATAAATCGCAGCAGTAGGCAGTACTTTTCTGTAGCTTGTGCCAGTTCCAGCTGGGCACTGTTTGGGCTCATAAGCCACTGTGTATAAGGCTAGAGTGTTCATTTACAGAAGCTGCTTATGGGTGGAAGTGGTGCCAAGGTTGATCTGGCACACAATCTCTGTTCTACCCTCTAGAGCGCAGTAAAGCATAGTACCTTGTTAATGCAGTGTTATCATCTTTCTGCAAGTTAATGCCAATGCATTTTGAAGTTTAGTTAAATCCAGTGCAGAAATAGACACCAAAATATCCTTATAAACAAATATACATGTTTTGAATATAATAATGCCATTAGGTTTTAAAGCTATGCAAGGGCCGCGCCGTGGCCGAGTGGTTAGACCACTAACCTCTCACCTAGACGGCCGGGGTTCGATCCCAAGGGACCACATGCGAGATTTGTGGTGGACAAAGCGGTGCTGGGGCAGGTTTTCTCCGGGTACTCCGGTTTTCCCAGCCATCGCATTCCACCGGTGCTCCATCATTCATGTATCATCAGTGTCACCGCCTGCAGTGCCATTAGTAGTTAAAGCGGGTGTTAAACACTACCAAAAAAAAAAAGCTATGCAGCATTATTTCCATATTTGTTTTTAATTTTAAATATTAATGATTTTTAAAAACACAAGCGTGAGTGCAAGCATGTGCATGTGTATAGTGTGATTTTCTGAGTTGTTCCTTTTAATTTTTAATGTGCATCTAGGAATTGTTGGCAGTAGATCGCTGAATTGCTAGTATTAGTCTTTCCATTTTTCTTTCTGTTTCATGGAATTGTACACAAGCACCTATTATAATGTTCTCCAGGAATTATTAGGTATAGGCTTGCTTTGATCTTTGTCTATAACTTGAATGCAAAAGCATTGTTGCATTTTCTGTTTTCTACTCTTTAATTTTATTAATCACATTATGAAATATATTGGTTATTCACAAAATTACACAGCAGATCGATGATACTGAAATAATAAACAGGTATTTGAAGACTTTTATTATAACAATATTTTCTTAGCACCACCAGTAAGTAGCATGCCTCAGTGGCTGCCACTGCATTTTAAAAAGAAAGTTTTGAATGATTGGCCTTGTATAGAAACATGGAAAGAACATAAATATAGGTGAAGCTAGCAATAAGAGATTGCAAGACAATTGATTTGAGGAGTGGGCTCAATGCCCTGAACACAAAGCCAGCCACTCAAAGCTTCAATGTTTGAAAGCAGCCCTAAGTATTATTTTGAGTCAAAACCATTTCTATTTCTGGGAAGCATGCTATCTCAGTCAACCTTGCATCATAAATGAAATCCCAGTTCTGAACAAGTAGGGACTTGTAACTTTTTAGCTCAGAAACAACCGTTGATATAGATAACTGAAGCAGTTGTTTAGATTTCTTCCCAAAATCTATTTTATTGTACAGAATGACACGTAGGAACTGGATACTGTTGAAATGAACAGTACTCAGGTGATTTTCAAGGAAAACTGATTTTATTTTTACCACGTTAAAGAACAATTTCTACCATTTCATTTACCATGGGTGGAAAAAATTATATCACTCAGGTGGTAACTATCCATTGAATACAGGTTTCAAGTCATTCATAACTCTGCCTAATACTGCTTGGTCAATTGCATGCACCTCTTCTGTAATAGCATCTTTCCATGTAATTATTGTATGGGGTTTGTGCACATAAACACATTCCTTTAAGTACCTCCAGAGGAAAAAATCACAGCAGGATAAGTAAAGGGATTTTGGTGGCGATGGGACGTCACCAAAATACTAAATGAACTGACCAGGGAACATTGATTTTTACAACTTCCACTGATGCTTTGGCAGTATGCTCTGTAACACCATCCTGTTGGTACCAAAAATTGCTAATGTCTATTCATCGTCTCTGCAGTTCCAATCAAGAAATGTTTCCAGCATGTGGGCGTATCATCCTGAGTTCACTGTGACTGTTTTGCCATTCTCTTAAAAAAAATACAGCCCAATTAGTCCAAAAGGGGCAACAGCACATCAAACTGTGACATTCTTAGAGTGGAGAGGTATTTCATGGATATTCTGAGGTTGATGGGGGCCCAGTAATAGAAGTTTTGTTTGTTTACTGCACAATTCAAGTGAAAATGAGCTTCATTACTCATCATTTTCCATAATCACTTGCATACACACAATGAAGTCTTCTCAAACTGCAAATTCCATATAAATGCTAAATGACCAACATTTTTTATGGATGGAAGCATAAAAATCTGCTCACACTTTCACTGCTCAGCTGTAATTCACATGCATGTTGATGTGCAGATCAAGTGGGGCTCTGAATGAGTGCCCCTCTAGCTCCGCCATGTTTTCAGGCATCCTCGCAGCTCATGCATGGCTGTGAGCTTCTTCCTCATGATGTTTCCTGTTGCTCTGTAGGACTTAACCCATCTCAGGATTATATCATGGCTTGGAACTGTGCCATTCCGACCGATATTGAAATGGCCACAAAAGATCTGCTGTGTTGTGAAACACTCACCATTTAGCATACAGGTTTCATGCACGAACATGCACTGTTGTACAGTCCACTGGTCCAAAACTATTGAAATGGTATGCTATGCCGAGGAGAATAACTATTCTCTCCTCCCTCTACCACTTCTACTGGCCGAGAACAGCCCATTTAAAATTTTCCCGGTTCCTGTATGTCACCGGTATAAATGTATTATTTGAATATAATTGGTCATTTGCTCTGAGAGACATTTCTCTAGGCTTTCTGTATATGTCAGACAGCATAGATGAACTTCTAAGGATTAGTTTTCAGGGAGGCCTCTCCTTATGTAGTAAACTGCTGTCAGGTACACTGCATAGTATAAAAATGTACTTTCCTTAAATGGATGATACAATAAATCAGCTACAAATATATGCCTCCAGAAAAAATGAGCTATGTCCAGTGGGCCATTCATTTTTGTCCTAGTTGTTGTCTGCAGAGTAAGTTTCTGAAGAGATTGTCACATGACTTTTTAGGTGCAATGCAACAAAAACATATTTTGCAGTGTCTCACTTTTCATTTATTCATACACTATTATGTGGAGTCCATTTTATCTAAATGAAAAATTCCTAAATGTTTTAATTTAATGTAGAGTTCACGCAGAGCATAAAAACTGAAATAATCAGGACCAATAATTGGTCAAAAATGGCTGTTGATAGATACATAGTCCAAAATTGAAGATGGGTTTCAGATTCCTTTCCTATAATCTGTCTCACACAAGAATATTCCTGATGTCAATATATGGGAGGGAAGAAAGAGAGGGAGAGAGATAGTGATACAGAAGATTCTTAGGAGCTGACTGGTGGAGCAAAATTCATGGTCTTTTATCTGCTAGTGTACAATAACTGCCTCTAAGAAGTACAACACTGTTTTCTAAACTTGCTCAGCATGAACTGGTATCAGGGAAAGAAATGTACACAAAAGTTTGCATTCATTCCTCTTCATCCTGCACATACACCACAGATGTGTCCTACACTCATGAGTGCTGAAAGGGATGTTTATGAGCATTAAACAGAAGACAGCACACTTATAGAGAACAGCCAGAACCCCTGCAAACAATTTAATAGCAATCTGCATATCATTATACAGCAGTTTTGTCAATCTATTGAAGTTAAACATGACTGATGCAAATTTTGCAAAATGGTGAGAGGCAAATTAACACACATTGTTTCACAATACTTAAGAAGGAAATCCCATAACCATTGATTGCACAATAATATTAATTATGTAAGATTTGATAAGTTACTGGCAATGGTTTACTTGATTTGTAAAGAAGTTAGCACTGCTAAAATTAGTGCTGCAAAACTTATATGCTCATTATTGTCAAACACATGGTGAGCTGAGTTCATTCCTCATTGTTGTTTACGTCAAGATCATTCTAGTGTGAGACAAAGTATAGAACATTAATTTCATCAAATTATAAATAAAGGTAAATTATATTTTGACATTAGCATACTAACACTAATAATATGGAACTATGCACTCTGCCAGAGGAGGACTGTAATGACTCTCGATTTTTGTCAGCTGAAGAATGTGGATTTTTTTTTTTTGGGGGGGGTAATGTATGATGTTATTCATTAATGTTTGATGACAAGTTAAACATGCATAAACACAATGATTAACATTGAGAAACTTATCATTAAGGGTTTTCAGAAAAGGTTTGTAATGCATAGGATTATGTAAATCTGATTTAATTAATAATTTGCTAAAGGTCTATGCTATTCAGTAATTTACCTTTTCCTTTAAAATATGAAAATAAGCCTTTTTCCCAATAACTATGTACTTAAAATATTCTTTCCACCACTGAATAGTTTCTTTGTAATCCAAGATTCAGGCTACATGATATTTCCAATGTGGGGAATACAAACCTAGAAACTGTCACACTTACATTTTCCTAGCTTACTCATTTCATTGAATGCAATTATAACCTTTTTCTTTTCTTTCTATTCTATTTATTATGAACATGACCAAGGTTCTATAACATTGCAACACAAATCAGAAAATATGATTTTCAACTGAGATTTGGGCTAATAAGACTAATATTAAATAATCAGGAATAATAGAAGTCTTTAGTTTACATAAAAAGCTTGTCAAAAGAAAACATGGATAACTGTCATACATTTTGAAGATTTCAAAATACATGTTCCAACTTTCATATCTCTCAGATGAGAATTAGAGATACTCATTTGTATTTCTTTTTCTTATTAATGTTAACATGCACCAAAGCACAAGCACATCCACAATAGTACTTTTTCAGTTATCCCAATCCTCTCTAAATCTAATTGAAAATGTTAAAATTTTATTTTCTGCATTAGCAGTACTGGGGTCGACTGATAAGTTCCTGGGCCTCTCATTGAAACAGCATTTAATTTTTTTTATCTATTTATCAACATAATCTCCAAAAAGGCTAATACATTTGTCACATCAGTGTCCTAATTTAATTAAACCATCTCTGTAGTGCGATTTATCAAGGTCCTCAAAATAGCTGTTTATCACATCAATGACCTCCTCGTTACTGCTATATCTTCTTCCTACAAGACATTTTTTGAAGTTTGGGAACAGGTGGTAGTTATTGGGTGCTAGATCTGGCTAGGGTGGATGTTCAAGCAATTCAACTTCAATTCGCACATTTTTCCCATTGCAATGACTGAACGATGGGCCTGAGCATTGTCGTGATGAAACAAAATTTTTCAAGAGGTCTTTTTCTTTTCACCTCAGCACTCAAACGTTGCAGTAAGCTTGCATAGTAGTCACCAGTGATCTTTTACCCTCTTCCAAGTAATCAATAAAAATAATTCCCTGTGCATCCCAGAAAACACTCGCCATAATCTTGTTAGCCGACAAAATCAACTCTGCGTTTTTTTGGAGTTGGTTCACCTGGTGCAATCCACTGTTTTGACTGTGATAAACTTTCTGGAGTGTAGTGATGTGTCCAAGTTTCATCCATGGTAATAAGCCGTCTCAAAAATTCACTGGTATTTTTACAGTACAGCTCTACATTCTTAACATTGCAACTTTTGATCAGGTGTCAACAAACATAACACTCACCTTGCATAGACCTTGTGAAAGCCCAAAACATTAAAAATACTACCTGCACATTCTTTTGATATGTTCACAGCCTCTGCTATCTCAAACAACTTTAATCTGCGGTCTTCCAGTAGTAAACAATGAATTTTTTCAATGATTTCCAGAGTTGTCACTTCTACACAGGACGTCAGAGCGAGGCTCATCACTAGTGCTCATACGTCCCATTTTAAACTCTGCAACCCACCTTTTAATCATTGAATATAAAGAGTCTTTCAATGTACTGTCCATTTCCTCCTTGATTTCTTTAGGCATTAAGCTTTTCAAATGGAAGTATTTATCATTGCTTGTTTTTCCAAATCCTCCATTTTCATGAAAACTCTAAAGTTGTCTTGTTTAAAATGCTGTCCTTTGAAAACTAAACAAGATATTGACCTTAATTATGGATACAAGCTAGTCTAGAGTTAAACTATTCAATGCTACCACCTAGTGGCACCATATCTGCATGAGGCCTGGGACTTATCAGTCGACCCTCGTATTAGTATCCTTATGAGTTTAAATTCCCATAATTAATTAGATCTTTATAATATTCAATTACTTGAAGTAGATAATCAAATAACTTTACCAGTAAAAGTACTAATATGAACTCTAATAATATCAGACAATATAATTCATTCATGAACAATTCCAAGTATTGGGGTAAAACCTGATGCTGATGCTCTCTCTATTTTATTTTTTTTAATAATTTACCTATATTGACAATGAACATACTGTTAATACTACAAAAAGAAATGCAAACTCCATCTCTGATTTTGCACTAAAAATCCTATATTAATATACCTACTCTCAATCCTGAAATTTCCAGATTTTAGGCTCTCCTCGAGTTCTACATTAAATTACAGCTTTTAAAAGGATTGGACATTTTCTATTTAGATAAAATGCACTTCACAAACTACTTGATGAATGAATTAAAACTGAGACACAGAGCAAATTAAGTTTTTGGCTAACAAGCCATGTAACAATCCTTTCAGAAGTTTTAAAATTTAAAATTTTCGGGCTATTTTGCCGTGGTCTGTAGGTTAAAATATGTTTACTTAAAATATTTCTACCTAACGTTTCGTCCCTGTCTGAACAGCCAACACGCAAACATTCAATTTACAAAAGAATTAGAGTCCGACGGTCAAATTGCTTTTCTTGATGTATTGATAACTAGGAAAAAACGACGGAAGATTTACGTGTGCAGTGTACAGAAAGCCAACCCATACTGACCGATATCTTAGTAAGCAATCCAACCATCATCCCAAACAGAAAAGAAGCGCCATCAAAACACTAGTGGAACGAGCTAAAGGAATCTGTGACACGGAACATTTACCACAAGAATTAAAATATTTACAAAAGACGCTAATGTATAATGGGTACACTAAAAAGGATATCGATCGAGCAATACGTCCCAGAAAGAACAATACTAGACCTAGGGAGGAATCGACATATAAAAATAAAGTATTCTTGCCATATATAAAAAACATAACTGATCGTATCGGCAAGATTTTAGAAAAACGACACGTGAAACCCATATACATGCCGACAACTAAAATAAAACAGTTCCTCAAATCAGCTAAAGACCGACTCGATCCACTTTGTAAATCTGGTGTTTACAAAATCCCATGCTCATGTGGCCAAGTTTACATCGGCACTACAAAACGTAGCATCGATACACGCATCACAGAACATAAAAGAAACTGCCGCCTCGGACAAACAGAAAAATCAGCCGTGGCACATGTTTTATCTTTGGATGACCACCGTATGCAATATGATAAAGTAGAGGTTATAGCTACGACTAAAAATTATTACCCCCGTTTATACAGAGAGGCCATTGAGATTTATAAAAACACAAACAACTTTAACAAAGACGAAGGTCTTAAATTAAACTCCACCTGGTTCCCTATACTTTCCCAACTCCGTAACCTCCAGGCTAAATAAACACAACTAGAACCCGTCCACTTGACCCCGCCCACCTGTGTCCGAGTATATATACTGGCTATAAACCGCACTGTTGTTATTCTTTTCGGTTAGCGACGTGAGCACATTTCCTCTGAAGATGTCCCTCACAGACAGGGACGAAACGTTAGGTAGAAATATTTTAAGTAAACATATTTTAACCTAAAGACCACGGCAAAATAGCCCGAAAATTTTAAATTTTAAAACTATGGACACCGGCCGTGAAAGCTTACGCATATATTTAATCCTTTCAGAAGCTTATTGTTTACAGTAAAAAAGCAGACAACCAACTTTGAATCAGGTTCATTTCCCTAGTATGAATCATCTATGAAATTGTACAGCACTTTCAAATCTTAACATAGCATGAGAAACATAAACTTTTGCTCTTCAAAAAACTGCTATCCCTTATTGTAATTTATTGCTCTATTACACTAGCACAACTATTTGGAAAAGTATACATTGCACAACAAAGATAATCTGAAAGGAAACCAAGTTTATGTTAGGCAGAGAAGAGTAAATATTATCGTAATTAAGTTTTGTTTATAAAGTTGTTTTGAGTAGTGTTATGCATTCTGCAGCAGTCAATGGGTCGCAAACATCATTCTCCACATAGGTTCCACAGTGATTTTGGTAAACTGACCTTTAAATTCTAATGTAAATTATAATGTTAATAGGTATATGAAATAAAAGCTGTGCATAACACTTGTGCTGCATGAAGTGTCACATGAATTCAACACAGCTCTTGAAAGGCAAAACAAATGAATGCATTTTGCTATGCAAATGATTTGGTGAGAGCCTAATGGAAAAATATTCTTTCTGCATTACTATCGAGGATTTTCAATATAAGCTAAAAATAAATAAATATTCTAAAATCCTTGGGCTGTTGTTCAATTGAAGACCAACAAATTACTGGTGAATTTCCACAGGCTTACAAACTGTTCATACTGCCTGTTCAGTAATATACAACTCCAAGCTTCACGTATGATGGAAATTTTAAAATAATCATAGGTCTATAATTAAAAAATTTGATTGTAAGCAAAGTTGTACATATAAGAGTGTTCATTCTTTTTGTACCAGTCTTTTTGCAAAGAAAGCTGCTCGGCGGGGGGGGGGGGCTTTAGATATGCCTGGTATAGAAACACTCAACTGACTTACAGGAGCAGGCAGCAGAACAAACTCACACCACATGCAAAAAAAAAAAAAAAAAAGGAAAAAAAAAAAAAAAACAACAAACAAACATACCCTTGAAATATGCACATTAGCAAATAGCTCATTCCTGGTTATAGCACAATCATTCCAAAATAAGATTTCCAACCTATGATTACTTAACGCTCTGCATACCAGAAAATCTGTTAACATTATCTACCAGTTGGGCCCCTCAGGCTTGTGTTGTATAAATCAACATTGACATTATTTTGACCATTTATGATATGAACCACCTTGAGTTAGAAATACTTTATAATAATTTTATTTTCATAAATTTACATTTTTTAAAAATGCAAATTTTAAATTTTACTGGCTGCTTTTAATATTTCTTAAGGATATATAATTTATTCTTGTTTTCTGTCAAGCATTTTTATGATATACTTCTTATTGCAACTTTGCAGTGTTCATAGACAATAGCAGAATGTGCTGAGCATGCAGGTTTGCTACACTTATATCATTTGGCTTTTTCTGTCTCTCTTCTCAATACAATATACACATCTCCTATTATTGGGTGGAGGTTCCCCTGCTCTTCCTGGAACAGGTGCTACTAATGTTGTCATTGTGCTTTTTACTCCTGCTAGTTGCTTGCCCAAATTGATGATGAAAGTGCAAATCTTATTTTTGTATTGATGGACAGTGTCATCATCCAAATGATATATGCATTCAATATATTTACATAAATCATGTTGAAGAAAGCCACCAATGGCAGGCACCTTGTTTTTTCTTTCCACACTGTAGTATTCCATCTTCTGGTCCATGGTATCAATGTCACCTTTTTTTGCATTGTATGTCATTATAACTTCAGGCTTTTTTTGTTTCTGATGGTAATGCTGTTGGTTGGTCATGAAGAGAGCTAACGATGGTAACAACTTTATTTTTCTTAGGAACATAAGAGGCTGTCATCACATCTGGTTAAGAACCAAAAAGTGTAGAATGAACTTCACGTCCTTCAGGTGTGACAAATTTAGCAGGTTTGATTTTTCGGATAGTACCAACTAGTGTCACTTTTGACAGCAAATAAAGAGTTAAGTAGAGATATGTAAAATAACTATCACAGGTGATATTAAGTCCATATTTTTCAAGCTCAATCACTGGAGTTTTCACAACATTTTCTCGAAGTCTTAATGAAAAGAGACTGAACTGCTGCAAGTTAAAACACAAATGTTCCTATTGAATCCATTATTATATTTATAATAATGGAGAGGAATTTCATGCATGTTCTTGGTTTCTCAGAGAACCAATGATGGTGCTATGCAAGTTATCATTACTGCAGAAAAGAAAGTTAAGAGATATTTTTCCAACCTGGCATTTAATATTCACTCACAATTTTTCTTTTGTTGTACTTCTTACGCAGAAATATTTAACTTCTGTGAACACTTTGTAAAAACTTTCAAAACATTGAAATTACTGATTTCAAACCTGGTGTAATAGATATAAATTGCAGTGATAGAAGTTTTTAAGGGTGTAATAAGTACCCATGGTATGCAACTTTGACAAAATAAAATGGCTTGTTGCATTAGTATAATAGGTTTCAAAGTGAAAATTATTTCACATTTATGTTTATCTTAAAAGATACACATTTGACAACTTTGAAGTTGAGATTTTAAAACATTTCCTCACTGAGCAAAATGTATTAATTTTGGGATGACATGAAATTTAGTATGCATAAATGTTTAGGGTAGTAAATTTACAAAAACTGCACATAAAATAAATGGGAATTTCATTATATAATGTTCTAAGATGTGGTAGTACAGCTTCTTTCTTATTAAAGCAAAGCAGACCACCTCCTAGGATATATATATATATATATGTTCATAGTTTACATTTCATCACATGAACTATACATAAAAACTGCCACAAGGCATAGGAGCTTTATATCATAAAACTATAGAATGCAAATTAAGATGAACAATTTGCATGAGGGAGCATAAGGGAGGGACTTTACAGCAGCCATTTACTTCTGGTTACTAGAGATCACTAAGTGCACAACCAAATTTTAAATCCACATCCATATTTTGTTGCAGCCCAGTATGAGGACCGTGATTCAATGATACATGCACAATAAGCTTTGGCTTATCCATAACACATTATATCAATTAGCATGGTATCATCAATCCATATTCTTCATTAACAATTTAATTCTTGGTCATGTTTGTGGTGAAAATCTCTAATACTTTGAATCAGACCAAAAAGCTGTAAAAGTTATATGATATGATATGGAGATATATAAAACTCTGTACTGAAATGAAATAACTCATAAGTTTGAGACAAGTGAAGTAGTTCAAGTATAACAACATGAGTCGGAATAGTGACACTCATCTCACTTCAAATGGAATTTACAAAGCATATGTTTCAAGGGCGTTTGCCCTCTTCTTTACTCGAAGTCCGACTAATGGCTGGGAGTTGTGCTCTGTGATCCGTTATGGTGGAGACATCTAATGTTCGTACTCATGTGTCAGTATCTCAAAATTCATGAGCCAGTCTTTGTGTTGTGTAATGAAAATATTCTCACAAACTGTGTGCTGCCGGCTTGTGGTGGTATTTCAGTGTTCATGAGTCTATCCTTGTGTAGTGCAAGTTAAAAAGAAATTGAATAACTTAATCGGCAAACAGACATGTAAATGTCAAATCCAATTATGCCAACTAATGTAGTAAACTTTTCAGAAGAAACTTTCCATAATGAAGAAATAGAATTTTTAAACATGGGTTTCAAAACATGCACCCAATTCTTAACCAACATTCAAGATTATATAATAGCAGACATAGAACTGGCCCCAAAAGAACTGAATCATAGTAATAAAATTACAATAAAGAAAGAATGGGCATCTTTACTTCAGCAAATCAAAAAAAAAAACAAAAAAATATAGAAGATCAAACATAAACAGATAATCACTTCCTTGAACAAAAAACTGGTAGTCTATCTGAAAGCAGACAAAGGAAATACAACTGTCATAATGGACAAAAAAAGTTTACATTTCAAAAGTAGGAACCTTTTCAGAGAAAAAGAATACATAGAAATAAGTAAAAATCCATTAAGCACACTGACCACAGCCCCCAAGCAGACAATAATGAATTCCAAAATAGACAAGATATACATACATACAACACTAAAAGGGGGCAACATATTAATGTGCCATACCACAGGCTAACCACATCTCAGAAGAGCTTTGAAATATTAGGTATAAAACTTTACAATAATTTACCCTTAGAAATAAAGCAATTTTCACGAACTTACAAGAATAAGCTGTATGGATGGTTAGTAGCTAAACCTTATTACTCAGTAAAGGAATATTTTGAAATGTAATTTTCTTCATGTATAGGTGCTTGAATAAGAAGATTGTAAATAATCATTATATCTTAGTAATACTCTTATTTGTATACACATAATTGCTACTTTGTATTGAGAAGATTGTGTTTAAACACTTTTCTAATTTTGTGACATTGTCTATTGCTGTACAGCTCAATGACAATAAAATCAGATAAATTCAGATTGAAAGAAGCAAACTCAGCACTACCACACATTCATGTGCTCTGCCGAAAATTCACAAACCAGACAAACCTATGAGACCAAAAGTCAATTGTATGAACTCCCCAACCTACAAATTATCAAACTGGTTGGTCAACAAATTCAATAGCTTCCTGGAATATGACAATTTTTCATTAAAAATTTCTTGGAACTAATAAAACATCTGGAATAGCATACAGTTTCAACCAATGATTTGTTGGTCTCCTTTGATATGAAATCATTTCATCAACGTTCCAGTCAAAAGAACTACTTGAAACCCTCCAAACATGGCTTACAAACATAGGCTTAAATAAGAAAACAATAGAAGACTTCCGTACCTTGACAAAATTGTGTATCAATCAGAATTATTTCCAATTCAATGGCAGATTTTACAGACAAACCTCAGACCTAGCAATGGGGAACACACTTTCACACTTTTTAGCAAATCTGTACATGGGGCAACTTGAGATTCACTAACCTCCAGCTTTCCTAATATATTAAAAAATGGTTTAGATATGTGGATGATGCGTTTCCGGTAGTCCCCAAAAAATCAGTAGAAGATTCTCTAACATTACTAAACCTACAAGACAGGCATATACAGTTCACAATGGAACCAGAAAAAGACCAAATTGTACCATATCTGGATCTAAAGCTAACACAGAAGGAACAAAAGATCACATATGGCATCTACAGGAAGACCAGACACACAGACGATTACATAAAACGGAATAGTTTCAACCCAGAACTTCACAAACATGCAATCTTCAATACCTCAGTACACAGATTCCTCAGCACCCCGCTCGGCCCTGAAGAGTACAACACAGATACCTCCAATTAAGACACATAGTCTCAGCCAATGGTTTCAACCTGGACATAATTGGGAAAAAAATCACTTATCACCCAATGGTAGATAAAAAATTCAAACAATTTTCAAGCAATACAATATAAGATTAGCCTCAAGTAACTATTTTTAACATAAAAAATACACTGAAAACAGGCATAAAAGACCCTATACCTATGAACCAGAGGTCAGGCATCTACAAAATTGATTGTAAGGACTGCAAATTATGTTACATTCATCAAACAAAAAGAAGACTGGAAACAAGGTTAAAAGAACATTTCAGACACATTAAACAAAAACAGACAGATAAATCAGCAGTGCACACCATTTTTGGACATCATACCATGAAACAGAAAATAACATAAGGTTGCTAAAATCTGTTAACAACCTGGCAGCACTCACAGTTTGGGAGACTATTTTCATTACACAACACAAAGACCAGCTCATGGATTTTGAAATACCATTACATGAGTATGAACTTCTGCTGAGAACACCAGATGTCTCTACCATAATGAACCACGGAGCACAACTCCCAGGCATCAGTCAGACATCAACTGAAGAAGAGGGAGAATGCCCTTGAAACAAATGTTAAAATTCCATTTTAAGTGAGGTGAGGGTCACTATCCCGGCTCATATTATACTTTACTGAAACTTTAACTTCTGCCCATCAAAGCTGTGAGTATGAATAAGTTTATTAAATATTTGCACAATAAATAATTCACATCAATGAAAAATGTGTAGTATTTTACTAAACTGGCACAAATATAACTTTCTATCACTGTCTTCTACAACACATTTAGCCTCATTTACCTATACCCAGTGGCAGCTGCTATAATCACTGTTGATATATCAACACCATCAACCACTGCTGAATACTCCTGAGAGAACCCACAAGGTCCCCTTTTCAATTTATTGTCAGTAGGAAACTTGCAGTTAGGTACACTGTTCCTCATGACAGTTCCTCTTGAACAGAAAAGTGGCTAATCCATGGATGTGTAGAACCAATCAAAGTACAATTTATAAGTTTCTCTCTCTGGAATTACCCTAGAAAACCTGATGACATTGCCACTAGCATCAATGTCTGGTTCTGGATTCAAGTGAAAGTATCATAATTTTCCTGTCCACTATAAATTTCAATTTTATGACTAAACTCCATATCCCCATAGAGTACAAATAGTTAGTATTCCAACTTGTGTTTGCTTTTCATATAAACATTCATGCAATGTCTGATTTCTGTAGAACATATCTGTTCATCCATTAACAGGCATTCAGTCATTGGAATAGATAGAAATTTTTTGTTCACAGAGTTCAATATGGGTGGGTCTTAGTTTACATAACTTGTCATAGGCGGATCTTCAGAATTTGGATGCTTCATATTGCCAGCCAGTTTTGCAAAATTCTTCTGGGACATAGTTTGCTTTACTAGATTATTTCCAAAAGTTGTATCCCATAAGTTATGGGTACTGCAAACTTTAGACAGAGATAATTATGCAAATTCTAAAAAGTTCTGAATTTCATACATAGAGGCATCCAGTGTTTTATTGGGATCCATCAGACTGCTGTAGAGATTTGTTTGCTCAACAACATGTACCAATAGCTCATCAGTAGAAAAATATTGAAAAATTGAAATGGAGAATCTAGCTCCAGAATATCTTGAGGTGATGTTAAATGTGAATGATTCTGAATTAAATGTATCATTCCTCAATTTCCAATGAATGACCCTCTTTACTTGGCATCTCTTTACTTTCTTCTATTGCAGTGCCGGCAATGCATGCATGCATTTGAGGAGGAATTAGTTCTTTGGGTATAATCTTCAAGAGATATAATGGCTATTTGTGTGTTAACTTTTCTGTGTCCTGAATAATCTGATGTATTGGGAATAAGAGATTCTAATTCCACTGTTGGATTCTCATCTGAAAAATCATTTGGAGCCCATTTTCACTACCTGTAGGGCAAATCATTGCCATTAGTTTGTCATAACTTATTTTCCTCTGTTGCCCATTATCCACATAAGTGATACTGATTTCCATTTTGGCGTCCTGTGTGTTACCTAAGCATAAGAATGGAGAAAATAGCATAAATATACTCTCCATCTTCGACTATGCAGCTCACAATATTGTTTTACTTATAATAATGAAACTGATGATAAACACACACATTTGCAGATGTGCAAATTATTGACAAAAGTATATAACAACAACTGTTTGTGACTATATGTAATTAAAATACTGTACTTACATCTACTTGTGCCCAATCTAGTGCATAAAGAAAATGCGGCTCATAACTCTCACAGTAAACCCATGTAGAAACATCACAACACAGAGGCTCATTGAATACTTGTACCTCAGGATAAAAGAAATGTGTTCCATAATTATCACCCAGACATCTAGAGGTTTACAAACAAACTACATGTAATATGAGTTTGCAGTTGTATAAAGGGGAGTTCTCCCTTGGTCTTCACTGTGGCTACTGTAGTAATTGTTGGAAACTTACTTTACATATGCTCAAAGCTGTGCATTTAAGGGCTAATACTGTAACAACGCAGTAATTGTGCCATCTTGCAAACTTGGCAGAAGTAGGTAAGGTGTATTTCTGACTATCCATATCCTCAAATGCAATTTCATTTACACATTTCTTCATTCTTTAGATACTGTACTTAATGATATACACAAAAACATCCACAAAACTACCCTTTCTTTTATAAGAAAATGTTTACAACTGTATCATCGTCAGCTGTTGTTGTCATTGGAATTGGCTGGAGTAGCAACAGTTTGTTCATAATCATGACTATTATGGACTATTTCCAGAGCTACCTGACTCTCAAACATCAATAATTTGTGAACATCCAGAATTTATACTCACTAGACACTACTGCCTATGCCTAACATATGGAGTGCTCATATCATTATGAAGTTAATCGCTTCAGTTGCAGAAATATTCTATTCTATTACTCAGAAATAGAAAGCTCTGATTGCTACAGCCACATCTGGCACATGACCATCTAACTCATATGAGAGAAGTACACGTGATTCATTAGAGTGTTTTTTTTTTTTTTAACTTAAGATAACTTTAACATTATGTACAATACAATTGTGCTGGTACAATATACATATGTGTAAATATACAAGAAATTGGTTCTATTATACTTGAAAACAACCTGTCATATGGCTTGCAGGTTGATAAATATTTGGAATTTTTCAGTTATGATGTAATGAAAATGTACTAAAATTCTGGTATAGTCATTTTATGTTAGAAGGGTTTCTTTGATGTACACCAGTTGCCAAAAAATGAGTTGTGTCTGGAATGCCAAATTCGTCCAAGTCCCTCACAAGGCGCTTGTGTACACAATCTGCGATACAGTTGTGGAGCGATAGCAAGTTGTCACAAGTTCCAAATCTTAATCTTACTAGCCCATATGATCTATAATCATAATCACATACATAACTTAAGCTTTTTCAACAGCATACTATCAATATTAACTAAAACTATTGACATAAAACATGATACAGTTTGGATTGTACGGCATTTCTAAACCTGCTACCTAGCATGTGTGTTCATTGCAGCACTGTGACAAAACTACTGCTCTTGTGAGAGATGCGGGTTCACTTCTCGCATCTAACAATTTTTTCCCCATCTTTTAATGATGTTGAATCAACACATAGCAACTATTTATATTAGATATACTTATTTCATACACAACATTTGAAAAAGTTAATATGATAGTTATTATGATGCCTCTTTAAGGGTTTATTCTACCAAACAGCAATACTGCATGAAAGCATGTGGTGTGCAGAATGGTGTACAAATGCATCAGGAACAAACAGTTTTCTCTTAATTAATCATACTGCGTTAGACAATGACAAAATGGTGCATACAAAGATTTGGGCACAAGAGGGTCATCCTTGCATTAGTCAAAGTAGGAGGTTTCTCTACTCATGAAGCTGCAGTTCATATTAGAGTCCCTGCAGCTACAGTGCAGAGGTGGGTGAGGTTATCCAGAGAAGGGATTGGATGCTGTCATCCTGGTTCAGGCAGAAGACATGTGTCAACTCTCGAAATGCATGCAGCTTTAATTACAGTAGCAGAGAGGAATCCTTTCCAAACTGCTTCTGAAATGAAGGCCAATTCACATTTCCCTGAATCAGTTTGAACAGCTCTGTGACGTGTAAATTATGCAGGACTTCATGCGCGAATGGCAGCTACAAATCAACCTTTGACATACGATCACAGATTGTTTCACCTTACATTTGAAGAGTAAAATGCCAACCAAAATTGGAATAAAGTGCTATTCTCAGATGAGGTGAAATTTTCTTCCACACATAAGGGAAAGGTGATTGTATATCGTGTAAAGTGTTCCCCATAAAATGCAAAATACGTGGCTTCACAGTTCCATCATGGTCATGTATCTGTATCGTGTTGGGGCTGGATATCAAAGGATGGTCTAGGTGTACTGTGGCAGCTTGATGGTACACTGAACAGTGTGCAGTACATGGCAATACTTGATAGCATTTTGTGAGGATGAGATATCCTGATGGAACAGTTCAATTTCTACAGGATAATCATCCTGTCCACATATCTCAAAAGTTTCAAATTGGTTTTCACAGGCAGAATAACAGAGTGGTAGCCTGTCCTCCCTGTTCACCAGATTTGAACCCTATTGAGAATGTATGCGCTGAGGTGAAGAGGGTACTGCGTTACAATGTGCCTGTGGATGGGAGAAGAACGAAAGATGGCTTCTGGGCACAAGTTCAAGAAGCCTGGGATCTTGTAGCTTCTCGTGCACATTACTGCAGGCATTTAATTTTGTCAATGCCCAGAAGATTGAGGGCAGTTATACAGTCTGAGGGTTCATACATCCAATATTAATTATGTTTATTTTTGTGTTTTACTTTTAGAAGGTAATGGTTTATTTACACTTTTTTTTTTTTTTTTTTTTTAAGTTATTTAACACGAGTGTCAGTAGAATTATGTTGTTATGTACATAAATAGGCCCATAGCATCAAATACTAAAGCTATATTAATGCAATATTATATTTTACATATCCAGTTATAGAATTAACAAATATAGAAAAAAGACAAGCAGTGCAAGATTTGAACCAAGGAACTTATGAGTGGAAGCAAGGCCTTCTTAACCTCTCCGCCATAGTAATGTTATTCTGTGTTCCATTTTCAGTACTCAATTAAGTTCACCATTGCACTGTCAGTCATAGACCATTGTACAGTTCTTTCATGTGTTGTGTGAACACAGCTTTTACGAAGATACACAAAGCTCTTTGATCAACACATGGAATCTGGGGATGACTCTTTTTTTATGTTCACAGGTATACATCAAACCCCCCTTAGAAAAACCTCTTTCCATATACATTTAACTGTAGTACTTGCCAATTTTAGATATTTAAATCAACTGCATTATAATAAAACATAAAACTATACATTTTCAGCAATTTTATATATCTGGTGAAAGAAAATATATAATGCATACACTATTTCTACTACAGTGTATATCATTGGAAAGGTAGAATTAGACTGAAAGTGTCAATATCATAACTGGAATTTAAACCATGGATCTTCCAGTTTCAGACCGATAGCTCTAACCAACTGAGCTACCATGGCAATATAGCAACATGATATTAAATTCTCCGGGTGAGTCCCATTTTTCCCTGTAAACCACAAGACAATATCAAATTCATTTTGAGATGACATACCCCTATGGATACTTAAAAAGTCATAAGTTAAGTTCTGAGCTTCATATTTTAAGCAAATATAAAGTCAATCAATGGTAATTAATTCTTCTTTCACACAAGCCCTGTGTAGGACAAGGGTGCAAAAAACAGAATGAGGCTAAAAATTTCAATACTAGAGCTGGGATTTAAACCACAGATCTTCTGGTTTCCATCCAGTTGCTCTAACCAACTGAGTTGCCTTGGCAATATGCCAGCATAACAATGCTCTGAATGTTCAGCATTTATAGTACCTGGACAGCACTTTTGCACCAATGGAGAACTTCAAAATGCTGTAAAGAACTACGCTGGCGGCAACCGTATGTGAAGAGGGTTTGCAAAGCTTGTTTATCGATATGACAAAATGCCTGAATCTTCATGGTGACTACGTGGAGAAGTAACTGTAATTGTGTTTTACTTCTGGTAATAAAATCATTTTTTGATTTGTATTTGTCTTTCTGTTACACTCCATCGGAGGTTGAAAAAAATAGCCCTCGAACTTTGTTCCTTAAAAGTAGAAGGAAAACAAGGGAATATAAAAGGCTAATACAACAATCAAATCTTTTAAAAGTCATTGCTATGTAATTGTCATTGAAATTTGGTTCTCTTTACATGGTGAACAGTAAAACAATGGAGATATGAAGAGGATGAAGTCCTGCCATTTGAAAAAGTTCAAGAATTTTAAAATTTAAACCAATAACAGGAAATATCTCCGAAATGGTTAGCTGTAAAAAATCTTTTTATTTATTTTTTTTTATTTTATTTTTATCTACCAGGAATCTTGGGAAACCATTTTTATTTGCAAATGGTTTCCCAAGATCCCTAGTAGATAAATAAAACTAGCTAAAAAGAAGAAATTCCTAAAAGAAACAATCACGCTCTCAGCAATAGAACAATAGATGAGCTTCAAGAAATTCACATACCACCCATGGGCATTTGACAAGTTTCAAAAAATTTTCAAAAAATACAACATTCAGCTAGCACCAGTAAACCATCACAGCACAAAAAATGAATTAGGCTCAAATATCAAGGACGTCATCGCAGCAATGAAAAAATCAGGCATGTACAAAATGGAATGCAGGGATTGTAATCAGGTTTATATTGGAAATACAAAAAGAAATCTAGAAACAAGATCCAAAGAACACTTCAGAAACATAAATCAAAAACAATTGGAAAAATCAGCAGTTGCCACCCACTTTTGGACAAAACACAATATAAATTCAGAACCAAAACTTCTAAAACACCTAACAGGAAAACAAGGGGTGGGCCACATGGGAACACATCTTCATTGTAAAAATAGAAACAGGGTTTTCAATTTCGACATTCCACAGGACGTGTTTAACAAGTTCATTGAACTACCACCAGAGGAGACAACACCTACAACATCGCCAGCTTCACTGCACAGAGTTAGTCGATATCCAGTTGAAAACGAAGGAAACTAGTCCTTTGGAACATGTTCCGGCAAAAATCCCAAGTAAGTGTTGTTTAGTGTAATTAATCGACTTGTCAAATAAACAAATGTAACTAGTTGACTCTCTGCAGCTGCATTGCTTTCAGCCTAAATTTTATAACAATAAAATAATTTTGAATTCTAATGTATGTTTCTTTGTTTACAAAGCATTAAACTTTCATTTGATATAGTTGTAACAGCTTTGAGTGCATTTTTAATGTGGACTTTGTAACTTATAATCCTAAGGAGTATTCATCCTACAGAAACATGTTTTAGTGGAACGTATTACATCTTGTAAAAAATAAACAATTATTATAAATGGATATTATATTACGTGGGCATTACACTTTTCACCATTGTTTCTATTAAACATACCTATTTTTATACAGTTTTCATAATAGCTACTTCTCGCTTAAAATGTCATGGCACTTGATGGCAGGTAGGCATGGTGGGCCTCTGGCATTCTTGAGCCGGTTTTAAAAAGCCAATCAATGGTTCATGGGACTAAGAGGGCTAAATGGCATTTAAGACTTCACACAAAAAAAATTCACAATCTAAAAATTCTCTAAAAGATTGCAGCACTTCTCTATGCCTTTTGTCCACTGAGAAGAAATCTTCCTGAAATCTTAGCAGTTGTTCCAACAGTTTTAGTCTAACTTTTTATATCAACATGTACCTTTAAAATTGATAAAACATAACTTAGTTAATCTATGTATACTAAGGGGTTTGAAAGAAATAATACAAACACAGTTAGAGCAATGGCAGCTGGAGTACAATAAAAGCAATTTCAACAACCTCGAGGGTTGCCTCTCTGTTCCCAAATTTGTCCAGAATTTGCTCTAAATTATTTTTATACACACTTGAATGAGATAATTAGTGCCAGATGCAAGTTTTGAAGTTCAAAAATAAGGATCATTCTAGTGATTCACAGGATATGATATATACTTACCCTCCTGCATATGACTCCATTATCTTAATGCTAAAGGATGTGCCATAAAAGCTCAGAAAACAGCTAGTACATAGTGCCCATAAATATATTTTAATATTTGATTTCTACCTGAAAATGAAAAAATTTAGGGAAGAAAATCAATAAGTGCAAAAGAAACATGTCAATTTATTTATTTTGCTCCTATCACAAACCGGCAATTACATAACTCAGTATTATCATCGTGCTGAAAGAGTTAACATTTGCAAATAACTGGAGCACAAGACTGATAGTAGAGTTTGTGAACTTAAACCACTGCATCACAGCACCTGCCACATGACACATACTCAGCACGACAGTAACACTATGTGTACACCCTCAGAGTTATCAAATGGTTTCCAGTAACAACAGAGCAACAAAATTAAAACATTTCTAATTTACAATTTGCAATTATTAGAGATTAAATACATAAATTATTTTGCTAGGGCATACTTCCAAAACTAATGAGTCATAGCAGAATAATGTGGAATGTTTAATACTGAAAAATGTTGTGATACCTTGCAATTTTATCTATGGTAAATCCATTAAAAGGATTTTGTTGTTAGCAAAGTTTTTCATCCATGTAGTAACAAAATAGCCAAAACCAAAGAACTCTGAAGAAAATAACAATACTGTACAATAATGAACCAAATAAAATTGCATAGTTCATTGGTTTACATTAGATTTTGATTAGCTATGTTTCATTAAAATATTTTGCAGAGTATGATGGTGGTACTCTTACCAATATTAGCAGAGATCACTGTAAATTAAGCGAACACATGTAAGAGGATTTTTCCAGGATACAACATTGGTGAAACAAACAAGATTGTATATTGCCTCTCCTTTATAGCAGGTGCATTATTCAAATCCTGAATTGATGGCTTTTGGCTTTCTCTGCCATAATGAGAATAAAACTCACTGGTTGCCACAGTAAGTATGTTTTCTTAGCCCCTGGCACAATATGTTCAATGGTTGGACTGGAACAGGTTATGGTACATGAGAGGGCTCTTGATTAGGTAGCACTACCCATCCATCATCACTGACATTGTTTGTGGGTTCACGTTTGATTATTTCCAACTGCTGTTTTAAGTTCCGGTGTAGTGCCAACAAACTTTTCTGAAATATAAAAACATAAGCTGTTTTATCACACAGAGTTAAGTTCAAGCTGATTTTCTTGACATGTATCAATACAGAAAAGGTCCATCATATAAAGCACTATCCAAAAACAAATGTAAGTAATACCTACACTTAAATCAATGTATCTCTATTGTTCTAACTCTGCATTAGTAATACTTTATATTAGTGATGGGATGATACCACTATTTCTTGATACTCGAGAAATTTTGAAAAACATTGATTTTGAGATTAAATAACAGAAGTTTTGAGACAAGTGAAGTAGTTCAAGTATATTAGTTAAAAATGAGTTGGAATAGTGACACTCACCTCACTTAAAATTAAATTTTCAAGACATATGTTTCAAGGGCATTTGCCCTCTTTTTCAGTTGAGGTCCGACTATTGGCTGAAATTTGTGCTCTGTGGTTCGTTATGGTGAAGACATCTGGTGCTCTCACCAGAAGTTCATGATCATTTGGTGGTATTTCAAAATCCGTTAGCTGGTTTTTGTGTTGTGTAATGAGAATATTCTCCCAAACTGTGAGTGCTGCCGGGTTGTTTACAAATTTTAGCAACTTTATCATTTTCTATTTCGTGATGCGATGTCCAAAAATGGTGTGCTACTACCGATTTATCCATCTGTTTCTGCTTGATGCATCTGAAATGTTCTTTTAACCTTGTTTCCAGTCTTCTTTTTGTTTGACCAATGTAACATAACTTGCAGTCCTTACAGTCAATTTTGTAGATGCCTGATCTCTGCTTTGTAGATATGGGGTCTTTGATGTCTGTTTTCAGTGCATTTTTTTTATTTTGAATTGGTTACTTGAAGCTAAACTTATATTGTATTTCTTGAACATTTTTTTGAATTTTTTATCTGCTGTTGGGTATGAAGTGAATCTCTCATACGTAACTTTTGGTTTTTGCGTGGACAAAGTGGTGATTTGTTTTAATGTTAATTTCTCCTTATGCTTTTCAATTTTTTGGTCAATGATGTCTGAGTTGAAACCAACACAAAGACCAGCTCATGATTATAAACTTCTGCTGAGAACACCAGATGTCTCCACTGTAATGGACCATAGAGCACAAATTCCAGCCATTAGTCAGACCTCAACTGTAGAACAGGGTAAATGCCCTTGAAACATATGTCCTGAAAATTTCACTTTAAAAGAGGCGAGTGTCACTATTCCAACTCATTTTTAACTATTATAATTCATTTTGAGCACCAATATTTGATACTCTCTTTATAAAAAACTAATGGCGATAGCTTGTTCAATTGAATTATGTTCTTATTTTGTACAAGTACCTTGTGCTATTTAATTTGACATGCCTGATGTTGAAGCTGTATCACTGTTGTAAATTGGCGAAATAAAATATGCATGGAAATTAGTCATACAGTATTCCTGCAAACTACAATCATGACCCAAGTTTGACTTGCATAAGCATAGATGGAACAAAGAAACGTTTTACCATGCACTGTGTTATCTCGTGCCTTAAGTTATGATTTTCCCACAAATTTTGTTCAACACAACCAGTAATTATAATGGCTGGGAGTCAATCACCAATTCAGGTTATTGCAGAAACAGTGTCAGCTAAATCAGCTTTATTCCCAAATCAGTTACTGCTGCATGTTGGATGAGTACCTCTACTTCTTCCCCCATTGTTTTGTATGTTTTCATTTAGATAAGACTCTATGGAGTCAATTAATTGTTTCTTCCACACTAGCCATATATAGGACAGGAGTTGGAAAGGTAGAGTTAGACTGAAAAATTCAATGCTATAGCTGGGATTTGAACCACAGATTTCATGGTGTTCATTCAGTTGCTCCAACCACTGAGCTAATGTGGTAACATCCTAACATGACACTAGATTCCCCAAATGACTTGAGAATTTCCCACTAAACCACAAGGAGATCTCAAATTATTTTGAGATGACATACCCTAATGGCAACGTATAATGGTGTAAACACTCTAAATCCTGATTTTGTAGTTTAACCAACTGTGATTGACCTGATAAACTATGAAGCCCTGGACTTAAAGTACCCAAGACATTAAGCTGCCATTGTGGGGTGTCATCTCAAAATAATTTGAGATCTCCTTGTGGTTAACTGGGAAAATGTTGAGTCATTTGGAGAATTTAGTGTCAGGATGTTACCATAGTAGCTTAGTGTTTGGAGCTACTGGATGGGGACTAGGAGATCCAAGGTTCAAATCATGGCAATGGCATTGAATTTTTCAGTTTGACTCTACCTCTCCAATCTTAGGAGTGCTGGATTTATTCACCTATGGAAACATAGTCAAGGTACATCAAGTAACTCTTGAGGTCACATGTGAAGCAATAACTTGAAGTCTTGACTCCTTTCATTCATCTAGCATAAAGTTAAATGCAACAAATTTCAATAATGTAAGACTTAAAAATTTAAAAGTATTGTAATAATACTGAAGGTTTATCTCAAAGTATTAGCTATCTTTGTTATCACCAAGTTTTGAGAGTATCGAGATATTGAGGTTCCATCACTTAATAATTAAATATGGTATATTTTTCCCTGCCAATTATGTTGAAAGTAAACAAATTGTATACTGTATTAGAAGCTCAGCTCACCAATAACACCCATGCAAAGGCCTGTTTCAAAACCTAGAATTGTTGACAATTCCATATAAAGTTCCAGTAATTGAAACCATTAAAACTATTGCTAATCCAACAAATACAAGAATTACATGTAACATAAGCCACAACACTGAACTAATAATAAAGCATATTCACTAAACTTTCTCAAGCAGAAGACAACTAGTATGTACACATGCTGCAGATTGTGGACATCAAGCCCATTAAGATAGCACTCTGCCTGCTGCATGACATTATGGAAGGAAAGGTAGAAGGAACAATTAGACTCTGAATTCAAGGGAAAGGCTAATGGAAAGGTGTTGGATGCTCAAACAGGAAACAGAGGATAGAAAGTTATGGAGAACAAAATTTGCCAAATTTGAGGACCTGCTAAAAGGCAGACTATTTACTACTACATTCAGAAAATTAACTAAATTAAAAATCTGGAGGTGTCTGCATATGTCATTCTATAACAGGGCACATGAAGTTATATTTAAGGCTGTGGAAGCAGATTTTTTTTTTTTGGTAGTGTTTAACGCCCGCTTTAACTACTAATGGCACCGCAGGCGGTGACACTGATGATACATGAATGATGATGGAGCACCGGTGGAATGCGATGGCGGGGGAAACCGGAGTACCCGGAGAAAACCCGCCCCAGCGCCGCTTTGTCCACCACAAATCTCACATGCGGTCGCTTGGGGTGGAAGCAGATGGAAAACATTTAAGCCTTCTGCTGAAGCTTTGTTAGTTTTTGTTATAAATCCTTTATTTAAACTCTGTTCATAACAAGCAATAGTAATTTGGAAATTCTAATATCTGAATGAGGCAATCAGCAAGTTAGTTCTATTCTCTGTCTCCTAATACTGGAAAATCTTTCACATTCAGCATTACTGTGAGAAATTACACTTGCCAACATAATTATGCTACTTTATGAAATGTTAACACTCCATCTAACCCACAAATACAAGCTATGGCAAAGTATGCACAAAATTTAATGGCTGGTGGCAGGAGGACCTGCTGCTCAACAAAACATCCAATTAAATTAGCATGCACACCAAGTTTATATTTGCTTGAGTACTACAGTACGAGGGTCACAACAGTTTTGAGATGCATCAAAACAAAACTGAATAAAACCACTTCGAGTGCTGGAGCTTTTCAAAGTATTCACCACCACATTGTATGCACTTTCTCATTCTCTTAAACCACTTCTGAAAGCACTCCTGTCACTCATTTTCATGTGGGCATAAAAGTTCATTTTTGAATGCTGCAATAGCTTCTTCAGGGCTCAAAAACCTTGTTCCATGCATGCAAGTTTTCATTGTGGGGAACAAAAAGAAGTCACATGGAGCCAAATCTGGACTGTAGGGGGGATGAGTCACCAACTTCACCTCTGTGGACTCCAGAAACTGGATTGTTCCATTGACTGTATGCGCAGAGGCATTGTTGTGGTGGAGCAGGATTCCTTGCAGTCCTGTTCTTGGCCGCAATTCACGAAGCTTCTCAAAAACTTTGGTAAGCAAACTGTTGTGCACCAGTGCACAGTAATTGTCTTTTGTTCCACAAGTGAAATGGTAGCCACATGATGAGATTTAGAGAAGAAAGTGGCAGCCATTTTCTTCCCGATGCTGTGCAGATGCTTCACTTTCATTGGAAGATCATTATTTGGAAAGATCCACACAGCCGAGTGATGCTTAGTCTCAGGGTCAAACTGGTAAATCCAAGCTTCATCACCAGTGACAATGTCAGAAACCCATCAAGAATTGCCTCCATCAAATCTGGCCAGCATTTCTTCACACCATTCAACACAGGTGCGCTTTTGCAGATTGGTTAAATTGTGGGCCACCTAATGGGATAACACCTTCCTCACACGAAGATAGTTATGCAATATTTTTGAAACTGCTGGTGATCCAATCTGCATATTTGCTTCAATTTCCTTAAATGTCACACGATTGTTTTCGCGGACCATTCTTTCCACCGCACCTAAGTTTCTTCAGTCACTGCCATAGATGGACAACCACTCCTAACCTCGTCCTTTAATGAAGTTTGGCCTCTTTTAAATTCATGCAACCACCGAAAAACTGTGGCATGGGATGGAGCAAGGTCCCCAAAAACCTGTTGTAAGCGCTCAAGACTTTGTATGATTTTAAAATGGGTTTAAATGAGACCCAAAGTCATTGCACGAAAGTGCTCTCTTTCCACGCCCATGATGGTAAGCAACTGACGCCACACTAGAGGTTGTTAACCTTCTGCTGTAGACTGCGAGGGGAGACGGAGGATGCAAACTGATACAGGTTTACACTCGCAAAGAATGTGGCTATCCAGTGGTGCAATTCATTTAAATTGATCAACCTTAGTTTATGCATATCTCAAAATTTTTGTAGTGACCCTTCTAATACCTTATAAATTGTTTTTATTTTGTCTTATTATTGCATGTAATTTAACTGTACCCTTTAATGTGTCATGCTTCTCTGGTGCTGGTCAGCATCAGCCACCATTAAATGTTGTGCCTGCCATAATTTTGCCCATTTATTAAGTTTTGTACCAAGCAGAATGGCTCAGGTAGTAGCATTTCAAGGTTGCATACATAAAGTCCTGCATTTCTAGTGGACAGGCCACCATGATTTTGCTTTTTTTTTTTTTCATACTCTTTGCAGCTTTTTAGGTGAATGCCGGGCTAGATTTTACACACCATATGTTTTCCTGCTGCTAAATTACTTTCTTTCATGGTTTGCAGGGCCTGGTACAATGTCTGATGTGGCACATGCAGTGGGCAAGTGCTTTAAAAAGAAACCTGCAACCTTCTCCAGCACAGAACCTGTCCATCCATTCTTTCTGATAATGACAGTAAAGGCATGTCCAGAGCTGCTCTTTGGAAATGGTAGGGGTCCTGCTATGCTGCCCTTCATAGTCTCTTGCCTCATTCCTTCCTCCTGGAAGTTTCCGCCTCTCAACCCTAACATTAACCCCTATTTCCAATGAAGTGATCAGAATACAAATTTTGTCTCCTTATCTGATGTTAAAATAAAAGTGAATTCATTTTATAAGAATCCTTGAAGACCTGGTAGTAATACTTCTTTTGTCACACAGCTGATATTCTTTCTGGCATCACAGTTACGCACATATTAAACAGTAGAAACTTCCTGGTTATACACATGTTTCTAGTCCTTTTACATTTCATATGATGAACTGTAAGAAAAAAAAAATACACAAAAATGAAAAGCATATTTCCCATAGCCAAAGAGCTTGAGTAAGGTAAATAATTTATGTGAAGAAGTTGACTTTCAACTCACATCATACATTACTGAATGTTTACACCCATTTACTGCTAATCAGTTACAGAATATGTAGAGGAGGAAGGGAAAATTACTTGAACTCATTAAAAATGAAATTACCAGGACTGCAATGAGGCATACACCAAGAGCCAGCCAAAGGTGCTAACAATCCCAGGGGTTAGGTAAGGAGTTGGCCAACAACTTTGCAAACTTGGTAACATCTAACAATACAGGCAGCTTGTAAAGGGGTTGGCATTGCTCACAAAGTCACAACCGCTGGCAACTTCATGCACATCTTCACAATACAGTTATTGCCACTTTTTTTCACCTCTGTTCTTTCAAATTTCTGCTTTAATGCCCTGTTCTGCCTGTGTTGAAATGTAATTCTTGGCATCTTACGGTAACTTTACTCACTAGGGCTATATTAATTTTACTAAAGTTTGGTAGTCATCATAACTTGAGTGCTATTTGATGATAACTAAATGTAAAATGATTCATGCACGTGAGCAAAATAAAATATCCATTACGGTCGTCATGGAAATGTTTGATATCAGTATATCTTCAGCATACAAGATTCTAGAGAAGAAAACAAATTTTTCAGATATAACCTGATTTTTGCCAGCATTATTATCTTTTCTGTTGGAATGTTTGACATCAGTCACATAGGATTTTAACAGGTAATTCAAATTACTTTAAATATTAAAGAAAGGAAGTGATAATTTACTGATGCCCAAAGAAAGGGGCATAATTTCAAAAATTGCATTATATACTCAGAGTCAAGCCAAGAAAATTTTAATCTTGATTGTGGAGCGCTCTCAATGGTCACATGATAATTAACTTAAACCTTGGTGCCAATAGAGTTACTAAAATATGAAATAGTTATTTGTGAGAATTGTCTGGAATTGCTTATTAATTCCATGTGCTAACGATAATTCTAAATTTTACAGCTGCTAAATAAAAAAATCAGATGTAAAATTAGGGTGAAATTAGACTTGGCAGGTAAGAGAATGACAATTACGGACACTCACCCCCTCCCCTGCATTTGGAAGACATTGGTGGTAAGGAAAATAAATATTGACTCGCAAAAGATGCCTATATTTACATCAAATTGAACATCTATTTGTACTGTGTGAAAATTTCAAAGGAAGACCCAGTATGATTGATCACTGACATGTTTATTTAATTTTATAATATAAAATTATCCCTAATATATGACTAGTTCAGTTGTAAATTCTGATGGAGTATCTACCTTATGCTTGCCAATTTTCCTTGCATTGGTTAAAACAACTTAATAAGGTCATAAAAGCCTGATAAGTCACACTATCATTTGATATGATCAGTTTCACACTTTATAAAATTCAATATTAATTACTTTCAATGTTTCACGTTTTGTTCAAAATTGAAAACCCTTCTCTATAGAGGCATTTGAGCCAGAACATTCAATAAATATGGCATTAGCAATCCTCTGGGGATATCCAATGAAAGGTGCACACTGAAAAATCTTAAACATTTCTTTTCTGATGATCAAATTTTATGCTGTTCAGTGACCTTAGACTATCTCAAAATACACAACATAAAATAAAATCTCTTACATTTTCTAATCCCAACACATTCTCTACTAAACGTTCTACTGTTATAATTGTCACATGAGAGTTTACTTACTCTGCCAGAATCATTACCAAGGATAAGCCTAACGAGTTACACTTTGTAATCAAAACTATTATAACTAAGATTTTACTTTATATTTTGATAATTCATTGGAATTTTACTGGCTGTAACTAATTGCTTTTCATTTCTATTCTTCCTTATGAAGAAAATTTTTATATTCTATACTATGCTTTTATGATAGAAGCTTATTTCAAATTGGATTCACTATCATGTGTGTCAGAAACTTCAGGATCGCAAGTGGTATGCTATAAAACTATTATTTTTATGGATGATAACCATTAATATTTTTTCTTGCCATTTTTTAAAGAAACGCAATGTCAATTTTTCTTTGGGTAGGAACATCTATTTTCTTTCACAAGTAACAAAAAAAAATTCACAAGTCCATAATTATGTTCCCTCTTCATGTGACTTGATCACATGACTCTTATGATATGGAATATGCATACAACCAGCGCTATGTGACCAACTGATGTGCCAAATGAACATGTTTGCATTTCAAAATGCCAACTTTATGCACAGAATGAAATACAGGATTTTTTACGACTAATATGGCGGTAAAATGGGACATGATTCTACCTCCTCAAATGGACATCTGGCAAGTCTAGGTGAAATAGAAGCTAATTGTTGTGACTAAAGCATGCTATGGAGAGAATGGGCATCCAATTGATGGATGACGTGCTCGCACAATATATAGTTGAATGTTACAGAAACAAAGGCTAAACTGACTGGAATGGTCATCCAAGAGGTGCGACTTTCAGGCAGGGTTAGTCCAATGGGAGCAGTAGAGGTATAAATTAGGTTTGCTGTACTGATTCCTAATATAACTGTTATAAACCAGTTTAGAAGTTCAAATGTTGATTTTGTTTGTTTGTGTATTATAAAGAAGTTCAGTTAAAGATAAATAATGTTGATGTAATAAAAACATCAGTTTGCTGAATGGTTGGTGGGCAAGTTCATTTTGATAACAAATTTGAGAACCTAGCATAAAACATTGTTGACAAACTTTCTGAGTTATAAAAAGCAGATAATGACATAGGATATCACCACACTCAGTATTGGAGACAACTCACAACAAAGACATAGTATCCAATCATGTACTTGAGGGCATTAATTAAGCTTTTTCACAAGAATGCAACATGAAACTAACACAATTTAATTAACATATTTCCCCACATTGAAAGCAGTAACATCTTTCCTCACCTAATACAGCATAGTTTTTTTGATTGTATGAAATATAAAATTTGTAAAATGTTCAATGCAATAAATGGACAAAAATTACATATAATGTAAGCCACAGCAATGAAACAATAAAACATATTCACTAACCTTTCTTATGCAGAAGACAACTGCAGTAAACATATGTGCTGCACATTGTGGACATCAAGTTCGTTTCAACAGCATTGTTCACAAAACTAATATACTATTAACCTGGAGGCGGTGTTTGCTGATATCATCCTACATCATGGTACATACAGTTATGTTTAATGCTACTGCAGTAGATGGAGATCCTTTTAGGCTTTCTGCTGAAGCACATAGCATCAGAAACATATCTTCCATTTAAAGAACAGTCAATAATTAGTGTTACAGAAATTGACTCACTAATTAAATTCAATGATTTCTGCTGTAGCTTTATTAGCTATTTTCAGAAAGTCTCTACTGAAACTCTGTTCATAGCATATAGTAATGCTACCACATTTCAATTCAAAAATTGATTCCAATTTCTTATGACACATCAGCAACCTGAAGTCAGTTCTATTCTTTCTCACAGTATTGAAAACTCATTCAGCATTATTATAAGTAATAGTTGAATCTGCCATGCTATTTTATGACATTTTTAACGCACTATCTGACTCATGAATACAAGAGCTAATTTTGCCAATTTATTAACTTTCACATTAAGCAGGATGGCTCAGGCAGTAGTATCTCAGACTTGGATTTGGAAAGTCCTGTGTTTGATTTCTGTTGAATTGGCCAACAGATTTTGGGGGTTTCTCATACTTTATCCAGTTTTGTATGCAAATGCTGGGCTAGATTTTATATAACCACATACTTTCCTTTTCATTTCCCCTCAATGTATTTCTCTTCAGGGTTTGTAGAGCCAGGCACAATGCCTGTGGTATGTAGCGCATGCAGTGGATGTGCTTTAAGTAAAAATCGGTTTGTTCTCCAGCATGAAACCTTCTGCCTGAACCTATCTGTCCATTCTTTCCGATTGAAGGGGTGAGAGTTGAAAGGGTGTCCAGGGATGCTCTCTGGAAATATTATAGGGATCCTGTTATGCTTCATTTTGTAATCTCTCACCTCACCCCTTACTCCTTCCTGGAGGTTTGCACTTCTTAATCCTAACATCTTCCCCTATTTCCAATTAAATAAATTATCCAGAATGCAAATTTTACTCTCTATATGATTTTAACATAAAAAGGAATTCTGATTTATAAGAATGATTCAAGACCTAGTAGCAATGCTTCTGTCACACATGCTGAAATTTTTCCTGGTATCCAAAGAAACACACATTAAATTGTAGCAAAATACACATCTCCCTAGTCCACATGTTACCCTTCATATCATGAGCTATAAATTAAAGCAGCCACAAAAAAAAAAAAGAGAGACACATCCCACAGAATGTGAATACGCTAAATCATTTAGATGAGGGAGTTGACTTTACGTCATCCATTACTGAATGTTCACATCAGGGAAAGTCATTTCATGGAATGAAGGAAAAGAATTATTCCCTTAGAAGAAATTATCTCTCATAACATATTGTTTATATTCACAAGCTTTGACTGCTCTGTAACCATGAGACAAATTGCATTTTTTTTCATCAGCAGTCCATTGCTTTGCAATGTTTCAGTTATTTCCAAGCGGGGCATAATGACCATAGCTTCATAATGTTTCAGTTCTTTCTAAATAGAACATGGGGGTGAGTTTTTTCAATTCCATTCTGCCATATGAAATTTGTTAAGAATAATATTTACACCAAATCTTTATTCTATGTAGCTTTTGTGTATGACTATAATCTTACACTGGTACAAGATATTAAATTTACCAATGCATAATTACACAAAGTTAAGAAAATCCAACTTAAAATTAAACTGACTCATTGTGTTCAATTGTATAGTGCTTTCAAGCAGACAGATGAAAAATTGAATGCATTCAGAAATTCATTCCACAAGGAGGTAGGTAGAAGCTAAAGCTGCAAGGAAGGAATAATTAGGGGACAGGAGAATGCAATATGCAAGAGAAACAGAGGTGTGGATCATTGTGGCAGCATACTGTAACCTCTACACTAATAGTCAATTTGGCACACAAAGTTTCTAAGAGAAGAAAACTATTATTGAGAACAGAAGTTCAACACCTGACTTAACAAATCAAAAACTCACAAAAAAAGTGTGTTCGTCATTTATATTCTGAACAACAGAAAATATATATATAAAATGATTATATGGATATTAAATGACATCCAGACGGTATTGGGTATTGTACAATGTTCTCCAATGAAAATAGTGTGTGGGTTTCAGCAGGTTTTGAAGACATTAACAATCTTCTGAAAATAATAAATTGTCATCAGCAACTCGATATTCAAGCTGAAATTTCACTCACAAGATTTATTACATCCCAAACTGAATTTCAGCTAGATAAACAGTGAAAAATATAGGTAATAAAATATGAATCAGTGAAAGAAAATAGAAAGTTAGTGGAACTTTTGGTAGCTATACTTGTCTATTTTGCTGCACAAGAAGTGTCATCCCAAGGTAATGCAGAAGAAAAAAATTCTGCACATTGGTGAAACTATGTACAATTAGTTTCACTGTTAATTAAATATTACTTACTGATAAAGCATCTAAAAAGAGCTACAGTGTTCAGGTCTACCCCACCATATTCAAAATGACAAGAGAGTGTGCCGCAAGTTGTATTAAATAAAATTAAAGAAAAAATTTATGATGCACAATTTGTTACTATTATTTTGGATGAGACTAGCAATATATCAGCACCCTCATAATTGATGCAGTAATAAAATATGTGGGGAGGTGAATGCTTTCTGGATCTTGTCTATGTAAGTATTGATGGCAGCACAACTGGCCTGGAAAATCATGCCTTTCTTACATTGAAAAGGTATCATTGTGGGTGCAAACTAGTAGCACAGTGTTATGATGATGGTGATACAGTAATGGAGGGATAACTAAAATGGTCTCCATAGGAAACAATTTAGATAATCTTGAACAATGGAGCACTCAGACTTATCACGATGCTCAACATTTCAACAAGTACTCGAGGAATTTCAATTTTTATAACAAATCTTCAGCATAGTGTTTAGTTTGACTGATGCGCTTTTTGATATTTTACAAACAAAAATATGACATCAGCTTTCATATTGCCAAAGTGAGACTAAAGAATTCATTAGAATAAATAGAGATACATCTGAGGCTCTGTGGACTTCCAGAAAAAAGTGATGAACACCTAAGAAAAGATCATGTTGTAATGAATTAATGATCAACTTCAACCAGGACTCAATACAAGTGACTTCATAATGAAATATATGATGTATATACCAGATTTGAAATTCATTTCAATAGCCTGGATAAACTGGAAGTTTGTTAGGATATTTACAAAAGAGGAAAATAGAAGTCATTTTTCTGGAGAAGACTTCCATTCCCTAAAAGTGTCATAGAGAGCATTTTGAGTTTGCTTGTTTCAGAAGCGAACTTATTGTGGCATACAGAACAGACTTTCAAACCTGCCAATCCTTTGCATAGAGAGAAAGCTTCTGATGCTGGAAAGTGCTGAAAACAAAGAGAAGTACGATTGCTTATTCAAGAGTTCCACAAGAATAGGAGGCTTGAATTAGTATTTAAGTAAAACTACCAACATTACTTACTCTCTGTTCCATCATAAAACTTATTTACCACATGTTGGACAATTGCAATACAAAGGTTTTATGATCAAACCTATATGCAATTTGATAGCCTTCATAAGTGTTTCCTCTTGTAAAAATGACATTGCATACCACTGGTTCACACATATCTACTTGGTTACTGGTGGTAATCACTAGGGTGCAGTCAGATTTGAAATATTGCAAAAGGAAGTCCATATGTTACATATTTTGTTACAGTCCAATAAAGGGGGCAGGGGCATTAACATGAAGGATAGATGCACAATAAGATCTGGCGTATCGTTAAATGTGCAATAACAATTAACACAGTACATTTGCGCTGTAATCTAAACTTGTGAGGAGCCATACATCATCATTAATAACAACCATCACCAAGCATTACAGTATAATACAATAAAATTTAATTCTTTGTCATGTCCATGGCAAAAATTTGTATTGGCCCAAAAAGCCATAAATATGTCTTTAGTGATGCAAAGTTGTAAAAAGGTCTCTGCTCCTCAGAGGCTAACTGTAAAAGTTGGCAAGTATGAATCGGTACAGCCTAAGCGGTAATCTTAGTCTTACACAAAAGGGCACTAGACTGAATACAAACAAATTAGGAGTTAACCACATCATCTGTATAAGTTACCAAAAGAGTACATTACTAAATGAACATCAAAAGATGGGACAAATCAGCAGTAGCTCACAACTAAATGAGATGGGAAATAAAATTGTAAAAGTATACAAAAGCACCATAAGAATTGGCAATGTGGGAGAAAATCCATATTATAGAAAACATTCACAAAATTATGAACATTTTCCACCACAAACCAAATGGAAGCACAAGTATGACTACAGTGATAACTTTGTATCTATTAGTAGTTGACAAGCTACTGAACATATGTCCAATCATGAAAACTAAGTAGCAAAAAGTGTTAAAAAGTTGACCTGTAATATTTGATTTATTAGTATGCAATTACTTACTTTCTCATTTTCTAACTTTCTTAGCTCCTCTTGGTGGCGTTCTGTATCCTGCTGATCCAGCTGACTCAGGCCTTCTGCTTCACTTAATCGCTCAGCTAGTTGGTCCATATATCGTGTAAGATATGCAATTTCAGTCTGTACTTTGAGGTATTCTTGTGCAAGCTGCAAAAATGTTCATATTAAGTTCAGTTAATTTAATACAAAGATTAAACTCCACAAGAAGTTTGAGAAGGAACTACAATATTCATACAAACATGCCAACATTAATGTATGTGTAGATAAGGCTTTTCTGATTCTCCAGATATACATACTTTTCCAGCGTAGAATCAAACACAGTGAAGGACAAAATCATTAAAATTTACATATTTGTGACAGAACAAGGGAGAGGAAGAAAAAGGGTTGAGGAGATGGGGAGGGAGGGAAAAGGAATACTATCCCCAGGAATTATACATTTTACATAATCTGGTACCTTATTTATTTAACAGCAGGAAAAAATACAACTACTGGTCCAGTATAACAGTTCTCCAACTTAGTACCTACATTATCATTTAAATATTTTTGTAACTGGTTCCAACAGTAGTGCTCTGATTGTATAGTACACTGTATTACAACATGACAATTTAACAAGTTGTATGATAAAAGACAAAACCATCCCTGTTTATCAAGTTCCCACGAAAACAATACCCACTAAAATTGTTCCAGTCAATTATGTAGATTCTACTGAGCTCCTATAACATTATGCAAAAGGCAAGCACCCAAGAACATTAGCATCATGTACACTGACACATAAAGCTACTATATGAAGATGGATGTAAACTCATCTAATTAGGGAACAGTAATGATAAATATACAGACATATAATTGCACCATCTTCTGATAGTGTGATAAATGTTCAATACTCATGGATTACTTTACTTTGTTTTCGAATGGTTATTTAGAACTTAGCATTTTGTTTGGAACTGGAAAGAGAAGAACTGGCAACAAATATAATACGACAGAAATCTCTTATTTCTGAAAATATAAAACTTTGGCATACAAAACCTATGTTTACGTATCTTGTAGCTGACAGCTTCCCCCCCCCTCACTCTCTCAATTTAGTTCCTACTGAGCAGGTCATATCAGACAATGAATGACATAGGTGAAATAATGCTGCAAAGAGCAAATGTAACCCAAGTTTTATCTTCTCAAGATAATGGATAAAATCATTGCCATCTAAGTTGTTTCATCTGAGATTTAACTCAGAACCTCTGGAATAGGAGGCACACATACTGCCTCAAACTGCACACGTGGGCTTAAAAAACAGACTTCCAACTATACTTAACTTGAGATTTTAACTCGGAACCTTCAGATTGGAAAGCACACCCATTATACCCACACAATGGACAATAAAATCCTCCTAAACAGCTCTATCATGAACTATCATTAACTATGTTAGCAATGTGCAAAAGTTTAATATGCTGGCAGTACTGTTACACAAGGACTCATTCTATTGTAAATTTAAAACATTTTCTCAGAAGTTGCAAATTCACATTTATTTTGTACCTCAAATGCTAATATATAAACAGGTACAATTTTACTCCAGCTAAACTATATATCCGTTTTATATTAGCTGAAATCTACGTGGAGGGAGTGAAATACAAGAAATATTGCACTTTCACAACACAGAAAAGGTTACACTGAAATAAAATTGTACACTGCACCATCAGTACATATAAAAATCAGTAAAAATTACATAAATTTGGACAGCTTCTGAGCCTCTTTTCGATAATATTATAGTAATGATGAATATTTTAATAAAACTAATTAGAGATAGTATATGTTACATACACAGTACATATTTTGCTTCGTATCGTTTATCAAAAATGTATTAGTTTAATCACCATTTAATATTCTACAACAGATTGAATGCAGACTGGTTCACTTGTGTGGGACAAGCAGCCCACTCTTATTTATAACTTTATTATTCTAATCACTATCTACACTGTACGTGTCTTATACTGTCTGACTTGAATAACTGGTGTATGAACAATGCATTGCTCTATAATAAATGAATATGAATATTTTCATACAGTGCAGATACAACATTTTTGCTCAAAACCTTCATGGTAATGAGGATCAAGCTGTAAAAGTTGTACATTACATTTTCATATGTTGGACATACGAGTGAAAAATTTGGCATCGGTAATGTAAATCAACCTGAGATGTTTACATTATAATTTCAAATCTCAAAGAAAATCTAGTTTCTCTTAAGAGAGATAAAATACACCTGATCTAATGAGTTAAGACATATTAGATAGAAAGAAGGAGCTAGATGTGGGTACTTTCTGGACTAAGTACCCTTTAAGGGATAAATTCCCCTAAATAAAAGTGTTAAAGTAAAATATACTAATGGTACAAAAGTATAAGGATGTATTCCTTTAGACTTATGAAAACTGTACTTCATCTTTGCATTCCCATTAAATTTTACACTGACTACTTTGTACACCTATGTATGTGTATTTGCTGAAGACCTGGTGCCACATATTTAAGGGTAAACACTATTCAAAGTATTGAAATGCAACCTTCAATATTTAACTATTCACGATGTATGTTCCTCAATCTCAAGGTTAGAGAAATTATAAGAGTTTCAGCTGAGATAGAGTTCATTAATAACATCACATCTTATATTAATTGTTTTTGACTGACAACTGCTGTGCTCAATAAAGTATCAAGTGAAATTAACTTATCATGTTCAGACATGGAGTTTCATTAAAATATCAAAATTACAAAGGCATTTTTCCAAATTTACCTTATTCATTTAAAATTGTGATTCTTCTGTTTTAAGGAAATAAAAAACATTTAAATTTAACTATAACAAAAATATAAGACATTCAGCAAGTACTTAATTTACTGCTGTTTCTTTTTGTTAAATAGGCGTGCAATAGCTGCAACATTTTCTTCACACGAATAAACAGCATAAACACTCTTTTATTTTCCTTTTTCATATGACATGAAAATGGAATAAATGGATGTATTACATGCATGAACATACAGGTAAACGATGGACAGGATCAGCATTTGATGTCCCACATAGCTTGATCATAGATTCTTATAGTTCACAGAATTATGCTCAAGTTTCACTCACTAAAATAGCTTTATTGAACATTTTTCTTGTTTTCTTCTCTTTGCTTTTTTATTACTTTTACTATTAAGTCTTATGTAAATGCATATTGTGTTCCACCAAAAAGTTTGATACAAATATTTCACTCAAAATATATGTTTTGAGGAGACCTGAATAAAAATAAGTATTTTTAGAAAGAGGTAGAGAGTGAGTGAGTGTGAGTGTGAGTGTGTGTGTGTGTGTGTGTGTGTGTGTGAGAGAGAGAGAGAGAGAGAGAGAGAGAGAGAGAGAGAGAGAGAGAGAGAGAGAGAGAGAGAGAGAGAGAGAGAGAGAGAGAGAGAAAAGTCTGTTAAGCACCAAATTTGGTATTTAAGAATAGTATCTTCCAAGGATGTGGCACCAAGATTTTCATGGAAATCCTAACCCAAACTGCCCTTTACATGGAACATTTTTTCAAAATTCTTGATTTTATCAATGATTTTGATTAAAACACGTATATTAAAGCTATTGACATGATAAATAAAATGTATATCTTGGATTCATTGGCTATGGCTTCTGCTCTTAATTCTGAATGACTTTTGCTTATCTGGTAAAACATAACAGATAAACACTAACTTGCTACACGATATAGATCTTGTTAAAACTTTGAAGAGCTAACTATTTTTGCGATACTCCATGTTATTTGTTTTTACTTAGATTTCTTTTAAATGGGACATTGTTATTCACTTTTTCATTCTGGTAATGCAAAGAGAAGGGAATTTCAATTGCATGACATGGTGACAGACTTTTTAAAGTTTTGAGTATCGTTTTAGCCTAATTCAGTCCCTTATTTCCCTTCTACTTAGAAGGAGCTAAGTAATATAAACATTTATGCTAATGTTTATCTCCATTGGCATGACATACAGAGAAGAATAAGCTTTTGCAAGAATAATGTTTTCAGAATGGGTAGAGAAAGTCATGTGACTGTAACACATCAGCTTTTAAAAATTAAGCTTACCCTGAACTTAATATGCAACGTTTGAAATTTGTGACACACTGTGGCCTGCAGTCAACTGCGGCTACACCCCCACCACCTCATCCTTGCACTTGGCAGCTAGCAATTTGGCACATTCGTATTTATTTATTGAAAAATATTATTCAATGATATTTATATTTGTGTTATTGGTGATAGTGTTGTTGGTGTTTATATATACACAGGTATTTAATTACCTATTTATTTATGTATATTTAATTAATATTATTTTTACTAGATTGGAAGTGTGGCAATTATCTCAAAATCGATCCTGATCCCCAAATGATCTGCAAAATGGAAAGGTGTGCCGCATAAAGGTGTGCAACTCAATAACCAAGTATTGTAGTTATTGAGAAGAACCCGGCGATTCTTTGAATGGGAAGAGTAGTACGTGAAGGTTAATGGATATCCCTCTATTCCTTCTGATAAAACTGTAAGCAAGCAGCAGCTCTTGCATAATGCACCAGAACTGTTATTAGCAACAGAGTGAAACATAACAGCAATGACAATCGTGACAGACATTTGGATGAAATTGAGCCTTTACAGTTATACTTATATCTGTTTAATTTCTCTTCTTGTAACAAGCAAGTTCACATTAATTTGTTCTATATTGTCAGAAGAAGCTAATTCATTCTATATGCATTGCAATATATTGTGCATGTTATTTTCAACTAACAATAATACTGAATTAGTTTTAATTACAAGTCACTACTCTGCACACTGTTTATATGTGACTTTACACACAATACAAATGTTCATAAATGAGTTGTTGTTTATTAGAGACTCTGTCAATGTCACAAGCAATATAGCCAACATTATTTGAAGCCACCTAAACTATCAAGGTGCAAGGATTCAGTGGTGGGGGTACAGTGGTATAACATAAACAAAACACAATATGTATACCCAGCGACAGTACCTCTGTGGTAGTAGGAGGTATTGGTTGACATGGAATACTAGTTACTTAGGCCACATAGCCCAACTTCCAAGCCTTGCTATTATCTATTCACTCTTAGGTTGATCTGCATCAAAATGGATCCACGTGGCCAGTGCACCCTGGTACTACACAGTAGAAGTGTGCACAAGAATGTAATCTCATGTTAATGTCTAAATTACAGAATAAATCAATTCTATTGATGCCAATTTGTACCACTAACAGAGCTACATGTCTTAACATGCTATTTGTACGAGTCAATTGATTTCCACAATATTGTTTACACAGTAACGGTTGCTGGTTGTTGCTATTTAGAATCATGGAGGTCAGTGCAGTGAATTTCCTCTTGCAACTTCGAGTTACATGAGCATAAGGCTGGTAAACCATTGACTAGTGGTGAAAAACAATTGTGTTGAATGTTTGTTGTCAGTTTTGTGAGAAATATCAACACTTCCTAAAAAAGAAGTGGTGAAGTTATCATCTGAGTTCAGCAGTGTTTCATATTCAAGTATAAACAGTGCTGACAAAGAAAAATTTTAAACTGGAAAAGTGGTTACACCTGGTAAAAAAAGAAAGTGTATGAAATATGTGAAGCAAGAATGTGACGATTTTGTGAAGAATGCAATTCACATAATAGTGCACAATTTTTTTTTTTAAAAAAATGAGCTGTAAACAGTTGATAAAGCGCTACATATAACAAAAGATGAAGTGTTGTTTTGGGAGAGACCTGGTAAAAAAAGAAAGTGTATGAAATATGTGAAGCAAGAATGTGACGGTTTTGTGAAGAATGCAATTCACATACTAGTGCACAATTTTTTTTTTTAAAAAAATGAGCTGTAAACAGTTGATAAAGCGCTACATATAACAAAAGATGAAGTGTTGTTTTGGGAGAGTGACACCATTGTTGATAACCTGGTTATTAACCCTGAAGTGGAAAGCAGCAGCACAAACAGCTCAGAAGGTGATTCTGATTTGGAGGGAATAGAGCCACTTCCAGGGAACAAATAAATGTAAGTTATCACATACATGTTATTTTTTTTTTGCTTGTGCTTTATAGATTTATTTATTGTATGTGCATCCATTTATTTTATTATGGCTATCAAAGTTATCACCATTATGTCTAACAGAATATTTTACTCACCGTTTAAGTTGTCGGAATAAGGGATCTGTTCATTTTACATTACAATAGGCCACGAGCATGCGCCACAGGGCCATGAAAGACTGAAAGTATGACAGCATTTCTGGCACAAATGGCAGAAGGCTACATTGTAAGAGTGCACTGGTTCCCTGGGATTCTTTTGGTGAGGATCAACTTAAGGTTGAATAGGTAATAATATATAAACGACAGATAACTTTGGGCAGAATAGATTTCAGTAATGTGATCATGTTTTGATTCATAGAACATAAGGATGAAAGCACTATATACTGAGGATAACAATAGCAGTTAGGTTTAAAATTTCTTTAGTTAACTTAACACATGTCTAGTAGCATTTTCAGCTATGAAGCTTGGTTTTATTAACCACAAATGAATGTTGTATTTCACTACACCTTTATCACTTAGAAATGTGATATTCTTGTTTGGTAAATTTTTAAAGATGAGTTTCTATCCTTACCAAGTTTATCCTCAAAAACTTTCTTTTGTTTATATTTAAGATTCTAGTGTTTAATATTTCTTTTCTGGAGTAATTCTAAGTTGCTATGCTTGTTACACAATTGCTGTTTTCTTGGTAATTAAGTTATGACCTTCACAACAGTCCAGTCGGATTGCAGCAGTTGTCTAGTTTTTTATTAAAGCTGTAAAGCTTATCAAGTGTTACACTTCCTAGAGGAATTTTAAAACCATTGCTCTACTTGATTACAGTTGATGGCTCTGAAGATCTGCAGATTAAGAAAAGTCTATTTAGATACACTTCTTGTTTGAAAACAGTTTTTGCATAGGAGTGAGAAGTCAATCTTCAATGGCATTTGCTGATGTGCTTTCCTCACAATGACACCATATAAAAATTTGCCAATCAATTTAAAGCAACAGGTTTTGTCAAAGGATCTGCATGTCTGCTTAGTGCAGAGAAGAGAAACCAGATGAAGCTGTAGAAAATACCTTGACACGTTATTAGACCTGAAATAAAATATTAGTCCAGAAAATGACTTCAGTTTTAGAAGAAGCATCCATGTAAATATGAAGTTTATGAAAATGTTAGAAATGTTTTGACACAGCAGGAGACTATTTCCATGACTCCTATCATAATGATTAATTTATTTTCATTATAATTGGAAATTTAACTGCAAGAACTTCAATCAGTTACGGATAATAATATGCTATTTGCCACGGGTTACAACTGTGACTGCCAAACCACCAGCCATGTAAATAGAAATAGGAGACAAGATCAAGAAGCAACCAAATTATCTACAAATGCTGGCTTATTATATATTACAGTTTTTATTTGTAATTTCTTTCCCTCTATAAATTTTCAGATATAACTAATAAAAGGCTGTTTGTTATATAATGACAGCTTAGGAAATGCTTATAATGTGTTTTTGAGATGACAGTGAAAGTATAACCTTAATGCTATGTTACAGATGCATGTTAATACAGTTAACTATACAAACCAGTAATCAAAGAAAGCAGTCTATGTTTGTCTCAGGTTGCCATTTTAATTGGGAATTATAATATGTGCTACAGTTGCTCTATTACCTTCAGTGATGGTGAAATCTTGCAATGTTCCATGTGAAACCAACATGCTATGTAATTTCATTACTTAGAGAGAAACACGGCTTATTAGTGTGCTGAAGAAAAGGGCATTCCTTCATTTTGATTATGTTAACTCTTATTGTGAATCAAAGGCTTGCTGGCCAATAAAATTGTGAATATGATGTCCATCCACCAGCAAAAGATGTCCAGGAATGAAGGTGAGATGCAAGTTTCTCCATATTAATATTATCACATATTGTGTTTTTATCTGAGGTTTTGTAAATTTCTCCTCTCTTATAGTGTTTATGACCCTGTTACTTAACGCTACTAACTTAGCACTAATACTTTTTAAACTCTTAACTGCTAATAGATAGAGCTTACTGGTGTATTTAGCAAGTGCTGGAAAAGTAAGGAGGAATTTGAACTTCATATCAACACTAGTGCATTACTAAATTTTATATTTTTCTTGCTGAATAATTTAATGCAATTTTACTGATACCATAATATTTTTATTTTCATAATAAGTATGCTGAGAAAACAGCCTACTTTGTTACGAAAACATTATATGCAATTTCAAATCCTTAATTGTCCTAATTTACATAAATTTTTTATATCTGCAACATTGTCCAGACATTTTAACCATTTCACTCAATCTTGTGATAGCAGATTTATGAAATTCTGGTAATCAGTGTCTTTTTGACATATGAGTTAATCCAATTTTATTTATGTTTATTTACAGTATACTATATTCTATTATTTTTCTCTGAAACTCTGATGTGTAAGAGATGTTTGGTTTTTAAGTCTGTAAACTGTAATTTCACAATTCAATCAATTCAATCTTGCTTCAACATTGAGATGGTTACTGAGGTAGCTAAAGAGACATCTGTGTATTTCATCCTTGCGAGGTGAAATTGTTTTATCCACTTCATGTAAGATATGCATTTCATTAACTCAATTTCATTTAAACTTTCTCTCACACAGGATATCACAGGAAACAAAAAAATCATTTTTTGTCTACCTGAAAGCAAAATACAGCTCAGATTTGAAAGTTGGGAGAGGAATCCTCTCTTTATTCACGTCATTCAACGTTGTTGCCAGATTTAATACCTTCACAATGTATATAAATATTTTCCTTGTAAGAATCAGTAATGTATCTGGAATAACAAGCTAAGCAAAGGACTAGTATTGATTACAATTTTGCTTACTTTCTTATGCTGCTCAAAGATTTGAACAGACTGTTGACAGCTGTTGTCTGGTGTAACAGGATGAAGCTGTGGATCCAGCATGATGTAAATATTGTCCAGTTCCTCGGGGGGAGTATCTGTAATAGTTACAAGATGGAAACACTCAGTATTAACTATATAAAACAATACATTTTGAATCATGCCAATTTAAGACACAATTAGAGACAGCAAAATATTATTAAATATGCATTTTAAAGTCAAAATATCTTATACTTTAAGGGGTTGCAGCAGGTTCACTTCATTAATTTAAAAAGCATGGCTTTGTAGATTTTAGTTTATATTTTACAACAAAGTATCAATAAAATACAATAAATTACATGGTGTGTATTGATTTTAATCATTGTGAAACCCCTCTGGTGTGTGCATGTGTGTGTGTGTGTGTTCCATTCTACAATTTATAAAACATGTACCCTTTCCTTACACTATAACAGAAGAAAAGATCAATTAGTAAAAATAGACAAAATAGTCCCTTGCAAGATAGTGGAATGAATAGTCACGATCCAACAGCATCAAGTGCAGCTCACCAAGTGAAGGGAGTGAAGAGGTCTTCACTAAAAGTTGAAAGAAAATTGTAAAGTTTAATAAAATGTAATACTTAGCTTTTTGTCTTATGTGAAATTATTTTTACACACCTTAAGAACCTATTCTTTATTGACTGCTGTCTGAAGTGATAGAGGCAGACATGTGTATGTAGAGAAAGAAGCAAGCCTTTATGCCTGGGAAATGAAATGTGCAAGCACATTCCTTCACAAACAAATGGTTGCCACAACATCGTATTCTTACAAGTATCTGTGCATTTGTTGTACTAGTGAAGAGAAATGTTGAGCCTTCTGCTACCACCTCAAATATTCTACAAAGTCAAGACTGAAAAACTGCCACACCGCACAAAGGGCCACTAAAATTCCATTAGTAGTAAGTTACCAAGCTTCAGTATTGCTATATACTATTTTGTATTACTGCTCGTGTCAAATGCAAGCGAAATGAATTCAATTGACACTGTAGGAGTAGGATATGGATGGAAGGGCCCCAGCATTAAAACAATGCGGTTATTGTACCTGTGCCCCACGAGAGGGCATCCCCAGGAGGGAGAGATGGATGAGGCGAGGAGACAGCGGGAGGCCGGAACCAGGAGCTACTACAATGACAGAGCCCTATAGTTTCCCGATTAATGCACCTTGACCTTCAGACCAGACCGGACACCTTGTCCCACATAATACCAAACGCCCGGTAGGGCCGCACTCCTAGCGCGCCCTGGCAATTCTCATCCCGTGGCAACCAGCCGAAGTCAGGGGCCGGAGAGAGTCACAATTGAGCATCCTTTTCCCCTGCTACGGTGCACCGAGCACCATCGCGGACACTTCCAACCCTGAAAGAAACCAACGGGATGAAGGATGAATGAAATTACAATGGGAACGATAGGGAGGCACGGGAAATTCGGGGGATGATAGAAACTCACCCAACATTCATCTGGCGAGGTAGAGAAATCCTCAAAAAAAGCCCATGGATCAATTAGGCCCGGCATCCTCCCGAATGCGGGCCACAGACGAAACAGCCTGAGCCATTCCGCTCGGTAACATTGTAATATTGAAGACATATTAACTACTTATGGCACCGCAGGAGGTGGAGAGATGACAACAGAGATATTTTGATGACTGGGCGACCTACCACTCAATAAACCTAAAGTAGGAAGGTGAAATAAATGGCAAGTCTTATTGCAGTATCATCGATGGATCTTAGTTTTCAGAATGTTCATGGCTGTACAACAACGATTTAGAAAAACTATTTTCCTGGTGCTTAAAGCCATTCAGCAATAATCAAATTGCATGGGACAGGGAGGGAATCACAGATTTCATAAATATAACGCGAACTCTGAATAAACACAAAGATGCTGCACATTTGAAATACCAATCACAGTTCAATACAGTATTAAAGAATAAAAGTGAAATTTTGCTAATTCAAGATGCTTATTCGCACAGTGAAAAGGTCGTTTAAATCTGCTGTTTTTCGAACTTGTTAAAACTGGAAATTATTTTATGCAAACCAGAATTAGCGTTTTTTGATTGATTGACTTATTCATTAATGCTGGTTGGAGTTAAGGCCATACGGTCTTCTCTTCCACTCTACCAGGCAATACATTAAATTCAATACAGCAATGGTACAATAAATAAAGAAATAAAGAGCAAAAATACAATTCTATACAACTTAATAAAAACATATATAAAAAGGTGCAACAAGTATACTGAAATGAAAAGAAAAAAAAAACTGTAAACAACATTATCTTAAGTGAAATTTCGGGGCCACAATGAAAACAGTTTCGCAGTCAATATCAAAAATAGGTGAGCATTGCAGATATAATTATTTCACAAACATATTTACTTAACCCGTATTTTATTTTCAAAAAGTGCCTAACGTCTATACCAAAATAAATTGCTGTACACGGTATGGATACATTAAACATCTTTTTTACGTTCTCTAGAAGTACTGTGTACGTAATAGGGAGAGAAGGTACTGTACTCCAACCAAAATTTCAATGTCGAGATTCCACTAGAAATATAGGTTTTGAGGTCCACTGAATAAAAAGATGGCAAAAGGTCCGTTGTGTGTCCGTGTGTGAACATCATTACTAAAAAAACTGAAGTCCGTTAAATACCAAAGTTGGTATTTAAGTTCGGTATCTTTCTGAATGCGGCACTAAGATTTTTAAGAAAATTCCCCACCCCAAATTAAGCTTTACATGTGAACTTTTTCGATAATGTTGATTTTCTTAAAAATGGCTATAACAATTTTAATTAAAATACCGTACACTTAAGCTATTTTCATTAGAGATAAATGTATATTTTGAATTTTCTGGGAATTGCATCTGAAGCCATCTTTATTAAGGATAACTTTTGCATAACTGGTAAACCGTAAGAGATAGACGAAAACTTGTTGTACAAAAAATGTAGATCTCGTTAAAACACACACAATTTATGTAATATATATTTTTTTGTGGAACTAACCATTCCCGAGATATTCCCTGTTATTGGTTCTAATATTAATTAGAATTTTCCCAAATGGAAGGTCGTTATTAACTTTATTTCACTCCCGTCATGTGCTGAGAACGGAATTCCAATTGCATCACATGGTGACAGCTCTTAGAAGATTTGACTACCGCTTTAGCCTAGCCTATTCCCTTATTTCCCTTGTAGTTGCATGAACTATGTACAAGACCATTTCTGCTCATGTTTATCTCGATAATGTTTGATTAGCATGTAGTAGATAGAAGATCTTATTCAAATTTGTCAACTTTGTAACCAACTTTAAAAAATCAAATTATCAGTGAACCATGTCACCTGAAACTCCATGCCATTGTGCACATTGCAAAATTACTAAAATACATATTTGACCAAACACAATGTTCCAATTGGTCTAAAAAAAAACTTCAGGAGTTTATGCCCCCTCTATACAGCAGAAGTTTCTCACAAAATGAGTGATTGCTATACTTACAGACTGCGTATACTGTAAACTACAATACGTTTTAAAATATTGTTATAAGTACAAGCATTGAAGTGTAAACCAAATAAAATGTTAAGACTCCAAAGACAGTTGTGAGCTTTGGCACTATTGTAACCGAACATTGAATATGTTTAACTATTTAATGTTTAATGTCTTCCTGTGTATCTACACATACATGCAAAATATAGCAAACTGCACACTTCGTTTTGGGAGATATATGGTTACGGGCGGGGGGGGGGGGGGTTAGATGCGAGGGTGACTTGGGATGAGTGGGTGAGAGCGCTGGAGCGATTCGGTCGGAGGGGGATAGGGAGGGACAAAGAGCTCTATATTCATTTAATTTACAAATTGTTGACTAGTCTATCTCTGATTTATTCCATGGCGACATTTTGAAAAGAACCAATGATGAGAACATTTATAGTTTACCTGGTGCTTACAATCATGAGAGGCAAATCTATTGTACAAGTTTATTCCAAAATTGTGCTCAGGGATATTCTGTAACTTTCTGGTTAAGAAGACCATTCCGTTTTTCTTGCGATTAACGATTATGTTTTCCCTGGGGAATTGAAATCGATTCGAGTCTAATTCCATCTCAATATGATCCGTCTTTCACGTGTTAAATTCAATATGAATTGAGATCGATTTGAATACGGTAGGGTCGAGAATAAATAATTCAAGGCTTTTATGTTTTTCGACATGGATTTATGTTGGCGAACCTGTTCATCATAGTTCAGTGTATTATTACAAGCAGGCTTTGAGGTTAGTCAGTGCTTTTGAGAAGAATAAATAGCGAGACTATGGAAACCATAAAAATAGCCCTGTTGTGCGTCTTATTATACCGGTTTCTGCAAATTTATTTAAGAAAACAAAATGACGAGCGTCCAGTGTGTTGCAGAGTACAATAGAGTATAATACATTTGGTATACTCAATACGGTTTGAATACGGAGGCGTTTCTATGCAAAATATTTCGATCCAATCTCAAATATTAAGAGGATCGGATCCAAGATTCAATTCGATTTGAATCCACGTTTCCATTCAGTATCGAATACAGAATGTGTAGGTATTCAAATCTATTTCAATTTCTAGTCGAAACGTGGTAACTGACACTGAACAACTTTGGTAGTATTTGGTATTCTGAGATGTCCTCCGTGATCATGGGGTAACATGCTAGCTTCTGGTTCCCAAGGTCGCGGGTTCAAACCCGACGGGGGGCGATGGTTTTTTTTTCGGGCATAAAAATCCTTAGCATGGTTTCCTTCGGAAGAGAAGTAAAGCCATTGGTTCCGTGTCGTAGATTTACGGCACGTACCAGAATCTCAAGCCTAATAAAGAGGTCTCTGAGCAGAATTAAGCCCTCTTTCACGCCTAATATAGAACGGGACGCCGAGAACCGCAGCAGTTAAACAGTATATAAATAAAACTCAACTTAATGTTTGATATTCTGTAACTGTGTTGGTACGGGGACGGTTGTCGTCTTCCATGCTGTTAAGCACACAAATCTATTAATCGCAAATTCGTACGCTTTGTTTGCGTGCAATATTTTTCCACCGTTTTTGTGCGGCACTATCAAATAAAAGATTGCGAGTACCGTACTCATGCTCTCTGAATTGAATATGGAACAAACTCTCCTATTGCGAATACTGGAAGCATCACACTAGCTAGCGATCCAAAAGAATTGGTAAAGCAACGTGGCCATTTGAACAACCTAATAGCTAGCATAATAAAATGTTACTCAAACAAGTAGGTGCGGCATACATTATATTAATTGGAATATATTTCTATAGTAAAAAGTGAAAATGCTTTAACACGCGGTGCCCCAACATGAAAATCGCAAAAGCAGCATGGTCGTATTATCTATGAGGTCTGTTCAAAAAGTTCCGGAAATTTGTCCACGAAATGTTTCTACGCTTACCTTTTACTTATTGTGCTTGACCTCCTTCGAAATACTCTCCTTCACAATTGATACACCGCTCCCAACGCCGTTTCCACTTCCGGAAGCAGTCTTGGTACACCTCTTTTTGGAACGCGAGAAGCGCCGTTTGCGAATTTTCTTTTATTTCATCTATCGTTGTAAATCTTTGTCCTTTCAACTTTGGAAATAAAAAAAGTCCGCAGGGGCCAGGTCTGGAGAGTACGGAGGATGAGGCAGCACAGTGATATCGTTTTTTGTGCAACAGTCACGCACCAACAGGGATGAATGTGACTGTGTGTTATCGTGATGCAAGAGCCATGAATTGTCTAGCCACATTTCAGGCCGTTTTCTTGTCACATTTTCTCGCAGGCGTCGCAACACGTCCCGATAGTACCATCGATTAACAGTTTGTCCCTCTGGCACAAATTCATGATGAACTAATCCTTCAAAGTCACAGAAAACTATCAGCATGACTTTGTCATTTGACCTGGCGAGCTGTTTTTGGTCTTGGAGAATCTTTGCCAACCTATTATGAAGACTGAACCTTGATCTCAACATTATAACCGTACATCCATGTCTCATCACCAGGTATGATTCTCTTAAGGGACATCTTGTCCTCATTTACGCGATCCAAAACCTCTTCATAGATTGCAAGGCGATGATCTTTCTGGTCTTGACTCAAGAGCCGTGGGACGAACTTGGCGGCAACACGATGCATTCCAAAATGCTGTGTCAGGATTCATGACATGATCCAACTGAAATGTTACATTCCTCTCCAATCTCTCGAACAGTCAGTCTTCGATTGGCACGCACAATTTCATTGACGTTCCTTACATGAGCGTCGTCGAAGGGCGTCCTGAACGAGGACCATCTTTAACTTTCGCCCAGCCATTTTTAAACCGCGTGAACCATTCGTAACACCGAGTACGGCTTAAGCACTCGTCACCATAGGCATCCTGCATCATTTGGTGTGTCTCAGCAAAGGTTCTCTTGAGTTTCACGCAAAATTTAAAGCAGACGCGTTGTTCCTCTAACTCTGCCATCTCAAAATTCGCAAACTGTGCGACACAACGTTCTACTCAATATAGCACTGTACGATAACTAACAGACATACTATAAGGAAACTTTCGGCAGTTTTACATCAAACACATGCGTGTGCAGGGATGCCAATCTCAGTTCGCTCCAATACTCCATTGGAGCGAAATCACAAATGTTCCGAACTTTTTGAGCAGACCTCTTATGTTCGTAAATTGAACGCCAGCGTATTTCAGTACGCAAGTGCTACTTTCAGCATTATTCGTTAGTAAAATATATATTTCCATAATAATCTCCAACAATCCTGAAATGATGCATCCAAAATACACACTTTCTTATTCATGGCTTCTACCATTTAGGTCAAAGATAATCACTTTGCCCAAATTTCGGACTGTGTTTACTTGGCGTCAACTGGTATATGAGAGTGAAAGTTAATTGGTTATGGAATTTCCTGACTCAAGGCAATATTTCCAGGGTTGAATGCAGTGACATCCGCTGAGGCATGCTACTGGTGGAGCCGAGAAAATATTGTTGTGATAAAATTCTTCAAATACCTGTTTATTCTTGCAGTATCATCGATCTATTGTGTAATTTTGTGAATAACCGGCATATTTTATGTTTTGTATTAATAAAATTAAAGAGTGGAAAACGGAAAATGCAACAGTTTTGCATTTAAGTTGTAGACCAAGGATCAGAGCAAGCCTATGCCTAGTAATTCCCGGAGAACGTTACAAGAGGCGCTTGTGTACGATTCCAGGAAATAGAAAGAGAATTCTAGTAATTTAGCGATCTACTGCCGACAATTCCTAGAGTGCATTAGAAATTACAAGGCACTCATATTCAAAACATGCACATTTGTTTATAATGACATATTGGTGTTTATTTCTGCACTTAATTTAACTAAACTTCAAAATGCGTTGGCATTAACTTGCAGCAAGATGTACATTTACAGGAGGATTTAGGCGCGAACAATATATTCCTTCATTGTCACCTGTAAGGTACCGTGTTTTACTGCGCTCTGGAGAGTGGAACGGAGACTGTGCGCCAGATCAACCTTGACACCGCATCCACCCGTAAGCAGCCACTGTAAACGAACGCTCTAGCTTTGTATACAGTGGCTTGAGTTCAACCGGTGCCCATCTGGAACTGGCGAAAGCTTCAGAAAACTACTGCATGCTGTTCAAATGAAACAACTAGAACACGGGTGTAGGAACAATATTTAATCAACATTCACAATATGTAGGCACTTTTTTTTATTTAATAATGGCGCCACAGCACAACGGCGATACCCCAGGAGCGCCTATGGTTGAATGACAGAAAATGTAAAGCTCGATTACGGAATCTCTGGGGCATTATTAGATATAGCGAATGTAACGTCAGGATGAAAAGTTAGTTCAATGTGTAACAGGAAGTAACGATGTAAATGATGCTGCATACTACGAAAGTAAACACATGGACGTGTTTACTACTACCGTGTGAATGTTTTATTTCGTTCTTACGAAAGTGTAGCACCTCGTCAAGGGTTAGGTTAGAAAACTCTTTAGTTACTTCTCACGCAAGCATATACTTCTAGGTCGCCATTTTCAGTCTGTGGTTTCACTTTCCGGATATTATACGATGAAAGATAGTTAACATTGTTGGTAGTTTATGTTTAAGTGTTTTGTGGCAAAGCAATACAAACAAGGCTTCATTTGAAGTAAGAATCAAATATTAAAATGACTTGCATTTGATATTTTCCTTTAAAAATTTTCAACCAGTACTAAGGAGGTATGAGTTCCGAGTATCCTAAACATCTGTATACTTATATTATCTATCATTTAAATAGAAAGAAATCACTTTAAGCATTTTGCCTAACTTTCAGTGATTGTTTACTTTGGCATCGACTAGTATAGGAGAATAAGATCTGGGTTATAAGACTTTCTTTCTCAGGCCAAAATTTCGAATATTCAATGGCAGAACGGCAAATACAAAAGGCAGATACTGATTAATTCTGGGAAAAAATCTCATTTGTTCATTTCACAGGACTTTGATCTATTCTGCAATAAACTATTCTTGTAAAAGATTATTCTTTTATCTGCATCATGCTAATTAAGAAGAATTCTATCAGAAATGACCTTATTACTTAGTTCCTTAAATGTAGAAGGGAAATAAAAAGGATACACTAAGCTAAAGCGATAGTCATTGAAATTCGGTTCTCTTCTCACGGCCAAGAGTAAAAGAAAAGATAAATGAAACGATGAGGTCTTCATGTTTGAGAAAGGTTTTGTGTGTTTTAAAATTGAAACCAGTAACAGAGAATATCTCTGAAATGATTATGCTGTATTACCATAAGTATTTACAAAATTGCGTGTTTTAGCGAGATGTAAAGTATTATTTTCTCAACCATATATGTACAATGTAATAGAAGGTAGAGAAGATATTGTATTCCACCGAAGAGATTTCCGGGATTTATAGAAAAATGTCAGTAACTATTATGTGTGTGTGTGTGTGTGTGTGTGAGTGTGTGAGAGGACAGCATAACTCAAAAAAGAAAAGTCTGTTAAATATCAAAATCGGCATTTAAGTTTAGTGTCTCTCAAGGATGCAATAAGAATAATTTCAAGAAAATTCCCCCACCCGAAACTACCCTTTTACATGGATACATTTTCGAAAATTTATCAAAATTGGGACTAACAATCTTGATTAAAATACCGCATATTTAAGAACTTTACATATCAAATAAATTTATACTTGAATTTCCTGGGAATAGCCCCTGAAATCCTATTCATTCTGAATGACTTTTGCACAACTAGTAAACCGTAAGAGATAAACAAAAACTTATTCTAAACAGAGTAGATCTTGTCAAAACACACAATTTATGTTCTTTACATTTTTATTGTGGAGCTAACCGTTTCCGAAATATCATCGTTATTAGTTTCAGTTTTAAAATAATTATACTTTTCTCAAACAGGAAGCCATCCGAGTTTCTTTTGTTTTATTCCTGACCATGCAAAGAAGCGAATTTCCATGACAGTCGCATAGCGATAGCTTTTAAAACATTTGACTATTGCTTTAGCATAATTGTAATCCCTTAGTTCTCTTCTGCTTATAAAAAACTAGTAATAAGACCATTCTGCTATTGCTCATCTCCATTAGCATGGAGTAGAAAGAATAATAATCTTCTGGCAAGGAGATTGTAGACCAGGTAGCGAAAGTCATGTGAATGGAACACAGATCTTTTGTAGAGGTAACCGTTTTCAAGATATTGCTGTTATTAGCTTCAATTTTAAACTATTTAAGCTTTTCTCAAACGGGAAGTCATATTTCGTTCATTACCTCTTTTGTTTTACTCCTAGCCACGCAAAGTGAACCGAATTGCAATAGTTTCACATTGCTATAGCTTTTAAATGATTTGATTATAGCCTAGTGTAGTCCCTTATTTCCCTTAAGCTTACAAGCCAGCAAATAATAAGACAATTTCTGCTAATAAATATGTCGGCTAGTACGATGTAGATAAATAAGTAACCTTTTGTAAGATTAGTTTGTTTGCAGAACAGGTAGAGAAAGTCACGTGAATGAAACACGTCAGGTTTTTCTGTAGTAAGTTTTCGCCTATCTCTTACGGGTTACCAGTTGTACAAGAGTCAGAATGAAGAGGACTTCAGGAGCTATTCCCAAGAAATTCAGGATATACATTTTACTTCCCATGTAAACATCTTTAATACACGACATTTCAACCAAAATCGTTAGCAATTTTTCAGAAGAAGCATATTTTGGAGTGGGTGGATTTTGCTGAAAATATTCGAGTCACATTCTTGGTAGATTTTAAACTTAAATACCAAGTTTGGTATTTAACACAGTTTCATTTTAGAGTTATGCTGCGCCCCCCCTCCACACACACACACACACACACACACACTTTTTCTAAAAATACTTTGCTTTTTTATTTTGGGGTTCTCAGAACACGTATATCCGGTGAAATCTCGGTATCTAATATTTTGGGTGGAATACAATACCTTCTCTCTCTCTCTCTCTCTCTCTATATATATATATATATTTCACACATGTGCTGGATAAAATAAAAATAATATATCTCAAATGGCAAACATTTCTTCAGGATGGAACTTAAAGGTTAGTTCTGTGTGGCAGGGCGCACAGGGATACGAATCTCATTGCTGCCGATATACAAAAATAAACAAATACGACTACTTTGTTACGACTACCATATGAATCCAGTGTTTCTCATTTATCTGAGAAATACAAGTCGCCAAAATTTTGTTTAGGATTTTTTTTAACAAATTTCCTGCACAAGCATACACTCTGTATCTATGGTTTCACTTTACAGCGTATGAAATAGTAGGTTACCGACCTGCGGTGTTTTTCACTCGTTTGAAATTCGAAATCAAGAATATGTAAGAGTGGATCCATTTTTCAGTGAGTAGCAGTAGTAATGCTGGCACTAACAACAGGGTTTCGGATCTAGTGTTCTTCGTCCTAACAAGGCGTTTGGTTACGACGTAACAGGAAACCAAACAACACGTAGCACCTGGTTAGCGACCTTTTAACAAAATACTTTAACCGTAGGTTACAGAAAAATGTGTATAAGTTAACGCATCGCATGGGCCACCGCAATAACTACATGTTTACCTACACGTTAGTTCAGACTGTTTATGTGGCCACAAGACTACCTGGTTTTTTATGGAGGTGTTTAACGCCCACTTTTACTACATGGCACCGCGGGCAATGAATTTGGTGATACATGGAATGAAGATGAAGCACCGGTGGGATGCGATGGCGGGGGAAACTGGAGAAGACCCTCTTTGTCCACTACAAATCTCACATGCGGTCGCTTGGGACGAACCCGGGCCGTCTAACCACTCGGCCACTTGGGTTTCACTTTTTTAAACATATTGATTGGCATAAAATTTAAGCCACCCTCATGACCGAAAAGAAGAAACAGCGATGGAAAGTGGGATGGAATCCCTAAGTTACGAGTAAGCCACCATATTTTTTTTCGGGGAAAACAACAATTATTTTTGTTATTATATATATTTTATAAAATATACATAAAAATAATGATAGTAATAATAACAACGGGCACCACTTATGTGTGTTTATATTGTCATACTTACCTAAGATTAATGTTAAAGTTTTCCTAGAAATTACTAACGAAAGTATAGCACATAAATAATTTTATTATAAAAGTCAATAATAAAAAAAGTAATGTCATTGTAAGGCCAAAATTTGAGGAAAACAACTGTGATATTCCAATTATGTTTTTTAAAGTACCTTAATACTAATGAAGAAATTGCTGCGGCGTAGTATTTTTCTGGAGAGCATATTCTTCCGCATCCCGGGATTGGATGTAAAGGCTTCACAATATGACATGAACTTTGTATTCACCATTCAATGAAATGCACTGTTTGTCTTCTGACCTGGCGTCATTCATAAGCGAAATTACTTTCTCGGCAGACGCTTTACTGCCGAGTAGGTATATAAGAAGTTCATCATTCCTTTTTCATAGCAGTGTACATTGTTATTTCCCATCACGTGCAAGCACACTTCATGCAACTTTCTGCAAGAAAACTTGATTCTGAAATATTCGCATTCTCTCTTCAATAAATACGTTACAAATAAATAGATACATCAAAAAGTTCGTCACGGTTGAGATTCAGAGTTTCAATATCTCAACATCTGTTCCACTACATTATAAAGATGTTTTAAATTAAGCATACTATCTAAGAGATAACACACCCAAGAACAGCGAAGTCACACCTTCCATACACTTCTTCAATCATACAGGCAAGATTTTTCTGTCGTAAAGAAATATTCCAGTGAAGAACACAGTTCCATAGCTGCAACAATATAGTATTTGCTTGAACTATTGCCCAAGTGAATACGTAAAATACACTAAATGTTCAACTGTATACTTACAGAACAAAGCTCTGAAGAAATGTCCAACACATCGTACAAATGTAATCAAAAGCATTATTTTTAATTTTATGCCCTATTTTTCTGTTTTTACATACCATAAAACATTACATTTAGAGTTAGTGGCTCTGCACGTAAAAAGTTTGGAAGGCGCTGCTCTAGAAGAACGGTATCAGTAAAATTACACAGGTGTTCGTTTATCTGCAGGCATGAAAAAAAAAAGGGGGGGGGGAAAGCTACTTTACTCAACTGTGTATGGACAAGGTCTTATAGCCCAGTCATATTATGTTTCAGACTTGAATTTAATTTAAAAAAAAACAAACATATCTTTGCCCTTTCTAAGGGCACTCTGCCATAGTCAAAATTATCAATCGTTTCAACACTTGTGTCGGTATATGTGAAATATCTCCTGGGATTTCAATTAATTTAATGAAGTTCTAAACGGAGATTTCAAAATCATGAGCGTGGAAATAAAGCAACAAAATAGGAAGCAACTTTATGATTAGAAGTAGCCCAATACATACTTTGCCCAGTATCTCGTAGAAAGGTACGCTGAATCACAGCAGTTATAAGAAGCGTTCATAAATAACACTCAGTTTATTTACTTGCATACATACACTCGTTATACATACATAGGTAGTTACAGAGTTCACGCCAAGGAGGAAGAACAATACTAAGGGTTGATTCCTACTTAGTCCTTGCACAGGAAAATTGTTTATCTACAATATAGCCCACTCTGCGAAAACATTGGTTGTGAAGTACAGTATGCTGTGCACACATTCTCTCACTTTTTTATTTCCTCTATCGAGTGATATATACTACATGGTAGGAGAGAAGGTATTGTAATCCACCCAAAAATTCGATAACCAGGTTTCACGGGAAATAGATGTTTTGAGGGCCTTTGAATAATAAAAATAATTTTAAGAAACATACCTGTGTGTTTGATCATGTGTACGTGTGTGTCTCTGTCTGTGGACAGCATTACAAAAAACAAAAGTTCGGTAAATACCAAATTTGGTATTTACGCCAAGTCTTTTCCAAGGATGCGACACAATGATTTTCAGGAAAACTCCCCACACCAACTATACTTTAGATGGAACATTCCTAGAAAATTTTGTCTCAAAAATGGCTAATGATTTGCTCTAAAATATCGTATATTAGAGATATTTACATTACAAATAAAAAGTATATCTTAAAATTTCTGGGAATAACCTCTGAAAACCTCTTGTTTCTGGATGACTTTTGTATAATTGGTAAACCGTAAGAGATACGCAAAAACCTACTACACAAAAATGGCGATCTTGTTAATACACACACAATTTATGCTCGATACATTTTGTTTTCTGGAATTAACCATTTCCGAGGCATTTGTTGTTATTGGACTCAATTTTAAAATAAACTATTTTCAAGCGGACATTTTTTATTTCTTTTTCTTATGTTACTCCTGGCTATGCAAAGAAAACCTAATTTCAACCGCATAGCAACCAGCTTTTAAAACATTTGATTATTGTTTTAGCCTCGTATTTTCCCTTATTTCCCTTCTACTTATAAAGAACTAAGTACTAAAGCCATTTTACGCATTATATATCTTGATTACCATGAATCATATAGAAGAACTATTGTATGAATAGTTTGTTACAGAATAGGCAGAGAAAGTCATGACAATGGAACACTTCAGATTTTTACGATTCCCGAATACGAGAGTAATTTGTCCTACATCCCGACTAATTTTCATTGCTACTTTTTCTTTTTCGTTTGTAGGTGATCGGTTATCCATATCCTCTCATAACCATTTACAAATCTAAGCTACAGACTGTGCGCATTCCACTAGCACTGGATGCATTTATTCACGTCAAAAGACATGGAAAGTGGGCACTAGGGTGTAAATCAGAAATGACAATCCATTTTAAGGAAACTGTTATATCAGATATGAAAAACTATCGAAGGAGCCACAAAGAAAGATAGATTCTGCGAAGTTCAACGAAGTTCAGCAGACATAGGTTATAATCAGGGAACGGATGTTGATGACCTAAAAATCACCTAAAATGACCAATAAAATGCTCTTATTTTATGGGGAAATGACATTAAATGATTAAAAAATGACGTTAAAACGTAGCATAAAAAGAGTGATTTTTAATTCGACACCATTTTATTTCTAAAAATAGTTTTGACATTGCAACTTTATAAAAAAAAAAAGTTCAGAATCAAAACATGAGTAGCACAATTTAATATAGCATCAGCACAATTTGTAAGTACTTAATTTTATACTGTGATGCTCTTTATAATTTTTGTGCACTATGATCAATCACAGTTAATGGTTGAAGATTTTTCATGCATCGTTTTATATTTTGATTTTCAGTATCTGAAAAAGTTATAGAGAGTACAAAAGCGTTATTTTGCTAATATCTCAATATAAAAAAATGCAGTTGAACTGCGGTTTAAAGACTTGCCTATTTCTGCATTGCAGAAACAACCATGGTCATTCGCAGATTTTCCTTAGTAAAGTTTCTGCGATTGCGTGTCAGAACATTCCTGTACATAGAAAAACTTCGTTCTATGTCTATTAATGTGACAGGTGAAAACTTGAAGTTCACAAGATCATTTGGTGAAAATTGTTGTTTACATACATTGTTGTATCAAATTGTTCACCTCGTAGAATCTTGGAAATGTTGCACATGTTGTATCTTTCATTTTTTTCCTAGGACCAGTTTCAGTTTGCTGCACTCTGCTTTGCCTATTTGTCCTTTACAGTTTTTCAGTTCTTGCTTCACTTGTTGCACTTTGTCAATAACCAACACCATAGACTTTCTGTGTTTTTATATATAATTTATTGTTACAGTAGTGCGCAATAATTATAAGGAGCACCTCAGTATAAAATTAGGGACTTATAAATTGTGCTAATGCTGTTTATAATAAATAAATCATGGTACTCATGTTTTGATTCTGAACTTTTTGTTTTGGGGGCTTATGGTATAATTTGTTTTTATAAAGTTGCAATTTCAAAACTATTTTTAAAAATAGAATAAGGTGTAAAATAAAAATCACTCTTTTTATGCTATGTTTTAACGTCATATTTTATTTATTTTAGGTCATTTTCCCATAAAATAAGAACATTTTATTGCTCGTTTTAAGTACTGTTTAGATCATCAGCATCCGCTCCTTAACTATAACCCAGCTCTGCTGAACATCGCAGGATCTACCTTTCTTTCTCGCTCCTTCGATAATTTTTCATATCTTGATACAACAGTTTCCTTAAAATGGATTGCCACCTCTGGTTTACATTCTATTGACCACTTCACATGTCTTATTGACTTGAACAAATGCATCTAGTGCAAGTGGAATGCGTACATTCTTAGTTTAGATTTTTAAATGTTATGAGAGGACATCGATAACCGATCATCTACGAACAACAGATTTCTTGGAGAAGAGCAACCACTCAATTTGTAAATTGTTCGACCAAGTTATGCATTTGTGTAAAACGCCAATATTGCTTTTGAGTGCATTCACCATGTAGAGGTGCGCCGTCCGCAAAAAAGCAGAATGTTGTCATGCTGGACAACTTGGTATAACAAACATGCTTTTCGTCGAACAATTTACAAATTGTTGCTCTTCTCCAAGAAGTCGTTGCTAGAAGAGATAGGTTTACAGGATCATCCGTCTCGAGTGTACCCACAATATTTGCAACATAGCGACCTTCGGCATCAGCAGTTTCATAGATCCAAAAAAATACTGGCTTATTTCCAATTTTATTCCTTATTCTTGATATTGTGTCTGCATAGTATTGACTTAAATAGTTCTTACGTAGTGTGGATTCATCTGGAATGCAATGCCTAGTATAACGCTCTAGAAAATCTCGTAAATTTGGTTGGCTTTTTTTTTTCAACGAAATGTTCACTTTAACCATCACACACACACACACACACACACACACACACACCACACACACACACACACACACACACACACACAGTTCCTTGCAAAATGCAGAGGATTTACTGGATGCGAGGTTAGAAGTTTGCCCTAGAAGAACTTGCGAACACATTTTGCTTTTAGCATTCATTACAGCTTTTGTATGTTTTTCACGCCCAATGTGCTGCTGCACAAAAAAGTGTTTTCCGCACTTACTTTAACGTTGTACAATTTTAAAAAATAGAACACTTCCATCTGTTGTAAACACATCCTTCCCGAACTCATTTACTAGCTGGTGCAAAACACATTTTTTGTCGGTTTTACCTTCGACATGTTACTCCATTGAATTACTTTTTTTTTTTAAACAAAAAGACGTATCTATACTGAAGCTAAACTTCTTCACATCAAGGTATAGCTGACTGTGCGTGACTTATGACTCCACTGTAATCTGCAGCTAGCATTTCCGAGAATTTTCATAAAGAATAGTATAAATACACCTAATATGTCGCGCAACGTTAGTATCCCAGCCTGTACTTGGTGTATTTAGCATTGCTACTACAGAGAAACATATTCTCTAAGAACTAGCTAGCCTTTATGATGTGCTGGAAGTTTTAGCCGCCATCTTTCTCAGAATAATGCTCACGTTGCTGATGCAAGCGCACACCTCCCAGACACATTCTTCTGAGAGGAACGCAGTTAATCCTTTCCCGCCAACAGCGAAATAGCTGAACCAAGTACTCCCCCCTCCCATTGGGAGTGGTCTATCAAAATTAACCAATATAAATAATTTTCAAAATTTCAGGATGCTGTTCCTGAAAAATGCAACCGCTCGAGGAGCCTATCTAGCGCTACCTCCTTAACACCAACACTCGAAACTCAAAATATAACCTCAACCTTCACCTCACTCCTGTGGTTAAACCCTTACCAGGGTAGGTACACAGCAACTACACCTAGGCTCACCACGAGTCTACCAGATCTCGCAGGCACACACGCCTTTCCCTCAGCCTTGTGATCTCTGAAACATCCGGTCACTCTTACGCTAAGTTTAATTTTGTAATAGCATTGAAGAACAAAGGTAGAGCATAGTTTTTGTTTTCTGGAAATGCGATTACTTAGACTATTTTTATATAACTACAGGTACTGCTGGTTGCTTTGTTCAGTTATGAAAAATATTATTTAGTTAAATTTAAGATATGAAATCAAAAGTAGCAAAAATGCCCTAAAATGACCAATAACATGAAATAATAACTTTTCAAATCAAATTGGAGAGAAATGCAAAACAAAACTATCATTAAAACACTAGATTCTGATTCGTTACAGCTTAAGATGCACTGGCCATCGTTTTTATTTGAAAACAAGTAGGTGACATTTCATCAACATCCGCCCCCTAGTTATAATAATCGAAGAAATCGACGATTTTTTGTTGCCTATCACACAAGCCCAGGGTGTCCCCAAAATGCGTTGTTGGAATTAACGTCTCCCTCCAACAGAAAAGGTGTTGTAAACTGGGAAACTAGATCTTTTAAGTTAGTGAGCGACATGCCGTCATACGGAGAAATGACAGCTTAATCCCTACAGCGACTGACTGGATGTCAGACCGTAAAAATACAGTTTCCGCGAATGTATCATCTGTGATAAGCATCATAGCAAACCCGTGTACAGGAACACACTTTTCCAGTGTAAGATCACACCGTAAAGGGGTGTAGCACCTGATTTGAAAGCAGTCTTCTAGTAGGAATTTAGTCTCTTACAGATATATGACTAAAGGCTCCTTCTTGTTGAGTAACAGCTCAAACTGTGGTCGGTGAGTTCTAATTCCAAATATATTCCACTATAGGATACTTATGGTAATTACTATGGGATTGGGACACTTTCTACGTTGAGGGCAGAGGTGGTCGAATCAATTTGTTCTTTTTCTTTAGTGTGAGGCTGGCACCTTCTGTTGCAAGTTCGTGCTGCTGATGTTTCACTCTCGTTCTGGCAATGAGGGCAGAATATTATAGCGGTTGGGGGGGGGGGGGCAATCTAATTGTAAATTTCGGTTCGGGGTTGGAAGCGATGATTGGCGAACCCAGGATAATTAGATTCGCGAATTATCTATCGTCCCTTTCATCAATAAACTTCATTTCCTTTCTTCTTCATACCAGATATTGAGCTAATCAACCATCCTGGATATGCTACGATCCAAAATTTGCTTGCATCTTGACAGACTACTGACCAAAGACGTTGATTTTAAGTCCTAAAAAAGGATGAGGTCAATCCGTTGAAGGGAAAAAAGAATTGGCGTATTAATCTGTCTTAAGGGAGTTTGGATGTTCACCATTCGGTCTGCGTTGGTTGTTTTCATGTTTTTTTTTTTTTTTTTTTTTTTTTTTTTTTTAAATCAGGTACATCCCCGCACCAACAAGCAAAGAGTTGCCACTGCCTAAGGGCTCCATGATCGCTCCAGGAAAATAAACTAAGCTAAATTAAACAAAAACATATGTAGACACATAAATTTAGTTCTGGAGTCATGATGTGTAGCGGATACGGCTAAAACATCTACAGAGATTGGTAGACAATTGTTAGAACGGTACAGTAGCTGCTATTGGTACTTGTTGGTGGCGAAGTGAAAGGGATATGAAAAAGGAAGTATTTTTCGTTAACATCAGCAGCTCCTGCCTCCCCCTAAATCTACTTCCGGATACGTCAAATAGTGATGGGTCGATAGAAGTATTTCTCGATACCAGTGCTGATCTCTGAGCACCGATAATCATTACTCATTTCATATAATACTGCAAAGGCCATAGCTGGTTGGCTGAATTACGTTCCTATTAGTACTTTTCTGTGTAAAACGTATATAACTAATTTTGGTGATTACCTTGCACTATTTTATCTGATGTTGCTCACACTGAAAGAACATAATTGCATACAGATGGACTGTGCTGCTCACCATTTTCAGGAGTCGCGGCATCGTTGTTCCAACAACGATAGGAAACTCGTACATTGTTTTTTCAATAGAGGTTCCGTGAAAAATGTCACATGTTTCTTTTAAGTCTGTTGTATTGGGTTGACTTGCCATCGCAAACTTTCTACATATTTTGCATAGTGCTCTGTTATTAGTAGTCAACTTTAAAATAATTCCACACTTCATTTATGTTTTATTCAATATTACCATTGTGCTTTGGTAAAACAAAATATTTATGGAAATTAGTAGTATTTTATACCTGTAAACCACGCTTGTGACCAGAGTTTGACTGGCGTAAACACAAACAGGTGAATGAAAAGAACCAATATTGTCATAGGCTGTATTATCTGATGTTTATTTACTACTTCCGCCATTATTTTGTAGATTTCCTATTTAGACACAAGAGCCTAAAATTTAGAATGAATGTTTCACTGATTCACCTACATAACATAATCAAGGTTTATCAAGAAGTTGTTTACAACTCTTTGGGGATACGTTCGAGGCAATAAAAATTTGACTCCTGTAATTCCGTATTTAGCATAAAGCTAAATGCAGCAACTTTCAATAATGCAAAATGCAGAAACTTAAAAGTGTCGAAGGTTTATTTCAATTTAATTCGGTGCCACTGAGTATGGAGATTATTGAGGTCCATCTCTACTCAAGATAGCTACAAACCATTATGTGTGCTAATCGGACGACACTGAGCGAGGAACGGGCCTGATTAATCAACCCTTTCCAAGAATATCAAGGAATGTATGTACATTTCAGTTAACCTAGATACACAGATTAGATTGCACCGATATTGTAAGGATCTTATAGTTACTCTGCAACATGCAACATATATTTGGACGTATGGACCAAGTTAGGCAATATCAAAGCTTTTAAAAATCTAATTCATCGCATGGCTTTAACACAAATATCTACCTTTTACATTTATTCTCTTCCACCTCCCCAGTAAGGTCTAAGAGGCCCCAAAACGATGGAACTAATTTAGCGTGATTTAACGCGGCATGACGTGAGTCTAACACCCTGTATTAAACGGGGCTATTTATAGTTGACTTAATTTAACGTTACGTAGCTTGAGAGTTTACACTGTCAAACTTTTCCTTCCCGTTACGTTAAATGCCACGTGGTAATTAGAACCAATCGGCGTGAAGCAGTAGCATGAAGTAACAAAAACTACCAATCAAGAGTAATTTCTGTAACGTTAAGTTAAATTGCATCCTAATAGGTCTTTAGTTTAGCAGCATTTCGTTACTTTACATTATGCTCCGTCACGTTAAGGCGATGCATTTGCGAAAATTTACCAAATATTGTGGAAAATTAAAAAAGTATTTTGTTTGATAATATAACATGATTTCTAAACTTTAAGAAAATAATTTTTTTCTACTTGGCGCACACTTAACTACAAATTAACTGAAGATATAAATGGGTAGGTGCATGTTTATTAATTGGCGCTCCCAATTTTAAACCTCATTTACTCGATGATTTTTCCAACACACTTCCACACTCAAAATGTGCCATACGAGTGCAATCTTTCACTAATATGTTTCAAACTTTTTATACTGTCTCTCAAAAGCACATAAAAGAAAATGGCCATGTTAATTTTTCGAAATAATGCTCCAATTTTTATAAATAATCAAATCTTGAAAAATAATGAGTTTTAGAAATTACGAAACGTAATACTTTTCTCCACTAATTAGGGCTAATATTAAATAACATAATATAACAGAAATATCTGTAAACTCATTTTCTGTAAAGCTTGATGTTTGTATGTCTATATTTTAAAAAAATGCATCACGTGGGCTCACTTTTATTAGAACAATGCATTTAGACACAAAAAAAAAAAAAAATCTGGTGTGCTCCATTCAAATGACTCGCTACATTTCTGTAACACATTATTGTTCATATGCTCATTCTTATATCTATTTCATGCTAAAACATTAGCACAAACAGTCTTATTACTTAGTTCCTTATAAGTAGAAGGGAAATAAGGGAATACAATAGGCTAAACTGACAGGCACATGTTTTAAAATGTGATTGGTATGGCATTGAAATCCGTTAACAAGTTGCCGTATGATAAAAGTTAAGTATTTTAAAACTTAATTCAATAACAAGGAATATCTCGAAAACGGCCAACTCCACGAAAGAAAAAAAAAAAAACAGAAAAAAAAACAAAAACGAATGTGACATAAACTGTGTGTTTTATCGAGATCTACATTTTTGTAGTAAATTCAAGATATACATTTTATTAATATCTTAAATATAAGAGATTTTAATCAAAATCGTTAGAACCATTTTTAATCAAATCAAAATTTTCGAATATTATTTTCATCTAAAGGGTAGTTTGGGGTAGGGGGATTTTCTTGAAAATCTTCGTGTCACATCCTTGGAAGACACTGAACTTAAATATCAAGTTTGGTATTTAACGGACTTTTCGTTTTTTAACTATGCTGTCCAGACAGATACACAAATATACACGCGCTGTAATTTTTCTAAAAGGTACTTTTTTTTTTTGTATTCGGGGGGTCCCAAAGCATATATTTCCGGTGAAATCTAGATATCGAATTTTTGGATGCAATACAATACCTTCTCTATACACCATATACATAGTACGTATAGAGAAATTAAAATTTAATTAAATAACGATGCAGGCTATAATTTTGATGTGGCAAAAATATCACTACTATTGCGAAATATAAATTTCAATAAAATACTTATATATTACATACTGTGGGTTTTCCAAATTATACAGATACATCGCCTTAAATAAAGTTCATCGTAATCCCAGCTTATGAAGCCCTCCACAAATCCAAAGCTTGGGAATGCCCATTTGTACCATACATGTAGTCTGAGATTAAGGAAAGCATAACGCATGCTCAGTTGGCCTTGATGGCACACTTCATTGATCGCTGGATTTCTGTGCCGAAGGTTGCCGGATCGACTCTGCCCTGTGTAAAGAGATCTCATCTAGGTAGATTTACTGTCAGTAAACAAACTACTGCACTCCGGCGACATTGGCATGGCCCCGCCAGTTTCTAGTGTCATAAACAAATTGAACTGTTACTTTTATATGCTTTGATTCGCTGGGTAAAGCGATAGACAACTATGAATGGTTCAAACTCAATGTTTTCTCCCGTTTTGTTGTTCAAACGTGGGTTGAAGTATTGAAAGCCAAAGAGTCAAATAAATGGAATTCGAGATTTTGGCAAGTATTTTAACCAACTCTCATTCTTATGCCATGTTACTGTTAACTGCTGGCATTCATCCTGCAACATGGCGAAAATGTGATGGACAAGATGTTGAAAATAGTGGCACACAATCGGCAGGAGCGCCGTTCACAAAAGTAGTAGCTAATGTTGGCAGCATTCGATGTTCCTTCACAATAAGATTTTCATGGCTAACATATACTCACCAGAAAAATACAGTAACACGTGTATATATAACTAGTAGCAAATATGCTTATCGAGAATACTTATCGCTAATTCAGAGGATTTATGAGTAAACAAATACCATCAATGTTTGTATATAACGCTTTGCAATTACAGCAGCAACCATCCATCCCCACGCTCTCTTAGAACATGCTTCATTTTAAACATAAGGGCCCCATAATAAAAAGCAGCTTTTTTTTTTTAATTACTTTTTGGGGGGGGGGATCTTAAAATGCAGAGAACTGATAGCGTCTCTTCTCCCCCTGTTCAAAAAGAACATAAGTACTTCAATACCTTAAGTATCCTCAAGATATATGTAATCATGCCTACGTGTAATGAGCAAACACAACCTTGAAACTACTTGGTACTAAGAGTGCCCAGGATATTTTGTTAACTGAGCGTTGTTAGCTAGACTTTGGGAGATTTAATAATGATGCTAATGACAATAATAAATAGTAGCAATAATAATAATAATTGTTTGAAGGATGTTACTATTAAAATACCACAAACAAAAGCGCGTCTAGGAAAATGTACAGGTGTGAGAAAAGTATTCCAATTTAGAGAGTGAGAAGACATCTGGATAACAACATAGTAATTTTTGCAGCATAAGCAAACATGAAATTTATGTTACAGCAGAATGAAACTATTTTTATTACTGTATTATACTTGGGATGGAGAAATTTATAAATCTATATGTGCTTGGAAATAAAAATTGTATTTTAATGGCTCCTGAATGCTAAAAGGTGAAGCTTTAGAAGCATTTTGTTGTTGCTTTTGTAAGCATTAAGATGCATTTTAACTTCCAGTTTCAAATAATAATTGTATAATGTAAGAACAAAGTAGCTATTGGCGTTATTCTTGAACTCGGTGGGGTAAAAATGATAAACACCAGGAAAAACACAGAAATATCTCCTAAAATATTGCAGCATTGTGGAGAATGCTCAAATTGAAATGATTAAATAACTTACTACTGACTAGAAGCCAGCTGCAGTGCACAATATTACAACAATCACACATTATGGCAGATGATGCATGCAGGCGCACACACAAGGCAGTGAACTGGCATGGCACAAGCAAGAGGATGCTATATCAGACATGATGACTCATGACAACAGGGGCTGCTAAAAATGGCTCCATGTAACAACCAAGGAGAGACCAAGTGAGGCTTTTTTCATGCTCACTCAGAAACCAAGGATGAATGGCAATGCTGGCTTGCACTTAGTACAACAATGCCCTTTTTTCTTTCTTTTGGAACTACATTTTCACTAGCCCAAACTCCTGATTACTCTCTTACAATCAATAAGAAAATAAATGGTAAAAAACAGAATAGTTGATATTTAATTATCTTTCAGTACTTCATGGCTATTTATTTCAAAGAAGATTTACTTTTTTATTTTTAAATTCGCTATATGAAATTTCGAGTTTTTGACACTTTCGAAGTCTGTTATGGATATATGCAATACATTTTAGGAACTTGCAGATTAGAGCTGAGACAAATTATATTATATATGTATGTACATACTTTTACTATAACTTTCAGTAATGAATTAAAAAGTAAACATAAGTAAGTGACATTCACAGCTTTCTCTATTCGCTCTTCTACTTCATATTCCTGCAGTGTTCTGTTACATTACGCTAGAATTGAAGTAATTTTATTTGTGTGTATGTATATTGAATATGTAAACACCATAATAACTATATTCTTATTTGTAAATACTTCTGTGTTATATAGCACAAAATTGGTTTGTAACATAATATGATTATATTTTAATATTGCTGTACAGGTCAATGGCAGTAAGTGATCATTTGTTTGTTTATTTAGCTATTTCTTTTTAATTCAAATACATTTTAGATTCTCACCATCACATTTTGTTTATGGTGTAGTACACAAAGCAATAGTCAGATTTTAACAGTGTGTTTTGCTAGGTGATGGGCTTGGAATTTCATGCTCTTTGCACGACAATATAAAAAAGAATTTACTTTTCAGCTGAAAATTTACACTAATAACAAGGGAAATCTTGGATATGATTGGCTCCACAAAAAATGTATTTGACATAATTTGTATTATTTAATGAGAACGGTCTAATATTTGTGTAGTAAACTCTCTGTGTCTTACAAGACTTTTCAAATTTTGGATTGACAATAAAGAACACTCACCCCCCCACCAAGATTTTCAAGGCCTGAAAGAGCCTGTACTGTAAATGTTGACTTGCAAAAATAGCACGGTTTGCATCAATTAAACATTATATATAAATACAATATTTATACACTATATTTATTTGTTTTGATAACGGAGAATTACTTAATTCAGTTTCATTTTAATTGCACACGTTATTAGATTCAAACATTTACTCCTTTCAATGCTCTATTTGTTGTTCAAAATTGAAAATGCTTTCTCCCCCCCCTTTCTCTCAACATAGTCATTTGAGCCAGAAACACTCAAATGTGCCATTAACATACTCAAATTGAATAGCTAAGGAGCGTGATAATAGAAAATGCTATCAATTTCTTTTCAGATTATTCAAATTTTGGTCAACCAAAGCCATTAAACCTTGAAATAAATAAAATACAGAATTTTTCATTAAGGAAATTCGCTTACACTTTTTGGTAGCAAAAGTTTTATTTTAGTTCTCCCACAGGCAGTCGACTTATTCTGCTAGAATCATCACCAAACACGTGTCGAATGGGTTACACATTATACTTGAAACTATTTTAACTAAGATAGCGAGCGTTTTACACTCTGATTTCTTGGTTGTAACTGTTTTTCGTTACTATTCTTCCTCTTCCTCACAAAGGAATAGAATTTCTGCTTACAAGAAGACTGCACTGCATTTTATAAGCTGTAAAGCTGTGTTTCAAATTGAAATCTCCGCTATGCGCATCAGAAAACTTGTGTTATACCGTGCTTTCAAACTTTTTTTTCACGGGCGATAACTATGAATAATTTCCTTCGTTTTTCCATTTTGTTAAATAAGCACAATCTCACCATTTATTTGGGGAGGAATCATCTCTATATTTCCCAATTGGTAGAAATCAAAAGTACAACCACCAAGAGCCTAGTAAGCGTCTTCCCTCTTCGTGGTTTTCTGGTAATATCTCTTTACCACATGACCCTGTGATGTGACCATGCACAGAAGCAGCAGAGCACCAGAGATGCACATGTGACCAGTAGTGACCAATACCAGTGTACAGAACACAGGAGGTCTGACTAGTTTACCAGTAATGCAAAGATTATTCAGAATGAAGAGAGCTTCAGATGCTATTCCCAATAAACTGAAGATACACATTTCAAGTCATGAAAATATCCTATAAAGCTGTGTTCGAGAACAACCATGATGAGAACTGAAGAACATTACTAGAGTAACGATCGCAGAACTTGCATACGAAAACAGGTTGATTTCGATTAGGAAAAGCATTAATGAGTGATTGTAATATTCGAAAAGAACCATGGTGACGACGAGAACCATGTGAGAACTGAGAAAATCACTCGAGTATCGATAACGTAGTATTCCAGGACTTGCATACCTATACAGGCTGATTTGGAATTAGCGAAAACCTTAATGATTGATAGTTGTACTCGAGAACTTATACTCGAATGAAAGTTTCGATTCTTATAAGTATTTGAACACAGAGTATTTGATTCTTGAAAACATTTAATTCTGCCACCACTAGTTATTATCATAAGGCATTTTATAATTTCACTGCAAATAACACTGGATTTATACACATTTCAAAACTTCATTGTAAATTAATACTAAGCCAAGAAAAATACCTGGGGTGCATACTTTTGCTTTTATTTTCAAAGCGCCGTGAGCTGTCGTGCCATGGAGTTATCTACCTGTATACTGTAATTCTTGAAAGATAGACCATAATAAAATAAAGTTGCTGTTTAGAGCATAACATGCGCGCGCACACACATCTGGATATGTAAAGTAGGCTAGTACAATAATTTACAGGTTCTTTTAAATATACATTATCAATATAAAGTAAACTAATACATTAATTTAAAGGGTTCTAAATATATATTTTTATCAAGCTGATTACCAGGTAACTGATAAAAATGTTTATTCTTTACAGATAGCAAAATCTAGACATTCCAATCTTCTGTAAGAACCTCTGATATATCCAATTTTGATGAAAGAGAATTCAATTTAATGGTAAAGTTGATGCGGAGGGGTGCATAAACCGGAAGAAAAATATAGACAGCCATTACACTGGTAATTTTATCCATATGGCAGTTATCTGATATGAACCGATCATGTGCTTTTTGGATATCAAATTTTCAGGCAATAATTCGGGAATTACTCTATAATTCCTGGCGATTATCAAATGTTCCTTTCCAATTAAGTATAATGGATATTATTATAATAATGTCTTATGGAATGGTTCTCACGTTCGCCTCGTGTGTGAATCTTCGCAGCTGGGATGCGTATACACGTAAGAGCGGCCTTAACCGGAACCTTCGGAACGCGAGATATGATTGATCTCCATATTCGAGATGTTTCTCCATGCTTCGGCTTCCAGTCTCCTTGAAAAGTTTGTAGAAAGTGTGTGACATAGTTTTTTAACTATAAAAGGAGTAAGAATTGCAGTGTTGTTGTGAATTGTACTGAATCGTGAGTGGCAAGTGTTAGCGCGTAGTGGTGCACGAGCCATGGATGGCGTGCAGCTGTAAACTGTCTACGCGTCGAAACATCAAGTGAATTATTTGCAGAAGTGAATCAAAGACTGTCAATAAAGACATTTGTTACAATATGCTGTAATGGAAACGACAAAATTCAAACAACAATTCTGAAAAATTTGGCTCTACAACACGGGAAGTAAATCAAGTGAAATGTGAGCTGGAAAAATCAAACACTAGATAGGTGAAAGGAGAATAATTTAAAATTGCTTGCAACATACTTGACAACACTTATCTTCTAAAGTTGTAATTCAGATGATTTATATGAGGTTCAAAATCCAAATTGTAACCTGGCAATTTCTCAGAACTTATTTATCTCATCTAAGCTCGAGTATCACTAGTAATATTTACATTAATATGCATGTATGACAAATGAAATTGATATCTTGAATTTTCTGGGAACAATCATCAAAGCCCTCTTCATTCGAAAGGAATCCTGTATGATCTTGTATAACAACTTGTATATACAAAAACGTATTGCATAAAAATGTAGGTATCTCTAGAATACACAATTTATTTTAAATAGCGTTGTTTGTGCAGTAAATCAATTCTGAGATCCACTGTTGATGGGTCCTATTGTTAAATAACTTGGTCACTCTTTCAAAGTCCTTTAGATAATCGGTTGTTTCTTACGACACCATGGAAAAAAGATGGCATTTTAAAGTATAAATAGCGCTCAGCTGTTAAATATTTTACTTTCACTATCTTCTTTATATCTATAACGAAATGTGCACTGTAGCTATTTCTTTAAAGGTTTATCTTAGTTAAAGTTGAGTAGATAGAAATATAAACTTTTTTAAGAATTGTGAAAAGAAAAAACGAAAAAGAAAGATATAAAGAAAACGAAAAGAGAAAATTTGGATCCTTATTCTGGGTTTGGTTAACTGCCAGCGATACAACATTTAGTTATCAGTCGAAGTGTATGTTCTTTAGTTAGGCCACTTAATTTATAACTATGGTCCGGATTTTTACGTTTTAACCTATTATTTTCCCCTAGCTATTTAATTGAAAAATTTCAAGATATATGTGTTTCACCCTTCCTGAAGCAGAATATGTTCATTTCATTGTAGTTGTTTTACCTTCAAGTGAGGAATGTTATTTCCGATTGAAAATTATCGTAATATTACTTCTGCCATTGCTATAAGCAGTGGGATGAAATTAGTTCATATTACTATAGTTGTGTTCTGGGCTCGTGAGCCCTGTATAATGAGGTATGGGGAAAGGGGAAAGTAATATCTAGTTACCTGGTGAGCTATTACGCGGTAATCATTCCTGTAGATATAGGCTTTAACCTAGAGTATCCTACTTAGCATATTAAGGTGCAGAAGCAATTCAATGTTGTAAGAAGATTTGTGTTCTTTTCACCATGTCCGAGATTAAGAAATGTAAGGTAGTGTATTCAGAAGTACGTGAAATTATAAGTAACGTTATAGATAAATATGATGAAGAAGCTCTGAATAAACAGTATTTATATTCAGTGACACAAGTTTACAACCAGTTGCATATTATACTGGTGTTTCCGCATCAACGATAAAGAGAATTGTTAAGGAGAAGAAAGAGCTGAGGTCAAGAGAAGAAAATAGTATTTTGAGCACTTCTGGAAAAAGAAGAAAAATTGGGCCAGAACATACTGTTGCGCAAATCAATGGCTTTAATGCTACCGTTATACGAAGAATAATACAGTTAACTCTTTTTATATTTAAAAAAGTATATGTCATACAGTGTGTGTTTTAATGAATTCTACATGTTTTGTGTAGTGAGTTTGTCTTTCTCTTACTTACAAAAGTCTCCAGAATGAAGAATTCTTTAGAGGCTATTCCCAGAAAATTCAAGGTATACAATACGTTTGCCAGAAAATATCTTAAACATATGGCATTCTAATAAAAATCGTTAAAGCTAAGTTTGATAAAACAAATTTTTTCGAAAAAAATGTCATGGACAGGGTAATGGGTGTGGGAGAATTTTGTTGAAAATTTTTGTGGGGCATCCTTGGAAGATTTTGAACTTAAATACCAAGTTTGCCTTATCTCGGACATTCCAATGGCGCTTTAATAGTTGAGCTTAATTGTCAATTTAGTATTACAGGCAGAAAAGTATACAGGGAAATTACCTATAGAACATGCTGCATTAGCATATTGCGACTTGCTGGCCCGTAATCGCCGCATGTGTATTAGCGGTTTGCTTTGGAACGCTTATAGCTGACTGCTGCACGTCCGTGATCTCCTTCCTCAATGTACTTCCTCAATTTAACACGTGAAGATCAGCCGGAGACTTCAAGCCCGCAATGTCACACTTGAGAGTGTGCAGACATGACAGAAGGATCTATACTTCTGGGGATTTCTGGTCACGTTACTGAATTATTCATAGCTATAAAAACGGAGAGGAACGAGCCCCCGGTTCGGTTCGGTTCAGTTAGTTTTTGGCCTTTGAGTTCTGAGCGCGCAGTTGTGTGTGTGTGTGTGTGTGTGTGTGTGTGTGTGTGTGTGTGAGAGAGAGAGAGAGAGAGAGAGAGAGAGAGAGAGAGAGAGAGAGAAGTCAGCTGTCTAGATTTGTGATACAGCACTCTATAAGGACGTTTACTTGTCATCAAGTTTTCCAGCAATAAACAGAGTTTGTTACAATATATACTGTATGCTCCAACGACGTCATTTTCGGTTGAAAATATATTCCTACGTACAAGAATGAACTACGTAATAGGAAACCGTTTAACCAGAAAATTTGGCACACAGGTAGTCATCTACTACACTGCCAAATATATACCTACGCACCAACGCCGTCTTTTCAAGAATGTATTATTTGATATAAGGAAAGCGTTTACGTCAGATAATTTGGGTGCTTATGTAGTTATCTACTGCAATGCCAAAAAGAACTCTACAAAAGAAGCAGTAAAATAAATTCTACACGCGTTTTGACTGATATCTTTGAACAGTATAAACCTTTGTGGAAAAAAAAAAAAAATCCTAAATGAATTTCACAAAACTAAGAAAAACAGATAATTATCATTACTTGTACTGATCCACGAAACAAAACCTAAAAAAATTTATGCTACCTAAAAATCCGGGCCCCAACAAATAACAAAGAAGGAAAATAACTGAAAACAGCAAAAAAACCTATGCACAGGAATTGCAAGTTAAATCCAAAATATTAATGTGAGGATTGAATACAAGCAATGATAATGCCGTGTCGGTAACGTTGGCAACAAGGCGGATATTACTATAACAAAGCCTGCCACGCTCGGTTGTTTTTCCGACTGCAAGATTTATGTCGGGCCAGAAACGGAAGAAAATAGAGGCATAATTAACACACATGTTAGTTTTTATTTTATAGGTACCACATTACAACCTTTTCCTGTATTGAGACCTAGAACATTTGTATACTAAGTTTCACAGTTTATCTATTTGGTCATTCTTAATTGAAAGGTTGACCAATATACAAACGATTTAGATATAAGATTTTTGACTTGGATTACATAGAATACGCATCTGCATCAATTATTCATTCAAAATGGAAAATTTATCAGAAAATGTTCTACTACAATTTTATTACATGTATGGATTTTTGATGCACCTTCAATCTGTTTTGTTATAGCTGTATTTTCTAAGCCACAGACTTTCGCCGCAGTATAAATGGATAGTGCGTAGCTGCTTCTTCTTCCGGTATTTTTGATACAACTCTCCACAACAATAAAACCTTGGTACTCAAATAAGCATCTACAAAATCAGGAGTCCTTACACTTCAAGTTTATTTTCACATCTACTTGGTATTGCCCATATTATGATGTATACATCGCCTCTGAAGAAAATATTCCACAGGTCTCTTGGCAGAAGTGAGCCCCTCTGTAATGAGGCACGAGAGAACAAGTCAAACGGTCAGGTGATTATAGCTCGGTTTTGGGTTCTGAAGCATACAGAGAAGTCAGCGGTATAAAGATGTGGTAGTGGGGTGGGGTTTTTAGCGTAAACATGCACACGCTGAGGTATAATATGTTACAAAAGTAGCTCATTACATGTACCGACATTAAATGCATCGTTCTAAACCACAAAGTAATACAGTAAAACAAATATTTCATAGTATGATTAGTAAATAAAAACGCCTTGTACATTTACAAAAAAAAAAGTATAAAGCTTGATACAAAAAATCAGGATAATAATATGCAAAGCTTTGAAAAGACAATGAACATAAATCAACCAAACTCTCTCAGAATTCATTGCAGCGAATCACAAGATACACCTTTACTGTATGGAAAGAAAAGGCTCTCCTGCAGCCACTCATATATCTGAATTAACCACAAGATTGTTCAGTGTCGAACGTCTACCCTTTTGTATTTTCGACATTTTTTCAATCTGCGCTCTCTTTCAGTGTTCACTGGTTTATCTACTTGCAAGAACTGAACGAGGCCAGGCAGAAAGCAATGCTAGAGAGTGTAACACGTTTCGAAGCGGGCTGTAGAGACCACGCCTACTCCATTATGTCTTAGTTATACTCTGTGTGCACCGAACTTCAATTCGGCAATTTCGTGACCCCAAACCGAGCTCTATTTACGAGTTATCTAAGTCAGGAACACAACAGGCAAGAAAGGAATTGAAAAGGGGACCAAAACGAAAACAGAAGAGGAAGATAAATGACACGCACATTAAACCGAGAAAGCGAAAAAATCATTATAATTTCAATTTGGTAATTGAAGACTAAAGACTACTCCGAAATAAATAGGGAACGAGAACAAAAGGCGAAAGATTTGAGCTTGGAGACCCTTTAATTCATAATGAAACCAAGATCGCAAATTTATATTAAGATAACATGCAAAATTGATACCGCTCACTCTTTTAGAACCAACCTTCCGATTGATTTTTCAAGCTCGTGACTACAGAACGCGAGGTTTACGTTGAAACACGGTCATTTTTCTGCTACCTGACCGGCCTACGAGGTGGGGTGCGTTAATGCCGGCCCGGGCCTGGAAAACCCTGTCACGGCCATCCTTAACTACCTATAGTATCAGTTTTAATTGTGTTATTACCAGTTGTACTTATTTACTGGCACTGAAATATGGTAAATATACTGATATCTTTTGCCGTTCTTGCTTCGATGGCTATCGTATTGTTCCAAGCGAGTGTTGGGAAATGAGGAAAACCGCAAGGTGAGTCATATTATCTTTCTAGATTTCAGTTTTAACCTATCCCAGGTTTTCAGATAAAGGCAGTCAAGGATTGCCAACTGCGGTGTGGAATATATTACTGTCTCTTTCTACTTACCATTTTTCAATTTAAAGCAAACACACAACAGAAGAGCGCTATTGGTTGTACTTATTACACAGTTTCAGCTTAAAGTTAACAGTACTATTTCCTTCGGAAATGCTCGGTAATATTATTTTTCATTAGGTTTCATTGTTACAACCTTCTATCAGCTGTTCTGTGCATTTGAAGCTATTCATTAATCTACGGAAGCTTTGGAGGGTTTATTATCATTACTTTAATGGGTGATTTTAGTGGTTTTTGGAGATACAGTACTTGCTATTCTAGCAAGCAAGAGAGAAGTTCCGAGATTAAGATCCGTGTAATTTTCACTTTTTAACAAATCATTTATTTCTCACTTGAAAAACTTTCTTGTGAAAAACAGTTGAATGAAAAATAAATAATGTTTACTAAAGTTGTTACTCTTATTTCATTAAGTAATTACAAAGTAATACACTTAATAATTTATATTGGCTGTCTTGTTTGTTCCATAATTGTAACACACGGTGAAGATGGTCCTTTACTGTACGATGGCAGAAAATTTAGTGTACCCTCGCAAACTTTACCGACAATATCGCTCTGCCTACAGCCATCTTTGTGGGCATTACTTGCTAACATTTCTCAAAACAAACGAATCACCACTAATTTTAAGTCGTAGTCAGAATTGTAAATTTTGATTAACTCGCCTACGCTATTATCCATATAACCACAGCTGGTCGTTCGGTTAAGCGCGCCGTTATTCAAGTGATCAAATGTACTACCTTCTGATTGGATGTAAAATTAATAACGTTATATTAAGGTGTAACGCAGATTTCTAATCAGGGTGCGAAAACTCTCTATTATCTAGTGTCGGCCGGTGATTGAAAATCTTGGAGGTCGCACATATTCATTACGATCACTTACACTGAATTCCTGTTAATTCACAATCACAACCTAAGAAAGAACAATACTAAATGGTTTTCGAGCTAAAAATGAGATTTCATTTAAAAATACAAACTCGCTTATTTGAAGAAAAGATCTACTCGCATATCCCGTCTAGTAGCAAATTTGTCAATCACGCATATATATACTCAATAGACCACATAGATAAATAAAGATGCAACGGAGTATCAACATAAAAACACATTAAAATGAAATTGAAATTTCTCAACAGCAAACTTCAAGTTATGAGTATTAGTAAAATATTGTTGGTAATATACAGAGAGCGTATGAATTATAGTTTGTAAACTTCAGAATGGTAAATAATATGTTTTAACGAATACCAGAATGCCTTCAACTTGAGCGATAAGTTCATTCTCAAAGCTCATAGTGACCACCTTCCCAAGGCATTCAGAGAAGAGAGGGGGAAGGGGGAAAACACAAACAGAACCATAGCTTTAAAGTAAGATTAAAATTACAGTAGTTTTATATTAATTATTGAAAACATTTGAATATATGCCGTACCAAAAATTTAGGGATTAAAGGGATTTAGTTAATAGAAGAAATGTTGAGGGAATGAAGACAAAGGAACAGCTGCTCCAATTGAATCTTTCCCAGCCTGCTTGCCGTGGTGATTGCCAGGGAACACACTAATTGGCATTGGGCGGAGCTATTGTTGATACGTAATTTTCGCTAAGTATATATACCTCATGAAGCTCTGTGTTAACGAAACCACACCACCAAGAGCCTCCCTCCTCACCTGCCCCTCGAAGTCCAAATCGCAGTAGAATGATGCTTTACTAACAAATCTTGCATAAATGGACATACAAGTGCCCTACAGATAACGACTTGTTAAGGGTTCTGTATTAAATGGATCGCTGGTTACATTTTTGGGGACAGTGTTAACTTGTAAATCCCTTCTAGAGCCGCCCCTGCAATTATCAGAGCCAACGAGCTACTTCCTACGGGAAAGGGAAACGGAGATTTGAAACTACCTAGCTTACCCTTTCGCGTTCCTAGGCTCCGGAAAGCTTCCGGCCGAGTCTGTATGCTCAGTTTGAAAGCGAGCGCTTTCTTTTCCCGTTCTTGTTCTATTTCCGTTCCCCGGCCAGTGTTTAGTTTATTAACATGTATCTTTCTGTTTGGATGTAGCTTTTTGTAGTACAACTTTAAATGAATAAACTTTAAAAATATAACGGTCACCATGGAAAAGTTATTTAGTACACGTTTGCTAGAGACTATATTGCTTAAAACCTTAATTTTGAATGAAAAATCTCATTTTGTGGCCTTGTAAAGACTTCTGTATGATTTCAGACCAAAATTCAAAACCTCAAGGTTCTCTAATTTTGCTGAAAATATTCAGTTGTTAACTTTATGTAATACATATGTTTACATTTTCAATTTAGCCCTAAGCAGTTTGGAAAGTACTGATATCCGCAGGATAGGTAACATACTAGTTTTGACAACATTACATGATGCTCAAATCTGCATTTCTCATTCAATTATTCGTCTCCTTTATTTTACCGATAGGTGTGATAGCTTTGCTGAATATTAACATCATTCCTATTGACTTTATGTGACAGTAGCAATGTTTATCTCGCATATGCACGTCCCATTGAACTCATGTGAGCACGTCACTGTTTTTCAGCAACCGTGTCCTAAGCTTAATTATCATTCTTCATTCTGCTGTAAACGCGGGATTTAAGCATCACTTGCCAATGAGGGTTGAGGCTCCTTAGCCTCAACTATGAGACCCCAAAGTAAATTGTCCTTAAGTATTACTTCGTTTTTTGGTCTCAAAAACTCGAACACGCAACTTTTTAAATATCCTGCTTTATTTACTATCAGTATCAGTCAAGCGTTATGTAGGCCGGTTCAAAAGCACAACAATGATCAGATCACCAAAACGTTATTAACAGGGTCTGGATTCTCATGTCACACATCAATTTTGAATAATAGATATTGCTAACGTACGTTTCCAGATAATGAAAACACAACCTCATGTTTTTATTTAATGCCATTTTCTGTTTTAGGGCAACTTTTTCTTTCGATTTTACATAACTATTATTATTATTATTATTATTATTATTATTATTATTACTGAGTGATGCAAAACAACTAGTCATCAGCGCCACCCTCTGGTTAAATATTTATTCACAGTCTGTTATATACAGAAATAATAGAGTTAAAGCAATCACAGTTAGTACATACATACTGTCAATATGAGAAAAAAAGTTCTCTGATTAGAAACATTGCATCACTATAACAGGCAGAAATAAAATGAAATACAACAGACACAATTACGCACTTGCATAAAATTAAATTTTCTTAAGGAATCCACTTAAATGAACATAATGCATGAGGTTGTCAATACAGCGTTCATCGCCTAGAACACTTAAGTGCGGGCCAAACCTCTTGACGTTTCCTGAGAGCCAATGCGATGTCACCGCGCGGTTGCCAAGCTTCACTTCGCTTTTCAGAACGTTACGCGTTTGTTATAAATGTAATCGCAATGCTCACTTAAAACTTACATGAAAACAAGAATAGAAATGTAATATAAAATACAGAAAGAAAAATCACACATTTGTATATGCTTCCTTTGTTATTCAAATGGCACAGCTAACGGCGTATCCTCATCATCCTCGATATCACTACAGTCGATGTCATCAAACTCACTGTCTTCAGAATTGCTGTCGTCTTTTGGTTAATGATAGTGGGTTCTAAAATGTCTTGGCGTCCTATTTATTTATTCCTCCTCTTATAGTCTTTCGAAATGCTTTACACATGCAACCCAGTCTTCTCGTGATACTTTATCAAGTTCATCATTAACTACATATTCCGCGTCTGCAATTTTGAAAGAATTATTTTCTTAGCGACTTCGCTTTTGATTTGAGCCCATTTAAGCTCTATGGGGTTATACTAGCAGCTATAACCTGATGTCCCATTTCATTTGCCAGTAGATCCAGTTAAAAAATGTTCTCACTACTTTTGAAAGGCTGCATCCTTTCCAAAAGCTCGGCTTTTGTTTCCAAAGGAGAAAACACAACGCCTTTTTTTTTTTCTAACCACTTAACTATATCGCCTTTTCTGGAGGAAGTAGTAGAAATTTTGCTTACAGCAACAGAATAATAAGGCGCATTATCCATAATAATTATACTACCTTCTTCTAGATAACTTAAAAATCTGTTTAAGAACCACTCCCGAAATGAATCGGATGTCATCTTCCCGTGATAGTCACATTTTTTTTCGATCTAAACACCCATTTACTCTCTGAAAGAAACCTGTATGAGCGGATCCTACTTGACAAACTATAAGTCTACTTCTTTTCCCTACTGGAGCTTTTAGACCTCCATTTCTAGAAGAGTCCTGCCAAATATACATCACTGTATGATTCGGGTATCAGTTTCGTCCAAATAATATATAGGTCGTGTGTCATCTGATTATCTGATATCATGCATGATGCGCAGAAACTTCAGTCTCGCAGCAACAATGTCCCTTCGTTCCATTAGAAACTGACGCCCATCAAGTGTTTTCCTATATTTAAATCCTAAACGTTTCAGAAGCCTCTTAGTGGAAGTAACAGAACCTGCATACCCTATCTTTTCCCTAAGCACCATCGTTATTTTCTTTGCTGTCGCAAATTCTCAAATCATAAAATTCAAAAACACTATGCCGTATATCATCTTTTTCAAAATCGTCCAGGTTTGTCACTCTCTTAGGTACGCGTTTGTGCTTTCTGGGCGATGTAAACAATGTCGGAGATCCCTCTGGGTGCGCCTTTTTTGCATCCCTACCACACGCGATAGAGTTAATGCAATTAATGAGCACGCCTCTGCCGTAAGTAAAGACATTTGGTAAAGTTAAGATTTTTGCGGCTTTCTTCCTTTGCATACTTCTTAAAGAAATTATACGCACTGAACACAACGGCCCTAATCTTACTGCAGTATTCACTCGTACTTGGCTTACTAAACAACATTTTCTTCAAAGAGTCAACTTTGTGAACACTAGTACAAAGTCTATCACTGTACGAACTAAATACACCACAGTTTAATTCTCAACTGAGGCCCTTACCTTCAGTTCCAGCACGCACGCATCAGCGGTGCTTACTGTTTATGCGTTATCAATGTTTTAACCTTGAGCTATTGCATCAGGTGCAATGTATTCCATCGTTTATACTTTCTCGACAATGTGATGACAGTTGCTGAATCTTAGCAAAGTTCTCAGTTGGCTTATTGTTAGTGCATTCCAAGTAACGAGCTGCTGAATGTAAAAAGTATAGCATGAGCCTACCTACGTACTTGGTTATAGGACTCAGCATTGTGCAGAAATAAGCGTAATAACTTACTATTAAAATGCACTCATCATTGGTTTTCCAAATTGAACTTTCTTGAAACAAAACAAATGTTTAGAGTTAAACATTTTCATGACGAGATCATACCTTCATATAAAACCTCGCCGAATAACTATTTCTAAATTTCTTTAGAACACGGAGAATTTCACATTAGGTGATAATTATATCTATTGTATTACAATGTATAACATTACTACGACGGCAATGGAGTTATTACTATTAAAAGCGTAACCTTTAAGTAATAGTCTCCATTTAAACATCACGAAAGATAGCTATAAATTAGTGATTTAAAATACGAACACTGGGTGTAAAAATATTATTCTTTTTCGTACTTGTTCGGGAAAATATCCCCTTTTATCCTAGCTACTTGTTACTTTTCTGAAATAAGAAATATGGCTGCGCGCACGTGATATTGGAATTAGAGTTTTACCAGTGGTGAGGTGTACTGTCCGTATGAGGTAACGCTGCGTCGTTGCTATTGGCTACTGTCGTATTAGTGGGCACGCCTCAAACGTCAAGAGGTTTGGCTCGCACTTTAGCTAGAAACAAGACAGTCCAAGTTGTTCGCGCAGCGCCGAAGTAGTAGCACTTACTGAGAAAATGCCTCACTGTTTAAGGCACATCACAGTGGGTACAGCCCGGTGGTAGTTCACAATTTAGAGGGTATCCGTGACTGATATAACAGTGGCCAATTTGTAGCGGAGGAAGCACTGTCTCCTCGCGACGTAAAATACCAGAAGAACAACGCCAGGGATGCTTTGTAGCCTTCAGCTCGCGCAGTTGGCTGTTGAGATAATTCACTATTATCGACTAAAAAATGTAAAGTGTTATACGTTTACATGCATTTCTCTGTCCTCTTAACATGTATTTAGTGGCGAAACAAAATATACTTACGAACTGGATCATTATATCTACTTTGTCTAAATAGATAGCAGAAATGGCTACATTACACATTTCGCTAGAGATCAAAGGAATTGCGATAATAATAAAATGGTTTGGATAGGTAGAGTCACACTGAAAAATTCAATGCCACAGCCAGGATTTGAACCAAACTATCCTACTCCTGTCTTACACACGACTTGTGTGAAAAAACAATTAATCCAATACCAATTGACCATAATAGTTGGCTATACTATGAATATTGGGACTTAAGTACTTACAACATTGTAAGTCTCCAGTGGGGTTGTCATTTCAAAATATTTTGAGAACACCTTGAGGTTTACCGGGAAACATGCGAGTCAGTTGAGAAATTCAATGCTATGCCGGCATGTTGCCATGGTAGCTCAGTGGCAGAGCAACCGGCAAGAGATCGGAAGAGCTGTGGTTCAAATCCCTGCTATGGCATTGACATTTTCAGTCTGACTCTACTTGCACAACACACGGCTTGTGTGAAAAAAAAATTAATCAAAATGGTTTGGAACTTGCGCCATATGCCGGCCATAAAACTCCCACATTCTTTCCATGCAACTGCGAGACACAAATGAAAACCGACAGGAACTATCCGAAACGTAATAACAGATATATTGGAAAGGCTTATTTAAAAAGAAAGTTATTAGGTATAAATGTTGTGTTTTAAAAGACATTTACATTTTTGTGCAAGATACTTTCGTCTATCGCTTATTTACACTAAGTTTATATATATAATTCCTTCCTAATGAAGTGACTTCATAGCTAATTCACAGAAAATCCAAGATACACATTTTATTTGTCATGTACATATCTTTAATATATGAAGCTTATTGAAAACAGTAAAATCAGTTTTTGAGAATCCTCGTGTAGTATCTTTGGAAGATACTAAACACAAATGCTAAGTTTGGTACTTAAACAACGTTTCGTTTTTTAGTTATGCAGTTCAGAACATACATATATAGCATCACAGGACTCCTTTCAAAATGATTTTCTTATGCTCTTTTTTAATTCAAGATCTTCAAAACACGTACTTTGGGTGAAATCTCAGTAAGAATTTTAATGGAATGCGATACCTCTTTATTGCACGGTAGAGAAAGAGAACATCACAATCAGCTTTAAAGTCTGAACTAGTTATCAATAAATAATTCTATATTTGTTCAGATAATACTTATCAAATAATAATATCAACAATATCAAATTAAGAGAATATTAACTTACCGGTGCAACAACCATTTGAAAATCAAAGTAAGCTATCATCACTTTCTTTTCTTTCAGCAAAATTCCCTTCCTCCGGGCTGCTCCTGGACATATGCCTAAATATTTTTTTTATTTTCTCTAGCACGTATGTACAGTGTGAAAAATATATTTTATGCCACCCAAAACTGGATACCGAGATTTCACTGCAAATGTTTTGAGGTCCCCTGAAAAAAAAGAAAAGAAAAAGTTCTGTGTGGGGGGGGGTCAGCATAACCCTAAAACGCAATGTTGGTTATATGCTAAACTTGGTATTTAAGTTCAGTATCTCCCAAGGATGCAGCAGGAAGACTTTTTTCTTTTTTAAGGAAACTTTCCCACCCCAAACTACACTTTACAGAGTACTTTTCTAAAAAAAATCTGATGTATACCATTCACATAACTTTCTCTATATCCCTGCAACAAATTATTCCTAAAAAGCTTATACTTCTATTTACTATATGCTAATCAGAAAAGATTAGCAGAAATAGTCTTTATTACTTGCTTCCTTGTAAGTAGAAGCGAAATAAGGGACTACCATAGGTTAAAGTGATAGTCAAAGCTGGTTGCTATGTCAATGAAGTTTCTTTGTTTATATGGATCCTGTATGAGAAAAATATAAGTTTTTCATAGGAGATGCCAAAAATAAGGAATGTCTCAAAAGCGACGAACTCCACGAAAAAAATGATATTACATAAATTGTGTGTTTTAACGTGCTCTACATTTTTTGTGTAGTAAGTTTTTGTCCATCTCTTACGGTTTAGCAGTTCTTCAAAATTCCGTAAAATTCATCCAGAATAAACTACTTTTCAGAGGCTATTCCTAGAAAATTCAAGATATGTATTTTATTTGTCAGGTAAATATGTTTAGTATACGAAATTTTAATCAAAATCGTTAGAGCCATTTTTGAGAAAATAAAAATTTTCGAAAAAATTTCCATGTAAAGGGCAGTTTGGGGTGGTGGATTTTTTCTCAAAATCTTCGTGTCGCATCCCTGGAAGATACTAAACTTAAATACCGAGTTTGGTGGTTTACTGACTTTTGGTTTTTGAGCTATCGTGTTCACAGACACACGGACACACACACACCTTTTTGTGAAAATGCTTGTTTTGGATATTGGGGACCCTAAAACATATATTTCCGGTGAAATCTCGGTATCGAATTTTTGGGTGAGTGCAATACCTTCTCTATACACTATGTACATAGTGCGTATAGAGAAAGTAAAAATGGCTAACGAATTTGATTGAAATGTCATATATAAAAGATGTTTACATGGCAAATACAATCTATATCCCGAGTTTCTTGGAAATAGCCCTTGAAACCCTTTTCATTCTAAATGACTTTCATACATGGCGAACCAAGATACGAATAAAAACCTACTATGCAACACATGTAGATCTCCTTATAACACAGAATTTACGTCATATAATCTTTCCTTTCTTTTTGTAAAGCTAGCCATTTCAGAGGTATTCCTTATTACTGATTTCAAGTTTAAAATACTTAAAACTTTTATTAAACAGGAAGTGCTCGTCTTTTCCTCTCTCTTTTGCTTTATTCCTGGCCATGGAAAGAGAGCCGAATTTCTATGACAACTGCATAGCGACAGCTTTTAAAAGATTTGACTGTTCCTTCAGCCCAATGCATTTCCATTTCCTTTCTACGTATAAGTAATAGAACCATTTCTGTTAATGCTTATTTTGATTATCAATAATTAGATAAAACAATAATTATTAAGCCCACCTGGGTAGCGTCGTGGTAGCATGTCTGCCTCACGTTCAAAAGGTCGTGAGTTCGAATTTCGCTTAGGGTGAGTTACCCGGGTAAGGTTTTTTTCGGGGTTTTCCCTTATCCTGAGAAGACGAATGTCGAGTAACTTTAAGCTCCATGGACCCCGAGATCATTTGAGCACCATATCATCAATTGCATTCATCGTTCGATATGACCAAATGAGGTTAAAGGACGTTAAACTACAAAAAAAAAAAAAAAAAAAAAAAAATAGTTTCCAGAACAGATCGAGAAATCAATATGAATGTAACACATCAGGGTTTTTAAATTTTTTAAAACAATCCGTATATAGTAAGTGTTACCGCACTACATCAAAACAGAGAGAGCCATTAAGGTTAATTTTATTTTCTAGGTCGTTCGCCTTACACGTCCTAAGGAGCGTTTTTATAAGACTGCATTTAAAACCCGGCCGTGGTTATTTCCACTGGTGGTGGCTATGAGTCAGCGGTTAGCACAAGGACTGCAGTAATGGAGCCTATAATTAACTTCTGTCACATGTACACTCAAGCAAGCACACATGGGGAAATGGAAGGTTTAACCCTTTCACTAACAACGTACATATATATCCATCGGAGCGCTGTATTCTTTCGTAGCCTTCTGGCATCCTGTTTGGTTTCTTTCCTCGTGACATCGGAGGGCTTTGGTGTGCGTTGTCTGGTTTATGTGATTTGACTCCCGGTTTTGGCTTTTATTTTTATTTCGATATTTACACGGCAGATTGCATTTGTTTAACTGCATTTTATAAAGACAGTTATTACTCATTTTGAGCTTTGCCGACAGCTCTGTTGAATGTTGCCATGATCTTTATTAACTTTAGTGAATACCTACAGGGCGGGACGAAGATGATATGTACTGTGCAGATGTAAACAGGAAAACTAATACACGCAAGCGTTCTCAAAACTCACGGGAAGCGCTCCTTAAAGGTTGAATATGTCGCCGAATGCGCAAAAGAGTTGATGCAGAAGGGACGTCAATTTTCTTAAGCAGGCAAAGGAATTCTCAAGCAGTTGGCACTCAAATCCTCAATATTTAGAACGTACACAACAGCGATCACGAGTCACTGACGGTAGGTAAAACGCGATCTCGTGATTGGTCTGCACACGCCAACAGACTGAACAAGGATGGGGGGTGAGTTTGTTATTCATGACGTCACAGTAAGTCCGGTGTCCAACAATTCAACTTAATTTCCTTTCGCCCTGGCTTTAATGCTGGGAAATTCCTACGTGACTCGGAACTTAGGATCCTGAGTACCTACCTTGTGGTCAACTGGACCTACACGTATGATGTAAACAAAGCTAATGTGTGCCTAGTGAAGTTAACTCTGTAGTGGTAGGAGATGTTTGTTGAAATTGAATACCGCGGCTTAAGCACACAAGGTTCCAGCTTCTAGTCTTAGTCAACTCATAAATACTTAAACCCCTCCCCAAAATTCGCGTGCCGCAAATTAAAAATTTGATACCACGGAGGACAATGCAATAATATTTCTTCTTCAGTTTAAATTTTCAGAGTTTTTGAATAACAGTTATACAACTTTGCTGTCATTTTCCGTCTTTATGTAATAACTCATATCTATTACGCAAGCTTGCAGAACTCTCAACTCTGCTTACGTTAACCATTAATATTTTTTTTTCTCTTCCATCATCTCCTCTGCGTCTGTCCCTTGAACACGTTTTGAAAGCCGATAGAAAGCATTTTTCTTGTGCAGTATTAACAAAATTAAACGGAAAAAAAAAAAAAAAAAGTTACAGTAAGACGTTTCTATCCATTTCTTAAGGCACATTCACAATGAGACATAAGCGCAAGGCTTTGCACCCATGTTATTCAATGCAAGCATTCACCTAGAGCTTCGCAACGTGCTATGCAATGCAAGAGTTTGCAAACCCAAACTTTATGTTCTCATTGTTACATAGAAGAAGCATTTTGCATTCCTTCCTCTACGGATTGCCTGCAGTTCAACAACAATGCGATACTTCACACACACACACACACACACACACACACACACACACACACACACACACACACACACACATCACACACCATTTTCCATCTGGCCGTACCGCATCACGTTTGCATCGCTGACACTAGAGGCTTTTAAATACTTGTTGACATCTAAATGTAGCAATAGTTGTGGGTGTGTAATTTAATTTGTAACCTATTTATTTGTTAAAGACTGAGTGAATTTTCTTAAACAATATTGTTGGTTATGTTAATCAATTTGAAACTTGCGGTAAACTTGGAAGATTGTAATTTACAGACTGTATATAAGCATATCATTTACGGGTTTAGAAACCCATGCCTACATCTTGCGTTGAGCTAATAACTGCATTGTAAATGGTCTTCCCTCGCGCCTGCGCTTATGCGCTTAGTACTGGGACTTCATTGTGAATTTAGCTTTGCGCTTGATGCTTACTTTAAATATATCCTTAGCTCTTTAGACGAAATTCAAGAATTAACATCAGGACGCGCTCACTTGCAATGCACCCCGGTATCTAACAGTACTCGTAGACTGACCGGGGTACTAGGCTGGACCCGCAAATCCAACTTTATCACCTACTGCACGCGTAGCGTGATCATACGTACTAATAAGTTGGAAGAGGAATCGAAAATATCCTGTTTTTTATGATAACGGGTTTACCTACACGCATAATAAGGAAAATTTCTTCCTATCGAATAATTTGTGAATCACAAATCCTGTCAGACCCAATATGCTTAGGCAATATGGTTATATCCAGTCATCAGAGCATTTCATGTGCTTACTCTTTAATATTCGAGGAACTTTCATCAGCTTTAAGTTCAAGTTTCGGATATATTGCCTGGAGCTTATTAAATAATATCAATTATTCAATGCTTTCTAATATGTCAGAAACTGGTCACCAATTCTTTTTGGATACCTACAATGAATTTTGGTGTAAACAGGTACTTCTGGAGGGTTGGATAACTCACTAATTCCCAATCAAAAAACCTGGTGAAGAACACCATTACGCTTCTTCTTACAGTTTTATTGGTCTAGCTTCCTGTGTAGTTATATTGGAGATAATTGTAAAAAAAAAAAAATCGCTCTTGAATGGTGGTTAGAATGTAGTTTTATCAGAATATCAATATTGTTTCCGAATGGGATACGGAGTCATGGAAACCTTTATGTTCTTACCACCGAAATTTATTTTATTTATTTGTTTATGCATTATACAAGCAAGTAGTATTCGACAAGAATATTTTTCGATATTCAAGGTACGTGTGGCATATAGTTTGCCATTTAGGTTTTCCTATATCCTTTTATGGAATCTGCATCATATTACATCAAAGAAAAATTATTCGTTCGTACTCGGAATGAATTGTATGGAGCTAAATGTTTCAAAAGGATTTACCTCGGAGTTCTGTTTTAAGCCATGTTGTTGAACTTTATCAACGCAATATAAAGAAGCGTATCGCCTCAAATTACATTTGCTTCAATACGCAGATACCATTTGCTTTTATTTTGCCTGAAAAAGTAATTCAAAACGGCTATGACTTGCATCGTATCTCAATCAGAAGAGTACCTACCTGCTCTGCAAGGGGTCCTGGGTTAAATTCCCGACTGAGTGAGCAAATTTTCATCTAGTTAAGGTTATTCCCTATTCACCCTAAAGTCCTGAATAAACGAAGGTGTGAATGCTTGTGTTCTAACGTACAAAACACAACGAAATAAAATACAATGAGAAATGTACAGGAGTTAACGGCTGGAATTTAGACGTGTGACATGCCCCTCATATTTTCACAAAACTGGCATAAAAGACTCTGCTTTCTCTGATTGCAGTAATTGTTGCATTGGTGATATTGATAATATCTCCTTCAACTGTTTTCGATTCCCCTTGCAACAAAAAGAGCTTATTTCTGCACTAAAGAACCGAATTACCGTTACCCAATAAACACGAAGACACTTTTGCATAGAGATACTTTACTTGTTCAAATATACTGGTAAAACATATCCATAATTATAAAATATTTTGTTCTCAAGAGACACATATTGGTTTTTTCAGTATATGTGAATGTCTGTTATATATATATACAGATTTTATTATTTTCACAACAAATGTGACTGTTACACATGAGTTAGGTATTTGTTTTTTCTTTTAGTTTTGCATATTAACTCTTACATGTTTTGTTTATGTGCAGTTGGGTTGTATGTTACAGAACCAAATGCCAAATAAATGAATAGAACTGGTTATGCAACATTTCTTTACAAAATCAATATATTTTGACGGTTCTGGTTCAATCTCAAGGGCTTGAATCTGGGATTTGTGGTGGATGATTAGGTTTGTCTCAGGGTCCTCCCGTTTCCCTCCACTTTCATTCCATTCCTGTGATCCATTTCGCCTAAATTTCATTTTATTTACTTCCTTACATTCATACCAGGCAAGGTCATGATCCCCCATCCTTATCTGATCCATAGTCCGTCTGCGTCTCAACAGGCGTTTGACACCAGGCATTGGCTTGTAAGTCCTTCATATAAGCCGGTGGAGAAGATGACTTCATGACTCATTCGTAAGTCCCATTCAGTAATTATATAGCCTCTAGCCTGAGTGGGACTTATTTGCAGGCTTATAATCTTCGGGACCAATGGCATAAAAACATTAAAAGTTTTAAAAATGCGAGTCTTTGCTTCAGAATTTACCATTAACGGATGCATCCAAAATCGAAAAGTGTCATAAAGGTTTTGGTTACACCGAGCGAGGCGGCGGCGCCGCGGTAACATTAGCAATTCACATTAGGAAGGTCCGGGATTCAAACCCCTGGGTTGACTACTGGACCAAAGGTTCCCCACCCCTGCGATTTTCCTTAGTCGCTAGGCGAATGTTCAGTTCAATAATTCACTCGCGAAATTTTCTGTCGTCCCTCTCATCACTACATTTCATTTCCTTCTTCACCGCCGTACTAGGCATTCGGGGTTTGATCATTCACCCTGGATGTGCTGTGATTCAGAGCTTCCTTGCTCCTCAACAGTCTATAGACCCAAAGCAGTTGATCTTCAAGTCCTTGGGGTATAAGTTCTACAAACAGTAGGGTAATCCGTTGAAGAAGAAGCAAGCAATTGACTTTAAATTATCAATGTTCAAACCTTTATCACTTGAAAGAATATAAACAAGCGCGGGTCATTGACAGGCAGGATTTGCGTCACAAGACTGTCCGAGTGACGGGGGAGTTTTACCAGCGGTATCCAGCCTACAGTTCAGTAGGAGTTAACTTTATTTCCTTGCATCCTGGTTTTAAGTCTTAGATTCTCCAACGCATATAAGCACAGAAAATAGACTGAGAAATAACCTGATAAAATCACATCTGAGGAGCTTCCAGCACAATTTGTGTTAATGCGTGATCTCACTTAACCGTGAAAATTATTTTTATAAATACGCAGAATAGAGTGAATATGGTGGGAACCATGGAGTGTATGTTTACACCAAATTGGAGAGCCAAAACAATATTGACGTAAGACGGGGGATAAATGGAAGAAATTCTAAGGCGAGTACAGCCCTCAACCGTGGGCACCACTTGTATAAGTAACAGTTTGCTCGCCCGCTTGTACAGTCCAGTTGGGAAAGCACGAGCGATAGTTCATGATGGCATTTCCCTTATGTGTGTTATCATAAGCAATGAAATATATTCTCAAACCCATTACAATACAATAAATGTGTACATCTCTCTCACTCTCTCTCGTGCTTAGCATTATTCCATGATATCTCGCTCACTTGCAGTGTCGATCTCCAATCCGGTGGCCGTTTCTTCTCCGATTCAGCATTGCTGTCGAACCCTGCTAATTGTCGAGTGGTTGGCTTTGTCCAGTTACTCACAAAGTAGTCCACATCTTTCTCCAGGACTGTGTGCTTCTATAACTCCAACAATATTCGCTACGTAGCGGTCTATAGCGTTATTTTGCCTCGTCGAAGTATACTAATTTGTTTTTTTCTTCTCTCCAACCTTTTCTCTTATTTGTTGGAAGTTTTGTCAAAAAGAACATAGGGTCTTCTCAATGTTCTGGGATCTTGAATTAATTTCCTGATCTCCTCTTCTATGAATGTGCGCAGCTTAGGATGATTGAGCATATCAAGTGGAATATCGGCGGTTAGAAATGCCTTACATACTTTCTCACAAAATGGCGAAAAATTTGAATGAGTTTCCCCAAGAAGTATCTGCTGCAAGTTCACATTAGATTTATTTTCAAGTCACTGCAGACTACATTTATGTTTCTCCCGTGACAAGAGTTGTTTTACCGTAAACTTTTTTCAGCAGCCACCCTGTCTTAGATTTAGCAGAACCGTGTTTTACTGTGGAAATACAAATATTTTCTAATATTTTGAAACAAATTCATTTAACACTATTTTCGTTTACTTTAGGCATTTTTCTCTTCTTATGGTGTTCTTCCAATTGGCTAGGAACAACACATTATCTCACAACAGTGTCGGTTTATCTGGAGTGATGTGCCCTGGGGGTGTGGGCAAGTCGATTATGCCATTTTGCTATTTTCGCATATATTTTTTTTTCATTTATATCGCTATTGATATGGTACAACTTTGCGGACGGAGGTATTGTGACGCGATCTCGTTCTCAATTATTATGTGAAAATAACTGTATCAATGCGAAATCTCATTTTTCAGAGAAGTTCAATAGTATAACAACACTTTAGTAAGTATGATTCCAACGCTATGGTATCTGCAGACAGGACGCTATGAGAAAATTGTAATCGGCATGTTAAACAAGTATCTCCAGACTACATCTGAAAAGATCCGAGGAAAAATATAAAGCTCTAAAAATAAAATCAACACAGAATTATTGAAGAATTCAAATGCAGTGATTACAAAACAACGTGATCGCAGCAAACGATAGAACGCCATTTCCATGTCTACAAAAGATGATTGTGTTCGAGGTTCAATGGTACGAGAAACGCTATACTTTGTCAACAAAAATAAATCAGAAGTACTGAGTGAGGTGGGAACTGATAACAAAGAGCAAAATGTGGATATTAAATAAACAAATAAATAAATACTGGCGTGCAGAGAGAATAAACAAAAATGTACTAGTGTTAGGTGTATGTTGGTTTTTCGGTGAAATGTGCAAGGCTAAAGGTTATATCATTATTTGGTTTGCTGCTACCATCCTGGCACAAGAATAGCCGAGTTGCAAATCAACAGGTGAAACTGAAGGAAATAATATCGGAGGTAGTATTGGTGAATGCGGGTACATATAACATTAGACAATGACGAATGCCAGAATGAAAATGTTAAGAATCAGTGCATAGTGTTCGATCAGTCTAAATAAGCCAGATTATTATAAGGATAGTAAGTATCTTGGGGACCGATAGCGGGGCAGAATTTAAGTTAGCGCGGCATGGTATATAGGTTTTTTTTTTGGTAGTGTTTAACGCCCGCTTTAACTACTAATGGCACCGCAGGCGGTGACACTGATGATACATGAATGATGATGGAGCACCGGTGGAATGCGATGGCGGGGGAAACCGGAGTACCCGGAGAAAACCCGCCCCAGCGCCGTTTTGTCCACCACAAATCTCACATGCGGTCGCTTGGGATCGAACCCCGGCCGTCTAGGTGAGAGTCGAGTGGTCTAACCACTCGGCCACGGCGCGGCCCCTGGTATATAGGTGTGATGTGTTGACAATGCAGTGTGTCGTAGTGGTACTAATGGAAGGAAAATGTGGCAGTGGTAGACTGATGTTTTCACTAGCAGTGGAAGGCATTGAAGTTGGGTGGGTGGTAAACATAAATACCTCTGATATACGGGAACTACAATTTTAATATTTAAATACATTCAATTGCTGTTGTGCTACAAGTCATCAGCGTCATTATCCGTTTCATTTTCTCTCAAGATACATAGATTACAAAGCAAACATACCTTCGTATCGTCTCAAATGTGACTCGTCTCCGATTGGCACAGAAAACAGGCTTTATATTGTGAAAAACTTCACTCCATCACAAGGTGTGATTGTAGCAAAACGAAAATAGGACACGTCATTGACTTTTGGGTAAGATCCTCCATCAGCAATTATTTCTGCAGCAACTCCTCGTAGCACATTTCGTATTTCACGCATTATTGAAAATCCGATATTTTTTCCAAACACTGTCTTCACTTTCTTTTTCACGCGGTGTAAAACAGGTTCACGGGTCTCCGATTAATTGCTTGCACAAGTTCATCGACAGCTTTCAGAGCTAGAGGCATTTCAATGTTCGATGTTTCCAAATGTGTGTGTTATTGTCGTATATATATCTACAAAGTTCTACTGTAAGAATTGCAAACCTTCATGCAATCCATTTAAAGCAAAATATTTTACAATCTTGATTTAAGAGCATGCACTATCATAAAATACGTTAATTAACCTGTAAAATAGTATTGTCATATACAGCTGCGTCGAACAATATTCTCAAACGCATTACTACACGTCATTTACAAGCGGCGTGTGCAGTCGCCAATGCAGCTAGGTTTCTGCTCGATAGGAATGCAACTGGTATGCGCGTGTGTCACGCTATCGGTCCCCAAAATGCTATCCCTAATAATAGGTGTAATGCTATTTGATGTAAGCAAAGGGAAAATTATACAAATTATTCAGGAACTTGACTGGATGTGTGTTACAAAAACCGTCTAATGGTTGATGGACAATTTTTAGTTAAATGCTTATGAATGTGAAAGGTGGAGTACAGGACAATAGAAGGAGATCCCAAAATTTTCGTAAATTACTTTGCAATACAATAAGTCTAGTAATTGAGGGAAACTATTGCGAGATGAGGAGGATGTTATGGAACATGAATTAAATGAATTGGAGTGCAAAAATGAAATGGCAGAACATTCAGAAGAAAATTTTAGCAAACACACTTTTGGAAAAAAAAAACTAATATGGTAAGCTATTTAACTACATCGTATATAGCCAGAAAATTATATCCTGTGAACAATTTCTGAGTGTTTAGCTAAAATTGTTGTATTTATTGATCATTTCTTGAGCAATAAGAGTCTTGGAATAAAGCTGCTTCATTTCATTGGTTAACGTAATGTTTTCTGCATTGAGTTTAACTCTGGCATTTTTATCCCTATGCAAACCTTTAGTTTTAATTGGATGGTATTAAAATGCATTACGAAAACACTAGAAAAATAAGAATAAGCAAAAATGCATTATTTGGCAAGTTTTGATATAGTTAATGAAACCAGGCAAAACAAACCCAGCTCTAAAGACATTGAATTAGACATAACTGGATTGGTACTGAACGGTACTATTTAATCATGTGATCACTTTATTATTATTATTATGATCATCATTAATAATAATTTTTTTGGCATCCCAATCAAGCAACCAAATTTCACATCGAACTAAGTTACCAAAATAATAATACTAGTATGTGGAATGGCGTTAATAGAATCAAGAGATCAGTTCCCAGATTGACTGAAAATATGTATTGTACGACCGGTATATAAAAATAGGATGTTAATAACTTCAGGTTAATTACATTAATAACTGAATTAGGTAAATTTTTTGAAAGAGTTATATAATAAAAGATAAATACTTCTTTGAAAAGAATATCATCATCATGAATTTACAACATATTTTATAAACCATTTTTGAATAATTTTGGCAATCTTGGAGTGCACAAATAATATAGTAAAGCACTTTCTAATTTTAGTTCTCACGAAAGCCTTCGACTTTGTAGATCATAATATTCTACTAGATAAGCTAGCAGCATATGGGATTAGGGGGCTGACTAAAGATTTAGTCATCTCATACCATAGTTATTAGCAGAACGAAAGCAACATAAATTCATCACAAACACTGACATTTAACAACAAAAACTACATTTATATTCAAACTTGGAACAATACGGGAGTTCTCAAAGTTCAGTACCGAGTCCTCTTATTTGTTCTGTATGTCAAATGACATTCCTATTACAGAAAAAAGCAAAGTTATTTCCTAGGTAGATGATACGACTACTGTATGCTGATATTACGGCAAAAGCTATTGATGTATTTTTTAAAATACCTTTAAAAATAATCCTAAAAACAACATGTTTGAGACCAACTAATCCAGGTTATCTAAGAAATTTATTTCATATGCACAATACCTTACAATTATCGGATTACAATATGGTTGGTATTAATGGACACACCTTTCTAGGAATCATAACGCCCAAAAGTTAACGAGTGTAGAACACAAATATATGTGGAAAATAAGCAAATCATTGTCACCTGCTTAGGCATTTTTCTTAGAAGAAAGAGGGGAAAAAATATATAAAAATAGTATTATGTCATATTTCCATATGTGATATATGCGATAGAAATTTGGGGATGTAGTGCAACATCAAATATGGAAAGACTCCTATATCGCTTAAATTTAGCGATTCATGCAAGTAATACTTTAAGGAAAAAAAAAAAAAAAAAACACACACACACACACAAACAAATACAGTATTTTAAGAAACAACAGTGTGCATTATAAATTATGATTATTAGTTATAAAGTTTTTGTAACGGGCTATTTCTGTATAATAAGCTACCGTATTCTATAAAGCAAACTACTGGTAGTATAACACAAACTTTTAAGTTTAGGCTTAAGAGTTATTTATAAATGGGACATTGTATACTCGGGACGAATGTAATAATTGCGAATAAGTAATATTGCCTAACTGTAACAATATAAAAAACTGTATAGTCTATTGACAACCACCACCACCACCACCACCACTATTATATTACTATTATTTGAAAAATAGGGGTAAGAGCTAGCATAACTGCTTAATCTTAAGAATTTTAATATACAAGTACTGCCTGGAGTTCTGGCAGTGCTTTCAATGTATATACTACTAAGTAGAGCTATGCAAATCCATTAATATACACATATTCTGAAAGAACACAAAAATTGCTGCAAAATGATCGCCGTGTGTGACAGCACAGTGGCGAAGAGCTTGAGGTCACTCATCAATAGCTGCACGAATCGTATGCAGGCAAATTTTCTTGACAACTATCGTGATTAATTTTTTTAGCATCTCAATATTGCGGCGTCTCTTTTAACATGCTATTGCCTTGAGCTTCTGTCACAGAGAATAATGCAATGGATTCAGGTCTGGATTTCCGCTAGACTAGTCAGAAGCAGCGATGAACCTTGGGACATTGGTTGCCAATCACTGCTGCGTGTGTTTTGCTTTTTTTCCCTTTTTTTTTCCCTCTCTCCCCATATGTCGTTAACAAAGCCTGGGATCGAACCCGGCGTATCTCCTTTAATTTTTCAGTTAACAAATGCTTTATGTATCTTCTACAGCACTAACATGCAAATCCTCAAAAGAAAATAAATAATAATAATAAAAAAAGCGACATTATTCGTGAAGAGATACTCATTTCACGAAAGAAAATTGTTTGTACGCAAAGGATTGCGTCAAATCCTTGTGTGAACAGCGTTCACAGCCTAGGAACTGGCCGTCTGACGCGTTCAACAGTTGCTCCCTTTTCGTGAAACCGTGTTATTGTCCTAAACACAAATCGTTCATTGATGTCAAGAGGTTTCAGCATAGAACATTTTTCCTTAGTTCCAATACAGGGATACGATTTTAGCACACACCCCACTCCATCTTTCTCTCTTGCCTGTTACCGGTACACTGCAAGTCGGTTACTCGCGGAGAAGTAAAGGTACCTTGTGGACAATATACAGCGTTGCCACGTTTCTTCATCTACAATCTCCATACTACAGCGCGTTTAAATTTTACTGACAGAACTTAGGCAGTACTGTGTACATGTGTGTATATTAACCTACTTGGCCACAGGAGCATAAAATGATATAGATAGTACAAACACAAAAACACACAATACTGAGCATCCATGCCCGTTCCGGGATTCAAACCCACGACCCTGACGACAGAGCATCGACGCCAAACTCGCCGACGACCAGGGCTACCAGGGCCGGCCAATATTAAGAAGTTGGATTCCGAGAAGTAGGTAGGTACATTCAGCACGTTGCTTGAAAAGCAGTAGTAGAAGTTACCGCAAGGTCTACTTAATTCTTAGAGACTGGATTGAGAAGGAAAAACATTGATTTATAATACACATCTCCAATTAAATACAAATAATCACTGCCTTCTGGATAACAAAAATTATCAAAATGCCCTTAAACTGCCAAAAAATGACTTAAAAATAACCCATTATTTAATATTATACATTTTCGTATATGCAAATAACATCTCAAACTTCACAGGAAAAAGGTGCAGAATCATTAAATGCGTTCAAATGTTTAAATAATATTTCCGACTTTCACAGTTTTCTTAAAACGTTTTTAACGTTCTTTTCACTGGGAGGACAACATAAATTATTGTGTTTTTACTACATTACTGAGATATCTCGAGCTCAAAGGATAAGACGGCCAACTTGTGTTGTATTAAGGTCTGAGTAGTTCCTTCAGACAGCAAAGACATTTGATGTTAACTCTGCGAGGAGTGAAATATAGCGTTGCAACGTCTTCCTGTTTTCTCTCTTATTCAGGATGACTTCCTTTGTGACGCATTTGTAAGCTGTTGAAAAAATCTGTGCCGAGCTTAGATTCGACTGTGTGGGAAGAATGTGTGTAGTGCACCAAGCAAAAAGATCGAATCAAGAAACCCCATGCGCGAGTTTTCTCCAAGTGAGAATGCATTATTTGCAGAAAACTTGATAATGTTGGTTTCTGAAACACAGACTGCCATTTTCTCAGACGGTTTTGAATCAGTGCACGTTAACGATTAGAGTAGCACAACAGAAATACGTTCCAACCGAAGCAGTTTTAAGTTGGGTGCTAGGGTGCGTTTCCGGGGGTAATACCTCCGTGCCATGGCACTGTCTTATTAAAATGAAGCACGATTGATTTCTTATATTCGTGGACGATTAGGTAAATCAAGTTTTCAGTCATGCGCATTATTCTTCAAGGCTTGGCCGAACATCGAATACAACAGAAGTTGAAGGAGCTGTAAGCTTGCACCATTAGGTTACTATTCTATGGGTCCATGTCAGACCGGCCGGGTACAGATTTACAGCATTCTGGGTTTTCAATCTTGACTTTAGCGGGGAAAGGAGGGACAACCATGGAAGCCAGACTTATGCCAGTTAGTACCTATCACGGCTTATCGTTGGCAGCACAATCATTAGAACTAACATTGGTGCATTTATAAACCATGTTATTCCGAAAATGGAGAAATAAGGTATCAAATAAAAGCGAAACATCGGATATTGTTATATCAAGTTCGTCATTCATTTTCCAAAAATGTTGCCCACACTATTAGGGGTCCAGCAAACGTTTGAGTGGGAGATGTGCACGTGTGCGTTGTGCTGTTCTATTTATATAAGTAATATGAATAATGCTAAGTTCTTTACTAAGCAGTCCACTTTCTACATTATCATTTGAAGTTAAGGCAAGGTATGGGAAGGCCTACTCCTGATCTGCACATACATGTACTGCGTTAGAAAATGTAATAGGGACATTTTCACACAAAAAAAAAAGGAAATGTACTGGCACTTTAGCTCAGTAGGCAGAAAACCCCCCTGTTGCGAGTGAGGTCCCGAATTCAATTCCCTGCTAGGTGGAAATGTTTCTCTCGCAGAGATTATGTCCTCCCTTACTCAAGGTCTGGAAGTATAAGGAAAAACATATTCCTGGATTCGTCCTGTGAAAACTAATTGCTTCTATATGCAAACGGGAATTTAGTATGACACATAGCGGCAATACTAATTTCGGAGCATGAACAAATTACAGGTAAGCAGCAAGTTATTACTTTTAGTTTCATTTATACCCCGCTTTGTCTGCAGAGTCATATTAGCGGCATTCACATTTGGAGCACGTCCACGGTTGTCATTGGGTTTCTATTCTTCTTCATTTTCTTCATTAGATGGGAAGGGTATGGAATATTCTTGACTAGAGAAAAATGTCCACCCAAGCCGAGAACTGAACCCAGGACCTCTCACACACAGGCAAGAGCTGTGCCGGCTGAGCAGGGGCCAGCCAGCTGATTTTATAGAACCACTGTTTTATTTTCTTAGGTGCAAATTAAATTGACGTACCTACTATGTTTAATGGATTTAATTGAGTGATACATTTTTTTTTTTTAAATAATTAGGCCTTACAAACTAGGAGCAGGACATAAAGGAGTATTTAAAGATTTCCAGCTTCTTTTTAACTAGGGGTAGCTCAACCATCACACATGAATTAAACAGAGCTGTTGCTATATAATTGACAATTGTGTAACACACAGTGGAAACAAAACCTCAGTCAAGATATCTTGGACTGAAGTGTTAAAGTCGCGAGGATCTATTGAGCGATTGTAGTGTTACAAAAAATATGCATCGGAGGCGTAAAATTCCGAAGCAATAGTGAGAGAAGTTTTAGCTCCGAAAAGTGTCTCAGAAATTGTTACAGTTTTAAACGATCCCACTAAGTGAAGTATAACAAGTGATGCCTCAAACCACAACAATGGGAAGATTTTCCTGATGTTTTGAGATCTTTTGATCCCTAAATCGGAATTCAAAATAAACTTCTAGATTTTATAGAAGAGAGCAGTGTCTTCTGCATTTCTGCAAAGCGAAGGGAGACTTAAATCCTTTCCAGAGTTTGTAGACGTGAAATGGGGTGAAATTCTTCGACATGCACTAACTAGGCTTACTTTAATACGAACAGTTGATAGAATACATATTTAATAAAGGAAACTACAGGACAGGGATTGAGGACATCGAACAGATTCAAGTATTTGGGGATAACAATGCACGCTAAAGAAGCCAGCTTTAATCCACCTCAGGCAGGATGACAGTGACTGTCAAAGGCAGGGACGCAAAACAAAATTTACAAGAAATATCTTCAAAAACGGCAATGTAACTTTTGCATATTACTGCCATTGAATATAATATGAACTAGTTTTGGAATATGTGCAACTCAGCTAAGCAAATGCAGGATTTACGTAAGCTAATATCCACCAATTTCAAAAAGCTTAGGGGTATCAAAATGCAATACAGCCACAGAGAAAATATGCGAAATGAAGTACCACCACCATACAAGAAGGGCCATAGAACACGAGAGAAACTTGGATTAAAGAAACTTGGGTCGAATTCTACAACAACGAGCCATGACCAGTCAAGACTGGATGAATACAAACAATGAGCTACAATGCAGTTTTCATCACATAAAACGATTCGTACATTGTGTGCGGATTATGTGACAAGAGTGAACGCTGCCATATTATATCATGCAAAAACGAACAAGGTTTCTCCAAGACCATACAATTAAGAGATAGGCGAGTTCAAGCACAACACTTGGAAACTCCTAAAGTTAATAAAATCTCTTTTATGTTTTCCTATTTGTACATGGTCTTTTAAATAGTAAATTTTAATAATGCACATTTTAACACTCTAAAATGCAGTTTCATTAAGAAACAATGTGGCTAATATCCTAACATACAAATATTTTTTATTCTGCTCGATAATAAGATTCTCTGCCCTTCCTTGTTCTTATGTAACTGATTGCGAGTGAACTTATTCGAAACCTTACAGCAAAGTAGTGATCGGGCGGATAGAGAGCAGGAGACATACAAAGAAGCTTGCTCGACATTGATGATCCTCAATGTGTGTACACAAGAATTCTTGAACTGGAAAAGTAAACAATTTGATGAGTTACTTCTATATGTCTTTCTCTTACCAACTTCGTTTATTTTTATATACGAGGGTGTGAAAATAAGTGACAGGAATTATGTTTTTTCCGCAGTAATTGCGCGCGCGCCAAAATTCACTAATCACGGTAAAAGAGGCCTGCTGTGAAATGCGCGACATTGTCTGCTGCGCGCGCTCATGAGTACCGCTACTACCTGATGAAGCGGAAGTTCCTCTCCCGGTCTTGCCACCCAACTGAAGTACAAACTGAAAAGACCTGCGGGCAGGACGGACTGACACCTGCAACGTTGAACCACCTTCCTTTCAGAGCAATGCTCTTCCTTACTAGGGTCTTCAGCATGTGCCTTACTCTAGGAAACTTCCCACAAAGGTGACCCGGATAGTGTGCATTTGGAAACATGGTAAGGTTCCGGCACTTCCCTCCAGCTACCGATCCATTAGCCTGCTACCCATCCTCTCGAAGGGTAGTTCTACATAGTTTTTTGCCAATACTGGCTGACATTCAAGCCTCACCGCTCCATTCATTTGAAATTTGTACTGGGCCCTCAACTGCCAGCAGCTGCTGAGGGTGGCGCAGGCTCCTGTCCTCGCGTTCCAAGACAGGTCAGGATGTCAGGATGTCTGGATGTCAAGAAGGCCTTTTCAACCCCCGGGTATGAACACACTTTTACATGCTTATCCAACTTGGCCTACACAGACAATTAATCAACAGCTTCTTACACCAGAGTTCCGTTAAAGTATTACTTGCATCTATACAAAATTACTCGCGTTCCAAGACAGGTCAGCGGTGCCTCTGGATGTCAAGAAAGCCTTCTCAACCACCGGGCATGAGAGACTTTTACATGCTCATCCAACTAGACAACAGCCAACTAATCAACACCATACCCAGTTTCTTACACCAGAGTTCCGTTAAAGTATTACTTGCATCTCCACAAAATTCCTGTGAGATGGAGTCCCCGAAAGCTCCGTTTTATTACCGACCCTGTTTAACGTTTTTACAGGAGACTTTCCTGCACTGCAGGGTGTCAACATGGTCTGGTTTGCTGATGACGTCCTGCTCTATAAAACAGAGAAAAGCATCCTGAGAGCCTTCAAGCAGATTAAAAGACACCTTTGTCTCGACCAGTACTGGTGCAGGTAGCGATGATGTCTGTTAGGTTGGGCAAAACGACGAAGTTCTGTTTACCAGACAGCTAAGTTACCCAATGTCACCTACCAGGGCCACCTACTTAGACGTCACTCTTCGATAAGAACCTAACTTTTCGTGAACACGTGCGCGGGACCATGAGCAGGCCTAAGGGAGAGGTGGCCGCCTAATTTCCTGTTCCGGCCTCCCCTGTGCTGGAAACTTAAAGCTCCATCTTCACAAGGCGCTAATGCACCCTCTGATGCTTTATACTTGTGCAATGTGGGGCATAGCAGCAGACTACTAGCTTCTCTGGTTACAGCAAATGCAGAATAGGGGACTCCAGTCCATCTAATGTCTGCCGTCATTTTCCAGTGAGGGTAATGCGTGACTGTGGCTCTTCCATATGTGGACGTAATTAGGCGCCGGGCTCAAAGTCTATACGCCAGATTGGCCTAACATGAAAACCCCCTTGTCAGATTTCCCACACGCTTGGATGTGAATACATGAATGGTAATTACTGGAGCTGGGCATTTGCCTACATTCTTCTATTTTTATGATTGAATATGTGTATATGTATAGTTTGATACTTACAAACCTACTACTACCTATAATTGCTTATTTTACTGTCTATGCCTTCGCGTAACTAAAGGATCTATAATTACTTTTATTTTTATTGTTGTAATATGAACACTTATCAAGGATTAGCCTATCGTATTTTCATTACCGTTTGTTCTTGGTGGTTATTTTATTTATCAATGAGATGTTAACCTAGTATTGCAATGGTTTCGCGATCTGAGCCAATAAGCCATAGCTGACAACATGCTTGAGGAAGTATGTAATGCCGGCATTGTTTCATGTAATAATAAAATAGTCGTTACTTAGCACATTACAGCGAACGGTAAGTGGTCAACCACAAAACACTATTGGTTTACGAACAGAAAATCAATTGTTTTAGTTTTAGCTCTCGCTTTTCTCATTAACACGTGGCTTTATTGTTCTCTATTTCCATATGGGCGAAATCAGAACACTGACCTAATAGGCTACACTCATTTCATTTCAAACGCAACAGTAGCCTGTTTAACAATACTAAACAGGCTCAATAAAATAATGATAATAATGATGATATAATAATAATAATAATAATTATAATGGTCACAAATCAGCGTGGGAGCATAAACTTATTTAAAACGGCTAATAGAGTTTACCATAAAAATACAGAGAAATATAAGAATGCAAATTTAAATAAATATTGTTTACACTTTCTATCCCATTAAGAGGATAGTACAATTTAGTAATTTTTGTACATGACATAAATTTCTATTCTCTTCTGTCATGTCAAGAAGTGTTGCTTAAGTGGTACTTCAATGCTTATACCTACCTACGTATTTTATATATTTTTTTAATTGTAATTGTTAGTGTCTCTGCGCCGAGCTCTAGTAATTGCACTGAGGAGACGTGCTTATTTTTATTGAAACAAACTGTTTGTGTATATTATATAAGAGGGGGAGTTACATGAAAACCTTCAAAATCGGAATACTCGCTATGACGCTCAACACAGAGATGGGAAGTGCACGGATTCACCTGGAAAGAAAATCATATGGTCGTGTGCGCCCCCACTCGTGGACCTCCTGGTGCAGTTCTTCATCGGAGGACCGAAATTGATTTCCTCCCATCGCCTCTTTGATTGGGATATGCGATATCTCCGAGCGAGGTCTGAGTGCGGCGGATGCAACAGTATCAACGTGGTCAGGAGAGGTGTAAAAGGTAATGGCAAAATCCAATTCTCATTCCGAATGCTCAACATTAATCCAGAGAATCAAATTCGTTTTTGTCAAAATATTTCAATTTGGGATTCTTAATATTTATTTTATACAAATTGTTTAAGATCTGGATCCCTATACAAACACACCAGCCGCTTATTAGTTTTCTGAACATGCTATTTATGGTCAGTGATGGTGGCAACTATTGCACAGGCAGTACGAGCCCGAGCATTATCATAGTGCATAATGACATTTGCAGTCTGACGTCCACGTCGTTTTCATCTAATTACAGGTCGAAGATGATTTTTCAAAAAATCGGAACATGACGCCCTGGAGACGCTGTCTCCCCTAAACGTTTACAGTCCGAGATAAAGCCTTGTCCATCCCAAAAGACAGCCATCATAACCTTCCCTACAGATGGCTGCGTTAAGAACGCCTTAGGTTTTGGTGACCAGGAATGGTGCCATTCTTTCTTTCTTTCCTTTTTTCTTTCTTTCTTTCGGTATGATGGTAGTGTATTGAGTTTTGTCTCCTGTAACGATTCCTGCGAGGAAGTGACCACCTTCTACATCAAAACGCCGAAAAATTCTTCACAAGTGTCAACGCGTTGCTCTTTCAGTTCTGGTGTGAGCTGCTGTGGCACTCCCCTTGTAGACATATTGCGAAACTTAGGCACACCATGAATAACATGATGTATTGAGGCATGGCTAATGTACAGATTTGCGCCATCTTATACACCATCACAATGTTCACTATGATGGCTTCAACTGCTGCAATTGACACTAGTGTCACATGGGGTGCCCGACATGGCCAGAGAGCCTCTGCCAAAGATGTCACGCCATTCCTGAACATTGTACCCCATGCGTTAGCTTGCTGTAATGATAAACATGCATCGCCATAATTTCATTCGCCGAAGAATTTCAATGGGTTTCGTACCTTCACTGTTCAGAAAACTTGTGACAGGGTTTTGGTTGTCTGCAATATGCCGCACCTGTTGTACACTGATGATCTATAATAGGCACGGGCATTTACTGGTTCGGAAATCACAAGTGGTTCTTAATCTTCTCCCATAGGACAAAAGATGTTATCGAAGTTCGGTGTGCGTGGCAGGTATATCACAGTGTATGACAAGACTATTAGCCAGCAGTGTTGGGCCGCGACAGAGTTCCTATTGGAAAGTCGTCATGGGAGATTCTAAACTTGTATATAAAGATATGGCCTTCCTTGCCAACAAATATGTTTCATGGTTGGGACTTAAGTCCTGTTGAAAGGAAGTAAATAAATAAAGTTTATTAACTAACTAGGAAGAAATATAATAATAAACATGTACCATATAAAAAAAACTTTGCTGTGCAGTTTCAACTGTGGGGGGACAGCTATATGATCCACAGCTGTATACTGTACCCTCTTTGCAATACCTTCAAAATGTAAATCAGAATAAGGAATTTTTAAGTACCTATACTGCCTTACCAGAAAATATACGGAATAAACGATTTGCCGGGAAATGATTTTGATCTTTTTGTAAAATCTATGCATATCGAACATGTAAGGGCAAAGTTGCCCGAGAAAAATGGTACGTTTTAACAATACTCTGCCACGGTAAACATGTACATCTATTTAAACTGTTATTCCTCATTTGCAAAATACATGTAATTAGGATTATTTACAGCTAAAATATTGGCTATACTTTCTTCTTTATATTTTTGTGAGCAAATGTTTTCACAAATATATTACGGCAAGTCAAAGCAGAGATGTCGCAGCTGAAAATACCTCTATCGTAGGTAACTCAGATTTTAACGAAACACCGGCAAAACTTAAACAAACGTAATTCAAATATAGTGTTGTTTGTATTACTGTATCTGATTTTTTTGACATCCTGAAGTCTACATTTTAATTCTTCCAGGATTCGGAATAATTTCTCGCGTAATTTCTCATGAAAGAGGGAAAAAAAGCAGCATTTAGAAATTAAGGTATAATTTGAGTTATATCAGCCATTGGATTTTTAGGGTTTGTAGTCGGAGCCTACCATATATTTGCCTTATTTCACAGGTGTAATCTAAACTGCAAATAAAAGAAATCAGTACTATTTATCTAAGAATTAGTAACGTTACTGCACTCATGGTCCGCCTGTTTCTCCATCTTGCGATTTTTTTTGTAGTGTTTAACGCCCGCTTTTACTGCTCTGGCACGGATGATACATGAAGATGGAGCCCCGGTGGAATGAGATGGCGTGGGAAACCGGAGAAAATCTGCCCCTGCGCTGCTTTGTCCACCACAAATCTCACATGCGGTCGCTTGGGATCGAACGGCCCGTCTAGGTGAGAGGCGAATAGTCTGACCACTCGGCCACGGCGCGGCCCATCTTGCGATTCGTTTCGAACTATTTGGTGTTAGCCAACTTGCGGGTTGGGTGTCAAGTGTTTCGGGGTTTGCCCATGCCTAGTCTATAAAGCCCTCTACAGACGGAGACATTTCTTGTACAAGAGATGACGTTATATAGCAAATAGCTCGTGCATGATCTTCTAAGCCGTGGCTTGGTATGCCATGATATTGCTTCCAAATTGCATACCGGTGAACGAGCTATATTCCTTACCATCTGGTAGTTATTCCGACGAGCATTGTCGGACTGTAGTTTGGAATTTATATACATGCTGATTTTAATGTACACCTAAAATTTAAGCAGTCGTTATAGAAAGTCAAAGTGGTAATACGACGATATTGCCTAAATGAATGAATGAATGAATGAATTAAAAAAAACAAAAACAAAAACGATATAGCAGAAAGAAAACAAAAACATACGGGATACTACATTTTCAGAGATAGTAAGTACTGTATAAGAATAAAATAAACGTGAAATTAGGTAACTGTATTCCTCTTCAGTAAATTATATTTAAGACGATAAGTAAACATTTTCTATCATCATTTGTTGTATATTTGAGTTAGATAAGTATATTAATATGTGCAAAACAGGATATTATGGACTATGCTTCCTGAAATAATTTATAAACAAACCTAAAATTACAATCGATTATTACTTAACATTCTTTATGTTCTAACACTTTTGCAAAATTCTTTTTTGCATCCTGTGGGGTCGTGTTTCAGTCTGAAATTACAGATTTGAAAAATTAACTTATCGAGATTTCGTTTTTGTTTATTTAGGACAAATTATAATATTGAATCTAATATTTTAGCGCTGCCTTCTAATACTAATAAAACATATACCAAATAGTTATAAGAATGAAATTAGTGTTCTCCTTACCTTTGTCAGATAAGAAGGGAAGGTAAATATTGAAGGAACTGTGTCAGGGTTTGGCATCATCTTGCCTTTATTCTCATGGACATTTTTTTTTCGCAAAATGCACTGAGCAGTATAGCCTATGATGTTTCGATGGCAAAAATTTGTTACGCTTCGGAGCAGCTGACGACTTACTCAATTATTCTAGTTTATGTATTAGGAACTTAAAATAAATTATCATTCGCTTAGTGACCAAGGAAACCCACGAAAATAAATCTGAATTAATTTGGAATAAAAATGTTACAATTTGTTCTTACCGATGGAAACTGATCTCGGAATCATTTTTCCGGTGGTTGGTACAGTTATGCAGCATAGAAGTGCACCATGTTAATTATTAAACCCTAATACCTTTAAACCACCTCACTTTTTAAGCCTTTTAATCGTACTGAACACACGGCAAAAGGCTCGTTTGCCCTTCACCTACCCATGCGCCAGAGGTTTCAATTAGCAACAGCACACCAGCGCCAGCGGTGAGTCTAGGTAATATAATTCCAAGGTCTTTGCTATGAACATAATATCGTCCGCAACAGCGGCTATCTACTGTGCTGCGGCATTTTGGTTGCAGAACACTGCAGCCCAACACTTTTTCTTTTCTCTATCAATTAAAATGCATATGTATTAGTATGTAGGTATGTATGTGCTTAAACGCGCGCACGCGGGTGTGTGTGTGGGGGGGGGGGCGGTGTAACTTGAAAACAAAAAAGTCTGTTAAATACATTTGATATTTAAGTTTAGTACCTTCTAAGGGTGCGAGAGCCAGATTTTCAGGAAAATCCCCTAACCCCAAACTACTCTTACGTAGAAGATTTTAGAAATGTTCTATCTTCTCAGAAATGGCTTTAACGATTTCGATTAAAATACCGTATTATAAGGATATTGACCTGGAAAATGAACCATGATCTTGAATTTTTTTGAGAATATCCTCTGAAGTCATCTTCATTCTGAATGACTTTTGCATTATGTGATAAGAGAGAAAAATTTAATACACAAAAAAATGTAGATTTCACTGAAACACGGTTTGTGTCATAGACATTTTTTGTAGAGGTAATCATTTCCGAGATATTCCTGTTATTGGTTTTAATTTCAAAATGATTATACTTTTCTCAAACGAGGGGGGGAGGGGCTCGTCATTCGTTTCATCGCCCTTCTTTTGGTTTACTTCTGGCCATGCAAAGAGAAACGAGTTTCATATCACATTGCAACTACATTTAAAATATTTGACTATCGCTTTAGCCTGATTATCCCCTTATTTCCCTTCTACTTACAAGGAGCTAAGTGATGTTATTTCTGCTCATGTTTATCTCGATTAGAATGAAATGTTTAGAAGAATAATCTTTTGTAAGAATAGTTTGTTTGCAGATGTGAATGGAACACATTACATTTTCAATTTCGTTTCTAAAACAGAACAGACCATAAATGTACTAATTATAGTGAACGATAGGCGAAGACGCTAACTTTACCTGGCGTTCATCTTCACACACACACACACACACACACACACACACACACACACACACACACAGAGCTGCTATCTTGCCTCTACAGTTCACAACGAATTCAAGTTCAAATGTTGTAAGTCAAGCTTTTTTTTTTTATCACTATGTGGCTGATGTATGTATAACAAACTGCAGAATTATATTAGCGACATTATTTGTGGTTTAAAAAACTTCATTGTAGGTATAATAATTTTAAATTTCAAGTAAGATTGTTACTATAGATCAATCGTTAATAACAGCTAAAATGAAAAAAAAAAAAAAAAAAAAAAAAAAAAAAAAAAAAAAGAAAAGAAAAGAGGAACTTTTAAGAAATAAATTCAAAGAACGGAATTACCAACATGAAAATTAACCAGAAGGTTTTACGCCTTTTCGCTGTCAGGCCAAGAAGGGCATTGATCCGAAAATAAGCAGCATTTTTGCTACAAATTTCAAAGGCAAATAGCGGGATGCGTCTTATATCGGCCACCTTAGCTTTTTACATACTCTTACTATTAAAAATCTATGCATATTTGCAACAATACAGCTAGCGTCTGGAACAAAAACTGTCCGCATTTTATTATGCAACACTGCACACTTTTGCCACGTTTTGGCGTTTACATTGTGTACATTGTTTCGTTAGCTTCTAAGCAGTTTAGTTCAGTTTTAGCGAGAAGGCTGTCCCTCCCCCTCCCCATTATATATGAACATTTTGCAGCGCAAAGCATCAAGGCAAGTTTTTCAGTGTAATTACGATATGTAACCTACATCTTGCAGTTGGTTGTTCTTATGGCAAAACCACAACCAACAGAAACGCCGGAAGAAATTTATAGACTGGAGAATCTAGTGTGGGTGTTGCGTTGCTTTAGAATGAATACGTTGGGGGAAAGGACGGAGGCAAAGAAGGAAAAAATAAGTTTCGACGAGAAAATCGTTCAGGGGACGAATGTGGTTCTTTATATTGCCAAGTTCCCCCCCCCCCTCTTTCCTAGAAGTCGCTCTCCTTGGTGTTATTGTTACATATTCCCAAGGTCGCGGGTTCAAACCTGGTGGAGGACAATGGATTTTTTAGGGCGTAAACATCCTTAGCATGGCTTCCTTCGGAAGTGAAGTAAAGACGTTGGTCCCGCGTCGTAGATTTACGGCACGTAAAAGAACCTCAAACCTGATAAAAAGGCCTCTGAGCAAAATTAATCGGTTTTTCACGCCCAATATAGAATGGGACGCTCAGAACCACAGCAGTTAAAGAGCGTCCATAAATAAGAACTCCATTTACATTTGTGTGGTGGTAGCGTGTCTGCCTCACATTCAAAAGGTCGTGAGTTCGAATCTCGCTTAGGGTGAGTTACTCGGATAAGGTTTTTTTTCGGGGGTTTCCCTTATCCTGAGAAGACGAATGTCGAATAACTCTTAAGCTCCATGGGCCTCGAGATCATTTGAGCATCATTTCACCAATTTCATTCATCGTCCGATATGACCAACCAGGTTAAAGGACGTTAAGCTAAAAAGAAACCCTTCATTTCCATTTTTATTCTCGAATTTTAAGGGCACAGCTTATAGGGGAGAGCGGCTTATTTTCGGGCCAATGCGCTGCATCCATACTAACATTTTCATATATATATATATATATATATATATATATATATCTTAGAGCTTTATGCATTAAAACCATAATCCACTGAAGCTTGCAAAGTACGAACTTTTTCTGTTAGCCAAATAATGCAACAGTTTCCAGTTTTCTTTAAAGTGATGTAAAAAGCATTAAATAGCACATATGAGCGAGCAATGTCTTTAGAATAACAACGAAACTTGGACATGCCGTGTTTTCTTGCTACACCTGATATAAAAGGGTTAACATTTGATATTTAAATTATTTCCAACCTGCAATTATAATTTGGATAATGGCCGTGAAACAAAGTTTGTGCCTCACAGCGCTGAAGGGAAGGCAGAGAGGAGAGCGAAGCGGGAAAGCACAACCAACAGTTGTTTGTTGGCCAGGAATATTATTATGACTCACACAGATCCTGGGGGACACACGTGTTTTTTCAGCAAGCTCCACTACATGGTCTAGACAATATGCACACTTGCGACAGAAATATACAGGTGATTCATGTTTTTTCTTCGCCAAATGTAATGACATTTCGATTACATGTTTGTAATTTATAGCAAAAAATTGTTTCAAGTGCGAATAGAATTGTTATAAGCACGAATGGTCAGAATGTCGAGTTATTTACCGACGGTTTTCCTGGGCTTCAATAGCAGCTCTCATTAAGGTGAGGATTCCTTGGCAGGGTGATCGAGGATTCGAGATCCCTCTTGAACACGGACCGATTTAACGCAAGACATAATGAAATGTGCTTTCAAATGCAGTGGCTAAATGTTTTGTTCTACTGTAAACCCTGCACGGATGTTAACAAGGGTTTATCATCCTAATGCTGTCGCTGATGGACCTGCAATTTTTACATTGAAAAGACATAGCAAACAAATCCACTGGTCTCTCGGTTTTACCTCCCGTAGGAACTTAATTTTTCTGAAAAAGAAAATAAATAATAAAATAAAACGTTTTAAGCTGTAACGACTATGCATGTCTTCCACTCAAGGATCAGTTGCCTGGTGGTAAGCTAGACGCTGATAATTAACTTCGCCCGCACCGAGGCATTACGTAACTGCGCGCAAGACTGAACCAAAGGAGACTTGCAATCTTATCTAGAGTTCATTTATTGAAGAAAACATCGGCGGTATGTAAGCTTCATTTTTACTTTATCTAGCATACATGTACGAGTATAATGTATATAGTAGGTACAAAAGGTATTGTATTCCATCCAAAACTTCGATCCCGATATTTCACAGGAAATGCATATTTTGAGAGCCTCTTAACAAAACAATTAGAATAAGGACCGCGCGCGCGTGTGGACAGCATAACTCAAAAACAAAAAGTCTATTACATATCAAACTTGGTGTTTAAGTTTGCTATCTTCCAAGGATGTGACACAAAGATTTTATGGTACATTCCCCCACCCCAAAACTAACATTTACATGGAACATTTTTCGAAGTGTTCGATTTTCTAAAAATGGCTAATGATTTTGATTAAAATGCAGTGTATAAAATATGTTTATATCGAAATTAAAATGCATATACTGAATTTCTTAGGAATAGCCCCTGAAGTCCTCTTCATTCAGAATGACTTTTGCATAACTGGTAACCCATAAGAGGAAGATAAAAATTTACAATACAAAAAATGTAGAGCTCATTAAAATACGGTTTATGCCATTTGTAGTTTTTTTCGTGTGGCGTTAAGCATTTCGGAGATATTCCCTGTTATTGCTTTCAATTGCAAAATACTTGAGACTTTTCTCGAATGGAAAGTCCTTGCCAATTTCATATCTTTATTTTATTGATGTCCATGGAAAGAGCCCAATTTCAGTGACAATCACACAGCAACACCTTTTGAAAGATTTAATAGTTGCTTTATTCTGGTGTATTCCCTAATTTCCCTTCTACTTATAAGGAACTAAGTAATATGCTAATTTCTAGTAACATTTATCTTGATTAGCAGGATGTAGATAAAGGAATAATCTTCCTTCTGTAAGAACAGTTTGTTAGTAGAACAGATGGAGGTCCTGTGATTGAAATACATCATATTTTTTTCCCAGTGATGGGTAGCTTAAAGAAAGAAAGAAAGAAAGAAAGAAAGAAAGAAAACTAAAGAGATAAAATTGCTCATTTTTGAAAATTCTCATTTAATATGTTTTAAACACTGATATATACAAGGAATTAAATGTTGGCCTATATTGGGCCTATGGGAGAGAAAGCCAAGACATGGGTCCTTTTATTTCTGATCTACTTTTACTAAAAGAAATTCCAACTCTATCTGAAACATCAATGTGACAATGTTCCCTTCTAAGTCATAACTGGACAAGGTTTCAGTTTTTTTTTTTTTTTTTTTTTTTGTAGCACAATGCAGATTATGCTTCCACCATGCCTAGTTCTTCAGACTTATTTAAACATTTACTTTGCTCATAGCAAAGATTTTAGAGAAGTTATGCCCCCTCTTTGTGGTCATTCTGCATGACCAAAGACCAGGTATGTGGAGCACTTGTGACCCTGTGGGTCATTGCATGCCCTGTGACCTTGAACCCCTTCCCTTTCTATTTGCTGTGTACAACACAATAGCTGTCTTCAATGTACAGCAGTGGTGGAACATGAGATGCATTCCACAATAGTTAGACTGAAATTTAGTGAAGAAAGTGCTCTTTCATATTTTGTAGTATAAAAAGATACTACAATGCTGTGTGTGTATGTACTCAGAATTTATTACCAAATTCAGCTTGTCGCAAACTGAGGTTACCATAGACAATACAAAAAATTGGATACAAACACATATTTGAAATTGTAAACAATACAAATAACTGTTAAATTTGGGACTGTATAAAACATAATTTAAAATAATGGTAATCCGCCAACATTTCTACACAGAAATGGGCCTTATCTAAAGAAAATTAGTTAACATGCCATAAAAAATGATGTTTAATATAGCTAGTGACCCTTGAATAGCACTAAAGGATACTGTTTTAATAAATGGTTATTTTAATTTATACTTTCTACAAAATTATAAAAAGAGCAAGGGGTAGTTCCCCTTGTTCCAATTAGTAAGCCAATGTCAACTGAAGCAAGATGGCATTTATTTATTGTAAAAACTATAAGTATTCAATATTACTTGTTCAGTTTTCCTGCAAGTTTATAAATGTTATGACATTTATTACTTCAATTTGACAAGAACTAGGAGATATGAATTCCAAATCTTTATTGTATTAATAATAATAAATGAAGCACTTAATTTTGGTTTTTCATTTACATCTATACCTTGTATCTTTATAAATAAGTATTTCCAGTTTTTTAAACTAAGAATTGCATTATGCCACTGCTCTAATAAAGAGGTACATGCATTGATTGCATTATGGTACCATCATCCTTCGAGTAATCCATGGGTCATCCATTCCTGTCATAGATGAACCAGGAGGGGCTAAAGCCCAAAGTTATATGTGAGAGATAGATAGATATGACAATTAATGCACTTAGTTTATGTTGCTGATTGCTTTGGTAAAATATAAACCAACTTATGCTTCTATTTTATTTACTTAAACCAGATGAGGATTTACTCATTTAGAGTTGATGAGTAAACTTAACATAGTGGTGGTTTATATCTCAAAAGATCTTCCACTAACTCTTGAAGAGAATTAAAGAGGTGAAATCATGCCAAATAGGTTGAATCAAATATGTGATATGGGTAATCAAGCCACTTAAATATTACCTTTAAAATGCATCTTTATTTAATACATTTTATTAGTTTCATCAAAATTTATATTAATATTTGCATCCAAAGTGTAATCTGTGGATCACTTATATGATGCTTAAGAATTCAAAAATGAAAATGCTCTATTACTGACTAAAGTTTGTTTTTTGATAATGTATGTTTCATGTCAGCCCTCCCTAAAGGAATCCTGTATCCACCTCTGCTTGCAACCTAAGTAGAACCAACCTTCCTAATATCTACAGTGCAAATTCTTAAGAAACAATCTTGGTAGTGTTGCTCATACATTTAAAATTTATATCATTACATCATTTTTGGCTCCTACAATGAAAGTATACAAAAAAAAACCTATCAGCCTGACAATCTTCAACAACATTTTATATTTAAGTATTTAATTACACCACAATTGTATGTTACATTTGGATAGGTTGAGTCAGACTGAAAAATTCAATGCCATAGTTGGGATTTGAACCAGGACCTCCTGGCCTCTAGCCAGTTGCTCCAACCACTGAACTACCAAGGGAACATGCCAGCATGGCATTAAATTTCTCAACTGACTCACATGTTTCCCAGTAAACCACAAGGTGATATAAAATTATTTTGAGATGACAAGCCCCAATGGTGACTTACAATGTCATAAGTACCTTAAGTCCCGCCCGCTTCATAGTTTGGCCCACTATTAGGTCAATTAGTATTAATTTAATTTTTTTTTTTTTTTTTTTCCATACAAGCGTGTGTAAGACAGGAGTTGGGTAGGTTGAGCCAGACTGAAAAATTACTTCTTTTCACTATTTCAAGACAATATAAATGCTGCACAGAACATTACTTTTTTAACACCCGGTATAATGAATAATTGTTTCAATTAGCAAGTTCTTGATGCTGAGACTACTTTTTGTGTAGTTTGCTTTGTTCTGTTCTAATAATTTTGGTTTTGCATGACTGTGTATGTAAATGATCTACAAACAGTTTCTGGGCATTATTACCCAACCCCATTTGCCTCATTTGCATCTGCACTAACTGTTTGTTCCAGCCTGAAGGCACAAAAAGCCAATAAGAGAAATTTTCTTGAATGCAGAATATAATTGTACTATTCTAAAAGTTAACATGCAGCAGTTTATCTTTGCTTCTGGAAAGCCTCTCAGGAATAGTGTTAAACCCACATGGAGTGAAACAATTTCTTTGCTTTCATTGATTGGAGCAGTGGAATGGGAAACTTCAGCAACACATTGTTTATTCTCTGAAGTCACTGATGTTTCTGCACCTATGAGCATGTCACTTCAGCCAATGAAAGCAAAGAAGTTATTTTACTCCATGGAGTTCACAATACCAGACATTTCCTAAAAGCAAAAGCTAGGTGTATGTTAAGATTTACAGTAGCAGAATAATACATCAAAACAATAGTGTGTTGCATAGGCTGCCCAATTTATAAGCAAATGTAAATGAAAAACATTCTGTACATGTTTAATATAGATACATACTGTCCCTTTTATGAATCATTTTATAATTTAGAATTGTGAATAATTTTATTACTCCAGTAGAAAACGTTAGTAATGCATTACAAATGGAACCAAACCTAATATAGAAAATTTGTGAAACTAATAATGATAGATTTACAAACACTTATATCATGTAAAAATGTGAGTCAACAGAAACAATTCACAAATATAGGATTAAAGCATTAAAGTTACCTGGAATTTTTGTTTTCGCTTATAATCTGAAAAAGGAATGTACAGTATGTTCTTTGCAAGTAGCAGCATTACAAAACATCATGGTTATTTTATTTGTCCATAAAAATACAATTTTAAATGTCCCATATCAGGCCAATAAGCTTCCAGTCTGTATATGAAAAATCCTGCAAGTATTACCTGGTAGTTTCAGTAGTAAGGAAAATAATCTGATTTTCTTTAGCATGCACCTTCCAAATGTGAAGGATATTTCGAACTAAAATTTCACATAGTACATTGGGAAACAAGGATATCTTTAAAACTTTTGAAAAATCATAATTAAAATGGTGTTACTTAATGTTTATTTCCACTAGCATAAACACAGCTTACAAACATGAGGGTACAAGCAAGAGAGAGAAAGAAAGTAAAACAGCATTGTGTCACTTTAATCCATACAGCCCTGCTTCTTAATATTTTTACACAGCTGAACCTGAGTCTCATTTGCAAAAAATTGGATGCAAGTAGAGAAGATAATTAAATACACTATAAAATCCTAAAATATGCAGGCATTCATGCACTATAAAACTATGAAACATACACAATCAATCCAAAAATACATTAAAATATGTATTTTCATTTTTGTTTGTGTTTTTAGTAATATGGAATGAAGATGCAACACACTGGTTGACTTTGTAATGTTTTATAAAGGACATCTGTCATTAAAAACCTTTGAAAATAGAATAGCAGTGCTTCTCTCTACTGTAACAATCTCAAAATAAGACATTCCCATCTGATCTAATAATATTCTTTCCTTTAAGCCACTATGCAAAGATTGCATTTTTAGTAGCTTTACTTGGAGGCACATTAGAACCACATTAACACACGCATACAAAATAAACACCTTAATTACTTAAGTTTACATATTCTAAAAAAAAGGTAGGTGAATTATTCAATTTTAGGAGAATCCAAAGTGCTGTTTACTAGAAAAGGTACTAGTACTAGAAAATAAGAGAGTGACAAAGTATTTACAACTCTCCAAAATTTGGATTCAAAGGAAAGGTTTGAAAGTTAATTGTAATATGTATCGGTTTTCCTACTCAGAATTATAACTAAAGAACTTTGTTTTCAATAACAACTTACTTCCCTTAAATGACATGCTTTTCAACCAAATTATGTCAGCACTTTCCATTAACCCTTTATATTTCCTCTTTACTGTTCTCAAAATATTCAATGGAATAAATAAATTTATGGTATGCAATCTGTAAAGGTTAGTCAGTAACATGCTGTAAAAGCAAACTTCTTTCTAATCCTGATTCCTGAAGATAAAATAAGAGATAAAAATTGAGAAACTTATAGGTCCATTCAAACCTTCAAATGTGTTCAAACTGAATATAATGTATATGCATAATTAAGATGATAATTCCTCAAATATGCAGTATGTAAGCTTTGACCCCCAAAACGGCCAAAACATGCAAATATATATGTAAAAGAACACATATTTGGAACAGGAAAGTAATGATGTAGATAGGCACTAAGTTTGAGGTAAGCCCTTTGGCCCTATAAAAACATTCATTTGTATCGAATTCTCATTGCTATGTTTAAGTACAGAATTTGGAAAAATGATGGTTAAAAATAAATTGTCACCAAATATATATATATATATATATATATATATATATATATATATATATATATATATATATATATATTTATATATTTAAGCTATGATATCCAGGTTGAGATATTTAAAATTTCTTAAAAGCTCATTTATAAAACTTGTTTATTTCTGCTACAAATGTGTCCAGAGAAATGTGTTTATATGTTGCATCATAGACTATGCACCAACACACAAATGCATCATCCTATTTTCTGTTTTCTAGCCTTTGTTAAGAAAAATGACACACACTGAGAAATCTAATCCCTGCACCAATATAATTTCTCTTTCTGAAACTATCAGAATAGTTCAGCTTCCTCCTGCCTATTGAGTGAAAAAGTATTATTTAACAAACCTCAATTTTGATTTTTAATGCAGCAAATTCTGTGTTGCTACACAATCAATAAAAGTTCTGACATTACAATAATACATCAAAATTTTGTTTCTTTAAAACACACTGCTTGGTACATGACATATGGCCAGTTTTATCTGATGATCATTTGTAATGTGCTAATTTTTATCTAAACAAAAGTACTTGTCTTTAGTGTTATATGAGATGGCAAGTGTTCAACTAATCAGTTGAGACCTCAAGAAATGCTAAGAGATACAAGATTACTTACTCATACGTGTGCCTTGTTTGCCTCATGTCTCAAAACTGAACATTTATTGGCCAACAACCTAGGAGCCAAGCTGTCTGAGCCTTCTTCACCACACATCCCTGGTGAGCCCCCACTCTCCCTCTCTCCCCTCTCATTCTACCCCACTTCTTTACTTGCTTGCTTCCTTCCAGTTGCTTGGTTTATTTCTAACAATCTCTTCCCTGGTTGCCTAACTACTCCTGGTTTGTGCTTACACCAGTTTCTGACAGAAATGTGAACATCTACAGGGAACTCAGATAGGCTGCTATTTACAGCTGTTCAGAAACAATGGAAATAAGTTGGGAAAAAGGTTATTACTATGCCTACAGGGAACTCAGATAGGCTGCTATTTACAGCTGTTCAGAAACAATGGAAATAAGTTGGGAAAAAGGTTATTACTATGCATGTGAATTCAAAATTATTTTGAAAATGACTAGGATTTTTTAATGTCAATTCATCCAGAAAATCATACTTAAACATGCCGATATAATCAATTTTGTATAAATTACTAAAGAATAGTTTTGTAGAATGATAGCTCGGGGCAGGGCCATGTTTATGATACTAGACACTTAGGCTGAACCTGTGATTCAGGCCCTATCAGAGTGTCTGTTATGCAATAACATGTGATGGGAAGTTTTTTAAATGTTAATCAGCAAGAATCAGAACCACATTTTAATGCAGTTTAAACAACAAAATCACATTTGGAATTTGCTGTTGGAGAAAATTAGTTAGTTTACCATCTGCAGAACATTTTACCATACTCCATTTAATTGATGAGAAAAAAAAAACAACTAAAAATCCTTAGGGTATTCAACACACAATTTATTAACAATGCTATGAAGAACTCACTATATCAAGAAAAGAAAAACACAAAATTAAGATACATGTTTATATTCACAAATATACAAACATTGGTATTTCAGTTTTGAAAACAATATATTTTAATTTTAAGTAAACCTTTTAGATAAATGCAATATAAAAATATCTTATGTGTACATCCACATGACTTTGTCTACTCTCTATATTTTATTAGTGAGTACACAATCTATTCTTAAAAAAGCTTATTTATTTTTCTATCCACTTTATTTTACTTGTTAAAAATCTTTGCTAAAATAACTACATTACACATTCACTATAGATACAAATAGAATCATGATAGTCAAATATTTAAAATCTAAATGCTATATACCAGCCTTAAAATTCCACACACTTTCCAGACAATTGAAAGAAACAGTTGAAAATCAACAGAATTTAAGAGAGTGACAAAGTACTGAACAATTTGAAGAATTAATCATGGTTGCTTTGAAAATGGTTTATTCCTCCTCCCTAAAAAGAAACCTTATCTGGAATAAATTATATGTTTTAAAGTGGTCAACATTTGTGTAGAATGTTCTTGTCTATTGCTTAACTTATACCAGTTACACAAGATACCATTCAATGAAGTGGACCTCACAGGCTATTCCCAGGAAATTTGAGATATACATACATTTTGTCATGTTAACATATTTAATATAATTTGGTATTTTAATCATAATATTAGGGCCATTTTTAGAAAACTAAATTTTACTTATTTTTAATTCGAATATCACCTTTCCAAACAATTAGACTTAAAGTGAAAATTTCAAATAAACCTAGTGGTTTATTGGCACCAACACTTCATAGTAAGAAATTGCTTATATCTTCATAACTTAAAAGGAAGCATTATCACATTGAGGTTACAGATCGAGCTGGGTTATTTTGTAGTGAAAGTATATTGAAAATAAAAATACCAGTGACTTAGCTTTCTCTCCCATAGGCTCAAGTTTGACAAAAAGAAAAAAAAGTACAAATTAGAAAGATTTACTAATAATAGTTAATTTGTTGCATACAGGTGGTCCATTGTTATATCCCTATTTTGATTTCTCTATCATTCACTCATTAACAATGTTACATGATTGCTTTCAATTCTTTTATATACTATGATCCTTGCCATTTCATATTTCAATGTAGGCATCAGCATTAGTAGAGGTTGGGGTTTGCAAAATTCCTTACAGACTGTTGCAACATATTGTTTGGTACCAGTGCACACTCTTCCCTAATGACTGCTTCCAAAGTATCCAAGTTGAACAATATTTTGGCATACACTTTCTTTCATATATCCCCAGATGGTGTTAATTCTGGACTTCTCAGTGGCCACTTAACATTTCTATGATGTCCATGGCCTGAAAAAGCATTATCAAGCCATTCTCGCAAAATCAATGCAATATGGGGAGGTGCCCCATCATATATAGAGTGCACATTATCCACATTGTCCCAAGTTAAAACAATGGGATAAAGAAAAGTTTGTAGCACATACACATACCACTGTGCATCCATTGTTTCACGAAGAATGTAAAGACTGCTAAGAGTATCTTTATAAATACCACACCACACAGTTAACAAAGGACTTTACTGCAATTTTTCAATTAGGACTGATGTTACTGGCACCCCAGTAATGGCAGTTATGGTGAATTAAGAACCCACCCACATGGAACATGGCCTTGTCTGACTACAGAATGTGGATATCTGGTTTTTCTTCCATCCATGGTAATGTGGATTCAGGAAACTCCATTCTATCATAGACTTCCACTGACAAACAAATGTGGTTTCTATGGTCTCTGGTTGATCTCCCTCATTATCCATTGGACCAAACCATAAGATAAACCACATTCCCTATGATGAAGTCTCAGGGACTTCTTGCAAATGCCGCAGCAACATTGGATTTGGGTGTCCAACACCCTTGGGGAGAGTAACAAACCTGTTTGCAACAAATTTGCAAGCAGTCTCTTTATTGTTTTTACATCCACAGTTGTGTGTCTCCCCCTCTCCAGTCTCCACCATCTTTGCACCATTACAGGTGACTGCCATACTTCCATTCTAGCTGCCATCCAAACACGGTCAGAAATATGTAGTCTATGTGCCATCTTCGCTTAATTCTTGTTTTTTTTGTAGTGTTTAATGCCCGCTTTAACTACTTATGGTACCGCAGGCGGTGACACTGATGATACATGAATGATGGTGGAGCACCGGTGGAATGCGATGGTGGGGGAAACCAGAGTACCCGGAGAAAACCCGCCCCAGCGCCGCTTTGTCCACCACAAATCTCACATGCGGTCGCTTGGGATTGAACCCCGGCCGTCTAGGTGAGAGTCGAGAGGTCTAACCACTCGGCCACGGCGCAGCCTAATTCTTGGTTAGAGCAGCAATAAACAACCAATGCGTAACAATTACATAATGTCACGCAATGGCACAGAATAGAGTATAATCTAATGGTAGAGTTATTGATCTTACTCTGTTTCTGATAGAATAACAGGAAAATAAAAATATGAATATAATAGTGGATCACCCTGTATATTGGTATTTAAAAAGTACTATATGTGAGAATATACAAAAATGTGTAATTTCTCTCTCTTCAGTTTTCCTTTTTCTGGTGGCTCCCATCAGCTTAACTAGGAAAAATATAAAACATAATTGCAGCCGATTTTGTCTTTACAACATAAAGTCTTGCTTGTAAGTTATTTTATGTGGTCTTGCTTGCAGATACTTTTAGCCTCAGTTCAGACAAATTTCATTACTGGTGCCTTGCCTAGTACAGGCTGTTGATCTTTGGGCAGAAGACACACATAAAGACAGCTGCTGCAACTTAAAACTTTACACATTTTTTCTGCCAATTAGGGACCCAATGGAAGAGAAAGCTGAGATTCAGGTATTTTTATTTTCAATCATCTTTCACTACAAAAAATCCCTTAATAAAAAAAAAAAAAAAAAAAATGACCTGTTATTTATGGACGCTCTTTAACTGCTTTGGTTCTCAGCATCCCATTCTATATTGGAGGCCTCTCTTATCAGGCTTGAGGTTATTTTACGTGCCGTAAATCTACGACACGGGACCCACAGCTTTACTTCCCTTCTGAAGGAAGCCATGCTAAGGATTTTTACGCCCGAAAAAATCCATCATCCTCTGCCGGGTTTGAACCCGCGACCTTGGGTATATGAAGTTAGCACGGTAACCATTACACCACGGAGGGCGACTACAAAAGATCCCTGCAGTAAAAAAATCCCTGCAGTGTTACAATGGCACCTTGCTAATTATCTTAAAATATCACTTTCGATGCTGAGCAAAGCCAAAACTTTGAACCTGTGTTCTAACATGGATATTCGAGGCCTTAGCTTGGCCTGGTTTTGATCAATTCAATTCTGTTTAGAGAATTTATGACAAAGTGGAAACAAATAACTCAATAGGATTGTGAGGAAATTTAGAAAAGGATAAAAAGTAAAGAGAAACAAGAGATATGGTTAAGATTTGGGAATTAAAAGTTCCTTGACATTTTAGAGGATAACAACAAAAGAATGGGGCAGGGGGAAGTATGTTAACAGTTGTAGCAAGATGTAATGTTAACAGCAGCATTATATCTTAAGGATTTAAAAACAACAGTGTAGTATCAATAAACAACCGGACTGATTTTGTAATTAACACACAATTGCTTTATTTCATTCCAATTTACTTACAAACTTTTGAAGTGTTCTCCCTCTGATGAAATACAACTATTCCAACGATTTACCCATTGTTCAAAACACTCACTAAACATTTTTTTTTTTTGACAGCCTGTTCCATATAACCATGGCAACACTGTTCAACACCTTATAACTTTGAAAATTGTGACCATGAAGCTCCTTTTTCACTTTAGGGTAAAGATGAAAATGGCAAGGTGCGAGATCCAGAGAATATGGAGGATGAGGCATGATCTCAATGCCCAATTCTTTGATGACATCTTGAGTTGTATGTGCTCGATGAGCCGGTGCATTGTTTTGGTGCAAGAGCCATCCTGCCCTGGCAAGATCTGGTAGCTTCTCAGCAATTTTGCTCTTCAGCACATCATAATAGAAAGCAGCCACTACTGTGCACTGATTAGTTACAACATGGTCATACAGAATGCCCTGTTTGTCGAAGAATATGAGGTGCATGACCTTTCCTGCACTTTTCTGAGCTTTTGCTTTCTTAGGCCTAGGGCTTGATGGATGTTTCCAATGCAAAATCTCCTGTTTTGATAAGGGGTCATAGTGATGGAACCAACTCTCATCACAAGTGATGACCCTACTAAGAAAATCTGGCTCCCATCGGAACCTTCCAAGCTATTGTTGACACGTCATGGCACGGTGAACCTTCTCTTCGTCCTTCAGCACATGAGGTATCCATTTCACTGCAACTCTTCGATAGCCACGAATATTGCGAATTAGGTCTTCTACAGACAGATTCATTATTTCTGCAACCTTCACAATTGTTATGCAATGATCTTTTTGCACAATTGCATCAATTGTGTTGATGTTGAATTCAGTTTTTGTGTGCGGAGAATCTTGAACATCTTCATAACTTTCTTTGAAACATTTGTGTCACTCAAAGACTTGTGTTCTACCTAAAGCATGGCCTTTATGTGCTTGCTGCACCGTTTCTAAGGATTCAGTTGGAGTTTTGTCTAGAAGAACACAAAACTTTATCGATGCATGTTGCCGATATTTCAGCAACACAATGCTGGATACAGTAAACATCATCTGCTGTATCCTGGTCTAACTCCCAGCTGAATCATTCTGCATGACTGGCATTCACAGCACTGCTAAACGAATGTTTCATCTTTTCACAGCTAGCAGCCATAGCGCTCCAGCGCAGTTTATTTAAATACAATTAATTCAATCCAGTTATTTATTGATGCACCCTTGTATATGCTATGCGAGAGGAATGTTTCATTATTTGGTGCAGTGCAAAAGAACAAGCAATTGAAGAAAGAGTATTTGAGATCCAAAACTGAATAAAATGGTTGCAGCCAAAGGGGGAAAAAATATTGTGACAGTGCCATCTGTGTGTTGTCGCTCTTAGGTTTGCTTTGCTATGTGAGTCAGTGCAATTGGGGACCTGGAAGTGCTGTGCGCCAGTAACCAGAGACTTTGGAATGTGACATGTCAGAATTCTTTCAGAAGCTTTGGCTTCCACAAAGCTTCCAGAATATTTTTGATGTCACTTTCTAGCTATAAAAGAAGGAAGAGTAGCAAGCCAGTGAGTGTAGTGAGGAGTTGTGAGTGACTGGAATGTTAGCATGAAGTGGCATGCTGCCACATAAGAAAACCGTCAACTGTCTACATGTCAGTGTCGGGAGTGTTTGCAGCAGTGAATTTATTTGTAACCAAATTTTGAGTCAAGAAAGACATTTGTTACCCTGGTGTCAGGAATGGGATTTTTATGGAGGAGATGATGAAAAATCGGCTGAAATAAAGAAGATGGGCACAAAATTAGAAACTACAGTGGAGAAAATAAACAAATTGGAATCCAGCATGGAGAAGATGCATAAGAAAATGAAATCTGGAATGGAAGAAATGAAATTCGAAATGGAGAAGATCATAGGTTAAAAATGGAGGTGGCCAAGACAACAGCTGCACCTACCTTGAAAAACTAGGAGTATTTGCTATGATAGGAAGAGAGAAGCAACCCAGAGATGATCTTTAGGTGGTGAATGCTGGAGGTGTGGTGAACTTGGTCATCCAGTGAAGGACTTGTCCACCAAAATGGCAAGCAGGTGGAAAATAAGTTAAGGACTGGCATGGCGAGGTGCATGTCATGCACATTGGGCCCATCTTCCTACCCCCTCGAGTGATGCTACATACCTTGTGTAGAAGAATAGATGACAGCCTCATCGCAGATGGTTGGATGCAGGGAAAGCTGTGCCAGATACTCATAGACACAGATGACTGTGACTAATCAGACCTGATATGGTGAAGGGCTTGCTGGCATGACTACCCAGTTGGCCCTACCAACTAGTGATCTTGCCTGTGGAAAAGAAGCCCTGCAGGAAGTGACAATGGGATGACACTGTGAGCCTATGGGTGTTTATCTTGAGTGTGGCTGAGGATGTGATACTGGGATTATATGCCTCAGCAGCCACGAGGCGATGGTTGACATTGGCCAGAGAGTTTTGTGACTTGGCCAAGATGAGATGTTGTTTCAGAGCCCACATGAACATCCCGGGATCTGCAAAGTCATCCTGAAGGACGATATAGTTGTGTATTATGCCTGAAAGAAGTGAGATGCTGGTAAAGTTGCACCTGGAGGGTCAATGGTCAAGGAATCTGGTATTGGACAGACAGACATCACTGCATGGATGTGTTGCCCAAACATTGTTGCCTTGCTGGGAGAAAATACCCATCAGGCTGCTGAACCAGATTGACACCAAGCAGGACATAGTTAGGAGAATATGAGCCAGCTGTGAGCAGGATCCAGGTCCTGGCTGAAATACTTGCTGAAGAGTGCCACCGACCATCTGAACATTTCACAACTGGAAAGGGTCCATTGTCTTACTTAGCCAATGCATGTCTTCAAGGAATAGCGATTATGGTCGCAATGACTGAGTACTCAACAACAACAACAACAACACTGAAAATGCCCAACCTATCTGGCAACCACCAAGATGTGTTCTTCTGGAGAAGTAAGCACAGGTACGGGACATGTTGGAGGACATGGAATCTAGAGGAATTATTGAAGAGTTCGACAGCCCATGGTGCTCCCCTGCAGTCTTGGTGAAGATGCTCTTAGAGCTATGCTTCTGCATGGACTACAGGAAGCTAAATGCTGTTAACAAAAAGGATTGTTCCCCCTTACCCCAGATTGATGACAGCCTGCAAATACTTTCTGGCACCCAGTGGTATTCGACTTTGGACTTGAAATGAGGTTACTGGCAAGTGATATTAGATACAAGAAGACTGCATTCTTGACTGGCCAAGGGTTTGGCAGTTTACAGTAATGCCCATTGGTCTCTGCAATGAGTCCGCCACCTTCCAGTGACTCATGCAATCAGTGATAAGAGGGCTGACCTATGATGCCTGCTTGCTCTATTTGGATGACATCATCATGGACATTATCTTTGAAGAATGTCTCAAGAATTGAACCAAGATACTGCAAGACTGTAGGCAGCTAACTTGAAGCTGAATGCTAAGAACTGAAAACTCTCCTGCAAGAAAATGAACCACAGGGCCATATAGTCTCACCATCTGGTGTAGTCACAGACAAATAGAAGGCTCAGGCAGTGAGAGACTGGCCTCGCCCAAAAGACAAATAAGAGCTGCGAAGTTTACTATGCAGCTACTGCTGCCGGTTTCTCCAACATCACAAAATCCCTCTTATATGATGGAAGAGCACCAGCCTTACATGTGATCAGAAGAGGCAGAGAGCACATTCCAGGCGCTAAAGTTCCTATTTTAGGATTTCCACAACCTGGTGGAGACTTTATTAAGGACATTCTTGTCAGCAACACCAGCAATGGTGGCACTCTCTCCCACGTCCAGGATGGCCAGGATGCCTACTGTAACAAGATGCTCTCCAAAGCATAGAAGAACTACTGCATTACTTGGTGAGAACTCCTGGCAGTAATCAAGGCCCTGGAGTATTTACACAAGTACACGTGTGGTCAGCCATTCTCCCTGAGGACTAACTACTAGTCTCACCTGGTTGTTAAGTTTCAAGAACTTGGAGGACCAAACAGCCCTTTGGGTCCAGAGGCTGCAAGAGTACAACTTTACATCAGGACATCAGAAAGGAAGGAGCCACTCCAAAGCAGATACCATGTCCAGACAGCCCTGTCCAGAAGAGTGTGACCATTACTGCACTAAGGTTGAAAAAAAAGTGTGTGCCACAGCTGTCTGTGTTATTTCAGTAGTGTCTGCAGCTGGATGGGATAGTGTGGGGCTGAGGAGGGAGCAACTGGCGGATGCTGACTTGGGGCCACTCTTTGGAGAATTAGAGGCAGGGACTAGACCAAACTGGGAGGACATAGCACCCAGAAGTAGTGTGTACAAGTCCTACTGAGCCCAGTGGGTCTCATTGAAGATGAAGAACGAGGTACTCTTAGAATATGGGAGCCACCTGATGGGAAGACCCAGAGAGAGCAGCTGATCTTCCCTTGGAGTAAATTTGTGGAAGACCCGTAGGAAGTATGACTTTGGAAGGACATTTGGGACTCAACTGAACCAGTGAAAAGCTCCGATAATGGTATTACTGGCTGAGACCATGGGCAGATGCTGAGAGGTGCCACCACCAAAATCATGTGAGAGCATCAAATTGGTCACAGACAAGGAGCTGGAGTCACATGCAGCAGTAAAATGCAGGAGCATCCTATGAATGAATAGCCATTGACATTGCTGGGCCATTCCTTCTGTCAGACATGGGCAACAAGTATCTGTTGGTTGCCATGATTGCTTCAAGTGGATAGAGGTGTATGCCATCCTTAACCAGGAGGCCAAGACCATTGTAAACTGCCTTGTGGAAGAACGGTTTTTCATTATGGGTTACCAATGGAGCTACACAGTGATCAGGGACCAACTGAGTCCAACCTCATGAGGGAAACATTGGAGCGAATCAGAGTGCACAAGATATGCACAACATCTCTTCACCCAGTCAGATGGCATGGTTGATTGGTAAATCAAGACTCTAGAACATTTGAGGAGGATTGTGGCCAATCACCAGAGAAACTGGGATGTGAGGGTGCCACTTTTCTTGCTACCCCACCACTCTTCAACCCACTACACCACCAGGTTGACACCAATCAGTTTGGTATTTGACAGGGAGCTGCATCTACCATTCGACTTGATGTTTTGAAGGTCTCTTGGGGCAGAACAGCCAGTAGTAAACTACATGGAAATCTCATAATTAAACTTCATGACATACATGAGATGGCTCACAGGTAGCAAGTGATCAAATGAGGATCCATTACAACTGGAAGCCAACAGTAGAAGTTTACAGCAAAGTGATCTGGTGCAGCTATATTGCCCTATCCAGATCCAGGGATGCTGCCCCAAGCTTCAACAACATGGCATGGACCTTGTGGCAAAGAGGATAAATAATGTCATTTACTGCATCCAGAGGCTACCCTGAGGGAAGAAACTGTCTAGCCAGCTAGAGGAGGGAGCAGTGAGACAGGCCATACATGTGCTGCTGATCTCAGGTTTGCCTTGATATGCGAGTTGACACAGTTGGAGACCTTGGAATGTGTAACAACACAGGAAAAGCGGGATGCCAGTGACTGGAGACTTCGGAATGCAACACATCTGGATTCTTCCAGAAGCTCAAACAATGTTACTACTAGTTGAGACTATGAGCAGATGCTGAGAGGTGGTGTCAACAATGGCATGTGTGTGCACAAGTTGCAGCTCACAGACCAAGAGCCTGCCTGGATTCTTTCAGAAGCTTTAGCTGCCAGAAGCTTCCAGACATGTCATGTTCCGAAAACTCCAGTTACCGGCATGCCACACTACCTATGTTGTTGCACATTCTATGATCTCCAACTATGCACACTCATACACCATGCTGAACCCAAGAGCAGCAGCACATGGATGGCACTCTCACAACTTGATTAGGGTTACTATTTAAGAGTAGTAAAAGAGAAGTGTATCAGGAAAGTGAAGATAGGAAAAGAGAGAAAACAGCCAAAATAAGTAGCGGCATAAAAATGGGTCTGTGGCCATCTGCAATTTGCTTAAAAAACAAAAAGCCCCGTATACTTTTCTTAATTCATGAGATTATGGATAGCTGCCAAGATACGAATTGTAATATTTGGAGACTTACAAGGAAATTTTAGCCAACATTTTAATGCAGAGGAGTATTTCATATATGTACCATGCAGAAAAGTATGAAGTTGTAAGGTATACTTATTCATAATGAATGTGTCACCAACTCATGGCATACTACCATACCATTTAACTGACAGAGATCAAATAATAAATACACACACCATTAGCTGTGAACTTTGGAACCAACGTAGTGATAGGTGTAGCAACTGATGCCCATTCTAAGATCTGTGCAATCATTCTAGTCTAATTTCCAAATTTTTCCATTGTGTTAATAAGAGTTTGGTGTAATTTAAGAATATACTTATGAAGAGTTTTATAATCTGAACAAAACTGACACATTTTTGTGGAATGTTAAAGTGTTAGAAAAATTGGCTTGAAAGGATTAAATCCAAATGAGGTGCTTTAAAATTACTTAGAAATCATGTTTTCCGAGATTTTGTGAGGCTTTAAATAACGGGCAAGTCTGCAATGCTGGCCCTCCAGGGCTGTTATTTATGCCCTGAAAATATGGTTCTAACTCATGTAAGTGGTAAGGGGGGCCGTGGCCCAGTTTTAAAAAACGTGTAAGATTTTTCTTACCTTTTGTAGTGAATGAAATGCATATTTTTAATTTATCCAGAATATCCTGAAAGTAACACACTGAATCATGAATTTACAAAAAAAAAAAAAACATGGTCAAATTTGACAAAATGACACAAGTCAATTCCTACATAAACGGCCTAACACTCCATGCCAATTTTGCATTTAAATTATTTATAGAGAAAATTACTGAATTCTGTCATTCTGCTTTGCTTTATAAGCACTAAATAGTGATGTATCCATCTTAAGTTAAATTATACACGTTGTACCTGGGTTATTTTTTTCTCTCATTGCCTTGATGGAGCATTTTAGTTTTCATTTCTGAAGAATCTGGAACATTTTTTTTTTTTTTAAATATTTTCATACCTGCCTTTATTACTATGGCACCGCAGGCGATGACACTGATGATACCTGGGATGAAGATGGAGCATGGTGGAATGCGATGGTAGGGGGCAACCAGAGAACCCAGAGAAAGCTCACCCCTGCACAGCTTTGTCCACCACAAATCCCATAGGTGGTCACCTAGGAGCGAAACTTGGTGAGAGGCAAGTGGTCTAACCACTTGGCCATGGCACGGCTTAAAAGTTGGAACAAGTTTGAAATTTTCTTTCTAATACTTAAGAGCAGGCATAGACAAAATTGGCTCAAAAGAACCACTCTTATAAATCACATTCTTGCCACATACCACTGGCCATCCCTCCCATTCACCACTCTTCAGTTTTATCTTTGCTTTTGACACAAGTATTTAGTTACAATTTCAAAAGGTACAACATGAAAGCTAAACATTTAGAAACTACAGCTAGAATATTTCCCACTACATATAAAATAGTTGAGCAGAACAGGCCATTCACTGAGTTTCCTTTTATGTCCAACTACAAGAATTGAATGGTTTAAATATGGGTAAGGTATTGCATTCTTTTTCAGTTGTGCTAATATTCTTTACCATATTACAAAAGAAATGAGGGGAAATACTGCTGAAACTAGAGTGAGTCGAAAAATCAGTTTTAGTTCTTATGCTTAAGGTACACTCTTTACAAAGATGTGTCCATTTTCTTTCTTTTTGCTTCTTTGTTTGCAATTTAGTTGAACTTTATTACAGATTTATTAAGAGCACTGTTTTAAATAATTTGAGAAGTCATGGTATGAATTATGGGTTCTTGAGAAACTGTTTTTCAATTGCTTGTGATGGTGCATCTGTCATGCTGGGAAGAAGGGCAGGAGTTGCAACTGAACTAAAACAATTTCCAAATTTGGTAACATGGTATTGCTGTAATCATCAGTTAGAAATACCAGTTAGTGATACAAGTCAGGAAGTAAAAGGTGTTAATCACTTTCAACCATTTTTTTTTTTTTTTTATAAATTGCATTCCCCTTATAGCGTCTTGTCAAAAAATCCAAAAAGAACTAATGGAATGTTCAGCTACATTAGACAAGAAAGTAAACCAAATTCACTATAAGGTTGTTTTCATCTAGCCTAAGGACTGCTCAGGATATGTGGGATAATTACTCAGCATTGGCAACTTACTTTACTTTTACACAGCTGATAAATCACAAATTCATTGGAAAGGACAAAGTATGAAGGATTATTCAGGCTTCTTACATCATTTCAGTTTGTAATGAACCTGGGTATCATGAGTGATGCAATATCAGATATGCCTATAGGAACAGGATACAACATTGGCCGATGGTAACAGTGACATCCAAAGAAAAATATGAGTGTTAAGGATATGTGTAATTACCAGGAGAATAAAGGTTCACTATAAGCCATCAGTTAACAAAAATTTCAGAAATAAACCAACCATAGCTCTTAAGAAGTTTTACAACAAATCTCAACAATAGGTTGATTCAAAACAAATACAGACATGAAACAATGAAGATGTCAAACAAAAAAGATCTCATGCAGGATGTTCAAGTGCTACTCCCTCTGTCCCATAATAATTGTCACACACACCAAAATAGCATTACAGTAATAATAATTACTGACAAACGGAATATTCAGGATTTTCATGCACGCAGAGATGCACAGTAGATCAGTGAGCATGATTGTGAAGAGTAATCGCATGACCTTATTGCGATGATCAACAAACACTGCCAAGATGATTGCCAACATTGATTTCTGTAACACTGGTATGGCACTGTATGCAATCCAGTGAAGCAAAGCATCTCGGATGAAAGGCAACATCAGTCCAAAGAATCAGTAACTTGCTCTACAATGGCTACAGCACCTGCCACTGCAAAAGCAACAGAATGTTCATACAATTGCAGTGGTGCTAAATGTCTCAGAGTACCCTATATAAGCTTGTGAAGGTGAAAGAATTGAGAGTCCATATACATGCACTGAAGCCGTTATAGGCCAATTACAACAAAAGAGAACGTCTACAATTTGCCATATCAATGCTGGATCCTGCCACCATTGAGCTCCTTGAAAACAAAAATCCAAAGTTTAGCATGATGATGGAGACCATTCATGTGGATGAAAATGATTCTACCTCATGGAGGGTCAGAAAATGTACCTACTGCTAGACAAATCTGACCCACAGTGAACATGCAAAAGCAAATCATTACTGGTCACAATCAGTGATTTGATGGTAAATTAAGCATTTGGCCATTCATCAGCAAGGAGCCCACCAAGAGGAGCTGCAGGAATCATCTTGCTGTTACAATGGCCACCACATCATTAGCTGTCAGCCAAAGACATTTACTGGGACATGCTCATGAACAAATAAATCCCAGCAATAGGTGCTGTGTGGAATGCATGCAAGGAGAATTCAGGTGTCCATTCTTCAGGACAATGCGTGTCTACATATCGTTCCCAAAGACTGCACCTGGCTGGATGCTACAGCAGTATCCATGGATCTCAAAACCAACCTTTAAACAGCTTGGATATGTTTTAGATGTGGGGTTCTTCCAGACAATTCAGTCTCTCCAGCATCAGGTGGCTCCACAAACTATTGAGGAGTTGATCACTGCTGTTGAAATAGCTTTCTCTAACCTGACATGTGACAAGCTCAATGTCTTTTGCACTTTGCAGTCCTGTCTTATTCAAATGATACAAATGTTTGGTAGGAACAACTACAAGATTCCCAATATGCAAAATGCACACTTGCACTACTGCAATGTCCTGTCATCTCACTTGGAGTATCCTCAATACATTTACAATGAGGCTTCATCAGCACTGCAGCAGTAGATCTGTTGGGGCAAGGCAAGCTGTAGGATTGTCAGCCTTCGCACACTAACATACATTCTACACTATGGTAGGTGATTTGGTTTGTTTTGTTTTCAGTTTGTACTGATTCTGGAACAATAATGTGTGAATCATTCCCTTGTTTCATATATGTCCTACGTATTTGTAACCACCATTGTATCAGTATGCAGATCAGACAATTAATATGGGACAAAAGAGATACATGTTCAGACAATTAATGTGGGACACCTGTGTAACGTACAATTATTCTGGGACAGAGGGCGTATTTACAAAGAATTGGCCAATAGATGTAAACATTAGGTATGGCAAAGACAATATTACAAACCTGTATGATTTGTTTCAGTTTCCATAAAAAAACAAGTTACATAAATGCCTTTTGAAACCTAGAGAGTTGAGTTCTCCTCTTCAAGCTTGTAAGAACTTGAAAGAACTTTTAGCTCAATGAATATCATCAGGGCCGACAGAATGAACTTGCCAAACAAGCTAGTACTATTATATTTCTTGAGATGTGTGGGCCCATGTCTAAATGAGTTTAATCCAGAGTCATACATGAAGTCTTGCTTGTGGGCAGGAAGGAGATTATCAGATAATACAGCTTGCAGGAAACAGTGCCAAATGCAGAGCTTCCTGAATATCATACTCTATGGAAACTACTACATTAAAGGTGAGTTTCCATAATTATTTTTTCCAACTAAAACACTGCCTTCAAGTACATAATTGTAATTATCAGCTCTGCCAGAAATTATGATACAGGATAAAAGTGCTTGCTGATTTGTAGCAAAATGAGACACTTAAGGATGAAGAGAAAAGAGCATTGTCTGGCTCAAAACTAAATTAGTAATTTGCTGTTTTGCTTTTAGTCATATCATCAATTTTTAAGTCTCCCCATTTTTGTACCTTTTTTTTTTTGTATTGCTCAACCCTCCCAATGATTTATTACTACACATAGGGTTCTCATTTTCAGGTAAGAGATATTCTAGTACCTTGCTAATTCATGAAGCTAACATTTTCTAGCTTGCTTTTAAGTGTGTCTATGTTTACACTATCAAGAGCTTTTAAAAGATCTAAGAAAAGCTATTATTTTCCATAATTATTTAGGGCATTTGTTACAATATTATCTACTTTATTTGTTGCATTTACTGTTCACTTCAGCCCAAAATCCATACAGCCATTCACATATTGCATTCAATTTTTTTAAACACACATTCGTAGTACTTTTAAATATATGTCAATTATTTTTGAGAAAGTGGGACATAATTAGATTACACTTTCTATGTCTTGCCTCCTTTTTTATATAAAATTCTACTACCTGTTTTAATATGTTTGGAATGTTCCTTGAATTAATAATTTATTTACATGTGACTTTTACCATCTCATGTTTAAGATGTTTTCCTATTTCATTTGATATTGCATCTGAACCACTAGAATTTTTAGCTTTTGCTTATCTATAGATATATGTTTTATTCATCAAAAGAATTACCAAAATTCAAAGGTTTCATAAAGTAACAGATTAACAATACACTCAATATTTACATTATGACACAACTTATACTAATATGTACAATATTTACAAAACAGAAATTTTAAACTAGAGAGCTGACATATTACATTTTTTTTTTTTTTTAAGGAATAGCCTAAAGTGAAGCGGACGTGAACTCGTCAACACTATAAAAACATATGCTTTTATAAATGTTACTCAACTTGATGTTTGAGCTGTTTATGGTTTAGTAATCTCCAATTATCTGGTAATTTGTTGTAAAGGGACAAACCTTGGTGTGATATGCTCTGAAGGCAGATTTTACTATTTTAATGATGGAGATGTAAGGAGCACCAGTATCAAATATTTCATTTTAGTAGTATTCTTAACTATTAAACATTCAAAGCTTTACCGTTAATTTGAAATTTCTTCCTTAATTTTGTATTACTTTCAACAATTTCTTTTCAAACTTTGCTCTGCTACATGATCAGACAAGATCAAGAGGTGGATCTGCACATTATGCTACTGTGCAACTACCCCATTGTAACATCCACCAAGGCGAATTTCAATGCATCAATTGGAGCCATGCTACAGGCATTTATATGTGAATGATGCAGAAAATTTAAAGAAGGTCAAACTGATATTCATGACGAAGGTAGACAAAGGAGCAAGTCTGTCGCTGGTGAATACCTGTTCAGCAGAAAGTTGATCAAGTGGTTCGATAGAGACAAAGGTTTTCCAAAGAGGTCTGTTGATTTCCAGACAGTTCAAGGTTCAGCTCTGTACATGATTCTTACAGAATACCTAGGATATCAAAAACTTTATGTACGGTGATTTCCCAAAAAGCCATCTTGAGGATCACTAAGCATGGCTCATTCAGCACATTACACTGATGATAGGGTAGACTTTTAGATGGGGGAGAAATGTCAATTCTTTACACCAATCCAGAATCAAAAGCTAATCCAAAAGTGCTTGCACATACACTCCCTGAAAAAACCAAAAAGTTCAAACTTTCAGCAACAGGAAAACAATTTCTACTGTTTTCTGGGATCAGAAAGCGTGTTGCTCCTGGAGTTTATGGAGCCAGGGACTATGATCACTGCTAACATGTACTTCACAGACATTACTTCACTTATGGAGAGCCATTCAAAACAAAAGAAGAGGTACACCATCATCTGCATTTTTTGATTCATGATAATGCAAACCACACGCGGTTGTGGTAGACCAAGAGCTGCTTACTCAGATTTATTGGAATGTGTTTGATCTCCCAGCATAAAGCCAAAATCTGGTTTCAAGTGGCATTCATCTTTTTCCACAGCTGAAGAAAGGCTGGAAGGACAGCACGTCTGCATCAATCAAGAACTTCCAAGATGTTGTGAAGAACTATATACACTGGTGGCAACCTTCTATTGAAAAGCTCATCTAAAAACAATAAAATAAGGACTTGCAGTGATGGCAAGTTATTTAATGAATTTTCAATGGACAGTTGGAGAGATGGATAGCAGACACTAACAGGTGCTCAACAGTTATAAATATATCTAACAATGGCTTCTGCCAGCCTTAGGCAGAATGTGTCCTGGTTGCCAAAGTAATTGTGACCTTCACTGCCACCTCCAAGCATTGTTTGTATGGCAAGTGGTTTGCAGATTCTCTACTGTAGGTAGAGTTTAGCCACCCCTAATTATATGAGAGATATTTCATAATAGTATTTGTTTCTAATTTTGGTAATACATTCCAAATAACTCAGGAGAGCAGAACTACAGCATTATATGCTCTCAAGAGATTTTTACATACAGAGTGTCACAGAATTCAACTGCACAAATTGGTAGGATTATAGAGGGGTCCAAGATAAACAGTTTGAGATAGGGAACCTATGGTTCAGCTACAACACTTCACAGTACACAGTACACATTACATAAATTTTTTCAACAAACCTGTTTGTTTCATTGCATTACTCTATGCAGATTCCTCAATAATTACTGCATTTAATATTGAATGCTATGTAGATATCATTCAGTCTTTTGACTATAATTTGTACTGGAAGGTCTTGGCAAGCATATTAATGCTGCTTAAATTGTGCACCTTATTGAGTAAAACAAGAAAATTAAATAATTACAAAATGGAAACTTCAGAAAGTGGTGCAATCTTTGTATCGTGGGATTCAATAACCAGCACCTACCAGTATGTTAGAGTGGAGAGCTCTGCTAACTACATATGATCTAAAATCAATTGAACTGTTATGTGGGGAGCACACCCTTCGAAGAACAGGCAATTTTGCCAAAGCTGCAAGTCCAATAATTTTAAATATTGTACTGATTGTGCACCAGTACTGCATTCCATGAACTACTAGTATACAAATTAGGCATTCTGAATGAAAATAGGGCACATATGTCCAAATTCTTTTAATTTATGGCCACTGATGAAAACTTGTCATAGCTTTGGTATTTGGTGAAAGACGAAAGAGACAATAGGTTCATCTCAAACTATTTATCTAGGACCCCTCTACAATCCTGCCAATTTATGCAGCTGAATTATGGGATACCTGTATATGCTGCATGCAATGGCCATCACCATCACAAGATTCCAATAAGTGGAAAATCAATTCCAGAAATGTAAACAATATACTAGGCATTTTGATTATAAAAGAATAACACCACATGCTGAAGCTATTTAACAGGGAATTAACTCACGGGGTCTGCTGGAGGCATTTTGTTCTTTCAGCGATGGTGGGCATCGTTGCACTTGTGGGCGAGGTTTGAAAACAACTTTGTCCAATCCTGCCATGTTACGAACTTCCATGTCTACCGACTCACTTGCAGAGCCATTTTGCAACCAAGGAGATGTATCTTCCAAGCTCCACGCATCCTAAAGAAGAAAACAGGTTGTCTGGTTCACTATTACACATAAATTAAAAGTCGTGAATCACTAAGAAAACTATCACTGCCAGGTTCAGAAAATAGAAAATGATTACCTTTAAGCACTTTACTTGCTTTCTTAGTTTCACTTGTATTGAAGCTAATTTCTATGCCTACCAAATTGTAAAAGAAAACATACTTTGATACATGTGTCCAATTTCTGGAATATTTAAGGTAGTAAAAATTGAATTTTTTATTGTTACATAACTTTCTGGAGACCAAAATGCCAAAACTGTGGATGTAACAGGAACAGCAAATGACAAGACTTATACGTACTTATCAATTTTCTTTACTTCAAAAGCTGCTGTACACTTTTTATTTCTCATCACTTATCTACGCAGCTGTCAACTGCTTCAGCTGCTCTCTAATCCTACAGCACTCTTTGAGCTTTCTGTAACAACTGAACTTCTCATGCCCTGGCTACCCTATTTTATAGTCCCTGATTATGCAGCAAGAAACTTCTACAGCTGGGGGAAGGTGCACACATGAGTTGTTTCTTCCCTTGGGCCATTATTGCATGTGTTCATTAGCTAAGTGTCATGACCTGTGACAATGTAGGGTTTCATGTAAAGCAACCATCCAAGCATTTGTTCACCTCACTACAATGCTGCTGGGTATTTAACACTCTTTGCACACACTTGCAACAATGCAGGGGGCAAGATAGAGGTGCAACTCACACATGTATTTGGGTACGTTGTTACACTGCTCCCCTGGTTGTCCCGACCATCATTGTTGTAGCAAGCTAAATGATTTAAGTATACCATCACCCTCTTCCCTTGGGGCAGACTCTGGATGTGATAGACGTCATTAATCCTCTTCACCATGATGTATGGCCATTGCCACGTTTGTTGAAACTTGAGGCAGAACTCCTTGGTCCAGGAAGGGTGATAAACCAGATAACCTGCTGGAAACCTCAGCTGTTGGCCTGTTGTTCTTCATCCAGTTGTTTGCTACCTGGATGTGTTTATGGGCCATCTTATGCATCTAATGAAGTTGGTCTATGCTACTCTTCGTGTAGTTGACTGCTGGTTGTTCTGCCTCAGGAAGAATCCTAAACATTAAGTCACATGGTAGATGCACTTTGCTGCAAAAGACCATGCTGGATGCTGTCAACCCACTGGTATTGTACATTGAAGAGTGGTAAGCCAGCAAGAAAAATGACATCCTGACATGCTGGTTTCTTTGGTGATGCCACGACCTTCCTCAAGTGGTGCTCTAGAGTCTTCACGAGATACATCTGAGTAGTCAGGTCACTGCTTCTTGGTTATACCACTCAACCAAGCTGAAATTGCAGGTAGAGAAGTATTGAGCATGACTTTGCATTCCATCTCTCTCCTGTGCTTCCATCATCAGATTAGACCTAAAGTTGGCCTGCTGTTAAATGGCCATTTGTGATGGTCTTGGCCTCCTGATTAGGAATGGCATACACTTCTGCTCACACCCATGACCATGATGCTTGTTACCCTTTTCAGACAAAGGAAATGGACTAGGTATGTCAATGAAGGATGCTCCCATGTTATATGCTGCATGGGATTCTTCACACACACACACGCACGCACACACACACAGGTTTATTGGCACTATCTTTCAGTATCTGACCATTGCTCAACCAGTAATACCATTGTTGGAACTTGTTGATTATTTAGTTAGATCCAAGATGACCTTTATAAGCCCCTGCTTATTAGTCCAAGACTTCCACCACCTTACTTTGAGGGAGGATCAATGAGCCTCTCAGGGTGTTTGTCAGGTGACTCCCAAACTCTAAAACAGTATACCTTCCTTGGTCTTCAGTGGTCTTCCTTGGTTGGGCCAAGTAGGACTTATACACATGGTCTCTGCATTGACATGGCATCCACATTGAAGTGGCTCCTTCCTTTCTGATGTTCTGATATGTAGTTGTACTCCTGGAATTTTTGGACCAAATGGACTGTCTGGTCCTCCAGATTCTTGCAGCTCAATAGCCAGGAAAGGGCAGCATGGTCACTCCACAGATGGAATGGCTGACCAAACAGGTACTTCCAGTGTTCCAGGAGTTTTCCTACTGCCAAGAGCTTCTGCCAGGTAACACAGTCTTTTCTGCCTTGGAGAGCGTCTTGCTGTTGTATGCAATTACCTGCACCTGGCCATCCTGAACCTGGGATAAAATTCCTCGGCATCCACAATAAAACTACTGCCAGGTTGTGGAAAACCTAAGACAGGTGCACTACAGAGGGTGAATTAAGCACCTGGAACACACTCTTGGCCTCTTCTGACTGCATGCAAGTCTGGCACTCTTTCATCAGATGAGTGAGAGGTTTTGCAATGTTGGAGAAACCTGACAAACTGGCAAAAGTAGCTGCATAGGCCCAGGAAACTTTGCAATTCTTGTTTATCCTTCAGTCGAGGCCAATCTTTCACTGCTGGAGCTTTTTATGGTTTTGCAGTCATCTCAGTTGGTGAGACTAGGTGGCCCAAGTAGTTCACTTCCCTGCAGAAGGGTTGGCATTTTTTCAGATTCAGCTTCAGGTTAGCTGTCTGCAATAACTGCAATATCTTGGCGAGGTTCTTGAGATGGTCTTTGAAGTTGTTGCCAATGACGACGATGTACAGATATTGCAGGCAGGTATTGTAAGTCAATTCTCTCCATCACTTATTCCAAGAGGAAGATGGCGGTCGCATGGCAGAGGCACAAGGGCATAACTGAAAATTGCCAAACCTCTTAGGCTGTTAAGAATGGAGTGTTTTCCTTGTCCTGGGACCTAGAGCCAACTACCAGTATCCTAATTTTAGGACCGAAGTCAAGAACCATTGGGCACCAACAAGATGTTCAGGGGGTTCTTAATCTAGGGTAAGTGAAAACAGCCCTTTCTGGTAATGTCATTCAGCTTTCAATAGTCCACACAGAAATGTAGCTTGCCATTCTTCTTCTTCTTCTTCACCAAGACTATGGAGGAGAACCAAAGCCTGTCAGACTCTTAATAATTCCCTAGATCTCACGTCCCCCAGCAAGTCCTATACCTGTGCTTGCTTTGGCAGAGGAACATGTGTTGGTGATGCTGTGATAAGAGTACTCAGTCAATGTGGTTGTAATTGCCATTTCGTTGGCTGAAGACAGACTGGTATCATCTAAGAAGTCACCATACCCCAACAAGTGCAGTGGTTGCCTGCCTTCTTCAGCAGAGCTTTCAGTCCGGGCCCCAGATATTCTGATGTTGTCAACTTGCACCTCCCAAATGTTGTTTGGACTGAATCTGCTAGTCAGTGTCCAATGGATTCAGCAGCCCCACATGCATTTCTTCCAAATAAGAAAAAATGCTCTGGCAATGTACAATCCATTTAATGTTGTCTTCCAGTGTGCAACCAGGTTCCTTGACTGCTGACACTCCAGTTGCACATTTGCCACCATCTGGCTTCTTGCACAATTACACCATCCACCAAGGTCATTCTTCAAATTCTTGGATGTTTTTGGAGGCTCTGGAGCAATACTTCATCTTGGCTGGGTGACCCTCCTGTTGACCAGAACCACCACCTTGTGGCTACTGAGGGGATCCAGACCCAGTATCACATCCTTAGTCACCCTTGCGATGAACACCCACAGCATCACAGTGCTCTACCCCAGGGTCAACTCCAGCAAGGCCACCTCCTCCTTCATAGGAAGGTGTCACCTGAGGTCATCACTAGCTAATAGGGCCTACTGGGTTTTCGTGTCAGTATATCCTTCACCAGTCTGGTCTGACTGCACCTCTGTACACTAGTATCTAACAATGGTTTTCGTGTATCAAGCAATCTGCAATGGTGCTGTCATCTACTCTGGCCCAAGGCTTAAGCGCTACTTGAGGAGGTGGTGAAGACAGCTTCGACTTACAATGCCAGTCCTTATTCACTTTTCTGGCTGCTCTTGGCCCGGTGTGAGTAGTTCTTCACTAGATACCCTAGCTGTAACACGCTCCTCAGCATTGAAAGTCATCATGTTTCTGGGTAGATCCTCTCTCTGTCATAATGAATACTCTTGGTCTTTGAGGTGGGCATGACTTATCTTGGTTGCCTTCATCCTCAATATGGCTAATACCTCATGGATTTTCTTACAATTGTTGAGCATCCTGTCAATAAATGATAGCCTGCTTCCTGAGACATAATTAGGCAGGAGTTTTACTATGGTTTTCACCAGTGTTCAATTACCAGGACAAACTCCTGCATCCTTTGACTCTGGCTACTGCAGCTTTGACTTAAGCTGACTACACTAGGCTGCAGCCAAGTGATGGATCTCAAATGGTTTTTGAGGGCCTCCCAGAGGTCTCTGGACATTGACAACATTGGAATCATATTTAAAATTTCTGCAGCCCCTCTCTGGAGTCTGGCTAACAATTGTTAAGCTTCCTCCTCTGCTAACTATTTTATGGGTGGCAATGGTGATGAACTCTCGATGGAAGATTTTTAATGCTGATGCACCATTGCATTTAGATGGCTTGATACATTGAGCAATGGTTTACAGCTGTGGCACCTTCAACTTTAAGTGCTTATTCAACTTTAAGTCCTTAAACCTTCCGTCGAGCATCTTTTGCATGGTGCTGCTGTCAACTATCCTTCAGGGCATGAAGTCTTCGGTCTTTCACCTTTCCACCAAGATGCCCTTCTTCATGCCAGACAGTATACATTGATTTTAGTTGATAGGTCCACCTTCAGCTCCTAAATTTCAGATTCCATTTCTCCTCCATTTTCTCCATTCTAAATATTACTTCCTTCTCCAACTTTTCCATTCCAAATTTCATTTGTGTGCCATTTACTCCTCCATCTCCATTTTTGTATCATCCCATTCTTGGCATGAGTATAACAAATGTCATTTATTGCCAATAGCTGCTGAATAACTTTATTTCTTGTCACTTAGTCAAATGCTCGGTTGTCAGCTGCTTTGGTTACTCTCTAATCCAACTGCACTATCCAGGCTTTCTGTCACAAATAACCTCCTCTGACCTTGGCTACCTCCTTTTATACCTCCCTCTGCTGATTACACAAGAGACTTCCGGAGCTGGAGAAGGTGCACACAAGCATTTTTTCCTTACACCATTATTGTGTGCCTTCATTTGCTAAATGCAAACACCTGCAACAATGCAGAGGATGATATAAAGCAGTCACCCACACATGTCACCTCTCTACAATGCTGCTGGCTATGTAACTCTCTTCACTTGCACCTGCAGCAAGCCAGGGGGAAAGGTAGAAATGCTACCAGCATGGTCACAGTAAAGATGATTTTGGCTATATGATTTGTGCTGATAATCAGGTTGCAGTCTAATGACAGAGTTCCTCTTACAAAATATGAATAATAAAATAATTGTATTCTTCATTTGCAAATAGGAATGATTCAGGGGATGGGAGCATTTACAACTTATTGTTTAAACAATTAGCTGGTGTGTGACTTCAAAGCAAAGGGTTATTAGTTTTGTTGGTAACCTCAGCCTCAGCAGATCAATTTTTGGGAAGTGAGGTGAAGTTTGTAGTATAGAAATGAAGAGTTAGGAGCTTGGGAAAATCTAACACACACGTGGATAAACACATAATGTGTACATGTCTTGCCAGCAACTGGTAGAGCTTTAATAAATAAATTACTTTTAGCAATAGCTGTAATATCTGAACCTATGCTTAATGCAACATATTTATAATTTTTTTTAATCATTGTAACTCAATGTCAGTTAACTGAATGATTTGTGGCATTGGCAACCAAATGTCTTCTTACTTTTAGTTTTCACAAGGAAAACCCCTAAGATGGACCACTTGGATCTTACATTTGGCATAAAGACAAAGTATGGTAACCAAATTCAGTATTGTTTGCTTTGCTGCAAGTTAAGATTTACAGTCTAAAGTTATCGTTGGAATCCACAAAATACAATGGGGCTGCACAGTCAATCTGAAAACAGAAGGAATATGACAGAACAAATCTGCATTCTTGAGGACAGCTTGGCACAGGTATGGTTTAGATAGAGGTTTTGTATTCATGTACTTACAACAGCAGAGATGTATTGTGTAGAATATTTTACATTTGCTTGTACCATATTTTTTATATGTTTGACAGTTTATCATAACATTTTACTGCAATTCACAAAACAAAATAGAGATTACACTGTTGGGGATAATGTTGTAAAGACTGTGTAAATATTTTACTATTATAAGATTACAGAAATTGTACATCAAATTTATGTTGAATGCATATCAGAATTTATTGTGGAAGAAAAATAGAAAATATGGTTATGGAACATCGTTTGGAAGACCACCAGTTTGCACTGTTTCTTGCACTAATAACTGAACAGAAATATTATAACTTATTCAGGGAAAATTACATACAACTTTAGATTTTTCTGATGACATGTATCAGATTGAGGATGTCTATAATGATGAAAGTAATAAATACGAGAGATCCAATAGTTTTGCACTATCTTCAGTAAAGAAACACAGATATTTTGAATTCAAATGATGAGGAGGCACTCAAGTACACAAATATAGAATTTATGGAAAAACCCTAACAAAATATCATGCATAAATTTTGAAATAATAGCCTTCGATTATAGCAGTGGTAGTAGTATTTCCTGTATCTCCTATGTGGAGCAAAGAGCATCATTACAATGTTTCCATGATTGGATTTGAATTTCTAGTTTGTGAGTTTGCCACTATGCACCATGGTGGTGAGGGGTTAACTCGTTGCTCACAGATGGCACTGTAGGATAAAATCATGACTTACAGATGTAAAATGGTGGAAAATTTTACCCAGGAACTTTATTTTTTTTTTAGGTATAGGGTTCTTTTATGTGCAAATAAACATTACACAGGACCACCGGCTTTATTTCCCTTCTGAAGGAAGTCATGCTAAGGATTTTTGCACCTGGAAAAATCCATCACTCTCTGCTAAGTATGAACCCACAGTCTTGGGTTTTAAAGGCTGGTTGGTGACGGGTGAATTGTGTAAAATTAAACAAAGACCCTTCTTAACAAAGAAAAGAATTTTACCCAAAATTTGATTAAAAACAACAAAACACTGCTTTTATAAACATGGTAATCACTACACAATGTAGGGCAAATAGCCTTCACTTATAAAGCATCATGTCAACCGAGTTTTGGAATGTGTTGGGGGAGAAAAAAAAAAAACAACAAAAAACAATCAAACCAATCGACCTCTTGCAAGGGATGAAAGGATAAATAGAAACTAAATGTTTGAAAAATTTTGAGAAATAAACCTTAATCATTATTGGCATTTACAAAAATGGGCTCTTTCTATGATTAAACAACTGGATCTGAAAAGTTTAAAGCACCCAAACATTTCAATTGCAACAGTTTAAAGTCTGCCTGGCACCACACACTCCTATACAACTGATATCTTGACTTGTATGACTGAAAAATTGGTAAAAGCTCTACATTTGTTATCCAGAAACAACAGGTAACAAATGCTGACCTAATGTTTAAAGAAAGGTTACAGAAAATCCAGCAATCAATGTTTATACAAACTGCAGTTCCAGTGGGAAAATGACCATAAGAAGAAATGTATGAACTTTTACAAGCAAGTACTGAACGAAAATGTCAAAACTTCTCCTTTGTGATTGATTGTGGACATAAAGATGAAATATTACTCGTACATGTTTTTGTCACCAAGTAAAGTGGTACTGAAAATAATTCCTAGTACTATGAAATATATGCACCCTAGCATGTTTAATTCCTTTGCCAGTATATAAAGCATATGTGCAAAGAATCAAATATGTGGAACTACACGAAGATGTGGACATTAAGCTGTCTGACAGACTGTTTATTATGAAAATTCACTCACAAGTGTATGATCAGCTGTCCGTTGGTAGCTATGCATGGAAAAAAATCAGGATACAACAGTGTAACAAATACACAAACTTTCATAAATGTAAATGAGAATGGATTTGACTTTGGAGTAGTGATATGTGTGGGAGATAAATATTTCCAGTTAGCCTTCATTCAATGTTTCTGATCTCTTAAGGGATTGTGTTGCACTCATTTCATTGAAGATCCTTATAATCATTTCAATTGATAGAATTTGTCAAGGATACCTTTAACACATTTGAAAGTGTCAGGTGTTATTATTATTATTATCATCATCATCATCATCATCATCTAATACACTGTATTTGAACCTTTATAATAATTTATGTTTACATGTTGCTACACTTCTTTGTTCCATATGTATTTGCAGTGACTTCAATTTGTTCCTAGTCCGCACATTGCTGCATCTCAGTTGCCCTTAACACAATTTCCACGTTTCATTTAGGTAAACCCCTCCATCTGCTGCAGTTTACCATACTGTGCCATTGCAAAACATTGTTTTACTTAGTAATAATAACAACTCTTGTTTCAATTTGCATTAACATGAATTATGCAATTAAATTATTTTTATATAGTTTCTATGCTGAATTTCAATAAGATCTGCCTGGTCCATTTTGGAACGTTCTCTTGTCTAATAGAACTCAGAAGTGCAGGGCAGTTGGGGAAAGGAGAAAGGCGAAGTTACTGTTATTGAAGGATTATCAAAAAAGAGGAAACAAGTTGTACTTTGTAACTATGGTTGTAAGACACAATGTCTGCCCTTCCCTTCACACACAAATCACCAATCACACATGATTGAGCTGGCTGACTTCCCTATCTATATCTGCTACCTGAGGTAATCTATATCTAGTAATTTTGTGTACATTGAATGAGTATAAACAAATAATACATTAAGTCTTATCAGTTTATGGCATGGTCATTATGTGTTTAAAGCACATGCTGCTAATTCATTTACCTATCTTCAAAACCAACGCACATCTCTTACATCAGTTTTTTACTTTTGTATCTCATGTATCTCCTTGAATTGTCAGTAATTTTTGGTAATTTACTCAATTCTGCTCTCTTATTTTAAAATTTTTATGATAAATCAATGAACTAAGAATTTATTATTTAATTTTATTTATTATAAAGTCACAAGTTCAATAGCCTTTTTATAATATCATGTATAGAGCAAGCATGAACCTTTGGCCCTATGGTACATAATGCCTGGTCCATTATACAGTGGATAGATAGTGTCCTCCTTTGTACATACCGTGTCAACGTCAACAGTTAAAGGGGTGAAAAGCTTCTCCTTGGTGTTTCTCATTTGGGAATCACTTGCACCATGAGAACCATTCATGCTTGGCATAAAGACAGGCTTCTCTGTAAAATAAGTTTTAAAAGGTCAAGTTATAACTTGTGCACTGGCTATACATATTGTCTTATAAGCACCTTTAACACCTAAATATACTATATAAATCAGCTGCTTTAAGCATTCCTTTCTGTAAAATCCACATATTTTAGTCTTATTTGAGATACTTGGCCCTTTTGCCAAAGAGAATCTACATAGCAACAGATACATGTAACATATTTTATTATTCCTCTGCAAATCAGCACTATTAACTAAATGTTACTCAAATCAACGGCTGCTTTGAAAAGCTTAAAAAAAAAAAAAAAAAAATCATTGGTTATGCGTAGATCAAAAAGCATGATGCTAGAGAAATATTTTAGTATAGAGAATCTCAGCAAAATTCTTATTATGTGAAGCCAAGTCCAAAAATACTGATGCTGATCTGAAGTTCAAAAGTTCAAATCTTGTGCTATGAGATGTATTATTTTGAGCTGAAGTTGTTAATGCACACATCAATTATCATTATGCAATTGTGGTGTATAATTTACTGTGCTGTACCTATTACTGAAAGAACATTTCTATTTATTTCTGTAAATTGTTCTTCAGATGAGTCTGAGAGATTAATATAAATATCATATAACTGCACTGTGCTACACTGAAGTAAAATGTGCTACGATAGCACTTATATTTATTTATTTTAATGTGTACCTACTTAAGAGAGTAGATCCAGATTAGGCTCTATGCCCAAACTTTAGGATGTAGATAATGTCAAGAATTACATTTATTCATTCTTAATACATTTATTTACAAATAATAACTGATATAATTTTCAGAAGTGTCGTTTTGCATAATTTTCAATTACATGTCTGTTTAAAAAAACTTACTTGTAGTCATGCATTCTTAGAACATTCATGTTTATTAAGCTTACAAAGTTACATTAGCAGTATTTTTTGATTGAATGAAGTCCTCCTCTGTAGAGAAGGTGTGAGTAATAAATAGAGCAGCCCATATTATGCTTTATTTTCTTTATAATTATGCTTTATCTTTTTTATGATTATGCTTTATTTTTTATAACGTATTTCTTTCATACAAATAAACTTCAGTATCTTAAATGATTTCTTTTTCTTAACAGTAAAGCAAGTTTCTTACATAAAGTTATATGATAACACACTACAATAAGAGAACAATGCTAAAGAATGAAAATCTAGTCATCTATGTCACTCTCAGTCTCTGTACCACATTCTTGAGATTGATTAATTGCAAGTTTTAGATGAGATTCAAAATTTTCTTCTGTGAGACATGACTGTTTAGAATTTAAAATCCAATTGAGCTTAGAAAAGCTTCTCTCAACTGAAGCAGATTATGGGGATACCATTATTGCATTCATTGTTAGCTTACTTAGTGTAGGCATCCTAGTGGAATGTTTCAGCCAGAAGGGTAAAGCAGTAGTAGAATACAAATTTTCTTCCTGTACAATTGCTGCATATGTTGACATTTCTTCCAATGAAACATCAGTTCTGGAGAAGTGTTTCAGTTCACCTGAAGTGAAGATGGAGTTCAGGAACAGCTAATGTTGGATCTAAATTCTGAACTTCTTTCCAGAATTATCCTGATATATGGTGGACTTTGAGACAGTGATGTGTTTTAACAATTAAAATTTAGTTGAGTCGATTTTGTAACACTACATCACTTACTTTTTAATTTCGGAAAACATGTTTCAGAAGCCATGTGCTTCCATTGTCAATTCCTTTGGTCGACTACCGGTATTGCTTGCTGTGGTGGTTGTCTCTGTCCCTGGTGGTGGTTTGATGAACTTCTGTATGAGTAGATCGCCTGGCGGTATTTCAAAATTGAAAACCCGGTTCTTGTTTTTCCATATATATATGTTTTCCCAAACTTTTAATTCTGTCTTCCTTGTGATGTTTTTGAGGATTTTTGGGCTTCTATTTATAGTGTGTTTCTCTTTCCAAAAATGCCAAGCTACTGCAGATTTTTCTTCTTGTTTGAGTTTAATATTTCTGTGGTGTTCTTTTGCCCTGGTTTTTATATTTCTTTTTGTTTGGCCGATGTAGATTTTTTCACAGTCATTACAGCTGAACTGATATATTCCTGGTTTGTTTTCTTGTGGGATATCATCTTTTAATTTGGAATTTAAAATGTTTTTTATAGAGTAATTGTTTTTTGGGGCTAGAATGATGTTATGTCTTTTGAAGATCCTCTGGAATTTGTAGAAAGTTGTAGGGTGGTATGTAAACTTCTTGTAGATCTTGTTTTCTTTCTGGTTTTGAGTGAGTGTGCTGACTTCTTTAATTCTCTTTCTATTTTTGGCTTTATTAACTTTTTTGTACACCAGTTCTGCCCGAAATCCATTCTCTGTAGCTATGTCCAAAATTTTATCAAGTTCACATTGGTATTCTGTTTTTCCCATTGGTACATTTACCAATCTGTGTGTAAGGCTGTTGAGTAAAGCATGCTGATGGGGAATGGGATTGTAACTCTTTTGTTTTATATTGCTGTTGGTGTGGGTAGGTTTTCTGTAGATGCCAAATGTAAGGTGATTATTAGTTTTTATGATTTTTAGGTCGAGGAATGGTAGTTGTCCATCACATTCCTTCTCTATTGTGAAATTTATAGACTTTTCTTGCATATTTAGGAGTTTTAGTGCGTCTTCTAGGTGTCTTTCTGGGACTATTGCAAAGATGTCGTCTACATATCGGTACCATATTTTGAACATCCAGGGGAATGCCTTTTTAATCCTAGTTTCCATAGTGCTCATGAAGAGATCTGCTAATATAGGTGACAGCGGGCTGCCCATAGCTAAACCAGATGTTTGTTTGTAATATTTCCCGTTAAATGTGAAAAAATTTTGATTTATGCACAGATTTGTTAATATGATGTATTCTCGCACTTCTTCTGTTGTTTTTCCTATTGCAAGTAACCAATTTTTGATGTGGGATTGTATGCTTTCTGTAGGTATGCTTGGAAACAGAGCAGTAACATCAAAGGAAACTAACATATCGGTTTTTTCTAATTTTATGTCTTTAATTTTTTCGATCAGATCTAGAGAGTTTTTTATACTTGCTGTTTCAAATTTAGGGAAGGAGGAGAATCTGTTTGTTAACCATTTTGCTAGATTATAAGTAGGTGCACTTATATTGTTTATAATTGGTCTCATTGCATTTCCCGGCTTATGTATTTTTGGAAGGCCATAAATTCTGGGCAAAACTGGATTATCAACTTTAATTTTGCATTTTTCTTTTTTGTCTATTAGTTTACATTCTTGAATACTGGCATTTAATTTAACTAAACATTGGTTTAGAGGGTTCTTTCCAGAAGCTTTTTGCAGGATGGTGTTCATTCATATATGTCTGAAGTTTTTTACGTAACACACCAGAACTCAAGCATATGTAGAACTGATGATAGAATAAGCCAGTTCTTAGTTGCATCAGTATTATCTGATTCTAAGACCTGCATTTTTGTTTAGAAATACCATCACAGATTTCAGATATAGTTTTGAGTTGAAGTTGAAGGGTTTTATTTTTAGTCATTTTAAATTTGTAACAGCAGCACTACCTTCACCATCTTACAGGTCGATCCAACGTTTACCTGCATTGAAATTGGTGCTGTGATATTTTCCTGCCTTCAGCCATGTGCCCCAAGTGATTGCAGGAGGTAGATCAAATGCTTCTGATTCTTTTAAGCATTCCAGTATTCTCTCTCTTCTTGCAGGAGTTTTCATTAAAGCTGTTTTAACAGCTGCAATGAATTCATCAGCGATTTTGAGCTGAAATCTAATCTCTTCAGCATAAAGCAGCTACACATGTGCACAACAGGTAGAATGTAAAAGGTGAGGCACAACTCCAGCCAATCGCCTGCCAACAGAAAGCTTATACGTTGCACTGTCCAAAATAAAAACAATAAAGTTAGACCTGTGAACACCAATAAGATCTAGTGTGTCAAGTAGTAAATTTACAATAACATCAGCATTGGAATGTTGTATAATTTTGGTTTTTCACAAGACTCTTGCCCAAAACACCCAATGGAGCAACAAGAATTTTCACCACCTTACGATTTTTTATATCTGTCATTTCATCAACCTCTAGATGAACAGATTTTCCCTCACATTTTGACTTTGTTTCCTGAAGGTCTTCTTCAGCACATTTGACAAGATATCTTCTCAAAGCTGGGAGCTGGTTTTAAAGTTGTAGCCGTCACTACCCACTGGCAAAACTCTACATTGCAGAAGTCAGGAAATGGAATACCAGCATAAGTGAATGCTTTGACGGTTTCTTTCATATTATCCTTTGAACTTTCCATATGCGGCCACAGAAAATGGAAAAACAACATAAGTGAATGCTTTGACCATTTCTTTCATATTATCCTTTGAAATTTCCATATATGACCACACTTGAGGTATAGTACTAGTACATATGCTGCTAGGACTGCCTGAAGTTGAGGAATATCCATCACTCTGTTTCCAAGATCTATGTTTAAAACTTTCCAAATGCTTTTGCAGAATGGACTTCTTTTCAAAATTAATGCACTCTGAACTTAAGGTACATAAAAGTTTCCCCTTTTCAGCCACAAAATGATCTGTTGGAAACTCGTGAACCCTTTGAATTGCATTTATAGCAGTTTTTGGCATGCTGGTGTTCAACAGATAAAAACTGCTCCGATTCAGATTGTATACCGACTATAAAACTGTTAAACTTCACCCACAAGAAGTTTATTGTTGAACTTTCTAACTTTTCACTGTTGCTGGAAATAATGTTTAATTTCTGCATTGAATCTATTGTTGGAAATTAACTGGCTGTTTAAAATCTTAGAATTATGCCTTATTGTGCATTTAAAACTTATTTGTTCCTAGCTCTTAGACCCCCCAAAATCATGCTCTGGGTAGCAAACACATGTCTAAAGCTCTGTTATGCTTATTATGCTTTTGGGTTGCATTAGTAAAAAGTATATCTCTTTAATTCTAGTCTAAACTTGTTTTTGTTCATTTGCAATTCTTTTATATATGAGGGAAGTGAATTAAACAAAACGATTCCTTTGTAGTAAACCCCTTTTTGGAACAACTGCAAATTATTTGTTGGTCTATGTAAGTTAGGGTTACTACCATTCAGGGATTACTCCGGACAGTCCGGGTATGCAGAAACCCCTTTCCTGGGTTGGACCTGATAGCAGGCCTCGTCTCCAGCGATGATGGAGTATGCACCTCTTCTGGCATAGCCTAGCCAGGGAAGATTCCGCCTCTGCCAAAGCCGGGAGCTGTTACTCAGATCTACTTCAGGAAATTTATCATGAGCACACCCAAAACTACGCCTACGTTTTTGACTGGAATACACCTTAAATTCCAGTGATTTATTTCTACATTTACTACCCAATCTCAGGCTTTCAACCTAAGTTTTAATGTTGGGCACAGAAAAGACTACTATACATCCATGCTTTTATTTACAACTTTTAAGTCTTTAATTCACATACAAGAGTGGAGCTGATAATGTTTCAACTCCTAATCTAGGTGCATGTTAGATAAATAAGGTTATTTCTTCAAACTTTTCTTACATGTTATAGTCTTTTAATGCAGTTTCATGGCTTTAATGAACTATTTAATATGATTTTCTCAATGACATATGCTATTATGTATGCAATTTAAAATCATGTTAGCTTCATCCCAGCTCTTATAAATACCAGTCTCTGCAAGCTCAAACCATCAGTTCACCCTGAAGATGAGGAAGATGCACTTCTTCGAAACGTTGGTGTCAAGCCAAGTTTTTACCTGGCTAGAAGCCCGAGAAGATTTTGAATTAACACGTTGCCAGGAAAGCTTCAGTTCTTATTTCATTAGCAGTTCTTTATGCTCAAACTGAAATATGTTCTTAACATCTTTGGCATGCTTGCAAATTTTGGATTGTGACTTTAAACTTTCACTTTTATAATTACACATCTCCACCATTTTCATCTGAACTAATTTTGCAATGCATCCACATCTTAGCTCAATTTGAGTTTGTGAAGGCATGTACCAGGTACACTGCACATTAAAAGCATAATAGAATTAGAAAACTTGAGCAGCTTGCGTATAAGATAGTATGCTTCTACGATAGCTTTTGATGTAAAGCTTCTTGTGTTCATAAATTCCCTTTTTCCAGTGGTATGCGATGGTCCCTTAAATTACCCTAGCTGTATGAGGAAGAAGTACAATGTATCCCCTTCTGTCTTAGTTTATTACATTTTGGAAAACAGGATACTGTGGATTCTTGCTCTAATGTTTATGCCCATTAAAAATACATATCCATATTAGTACATGGTAACACAATTTTGCCTGTGCAGATTCTACATAAATTGCTCCGATTGATTGAAGCTTTGAATTAGTCATGCCCTCTAACGGCAAACTCTTATTTACTTAAAAGCAAACTGCAAATATGAAGCACTTAAAAGGTTCTCCGATTTCTTTCACCTCATTATGAAATGTTATTTCATTCCTCACTGATGATTCACTCAAACCTGCCAAAAGATGCCAGCTTAAATGTGGCCAACAGCTACCATATGAAATAGTTGATTTAATGAAACTTCCAAGGTTAACACAGCCCATCTTCATAGTATAAATTTACAATTTTATTACTTCATGTTGTAAGAATTTATCTACAGTATAAAGCTATAGTCCATTAAGAAATTATGGAATTTTAGCTGGGATTAATTCTCATTATATATTGGGGTAGTTGGTTGTATACACATAGATCAGCATATGCAAAGTTAATTTCATAGAGTTTGGTTTTATGTGAATTTACAATTTTTTTTTTTTTTTGTATTGCGTGTATGAACTTCACCATTTGTTTTGAAATAATTTTAGTTTTATTTTGTATAGTTGTGAGTCTCACAAATAAACATGTACATGTAAAATTATGAAATAAACATACTGTATATGTTAAATTCTAAATGTTTTGAAATACAGTGTACAGCTATTTTTATTTTGGACCTCAGTCATAATTCTTATTACTTTCTTTTGTATCCTGAAGACCTTAATGCTGTTTTTAGAATTTCCCCAGGAGATAATACCATATACTAGTAATCTATGAATGCACGCAAAATAAACTTGAATATGCATATTGAACATATATTTAATCGACTTTACTAAGAAACACAACTTACTAAGCCTTTTAGTTAGACTGTCTAAATTAATTTCACAATTTAATTTTCATCCAATAACAAACCCAAGAATCTATTGGATTTTATACATTGTATCTTATCCTGCCCCAGTTTAATTTTTGAATATATAACATTCTTATTAGGTTTACTATGGAAGTTTAGAGCCACTGCCTTCTCTTTACTTAGTGGTAAAATTTTACATTAACCCATTTTAGAATATATGTGTGAGAGAGAGGGAGAGAAGGAGAGAGAGGGAGAGGGTGAGAGAGAGGGAGAGGGTGAGAGAGAGAGAGAGAGAGAGAGAGAGAGAGAGAGAGAGAGAGAGAACACACACAGATATATGATGATTAGTATTATTTTCAGTTACCCCCATTTCAGCTAGGTCACTTATGCGCCATCTTTCACAAACATAAATACCCACTACATGATGGGTCGCCTAATTCTTGGGCATTCTTTGTAGGTGGTATGAGAACGCAATTTTGGAAACCAATACTTCAGAAATCATTATAAACTAACGGGAAGTTATTGAAAATTTCACTTCAATACACTTGCAAAAAATGTGTCATGTTTTGATTAAGTAGTACACTAAAGTAAAATTCTTAGTTTTGCGATGATTTGCTTGCAAAGATAAATTTAATCGGAGCAATTGTGCATGCAACTAGAATAGCCAAAGTTGTTAAAATGTGCTTCTGCTGAGTAACAGAGAAGTTTGGAGGTGGATCGAAACCCCTGTAACGCATGCCTTTATTTATTTTTTCTGGAAAATATTTATTTTCGTGACCTGTGCGAAATATAAATTTGACAGATTAATGGAACCTCTTTCTAATAAAACTACCCCATGAGAGTAACAAAATACATAGTTTTATTTCACATAGCATTGTAATATTTGTCACTATCTTATGAATGCTGCAATAAGATTGACATTTCACTAGATGCTTTATAAAATTTAAATTGCAAATGTTGAAAATAAAGTTGGGAATTACTCCTAATTCACCTGGAAAACATTCTTCCCAAAATCAATATTTTCCTTTAAACACCCACATTCAAAGGCATCTGTCTGTAATTCTTGAATACTATTATCAGGTTAAAGGATTTATTTCGGCCATGCATTACTAATGTTTATTAGCTTACAATGGATATAAGGAAGCATTCATATCTCCTTCACGTTGGAATATCTCACTAGATGGGAAGAATGTTAAAATGTTGTAGGCTCAGTAAACGAAAATAAATTCTTTAGAAATGTTGAGTGAACACAGTATGATTGCATTCCTTTATAGTTAATTATGCAATAATTTGATACAAATGCAATGGTATGTGAGAATAGGACTCAAAGGTATCGAAAGCAAATGAATTTAATATGTTATATACCATAAGAAGGTGTTTAATAGTATAAAAGCTGTATTAATGGTCACAAAGTGCATTCTAAAAAGTAGCAAATGCCAGTGAATAAAGTAATTAATTATATATTAAACAGAGCACAATACAGTAGTAGATTCTTGAACATGAAGAAACCTTTATACCTAGTGGTGTTGCCATCTATATAATGCTGCCATGTCCCCATTAACTGACTGTTTATAAGTGTGACTTATCCTGATTCTCCATTCTTGATGACAATAGATAATCCTGAGCAATTAAAGACGTTTTTAATGTCCATTTCAGAAAATAAGCATGTGGGAGGTGAGAATTGAGCCATCATGTGCTGGCACTTTAGAATTCACAGATAATGTTGCAGCAACCTCGGCTATTCCTCATTTGGGAGGTGGCACTCTATTCATCTAATATGATATGTTACTCTGTTGGTAATTTGGCAACAATTTCATTGCAAGGAGGAAGTTTGTAGTACCCTGAGAAATGGTGCAAATATTTTACTTTGTTTCTAGATGTTAAATTACATATATTTTGAGGATGAAAAGAGAAAGATTATTTAGATCAAACGTGTATATCTCTGTTTTCAGTATGGGGTATTAAGTCCCCTTACTTGTTTTTGTTAATGGCAGTCAAATGATGAATGAATCACTAAACTGATGTAATAGTTTTAATGGTGAATTAAAAATAAGGGCCTTCAAATTCATACACAATTCACTGTGTTACTCTTTTCTCTCTTTATTATCATAAAGTGTCAAATGCGCATGCACGAAACATCACTCCCCCTATTCTCCAACTCTTGTCATTCTTAGACATTTGTTGCAGGCCTTGTCCATGTGGTTGCTAAGAATTGACAGCAGCAAAGAACGGCAAAATCGTAAGTTCTCATAATGTCAGTTTTTCCTGGATTTCTAGAGAACTTACACAGGTTTGAGACTAACATATGCTTCTGTTTTTTATATTAATTCCCCTATTGGATATAATAATATCAATAATTATGTTATTTTATAATTGTCTGACAAGATGGCTGACTCATTGTGAGTACTCAAAATAAATGAAATAAGACATGGTAGAAACCGAAAAAAGATAAAAGTTCCTTCTTCATTGCAAATAAGGATTTCATTTGGACCTCTAGTTTGCAAACCATCACTCTGCTGCTAACTCATGGCAGACGGTTTGATTATAAAGTTAATATTATTAAACTATAATACTTATTAGATATATCATATTTCTATTTAGTTTAAAATACCAATGGTGGCTGTAAATCACCATGTATTCAGTATTCAATCTTCCATCATGTATGAACATAAATCTGAGGGACAATATTAGCAAATTGTTTTTTCCACACAAACCATGTATAAGACTGGAGTTGGATAGGTAGAGTCAGACTGAAAGATTCACTGCCATAGTCAGGATTTGAACCAAGAAATCCATGGTGCAAATCCCAAATATGGCATTGAATTTTTCAATCGGACTCTACCTATCCAATATTTTCAAATGGCTATCACAAGATCATGTAAGTAATAATAATAATAATAATAATAATAATAATAATAATAATAATAATAATAATAATAATAATAATAATAATAATAATAATAATAATAATAACAACAACAACAACAACAATACAAACAACAATAACAATAATAACAAATTGTTTTAGCATTTCATCTTCATTTGTCTGTCATTAACAAAAACATCTGAAGGAACTTTATCCCATCCTGAAAACTGCGATATTCATGTTTGTTCTATATATTACAACACTATGCAAAATAAAACTAACCATGTAATTTGCTACTCTATGGGAGGAGTTTTATTAGAAAGAGGTTTCATTAATCTGTCAAATTTATATTTCACACAGGTCATGAAAATAAAGATTTCCCCCATAAATAAATAAAGGCATGTATTACAGGGGATGTGATCCACCTCCCTACTTCTCTGTTATTCAGCAGAAGCACACTTTAACCACTTCACCTATTCTAGTTGCAGGCACAATTGTTGCTGATTAAACTTTCTTTATAAGCAAAGCGTCCCACACTAGGAGTGTTTTACTTCAGGTCCACTACTTAAATGACACACAAAACAACACATTTTCTGCATGTGTACTGAAGTTCAGTTTGCACTAATTTCCCATTAGTTTACAATGATTGCTGAAATATTGGTTTCCAAAACTGTAAGGTGAGCAGATGGCTGTCATGCCCACTTGAACACAAAGGGAAGGAAAGGATATGATAAATTTTATTCTCATACCACCTATGCTACAATGCCTGAGAATTAGGTGACCCTTTGCATGATATGTATTTACTTTTGTGAAAGATATTACAATACAAATAACAATTCCTGAGTAATTTTTGAAGTAACAATGAATGATCTGCTTTGTCAAGCACTTTTGTTATATCTAAGAATAGATGTAGTAGTTTATTATCTAACGAATCAAACTTTTTCAAAAAATGTATTAACAGAGAATTAATTGAGTTCTTTCTTCTAAAACCATTTTAATTTTCATTTATTATTTTGTTTCTATCTAGGAAGTTTATTAATCTGCTATACATTATCTGCTCAAACATTTTTGCGAAGTGAATTTTACTGATATTGGTCTGAAATGCCCAACCTCATCCCTATCACCTTTCTTGTAGATAGGCTTCACTTTTGTTTCTTTTATATTTTCAGGTAATAGTCCACTTGTCAGTGTAAAATGTGTTAAATAGTACAATGGTTCTATTAGAAATAAGGCACATGTTTTACAACATAATTTGAATATTCATCAATCCTTGTTGCTTTTTTATTTTTTTTTATTACTGTTTTAATTCCCTTGGGTCATTGCATACATAAAAAGGGTAATTTCATTTCATTTTTACTTGTGTAAAATTGTTAAATAATTTAGAAATATCTTTAAGATTTTTTATATTTTGACAATCAATTTTGATACAATAGTCAAGTATTATATTTGTCTCAGTGTTAATTTCATCCCTGGTTATTTCCTAGAATGATTTACATTTATTAACTGCTCCTTTGATTGTGCTACCATAGTGAAACCTTTTTGTCTCCTTAATTAACTTATATATTTTTTATAGTTCAAATGCTGTCCATGCAAATAGATGAGAGCAGTATAAACATGATGCATAATGGCATGATCTGATTGGTGCATTTATCCAGCAGGTTGCAAGCATCAGGCTGTCTAGCACATTGACAACAAGAGTATTGTCCCATATGACGCATAGCAGAGATAAAAACAGACTAAATAATGCCACCGGATCTTAACAAAATGCACAAAGATGTCTTGCACACCCAGACATGAGAAGTGATCAGTTCATGAAGAGGGAAGGTGCAGAGAGGACCTCATACAAAAATGAGTGCTGGAAATCACCAGTGTATTTTTTTAGAACATGTTCAGTTAGGCTAATGTATGTCTTTCTCAATAATTCATAAAGACAAATCCAAAAGATTGAAAAAAGCCAATTTAGACTACTTTAATAAGTGTGTTATTTGCTGTACAGTGAATAGCTTTAGAAAGGCGACACTTAAAAGGAATCAGGCTAAATTGAAAACATCTACTGGTTTTAACGTCAGTATTAAAACACATTCTGGAAGATTGTACATGTTACAGCTAATAACTTTAGTGCATGATTAGGGCATATTTTTGAAATTATAGAGAATTTTTAAAGATATAGACAGCAAAAATTCACATATTGTCACATGCAGAATGTGGTGCTACTGCGTTAGGATCCACATTCTAAGTGTGGCATGATTGATTAATTAATTTTTATTGTTTTGGCTGTACTGTAGAAAAGGTTAGTCTTATATAACCACGGGAGCGTGGCTTTCCGGCCTCTTTGCTAGTGGGACGCCGTGGGGTGCACATCGCACGTTTTGTTAGTAATCATGTAACTCATAATGGAGCCATAGTATTCACCCAGGTTTTGGCTACGCATCATCCAGCGTCAACAGGTAAAAGTTTAATAAATTAATTAGCTGGAATTACTCTCGAATTAATAGGTTTTAATTTAGTAGTTTGATTTTGGTTCCCACATTTCCTTGTTTCACTCCGGAGGTTGCTAATTTCCCATAAGTTAGCATGGGGGATACGTCCCTCATGTCGCATCCGATTAGAATAGTGTTGTAAGTGCCTCTCGCAGCCACAGCGAGTTCCCCCGAGTTATTATTAGGAAAGGCGGTTGCGACATATTGGTGATGGCGCCGGGTATTCATCTTTTTTTTTAACAAAATGTTTTTTTTAAGTACAATATATTGGCGGAAGCGCCGGGGCCAGGTAAAAATTTTTTTTTAAGTACAGAAAACGTGGTGTGGAGCAACAGGTTATTAGTAGAATCGCTAGTTTTCTCTTAGTTTGTTTTTTGTTTAATTTGTCACCACGTGCTCTAATAGTTGTAGTCCTAGGACTGGAAATTCTTCATTTCTCCATTCCCTTGTAAATAATTTATATATGTGAGCTAGGTTGCTATGTTATTCTAAAAAGTCCCAGTTTTGTACTCCAATTTCGTGTAAAATTTAACACGTGGTGAATTGGTTCTTTGTGGCGTCCTTGGCTCTCCATTACTCATTTGGCTATATTTTGTACCTGAGATAGTTTTAAAAGTTTTCTAAATTAGTGTGTCCAAGTAATAGTTAAAGGTTCGTTGTCGCTGAATAATTTATTTCTCATTTTTAACTTGATTTTGACTTCAGTAGTGATAGCGTCATACCGCCATTTGACTTCAGTAGTGATAGCGTCATACCGCCATAATGGCTTCGCATGCTGTCGGCGTGGGTCCGCACTTTCGTCATTAAAATGGTATCTTTCTGGTTTATTCCTTCTCACGCTACATGTATTAGTACAGTTTTAATATTGAAGTGTTATATTTGTGGAAGATTGGTATGTGAAGTTCATTTTACTCCATTCTAAATTGTGGTAAAGTGTTGCATTTCCACCAAAAATTTTTTTCAGGTTAGTGTTTTATAAACACATGTTCGTGTGCTAGTTAACTCATTGTGCTATATTCCAGCTATAAATACAGCTATTCCGTGTGTTATTGTGATTTTTAAAATTCTCAACGTTTTCTGGCCTTAGTGAGGTTACTTGTGTTAAATTTGTGAAAAGTGATAACCACGTGCTTGCATTTATTACCCATTTTACTGTTGGAGGTTAACAGATATTTGTGATTTCTGGATGAGTTTGGCAAAGCTATGTTGTGTAGGCATGGAAACAGTAGGATTTACAGTATAGCACGTGTGTAGAAGTTTATCTGAAATACAGAAGTTTGTGCTAACAGGTGCTGTGAAGTCAAAGTACTGAAACAATTATTTTCAAAATTCCAGGCTTATAGTGTTTTAAAGATTTTAGTAAGTTCAGTGGTAGTAGGTACCACTTATTGTTCGTTACGCTATTCGATTACTCATAGCATGTAACCTCATTTTGTGATTTTTTTTTCTTCTCTCCATGTGTTAATTGCTGTATAGAAATCGTGATATAGAATTCACGTGGCTGGATCAGTCTATGAGAAGCCTTTGGGCCTAAGTTTTTCACTTCCTCGCCGTGGGCGCTTAGTATTTTAAGTTTTATGCTATAGTTTTTCTTAGGGGCTGGTGTATTTAATTGTGTGCACTGTGAGGTATTTTATAGTGTTCAGCAACTCCGTCACAGATGGCTTCCATTACTCCTATGCAGCCTGCCATGCCTCGTACTGCAATAGAACCCTCATGTTGATAATACAGGTTCGTTATCTGCTTTTGCCTTTTTGCAAAATTTATTATGATCCTGTGGGACCTTATAGATTCTAAAATTTTGGATTTTGTGATACATTTAAATATGCTATTTTCAGAAATGAGATCTTTTGAAATTGATTTCAGGAATAATTATTGAGGACAATGATGTTGTTAATGATTATGTATGATGTACTATTGCCTTAAAATGATGTGAGTTTTCATTATGATGCTGTGAGAATTTGTGCTGCATAACTGTTGTTTGTGTGTATGTGTCTGTGTAGAAGAAAATGAGTATGATGTGAGAGTAAATGTTTTCAGATTTCAGGTTTATGGAAGTGCCCAAGAGTAACCATAAATTTTGTTTTCTGTGTGGAGGGAGATGATGATTTTGTGTGAGTAAATGATTTCAGGAGATTTCAGGTTTATGGAAGTGCCCAAGAGTAACCATAAATTTTGTTTTCTGTGTGGAGGGAGATGATGATTTTGTGTGAGTAAATGATTTTAGGAGATTTTGAGTTTCTGGAAGTGCCCAAGAGTAGCCAGAAATTCCTGTTCCTATGGGAGTTTTAGTTATCTGTTGTGTGATTTAGTGGAATTGCCCAAGAGTAACCACTAAATTGGTGTTTTAATTGTGTTTTCAGGAGGTCATAAGGATGCTCTGAGGGAGTTGTGAATGTTTTCATTTATAGTTAGTGGTCGTGCCCAAGTATATCCACTAATTAGATGAGATGAGTTAATGTTTGAGAAGTTGTGATGTTTGAGTGCAAGTTTTATGACAACAGTTGTTTGTGTTACAATTTTTTTTGCAGCCTCATAGTGATGGAAAGTGTTTAAATGTTTCAACAGTGCATCATACTTTTCTCCTGATATGGTAATGTTTTTTAGGTCTTTGTTTGAATTATTAATCATATAGGGTTACAGGATTGTTTATGTATTGTCCCCCAGTTTTAATGCACATGTTTTAGTCATGTTCTTTTTTAACAAAATTTACAGGTTGGCTAGTAGCATGAGTAATTAGTTGTGAAGCATGTTGGGTTTAATAGTGGCATGAGTAATTAGTGTGAAGCATGCTTGGTTTAATAGTGGCATGAGTAAAAAGGTATAGAGGTGGTTAGGGCATATAATAATTTTTTTTGGATTATATAGGTTAAATAAATTTTTATAGGTGCACCTTATAAAATTTAAAGAAAAATGATTTTGCATACCAGCTGGTTAGGTTAAGTTCAGGATCCTGATAATATTGTTTACTAGTGTATTGTTTAAATCTGTGCACAGATTATTTTGTATTACTTTTAATTATGGGAATAATATGTATCTTTAAGGTTCTAAATTCATGTACACTTTTATTGTTGGCCAACATTTGTTGTATTTCAGTTAAGAAATTTTTGTCATCAAAGATGTTCACTTGTTGTAATGTTATATAGTAGACCTAATGTATTCTTTTATGGTACATAATTTTGTGGATTTTTATTTGTAATAATTGTTGGATTGGCCGCTTATACTCTTATGAAACATGTTCCAGAAAAAGTTGATTAGTACTAGATTAGTCGCCTGCTAACTAGAGGGGAACACGCACAGCAGAGAGTTCCAGATCAGCAAAGACCTTGCACCATAAACAAACAGAAGAATCATACACCACTACAGTTGTGGCACCAAGGCCACTTATTGGGCACCATTCCAACATGCAGATGGTCCTTGCCCCATTTTTTTCTTCTCTTCGTTCTATCATAAACTTATGATAATAAACATCGTGTGGTGTAGTGTGTGAGGCTCTTACTATTTTGCCTCCTGTGCAAGTGCTGTGAGAAAAAACAAAAAGAGAAAGAAACAAAAGAAGAAAATTGTTTTTTTGCGTGTTCTTCCCATAAGCTCGTCAGTAGCAGGACGCAAACTATGAAGAAAAAAAAATCACTTTTTTTTTATATTATCAATTTTTTTTTTTCGGTCACCCAACATAATCTATTGATGTATGTGTAATTTGTACCATAAAGAAATTTTTTTTGTATATTTTGCCACGGACGCCAAAATCTTGGTAAAGCAGGGGGAGATGTCACATGCAGAATGTGGTACTACTGCGTTAGGATCCACATTCTAAGTGTGGCATGGATTGATTAATTAATTTTTATTGTTTTGGCTGTACTGTAGAAAAGGTTAGTCTTATATAACCACGGGAGCGTGGCTTTCCGGCCTCTTTGCTAGTGGGACGCCGTGGGGTGCACATCGCACGTTTTGTTAGTAATCGTGTAACTCATAATGGAGCCATAGTATTCACCCAGGTTTTGGCTACGCATCATCCAGCGTCAACAGGTAAAAGTTTAATAAATTAATTAGCTGGAATTACTCTCGAATTAATAGGTTTTAATTTAGTAGTTTGATTTTGGTTCCCACATTTCCTTGTTTCACTCCGGAGGTTGCTAATTTCCCATAAGTTAGCATGGGGGATACGTCCCTCATGTTGCATCCGATTAGAATAGTGTTGTAAGTGCCTCTCGCAGCCACAGCGAGTTCCCCCGAGTTATTATTAGGAAAGGCGGTTGCGACAATATATAAGGTGCATCCAAAAAGCAAGTTTGTGGATTTTGTTTCCTTTAAAGTGGACATATTTAGCAAGGAAAATTAGGCATGCATAACAGATCTATGATGTATCAATCATATGCTGGTGCTAGTAGCTTGGCAGCAGTGACCCAAAATGATGGCATTTATTTGTTCTCCCACTGCCTGCAAGGTTAAATCAGTGATAAAGTTCTTTACTGCACAAAACATAGTGCCAATCAAAACTTATTGTCAGGTCTACAGGCCAAACATCATGAGCAAACATATGGTGTGTTGCTGATGTATGCATTTTTTTCGGAACTCGTCTAAATGTCCAGGATAAGTGCCATGGATAACTAACTGTCCCTCATCAATGATGATCTTGTTGAGCTGACACAGCAGTGCATCGTTGAGAACCATCACTTCATGATTACGGAGCTCAGCAGCCATTTTCCACAGATACCACGATCCTTGTATAACATTGTCACTAAGCACCTGCTGTTCAAGAAATTGTGTGTCAGATAGGTGCTGAAAAATCTGATAACCGAACACAAACAGAAATGCTTAAGAGCAGCACTGACATTTCTACAGCAGTATCATGAGGATGGTGACAAGTTCCTTGACAGGATTGTCACAGGCAATGAGATGTGGATATCTCACTTTACTCTGTAAACCAAGCAGTAGTCAAAGCATTGGCATCACAAACAGACTGTATCAGCACAGAAAGTGAGCTGCATGATGTTCTGGGACAGGAACGACATTCTGCCCACTGAACATTTGCCCAGACGTAAAGCAATGAATGTTGACCATAACTATGAAACACTGTGGAAATTGCAATATGCCATTCGGAACAAGAGGCATGGAATAGCATGAGATAGAAATATTATTAAATGATAAAATACATGATATACCTACATATATTTTGCTGTACAGAAAACATTGGCTCAAACCTGATCAAATAACATCCCATCACATTATTAACTATAAACTTGTGGGTTGTTTCTGCTGATTGACTCTCTGAAATGGAGGTGTAGCAATATATGCAACAGACCAATTGAAATGTAAAGAAAACAAAGAAACATACTACCTAAATATAGAAAAGGCCTTTGAACATGCAGTCACTGACATATTTGACTCAAATTTTAAATTCACAGTCGTTTGCATCTACAGATCTCCTAGTGGTTGCATAAAAACCTTTTTGGAACATTTTGAAATCTTGTTAAATGATCTAGTGAGCAAATATAGGCAGCTGATTTTGTGTGGGGACCTCAATATAAACTTCTTATCTGCCAAAAGCAGTGTAAGTGAATTTCGATCGCTACTTCTTTCATACAATTTAATGGAGACTATGAATACTCCAATGGGTATAACCTCCAGTTCTCAAACTTGTTTGGATCAAATTATAATTAATTGTAACTCTCCCCCATTCAAAGTAGATAATGTACACTTAGGAATTTCCTATCACAATTCTGTGTCCCTACATATGCAAATAAATGGAAACATACCTTCAAAATCTGCTAAATCAATTAGCTATAAAAGATCTTTCAGCGAAGACAACATACATTACTATGAATATTTGCTAGAAAAAGAAACCTGGACAGATGTAATTACCAAAACTGATATAAATGACAAAACATCAGTTTTTCTAACTACTATCAAGCACTTTTAACGTAGCATTCCCACTCAAAAAGATCATCCTTTCAAATAATCAAAATAAGAAAGAACCAAAATGGCTCACAAAAGGTATAATAATTTCTTTCAAAAGAAAGAGGCAGTTATACAATCTGTGTAAAATGAATAATGATGAGCATCTCTGAAAATACTATAAATCTTAATTTAAGATCCTAAACCAGGTCATACACATACCAAAATTGAAATCAAATGAGGGCTATCTTGCAAATGTTAAAAACAAAGCAAAAGCTATATGGAAGATAGTAAAAGATGAAACTGGAAAAAATAAGACAAATGCTAAGGACAAAATCATACTAAACAAAAATGGGGGAAAGAAATAGCTGAGATGATTAATGAATACTTTAGTCAGGTCGCTGAGGGCTTTCAAACAGCACCAAATACTCATCCCCCATTGCTCCCACAAATGGCAAACAGCCAAACCGTATTTCTAACTCCAGTAAAACCAAAAGAAATGATCATAATAAATAAAGGCTTAGAAAACAAGCACTTGAGTAGAAATGATGACATCCCAGATAAAATTGTAAACAAACAGCATTCCACCTACTAACTCCTTTGGTGGATATTGCAAATTCATCATTGGCTATAGGGATGTTTCCTGAACTTCTAAAAACAGTAAAGGTTTGCCCAATTTTTAAAAAGGATGGAAAAGACTGTGTACAAAATTATCGCCCATTATCTCTCCTATCAGTATTTGCAAAAATACTTGAAAGAGTAATGTACAACAGGTTAATGCCTTTCCTAGAGGCACGCAGCATTTTAAGTAAGTTTCAGTTTTGATTTCATAAAGGTAAAAACATTAGCAATGCTATATTTTCATTCTCAGAATCAATATTCAAAGCTCAGGATGACAAAAGACTGTTGGGCTCTTTCTAGACCTTAGCAAAGCTTTCGACATGGTTAACCATAAAATATTGATTCACAAACTTAACAAATGCAGAGTGAGGGGATTAGCTGAAGAATGGTTTAATTTATACTTAAGTAGCAGATACCAGTCTATTGAAGTACTTTCAACTAAATCACATAATGTTATAATAAAAGCCCCACAAGGCGCAGTATTAGGTTCACTACTCTTTCTTATATACAAAAACGATCTCCCTCCCAATATTACTCAAGCAAAAAGTGAGTTATTTGCAGATGACATGAGTATTACAATTAGTGGCCCTGCCAAAACTAAGTTGCAGGATAAAACCAGCAAGTCAGCATACTATGGATATGTCCATTCACTGTTCTCATATCGAATAATAGCATGCGGGGCATCTTCAAAAAGTTTGCAGATACTTAAGCTTCAGAAAAGATTAGTAAAAATCATAAAACATGTACCAATATGATCAGATAGTATTCAAAGAACTATCTATATTTCCCTTACCTTGTATTTGTATATATATCTATATCTTAGAGCCGGTCTCTTTTATACATCAAAATTTGGATCTCTTTAAAAGAAACTCAGCCCTACATGACCATAATACAAGAGCTTGCAGTAATATACATCTCAACACTCATAGGCTCACCAGGTGTCTTTAAGTCTATATCACATCAGTGTATAAATTTATACAACCATCTTTCAAACAGTGTTAAAGAGCTTAATCACAAAAAATTTAGAACAGCGATTACCACTCACTATTAATGAATACTTCAATCAGAAACTCTAATTTGTTCCACAGAATACAAATTAAATAACTATAAATCATTATTATTTATTATATCATCATCATCATATTTCTTGTGCAGATACTGCTGCTCTTTGTGACCTGAATGGGACCTGTAATGACAATTACAGGTCCCATTCTGCAGAAGTAGGAAGGAGCTTAGCACTGGCAGAAAACTATTTTGAATTTTTCTTTTTACAAATTCTGTATATATTTAAACTCAAATGTAACAAAATTTCATTGTATTTTGACGATGCCATAGAATCTGTATTTCTTCAGGCTGATAATAAATCTGTCTATCTATCATAAACTTTTTAAAAATAATTTGAATTAGCGCAGAAATTCACATTGCGAGCATAAGACAGATAGAGAAGGCAGAATGAAAATGTAATAAGTATGTTTGTGCTTGGTGGTGACAGTGGCAGCTTAGCTGTAATGACAATTATGGATGAGACTTTCAACATACTTAATATTATCATAACACATTTTATCTAATTCGTATTTGCATTTAAATTCACGTTTTGAGAAGGAGAAAGATGGAGATGTCCTAAATGTGCACAATGGTAGAACGATGGCATCAGTAGTGGCAGCACAGCTATAACAACGATTATGGAGGCTATTTTCTATTAAGCCATCATACTTAATATACCGTAAATTGTTTTACCTAATTTGGATTTGTACATAAATTCACATTGCAGGTGCCATAAAAACATATGTGTGGCAGGAGGAGGGGAAATGTGTACCTAACCTCTCTTTTCCTGCTTGACCCTTGGCTCCCAATACAACATTATGTGCAGCTGCTGATATGAAAGGAAGTCCTCTAATTTTATTTTACTCACGCAGAGTAATCTTTTTTCCACTGAGAATGCTTACATGCCTGTTAACAGCTAATTTTTGGTGCAAAATAAAATGCACAAAATCTGCTGCATATGTCACAAACTAGACATAATCTATACCATTTCTTCCAGGCTTCACCAGTACCATACCTGCAAAGTCTGAAACTTACTTTTTCTACATGGTATTTGGAAAACATATATCACAAATGTAAGATGACCCCCAGTTGCGAACATAAATGCTTTGGAGAAAAACATTGTCTACTACACTGTATTCAGACAAATATGGTGGAATATTTGAGATGTAATATTACTACAAAGATAATGTGTGGAAATAATAGAAGCAAAATGTAGCGAATAGCTGAATATATGTTAACATCTCTTTGATATAAAATCTGATAAAATCAACTTAATTTCTGAGGTAGGCATTAACTACTTACGGATATCACTTAGAGCATTCCTGCTTTCTTCTTTTGAATCAATAGTGTTTGGTGTGCAATCCTCATCTTGAAGCTCCTCACTATCTGGAAAACACAATTTTTAAATCTTGAATTCAAGTTGGAATTTAAAAATAAAAAAGTACTAACAGATAAAGCTTTTTGGCTTTAAATACACCAATTTTAAACTCCTTCTCTTAACAAATGACTGAATGCAAATTTATAGACAGATCTTAATTATTTTTGCACGGTATCCCTCTCCTTCTTCTATGAAACATTATCTTTACAGGTTTTTGTTTCTTTTAATTAAAAAAATAAAGAAAAGAAGGAAACAAAGAAAAAAAGAAAGAACATGCTAAACTAGAATGGAAAAGAGATTATTTGCAAGTTGAAGGGAAAAGGGAATACAAAATAATGGTAGTGTGCACTGAAGTATACAAAGGAAGAATTGGGACCTTTCATACGACAAGTTAAATGAATTTAAAAAGAAACAAGGAGAAGTGATAGTAAGCCTATTTTCACTATTAAGCACTACTGGAATAGCATTGATAAGTAATTGGTGGGGTTTGAGGCAATGTTTCTATATGTATAAAAAGTAATAGTTAAGTAAAGCTTATTAACAAGTTATAAATAATTTTCTTTCATAATTTTATCATTTTCCACAATCCTAGTCTCACAACATTGTATTATGTATATTTGAAAGACTTTATAAATAACTATTTTAAGTTATATAAATACTGTTTAGTAAATATCACCAACATTGAGCTTTGTTTTTGCAAGATTTCTGTCAGAGGAATAATCAGTCTGTTAATTGCTAGTCTATTGTTAACGATTCAAATATGGAAGTGAGGAAAAGCATATTTTTTTTTTGTGTATAGGCTGTACTTTCCCCATCTAAGGCATAAAATATTAGTTTATACTGAAAGGAAACATTGTTATTCAAATATTTATGTTAGCTCATTGTAGGGAGATCAATTCTAGCAGAAACTAAAAATACCAATAGGACTCAAATAGTATCTAACTACACAGAGGGCCGCGCTGTGGTCGAGTGGTTAGACCACTAGCCTCTCACCTAGACGGCCGGGGTTCGATCCCAAGTAACTGCATGTGAGATTTGTGGTGGACAAAGCGGCGCTGGGGCGGGTTTTCTCCGGTTTCCCCCATCATCGCATTCCACCGGTGCTCCATCATCATTCATGTATCATCAGTGTCACCGCCTGCGGTGCCATTAGTAGTTAAAGTGGGCGTTAAACACTACCAAAAAAAAAAAAACTACACATATAATTTAATGAAGGCTGGCATGATAAACTATGCAAGCCAAAGTTGTCAAGGTTCAGGGCCCATTCTAGTCATTCTGACTAATTCTGATAATTCTACCTGTTATGCACTCATTCAGCTGGATATTGCCACTAGTTAGCTAACTGTAAAGCATTCATAATTTATTTTTCAGTACTAGCACAAATTATTAAGTATCAGTCATTGCATCCTGCATGATAAAAAGTGACTGTGCTATCAAATGCACATCAAACATGCCACACTGATGTCTTCTTCCTAAACAGACAAGTGACAGTTTAGCAGATTAAGCATACCAATTAGTGTGCCTAAAGTAAAGTTCATAGCTAGAACATATTATAGTACCAGAATAAGAAACCATTAATGGCGACAAAGTATAGAGAGAAATAGTGATCTGTTTCCATAAAAGAAAATTGTGTACCTTATCAACAACATTATACTTGTACATACATGACATGCAGGAGATGAATTAAAGCTTGAAGGAAACATAAAATGATAAAGTGCTGTTGTTGATTTGAAGTTATACCAGTGTATTTTCTGAAATGCAACTCATATCATTTGCCATTCCTATTCCTCCCACCTGCAAAGTCATCATAATTTATTGCAGAAGATGGAATAGACGGACTCTCAGATAACCTTTTCCGTCTTAAGAACCTCGAAGATATCAGGAAGGTTATCTTTTAAAGTGGCCACAATCACACCCACTTTTCGTCATCTTCTTTTTCTTCTTCAAGCACTAAGGCATAATACCACAGGTTGAAATCCACCCTGGACTTATGTAAATTAAGTCATCAGTCATCATGGAAGTGATTTTGCCTACTACAAAGAATACGGAAATTAGGAAGCAAACTGAACAGGGTCGAAAATGAATTTATGGACATTAATGAGCAAATAAGACAAAGATGTTCTATGCGAGATTAGAGGTGCAAAAGAAAAATGGAGAGTATGAAGGAGAGATATCATGGGTTCAGCTTAGTATCTAAAAAGTTTAGAAAAGGAGTGGTGTGAGACCTCTACAGGAAGTAGGAAAGTTTCCAGAAGGAAAAACTCAGGATGGTGTTAAAGTTTGGGAGATAGGTGAAGCCTTCAGAGTGGGAAGACTAAGAGAAACAGGAATGATACTTGCAATCTCAAGAAATGGCTTGTTCAAACCAACATCTCTAAAGAAGAAACAGGGGACCTCATAAAACTTACCCAGCTTGCATAAATCAGAACTTCATCTTCAATGGAAAATTCAACCATCAGACTTTCAGCCTAACAATGAGCAATTCACTTTCACCCTTACTAACCAATCTTTTAACAAGTTTCATTGAAATGCACTTAAAATATCCATCCCATATATTTTAAAATACTAGCTAAAGTATATCCATGATATTTTCCCCCATTGTTCCCCACAGAATTCTACAGGACTGATTAGAACTATTGAACCTTCAGAACAAGGCAACAAAGTTCATAATAAAAAGGAGATAAAGATGGCTGTTTACCTATATTAGACCCAAAAATAATCTATGAGCAACAAAGCATATCATTTGGCATCTATAGAAAGCCAACACAGACTAACAATTACATCAAGAATGATAGTTACAACCCTACATACCACGAGCAATATTGAATAGCTTAGCAAGCAGACTAATTAATGCCCACTAAGCAAAACTGAGTACAAAAAGGAATAGGATCACATAATCAACATGGCAACAAATAAATTCTGCAAAACAAATAATTGACAAGAAAATTAGGAAATTAAGAAATACAGAAAAATATGAACCATAATACACAATTGATACAGCAAAAACATAAAACACAGTTTAGAAAATTTACATGTCATCTGCGAGCACTCCATAAGTTCAATAATATCTCCTAAAAGTTTGTCACCACCTTAGCTTCAAAAACCGATTTAGTGTACTATGTACAGAACTTAATATGCAACAACTTAAAGGACTTCATACCTGAAGGAGGTATATCAGGTATGTACTGAATGGACTGTTCAGACTGCAGTAAGTTCAGCATCAGAAAATCCAAAAAAATGCACAAACTAGACCGGGAATACAAGAGACGTGTGAAATACAAACACAAAAATCTGCAAAAGCCCATCATTTCTGGATGAATTCATGTCAAAATATGGGATGATATTTATCATAGAAAAGCAAATCATATAGGTTAAATTTTGAATAACCAACAGAAAATTCTCTTTGGAAGCTCAATTCTCAACCACAAGATACCGCTACAAACAATTAACCTACTTCAGTCCACAGATCCAGTTAGTTGGGTAACTGCCGAGGATGGAGATAAACAGTCTCTGAAATATGTACAAGTAACACCTAAGTGAAGTTTGTGTTCAAAATGCCAATTCATCATCTTCTAATATAATAAGTATGTTCTTATTTTTACCTTACCTCCTGATGAGCAACTTGAACTATCTGCTGAATACTGCACTGGTTCATCATAGCCACTGAAGTAAACAAATAGGAGACTCATTATTCGCACCACTTCATCCATTGGTGGGCGATTTGCAGGGTTTTTATCCCAACATCTGAAATAAGAAATGGGTTTTACTGTAGGCAACAAGAACAATATTGAACATATTGGCTGAACGAGATTAATGCATGAAAGAACACAAACTTCATTACAAATAATTGGTCACAGGACAAAGTGGATTTCTTTTTTTTTAAAAGTTAACAGATATAACAGCAAACACTTATCCTATTACTAGAAGTTTTTCACAAAAAGCAAAAAGTGCAAGGGTTGCAAAGTTTTGCTAATTTAGCTAAAACTCAAAATTTAAAAACACTGGAAAGTAATTGATGAGTTGAACAAAATTCACTGCATTTGAAATTATTGGCAGTGATAAGTCTTGAACTGCAGTGATAGAAAATGACAATCAATACATGCTATCAATCCTGACCCTTCTGATGTGTACAAACATCAGGTTATATGGTCACACATGGGGAAGTTGCTTGTGTGAGAGCAAAGAGTTTGGGCATGTTGGGTTAATGCTCACAAGAGATGGAAAAATGTGTATCAAGATTACAAGCATACAGAGTAAAATTGTGAATCACAGAGAAGGAAAAAATGTCTTCAGTAAGCTTAAGGCTTGTATAAACCAAAATATCATAGGTATAGGCTGTCCAGTCCATGAACTGAACAACACTATTCAGCATGGAGCTGATGCTTTTTCTGTGGACATAGAACGCATTATTCTTAAACTGTATAATTATTTTTCCATATTTACTCACAGAAATGAAGCCTTGAAATCGTATTGTGAATTTCTTGATACCAATTATAAGCAGTTGCTCTCTCACAGCAAAACAAGGTGGCTTTCTCTTTTTCCAACCATTGAGCGTGCATTGGAAATGCTTTTTCTATTGAAGGCATACTTTCTATCTGTACCAAATCCTCAAAAATTATTGCTTAGTTTTTTTTGAAAGCAACTTAACTGAAGCTTATCTATGGCACCTGCATTCCTTCATGACAACATTTCATTCAAGAATTTTGGAAATGGAAAAAGAGGAAATATTTTTGTTAGAAGTTATAGATGCTCTGGTAAATGTCAAATCCATGCTTCAAAAAAGATATGAAGGTTCATTGATGACATTGTCATTGAAAGTAAATACTTGAAAATGTTCATTAGCAAGGGTTTTATAAGGAAGCGGATATGTTTGCGAGAGAAACCATGATGCTGTATAAGGTATGTTTAGAGTATTTGGAGAAATGGGTGGCATGTTTCAATGATTTTAGATGGATGAATTTAAAAAAAGGGGAATATGCCAATGCAGATAAAAGTATTGCTTTTTTACAAACCAAGGGCATTAATCTCAATGATGTCAAACCTTTTGACCAATTTTGTAATCTGCAAAAGTTTGAGCTAAACAATCATGATTCAGAATTCATCAAGTTAACTTGTAGCCAGAAATGGGTTCAGTATTTCAGTGCCAGTGAACATAGTGCCACTTGGAATTGCTGAAAATTGCGGAATTTTTCTTTTGCATATCGGGTCACAACGCAAATGTTGAGAGATTATTCTTTTTGATTTCATGTCAAAGGACAGATGAACGAAACTGATTGATGGTTGAAACTATTAAGGGTCTTATTAAATAACTCAGAAGTTTGAGACAAGTGAAGTTTTAACCAATGTGATAGTTGAAAATGAGTCGGAATAGTAACACTCACCTCACTTATATGTAATTATGTTCAAAACATATGTTTCAAGGGCAACTGCCCTCTTCTTCAGTTGAAGTCTGACTGATGGCTGGAATTTTTTGCTCTGTGGTCTATTACGGTGGAGCCATCTGGTGTTCTCAGCAGAAGTTCATAATCATGTGGCGGTATTTCAAAATTCATCAGTTGGTCTTTTTGTTGTGTAATGAGAATATCCTCCCAAACTGTAAGTGCTGCCGGGTTGTTTACAGGTTTTAGCAATTTTATGTCATTTTGTATTTCATGATGTGATGTCCAAAAATGGTATGCTACTGCCGATTTATCTGTTTGTTTCTGTTTATGTCTGAAATGTTCCTTTAGCCTTGTTTCCAGTCTTCTTTTTGTTTGGCCAATGTAACATGATTTGCAGTCCTTGCAGTCAATTCTGTAGATGCCTGATCTCTGGTTTGTAGGTATGGGGTCTTTAATGTCTGTTTTCAATGCATTTTTTATGTGTAATTGGTTACTTAAAGCTAAACTTATATTGTATTTCTTGAAAATTTTTTTGAATTTTCTATCTGCTGTTGGGTGATAGGTGAATTTTTTATATATAACTTTCGGTTTTTGTATGGACAAAGTGGTGATTTGTTTTAAGGTTAATTTCTCCTTATGTTTTTTAATTTTTTGGTCAATGATGTCTGGGTTAAAACCATTGGCTGAGGCTATGTGTCTTAGTTGGAGGTATTCTGTGTTGTACTCTTCTGGGTCAAGTGGGATGCTGAGGAGTCTGTGTACTGAGCTGTTGAAGACTGCCTGTTTATGAGGTTCTGGGTTGAAACTATTCTGTTTTATGTAATTGTCTGTATGTGTGGTCTTCCTGTAGATGCCATAAGTGATCTTTTGTTCTTTCCGTGTTAGTTTTAGGTCCAGGTATGGTAGAATTTGGTCTTTTTCTGTTTCCATTGTGAATTGTATGTACCTGTCCTGTAGGTTTAGTAATTTTAGAGAGTCTTCTGCTAATTTTTTGGGGACCACCGCAAAAACATCAACATAGCTAAACCATTTTTTGAATATATTCGGAAAACTGAATTATATGTACTTCAAGTCGTCCCATGTACAGATTTGCTAAAAAGGGCGAAAGTGGGTTACCCATCGCTAAGCCTGATGATTGTCTGTAAAATCTACCATTGAATTGGAAATAATTCTGGTTGATGCAAAGTTCTGTTAAAGTATGGAAGTCTTCTGTTTCTTTCTTGTTTAAGCCTATGTCCGTGAGCCATGCTTTGAAGGTTTCAAGTAACTTGTCGACTGGGATGCTGGTGAATAATGATTTCACATCAAACGAAACCAACAACTCATTGTTTGAAACTTTGTACTCTTCTAGATGTTTTATTAGTTCTATGGAATTTTTAATGGAAAGGTGGTTGTGTTCCGGGAAGCTACTGAATTTGTTGACTAACCACTTAGATAATTTGTAGGTTGGAGAGTTTATGCAATTGACTATTGGTCTCATGGGTTTGTCCGGTTTGTGGATTTTTGGCAAAGCATAAAGACGTGGTAGAGTTGGGTTTGCTTCTTTCAAAGACAGAATGACTAGCAATCTTCTCAAGTACCAAGTTATGTTGTTTGCCACACACAATAAAAGAAGAAACAAAGCTCAGTATAGTACATTGGTAACAAGCATAAATATGTACTAAAAATTGAATTATGCAAAAAATTTAATTACTTATTTTTATTCTAAAATTATACTTTTTATGGAAAATAAATCTTTGTATTTGTGACACAGCAATTTCAATATTCATGTTGAGTTTCATGCTTGTAACTGCAGGAAGACAAAATATGTATTTACCTAAAATTCACAAAATTCAAATGGAAGAAAGAAAAACAAAGAACAAAAGCTTCTGACACTGAAGGGACTTAAACCTTTTATCTCCTATTTACTAGACAGGTGCTCTAAATGCTTAACTACAGCACCATTGTAACCAGTTCTTCCATATTACAATTTTTAAAGTAGTTCTTCATAATAATATATTTGGTATTTATATGGTATCGTAAGAGGGGTCCATAATGGCCCATGCACTTCGGCCTGATCAAGTTTTTTGTGTATCCCCAAACTTATAACTCCATTAATTCTGTGCCTTAATCAAGGACTACCAATCCTTAAATGGGACATCTTGGAAGTCACTTAAAAATGTATTATGATTGGAAGTAGCGACTTCTTAACTCTGCAAGACCAAGACAGTGTTTGGTCATGAGTTTCATCAGCATCACGGCATCTTATATAACTGAGGGCAGTTTCTATACGTATTTTGTAAACGTTCCCTTCAAAAGGCAGTGTCCTGTAAGCAATCCGAATATTGAGCACAATTGTCTCCTATGTATATCAAGCAATTGCTTTGTTTTGCTCCTGCTTGAGCTTTTTAAAGTGGTTTTTGAGTGTTTATGCTCCTTTATGGAATATCAATACTCCACAAGTTTTTTGGAAATCCAGCTCCTGATAGCCTGCCTTATTATTCCATGGAGATACCAATGGCAGGTTCAGGTCCAATTAATCGATCACTTGCTCTTTCCTTTGCCAGAAAGTCTGCTCTTTCACTGTCCTGAACACCACCATGTCCTGGGACTCATAAAAGCTCTAATGAATTGTGTTTTGCTAGTTTCATAAGGTGCTCTAGACATTTGGAGACCAGACTTGAATTGCCCTGGGGGTTTTTCCGTGCTTGAAGAAAGCTTGACTGTCAGAGAGTATGAAAATATTCTTATTTTGTCCTCTCTTTAAATTTTCTCAGACACAAGCGAAGATTACAAAAATGTTAATTTGAAGAGCCGAGGTGTGGATGCCCAAAGTGAACGAAAGTTTACAGCCCGTTCCATAAACCCCAGCTTATACTCCCAGATAGGTTATGGAACCATCAGTAAACCAAACTGATCATTTAACCCAACCATGTTGTTTCCTATTAGTCCATCCATTCAGATTAAAAAAAGGTAACAGAGAATTATCTGGAAGTCACAGTAAAAAATTCTAACCAACACAATAATCCTTAAGAACCTCAAGTGTCCTCTTTCTGTACATGAGAATCATACAATTTGTCAGAAGACTCAATATTCAGCCAACCTGGACTCACCTATATACAAAGGCTTTAAATAATAACTATAATATTTTGAGCGATGAAGGCTAGCAATGTTAATATCTGTTTGTATTCGCTAGTTTTAATATATCTTATAAAACCAAATAAATTTGAAAGCTATAAAGAATGTGTCATATTTGAAACCTACAGAAAAAGCTCCACTCCTCATACATTTTTAAAGCAGTACAAGCATCAATCTCATTCCTTAATGGAATACAAGTGAAACAAAAAACTAATTCAGAAAATAAAAAAACAGAACTAAAATAAAAAGAACCCCCCCCCCCATCTCCTGATTACTAGTCAGGCATTCTAACCACAAAATTACTGCATCATTGATCGCAGTGCAACTTAAAATTACTAATGGTGCTTTCTATTCTTTTTTATAATATGCAAAGACTATAGCCAATAACTATAAGGACTACAATATTTTGAGTAATGAAGGTATGCAAAGCTAATATCCGCTTGTATTTCATTCCTTATACCCTCCATATTCTGAAAATATAATAAATTTGAAAGCAATTGTGAATAAGCCATGTTTGTGAAATCCACACGGAAACAGCTTCACTCAAAGGTTTTTAAATCAGTAGAAACCATGAATCTCATGAAACATAAGTGAAACAAAGATATAAAACACAATGACGCCGAACGGAGTTGAACCTTCAACCTGTGGCACTATCGCATCCAATTGTTCCATTTTACGATGCTTAAAGTTGATCTTTATAATAGCACATAAAACGGAAATAAGTATTAATTATAAGAACTGCGATATTATGAGCAATGAAGGCTTGCATGGGTAATATTTTGTTTCTGTAATTATTGGTTTATACCACGTATTTCTTATCATTTCAGATAAATTAGTTAGCTCTTAAGAGTGTGTCATGTCAGAAGTGTATAGAGAGTACAGCAAGTTTGGAAAACCTTCAAGGAGAGAGAGAGAGAGAAAAAAAAAAATAGGTGCCTGAGGGATTTGAACCCCCTGACCTCCTGTACAGCAGACAAGTGTTCTAACCACTAAACTACTGTGGCAACGATGATATGCTTTCTATTACAATTATTAAATACTAACTATATTCTTTCTACAATAAAATAAAAATGGCTATAGTTGTTAACTATATCAAATACTATATTTTGAGTGATGAAGGTCTGCAAGCCTAATAATATCTGTTTGTATTTGATTGTTTCTACTCTCCATATTCTACAAAGTCATATAAATTTAAATTATTATGAAGAATGCGCAATTTTGTGAAATGTACATGGAAAAACTTCCCTCCTTAAAGATTTTTCAATCAGCAGAAACCATAAATTTCATTCCTTAATGAAACGCAGGTGAAACGAAGAGCTAATGTGCATATATGTAAAAACACTGGTGCCGAAAAGATTTGAACCTTCTACCTACGGCACCATTGTATCCAATTGTTCTGTTTTATGATGCTTAAAGACAATCTTTATAATAATATATATGACTATAAATATTATCAGTAGGAACTATGATATTATGAGCAATGGCTATGCATGACTAATATTTTTGCATTTATTGGTTTATACTATGTACTTCTAACATTTCAGATAAATTAGTTAGCTCTTAGGAATGTGTCGTGCCAGAAGTGTACAAAGAGTACAGCAAGTTTAAAGGGATAGAAATCATGAGTCATTCCTTCATAAAAAGCGAGGGTAAGTAAAACCTTCAAGGGGAAGAAAAAACATCCACTAAATTACGGTGCCATTGATGTTATTCTTTCTGTTACAATTATTAAACCGTAACTGTGTTCTTTATACTATGAAATAAAAAAAAAATTATAATTAATAGCTACAAGAGTCATGAAGGTCTGCAAACCTAATATTTGTTTGTACTTCATTGTCTCTTCTCTCCATATTCTATAAAGTCACATAAATTTAAATGTTATTCAGCATGTGCCATTTTGTGAAATATACACAGAAAAACTTCATTCCTTCAAGGTTTTTAAATCACCAGAAAGCATGATTCTCATTCCTTAATGAAACACCTGGGAAATGAAGAGTTCCTTCTAGGAAAATAAAAAGAAAAAAGAGTAGACATCGGAGGGATTCGAACCCCCGACTTCCTGTTTAACAGTAGTAACTATATTATGGGTAATGAAGGCTTACATGACTAATACTTTTTGTAATTATACATTTATACTATGTATTTGTAACATTTCTGTTAAATTAGTTAGCTCTTGAGAATGTGTCCTGCCAGAAGTGTATAGACAGTACAGCAAGTTTAAAGTAATAGAATGCATGAATATCATTCCTTCATAAAAAGCGAGTGCAAGGAAAACCTTCTAGAAAAAAAAAAAGTAGGCACCAGAGGGAATCGAACCCCCAACCTCCTGTTTACTAGACAGGCGTTCTAACCACTAAACTACAGCACCAACGATGAACAGCCTTCTATTTTATTTATTAAAATCTTACATTGTTCTTTTTATAATGAAATAAAAAAGCTACGATGAATAACTATAAAAACTGCTATATTTTGAGTATTGAAGGTCTACAAGCCTATTATCTGTGTGTATTAGACTGTTTTCTCTCTCTATATTGTAAAAAGTTACAAATTTAAATGTTATCAAGAATGTGCCATTTTTTGAAATCTATAAGGAACTAACTTATCTTCTTAAGAGTTTTTAAATCAATAGAAACCTGGAATCTTATTCCTTAATGAAAAACAGGTGAAACAAAGACTTAATGTGCACAAAATATATACATATATATAAACAAAAAAAAAAAAAACACTGGAGCTAAAAAGAGTTGAACCTTCGACCTCCTGCACAGTTGTATGAAATTCTGTTTTGTGATGGTTAAAGACTATAAATATTAACAGTAGGAACTATGATATTATGGGTAATGAAGGCTTGCATGACTAATACTGTTTGTAATTATATGTTTATATTACGTATTTGTAACATTTCTGTTAAATTAGTTAGCTATTGAGAATGTGGCGTGCCAGAAGTGTATAGACAGTAGAGCAAGTTTGAAGTAATAGAATGCATGAATATCATTCCTTCATAAAAAGAAAGTGCAAGGAAAACTTTCTAGAGGGAAAAAAAAAAAAAAAAAAAGGCGCCAGAGGGAGTCGAACCCCCAACCTCCTGTTTACTAGTCAGGCGTTCTAACCACTAAACTACGGCACCAACGATGAAATGCCTTCTATTACAATTATTAAACATTAACATTGTTCTTTTTATAATAAAATAAAAAGGCTACAGTTTATAACTGTAGCAACTACTATATTTTGAGTATTAAAGGTCTGCAAGCCTAATATATGTTTGTATTTGACTCTTTTATCTCTCCATAGTCTAAAAAGTAACAAATTTTAATGTTATCGGGAATGCGCCATTTTGTGAAATCTAGACGGAACCAACTTCACTCCTTAAAGGCTTTTAAATCAGAAGAAACTTAGAATCTCATTCTTTAATGAAAGACAAGCAAAACGAAGAGTTTATGTGTAAAAATTCATATATAAAACTAACACTGGCACCGATGGGGGTTGAACCTTTGACTCTCATCCAATTATTCCGTTTTACGATGCTTAAGGTTGATCTTTATAAAAGTATATACAACGGCTATAACTATTAACTGTAAGAACTGCGATATTAGGTGCAATGAAGCTTTGCATGGGTAATATATTTTGTTTGTACTTATTGGTATATACTACGTATTTCAAACAAATTAGTTAGCTCTTATGGTAACCCATCTGTGAAACTTGACCAAAATTCATCAAAAGTTGTAATTTTTGTTTTTTATCTTAAAAAATATATTGAACATTTTACTTTAATGCAGTGAAGGCTATTTTGCTCCAGCGCCATTATTGCGGTTGTCATGTGACGACTTAAATACCCCTGCTCATGTGCATTAGCGGTCACTCCGCAAATACATGCCTATGCAGATGCAGCATTTATAAACATGATATATAATTCTAGATTTGAAGTTTGCGCCTAAGGGTAAGCCAGAGGGAGTGTTTATTGTATTGGTTAACCTGAGAATCACAAAGAGAATTGAATTTAGTGTTTATTCTGGTGTTTTCATGCAAGCTGATTTCTATGTTTATATTTTCTTCTTGCAGAGATTTACTTAGTTTCTGTGTTGTTAGCCATTTGTGAGCACTTTACTGTATCTCAGTGTATTAAAGAAAATTATTTATTGGTTATAAATCCACAGATACATTTCTGTTAGGAGTTTTAAAGTATAGTGTTCATTCTGAAGCAAGGTTAGGTTAGCTACACCGGTATGAATAGGTTAGCCGATAACAGAAATAAGGGCAAAAGGCCTGATAGAAGAAGCAAGTTGGCACACAATTTAGCTGCTAGAAGATGGGAAAAGGCACATTCAGTAGCAGAAAGGATTATGGAGGTCCATCAACTTCACAAACTGGTCAACTTCAGATTGCTTCAGAGCAAGATTCTGCAGCAGCTCCTGGAGTCACACCCACAACTAAAGGTACTGCATCTGAGAGAAAATTATCTCTCTTTTCAATGGGGAACAATGAAAGTATTCAGAGTGAAGGAGAAAATAAAGAAGTGTCTTCAGATTATGTTTTAGTTCATTCCAGTTTCTGGAGCATGCATATAAAGGGACAGTTTGTGGTAAATGTAGGGGAAGTGACTTGAAAGAAAATTTATCACAATGCATGGGTTTTGCTACCAAGCTAACAGTTACCTGTAGAAATTGCAATAACATCTGCAATGACAGTTACACCAGCCCAAGGATAGCTTGCAAAAATTCAAATAAACCTCCATTTAAAGTCAACCATAGAATGGTTGTGACATTTCTTTTCTCTTGGGAAAGGCCATGCAGGACTGGAACACTTTTGTACGGCAATGGGAATGCCACTAATTAGTACTTCCTCTTACAATGCTCACTTGACAGAAAGAGCATAACAAAATGAAATTATATGCAACAATGTTTTGAAGGAGGCTGTGACTGTTGTTTGTCAAGCTTATGCTGCAACAGATCCAGATATAAATAAACATGATGTAATTGATGTTACTGTCTCGTATGACGGTACTTCGCAAAAAAAAAAAAGAGGCTTTCTTCATTACATGGAATTGGTATTGTGATAGATGTATTAACTGGTCTTGTAATTGATTTTGAAATGATGACAAAGTATAGTGGTGTGTGTTCACAGCAGCAAAAGAAATTTTCTCCCACCAGTGGCGAGTACAAAAGATGTTATGAAATCCATGAACAAAGTGGAAACTGCGAAAAGAACTACACAAGATCCTCTGGTGTAATGGAAATGACTGCAGCAGAGATATTGTGGAAAAGATCAGTGCAAAAAAACAAACTAAGATACACAAATATTGTGTCAGATGGTGATGCCAAAACTCAAACGCCAATGATGAAGTGCCTTCTATTACAATTATTAAACACAAACCTTGTTTTTTTTTAAATTAAATAAAAATTCTACAGTTTGTAACTATTGCAACTACTATGTTTTGAGTATTGAAGGTCTGCAAGCCTAATATATATTTGTATTTGACTCTTTTATCTCTCCATAGTCTAAAAAGTAATATAAATTTAAATGTTATCGAGAATGCACCATTTTGTGAAATCTAGATGGAACCAACTTCACTCCTTAAAGGTTTTTAAATCAGTAGAAACCTGGAATCTCATTCTTTAATGAAAGACAAGCGAAACGAAGAGTTTATGTGCAAAAAATTTATATATAAAACTAACACTGGCACTGAAGGGAGTTGAACCTTCGACCAGCAGAACCATCATATCCAATTATTCCATTTTACGATGCTAAGGTTGATCTTTATAAAGTATATACAACAGCTATAACCATTAACTGTAAGAACTGTGATATTAGGAGCAATGAAGCCTTGCATGGGTAATATTTTTTTTTTGTATTTATTGGTATATACTATGTATTTCATACAAATTAGTTAGCTCTTAGGAATGTGTCATGCCAGAAGTGTATAGATTATAGAGAGTACAGCAAGTTTAAAGGGATAGAAAACTTGAATATCATTTCTTCATAAAAAATGATGGCAAGGAAAACCTTCTAGAATTGGCACACTTAAAAAATGAAGGGAAAAAAAAAAAAAAAAAAAAAAAACCACTTTGGCCCTGAAGGGATTTGAACCCTCATCCTCCCCTTTAGCAGACAGATGTTCTAACCACTGAGCTACGACAGCAACAAAAAAATGCTTACTATTATAGGTATTACACATTTACCTTGTTCTTCTTATAATAAAATAAAAAATCTATGAATAAGAACTACTAAATTTTGAGTGATAAAGGTCCGCAAGCCTAATATATGTTTGTATTTGACTGTTTCTACTCTCCATATTCTACAAAGGCACATAAATTTAAGTATTATCAAGAATGCACCATTTTGTGAAATGTACACAGAAAAACCATTCCTTCGAGATTTTTAAATCACCAGAAACCTCAATTCTCATTCCTTAATGAAATACAGGCGAAACGAAGAGCTCATGTACTATATACATAATATATTAAACACTGGCACAAAAAAGAATTGAACCTTCGACCTATGGCACCATCGTATGCAATTGTTCTGTTTTACAATGCTTAAAGAGATCTTTATATTAATACATACAACTATAAATATTAACAGTAGGAACTACGATATTATGCATAATGAAGGCTAGTATGACTAATACTTTTTGTAATTATACGTTTATACTATGTATTTGTAACATTTCTGTTAAATTAGTTAGCTCTTGAGAATGTGTCGTGCCAGAAGTGTGTAGACAATACAGCAAGTTTAAAGTAATAGAATGCATGAATATCATTCCTTCATAAAAAGCGAGTGCAAGGAAAACATTCTAGGAAAATAGAAGAAAAAAAATAAAGTAGGCACCGGAGGGATTCGAACCCCTGACCTCCTGTTTACTAGACAGGCATTCTAACCACTAATCTATGGCCCCAACAATGAAATGCCTTCTATTACTTTTATTAAACACAAACCTTGTTCTTTTTATAATAAAATGAAAAGGCTACAGTTTATAACTATAGCAACTACTATATTTTGAGTATTGAAGCCTAATATATGTTTGTATTTGACTCTTTTATCTCTCCATAGTCTAAAAAGTAATATAAATTTAAATGTTATCGGGAATGTGTCATTTTGTGAAATTTAGTTGGAACAACTTCACTCCTTAAAGGTTTTTAGATCAGTAGAAACCTGGAATCTCATTCCTTAATGAAACACAGGCGAAACAAAGAGTTTATGTGCACAAAATATATACATATATAAATTAAACACTGGAGTCAAAAAGAGTTGAACCTTCGACCTCTGGCACAATAGTATGCAATTGTTCTGTTTTGTGTTGGTTAAAGACGATCTTTATATTAATACATACGACTATAAACGTTAACCTTAAGAACTACAATATTATGGGCAATGAAGGCTTGCATGACTAATATTTTTTGTACTTATTGGTTTATACTACATATTTTTAACATTTCAAATAAATTAGTTAGCTCTTAAGAATGTTTCGTACCAAAAGTGTATAGAGAGTGCAGCAAGTTTAAAGGGATAGAAAGCATGAATAGTATTCCTTCATAAAAAGCGAGTGCAAGGAAAATCTGGAGGCAGTGGAGGGACCTGAACGAACACCCTCATGTTGGCTACACAGGCGCTATAAACACTAAACTATGGCAACATTTATGAAACGGTTTTATATTATTATTAAAATCGTCCTCAGTTCTTTTTTACAATAACATACAAAAGCTATAATTAATAACTATAAGAGCTACAATATTTTGAGTAATGAAGGTCTGCAAAGCTAGTATTTGTTTTAATACATATGTTTACACTCTCTATGTTCTACAAAAGCAAATAAATTTGAATGCAACTTAGAATGTGCCATGTTTGTCAAATCTATATGGCACAGCTTCACTTCTTAAGAGTTTTTAAAGTAGAAACCAAGAATTACATTTTTTTTTAATGAAATGCAAGTGAAACAAGCTAAAACAAAAGAGAAGGAAAAAAAAGAGAAATAAAAACAAATTATATAGATGGTGCCAAAGGAATTCAAGGCTTGACCTCTTGTTTAGGAGACAGACACCATATCCGCTGAGACACAATGCCTATGATTCAAATTGTTTTTGTATTATAATTATTAAAGGAACTAATTTTTTAAATTATTGTATACAAAAATTTAATCAATGTCTACAAAAACTACAACATTTAGAACAATGAATCTGTTTTTATTTTATAGTTTATACTTTATATTCTTTAAAATCCAATGTATTTTCTAGCTATTAAAAATGTGCCATGTTTGAAATCTACAGGGAAACAGCTTCTAGATGTTTTTAAAGGAGTAAAAACCATGCTCATGACAAGCAGCCATTGTATATATTGGTTTATACTACACACCTCTATTAAATCAGAGAAATTAGTTAGCTCTTAAGAATATATGGAGCCAGAACTGTACAGAGAGCACATAATTATTGAAATAGAAGACATGAATGAATATAAATCAGCAGAAAGTTTCCCTTGCACATGCGTTTTATGAAGGAATGATATTCATGCTCTAATTAATAACTATAAGAACTACAATATTTTTAGGGATGATGATTTGCAAGGCTAATATCTGTTTGTATTGGAAAGTAAATACTCCCTATACATAAAATGAAATACATTTGAATGTAGTTATAAATGTGCCATGTTCGAAACCTAAAGGGAAGCAGCTTCACTCCCCAGAGCAGGCATAACGGCGGGAAAGACGCTCTCCCCACCACTATACATGCAGTATTACTTTGTCTCATAGCTGCAATGAATCAAAGGATAGTCGGGGGTGTTTTACATACGTCATGGTAGCAATAGGGCACCAGTGGGGAACTGGCTGCCTCCAAAGTAACTATGTATGAAACAAATTAAATATCGATAAAATCTGACTATTCATAACTTCAATATTTTCCCAACAGTTTTACGAATGGAAAATAGGTTTTTATTCATATAAATTTGTTTTACGTGGAATATGCGACTACAGTTTGTCCATGCAAATTTAACAATAATGATTAACCAGCTACTATCTTGTTGATGTTTGTTTCAATTGTAGTTACATTCAATCTCAGTGTAGCACATAAATTACAGTCGCTAATTCTAGAGTGCTTTTGTTTTTAACATTGTTCATAAGTGAAAAAATCTGCTGCACACATATGCAGCCTCAAACATTGTCAGGATATGTTCACAGAGGTTGCGCAAATTTGGGAATGACTCTTTATTTAACATTTTATAAACATCAATCCACATCTTTCCACAATTTCTTAGAACGTTGTTCTTCTGCAGTTCTATTATATCCGATTGTAAGTGAACAGGAACATCATCTGGGCTAGATTACTTAAAATATGAAGTTCATTTTCCATTGCTAATACTTCTTCAAAACTTGTTACAATATCGAATGAAGGTCCTCTAATATTTAGGAGGTTGACATTTGACTCTAGCCAATGAGTAGGAAGTAAGTCCATTTATTTTAGTTTTCAACTGATAGTCTACGTTAGCACTCATGGCTGATATTCTTGATGTCACCGTATTTCGTCCTAAAGGTATGTTTTTAAATTTCTCTATCCTGTCAAGACAAATTTCCTCTGCAACGTTAACGAGGTACTTTTTAATAAACTCTCCTTCTGTGAGGGGCTTATTTGCTTCAGCTATTAATTTAGCCACCTTGAAACTTGCACATAGCAATTTAATGGGGGAATTGTTTTGGTTTTGTTGTTCATTCAAGACCTCATTGGAACCTGGATCGTTGTGCTTTGATTAGTGGTTTAAGAAATCCACTTTTAGTTTATTGCACATACGTTTATGCACAGCATTACAGAGTATGCAATCATTATATTGCTAAAAAAAGGTAATTGTTAAAATGCCTCCTAATATTGTTCTGTGTAAGCAATGTTAGCTGCTTATGACAAATTAAAGAACAAGCTTTATCACTGTGAAGCACAAAAAAGTACTGTTCCTCCCACAAAGGATGAAATGTGTACCTTGACATGCTGCCAATGCTTCTCTGATCGACCTGAAGGGTTGTTTACTTGTACACCTAACTGGTACACAAATGAAGGAATGAACTCTTATTGCTTGGAGCACCGTTGTGGGCAATAGAATGAGGAATGGAGGGGAATGTCACTCGGTGACACTAGCAGGCATGCCTGCCCTAGAGGGTCATAAATCAGTAGATGGAAGGAACGTCATTCTTTAATGAAATGCAAGTGAAAAGAATAATGTGAAGGGGGGGGTGAAGATATAAGGAAAAAACTGGAACCAAAGCAAGTTGAACCTTCGACCTACGGCACCTTTGCATCCACTGTATGTTGAATAACGTACTCTATATACCACTATTGTGTCCAACTGTTCAGTTTTACGATTCTATAAAAACTATATTAACTACTATATTTCAAGTGATATACGCCTGCATAGAGAATATTTGTTTATATTTATTAACTTATGTAGTAATGTTGCTGCGTAACGTCAGCCAGACAAAGTTTGCATCAGAAAAGTGCTGAAATATGCAATGATCTGCTTTATGGAGCGTATGAAGTTGGTATTGGTAAAAGGAAGGAACACAGCTCAACTATATGGCAGTGGAGTAATGCTGAAATATGCAATGAACAGTGTGGGAAGGCAAGGATACTGTTTTTATTTGATAGTAGCTTTGTGTGTTAAACTTTTCAATTTAACCCAAAACTTTAGTTGATCAAATATATTACGAACACTGCAATTGCAGTGTGACAGTGACAGGGTATCTTCATGTTCTAATGAAATCAGCTTTAGCAAGCTCATGTACCACATAACCACAAGTAACCAATATCTGCAATAGGCATGTTAACCTGGAATGATGCTCTATCCAGGTCATTTCACCATTTTAAGCTTCCAAGAAGGATTAATGGTAAATGTGCTTGTTAATTTTTAAGAATTGAGATAAGAAAAATATACCATACACGTGAAATATGTGAATTTTATTTCTTTATTTTATAACATAGAAGCATGAAACGACAGTTAATACATAAAAATATATTTAAATTTCACTGTTATCTTGTGTCATTGACTACATAACATGTTGCGTTCCCTTAAGATTGAATGGGGAAGAAAAATAGAGCACTACTGGTCATCTAGCGGCAAATAAATAAGTAGAATTTTATTTCTTTTTTTTTTTTTAATGATAAGGGAATGATGGTTTACACATGAACATATATTTGCATTTCACTCTTATCTTGCATCTTTGACTCCATAACCTGGTGTGTTTGCTTAAAATTGAATGGGGTCAACAAATAGAGCACTGCTACGGCCATGTAGCGGCAAATAAATAAGTACGTTTTGTTTAATTTAAGTGATAGGAGCAAGTAAACGATAGTTAATACATAAAAATATATCTGAATTTCACTATTATCTTACACCACTGACTCCATAGTCTTGGTCCTTTCCCTTAACATTGAATGAGAAGAAAAATAAATCAATACTGCTGATATTTAGTGATAGATAACAGTGCTACTGCTGCCATCCAGCAGCTGTTCCCCAGTTGCATTCCCTTGGCACTGTCTGCTCATTTCTTTCTTTTTTCTTCAGTTTCTAAGTTGGTATGGATTAACGATGTTGCACAGTTAACACATCCTCATTCAGCAATGTTTCCATTTATATTATATGGTAACCCATTCGCAGCCTTTTTTTCCTTCGCTACTTCTGTGTTGTCTGCCAGAACTTCGGACTCTTCAATTCCCTACTCGAAAATGTATTGTTGTCATTTCTGAGTTGCTGAGTGGGTTGTTTGTGAAGGTGCTCATTGTCAGTTAAGTACTTCTGTCGCTGCAGTAAACATGATGCATCACTTAACCATGAAAGAAGCTATGTTTATTTGTAAAGATTACTTCAAGCATGAATCTGCTCGCCTTGAGTGCAGGAAGTTTGATTAAACTCTGTATCACCTGCAAGAAAAACTACATATGCAGTCGTCAATAAATCTGAAGCTTCGGGTTCAGTGTTGGACAAGAAACATTCTAGGAGAAGGTAAGTGTTAACAGAAAATAAACTGGATGAAATCGGTGCCACTGCAGTGAACAAATTAGCGAAGCAAACAGGCGTATCTCCATCTTCTGCTAGAAATGCACATATATCTGTTGAAATAAAACCTTATCACTACGCATGAGTGCAAGCGTTAAAAGTAAATGACTACAGTAAGGTGGGAATTATTGCAATTGGTTTTTCCAATCCATAGAGTGTTTGTTTCATTGACCCAGAGCTTTTGTTTTTTTCTGACGAATCTTGCTTTCATTTAAATAGGTGTGAGAATACTCACAATAGTCTGTACTGGGCTTCAGAAAAAACTGTTATCGGATGAATCGCCTCACTATAATTAGAAAATTTGGTGTGCGATAAGTGTTACAAGAATAATAGGCCCCAATTTCTTTGATGAAACAATAAATGCAGAGCAACATCAGAGGCTAATTCTCAAACCATTTTTCGATTGCTTGACAGAAGAAAAGAAATCATATGGTTGGTTCCAGCAAGATTCTGCAACAGCATACACATTACCAAATCATTAAATGCATTAAGAGGTGTTTGATGACAGAATTATTAGTGTTGATTTGTGGCCCTCTCGTTCTCCTGACCTAACAAGTTGTGATTTTTATTGATGGATTGTTTGAAAGACAAACTGTATGGTACCAATCCTCATACACTAGGGGAAATTACAGATAATATCGTGCAAGAAAACACATAAATTTAATAGATACAATGCTTGTTAGAGAACAGGAGGACATTTCCAGCATCTATAATAATGTAAGGATTTTAGTCAGCTTCGGCCGCATGGTTTTTCCGGCAACTCTCGGCTCTCTGGCGCATTGTTATTGAGCACGCGAGTAGGTTACCATATAAAATAGTAACCCTGTATGTATTTCTCTTAAATCAGATAAATTAGTTAGCTCTTAAGAATGTATCATACTAGAAATGTATAGAGTACAACAAATGTAATGGAATAGAATGCATGAATATCATTCTTTCATAAAATAAAAATGCAAGCAAAACATTATAGAAAAAAATACACAAATAATAATAATAAAAAAAAAAATTACCCCAGAGGGACTTGAACTCTTGACCTTTTGATTATTAGATGGGTATTTTAATCACTAAACTATGGCGCCTTTGATGGAAGTTCTTCATATAAGAATTATTGAAAGCGATCTGTTCTTTTTTATAACAATATACAAAAGTTATAATTCCTAACTATAAGAAATACAGTACTTTGAGCGATGAAGGGCTGTATGGCTATTATAATTTTTATTTGGTAGTTTACACTCCATATTCTACAAATTTGTGAAACCTATACAGAAGTAGTTTCGCTGGAAACCACAAATCACACTCCTTAATGAGATACAAGTGAAACAAGCTAATGCTGAAAAAAGGCAAAAAAATATGGCACCAAAAAAATTCAAAACCTCGACCTCCTGTTTAGGAGACAGAGGCTCTATTTGCTGAAATATGTCACCTACAATTCAAATTGTTTTTGTATTATAGTTATTAAAGGAATTCATTTTTTTATTTATAATAAGCAAAGCTTTAATGTAATAATTACAAGAACTATGGTATTTTGAGCAATGAATGACTGCAAGGCTAATATTAGTTTGTCCGATTGTTTATACAATACCAAATTTCACAGCTATTAGGAATGGGCCATGTTCGAAATCTAGGTGGTCAAGGCCTGCAAGGCTAATATATGTTTGTGTTTGATAGTTTTTATATATACTATACAAAATATCTAAGTTTAATAGCTATTAAGAATGGGCCATCTTTGCTATCAACAATGATCAAGGCCTACAAGGCTAATATCGGTTTGTGTTTGATAGTTTATACTATATGAAATAAATTTGATAGGTACTAAGAATGGGCATGTTCGAAATCCACAGGGACCAGCTTCACTTCTTAGAGGTTTTTTAAGCAGTAGAGACCACAAATCTCATTCCTTAATGAAATACAAGAAAAACAGAAAGTTAATGCAGGGGAAAAAAATATCTGGTGCTGAAGGGATTCAAACCCTTGACCACCTGTTTGGGGACAATGTGCTATCAGCTACTCTATGATGCCAATGACTCAAATTGTTTTTGTATTATAATTAAGGCCTACATTAAACTAGCACATTTCTGTGTCACAGAATGTGATAAAACCTTTGATCACATATTATGAGCATATTTAAGCTGTGGAGTAGATTACACCATGTCAATCACAGTTTTAAAAAGGATATTTCTTTGAAATGAGCAGTTTGACTGAATCCACTGAACATGGGTAATGTCTGCCATTTTCTTTTCTAATCACAGATGTGATCAAAGGTGTGATGGTGGTGTATTTTTCATCACAGAAGTATGTCATAACTAGATATCATCAAAGATGTTATATTACACTGCAAAATGTTTTATCATATTTATTTGATCACATTTACATGACAAAGAATGTGATAGTGTAATATAGGCCTAATGGTCTTCATTGTTTTTATAATAATATACAAAAGCTTTAATTAATAACTATAAGAACTACAATATTTTGAGTGATGAAGGCCTGCAAGGTGAATATTTGTTTGTATTTGATAGTTTATTCTATAAAATCAAATAAATTTTATAGCTATTAAGACTACGCCATGTTCAAAATCTACAGGGAAACAGCTTCACTTTTTAGATGTATTTATCATAGGAATAGAAAGTATGAATTGCATTCCTTAATGAAATGCAAGTGCAAGGAAGACCTGCTGGGGGGGGGGGGGGAGAAACTAGGCACTGAAGGGACTTGAATCCTTGATGTTCTGCTTACTAAGAAGGTGCTCTACCACTAAGCTGCAGCGCCAATGTTAGAAGTGTTTCATATTATAATTATTAAGGACATTTATGGTTTGTTAAATTTAATGCACAAAGATTTTAATGAATAACTATAAGAACAACGCTAGTTTGAGCAATGAAGGCCTGCAAAGCTAAATCTGTTGTATTTGATGGTTTATGCTACATATTTATATTAAATCAAATAAAATTGTTAGATACCTATTAAGAATGTGTCATACAGGGAAACAGCTTCACTTTAAAGCAGTAGAAGCCATGACTCACATTCCTATTATAGAATACAAGTGAAAAAAAAAAAGCTTCCTGCAAAAAAAGGATAGTAAAATTTTTCTGGTACCTTAGGGATTCGAAACCTAGATTTCCTGTTTAATAGACAAGCACCTGGGAAGCTATCTGTTCTGCATAGCAAAGATAAGTTGACGTGAATTCATTTCTAAGCCAGTAACTGAGATTTACATTATCCGCATTGTAATGTATAGTTGGAAAGCGTTCTGTCTATAATAATATTATATATAAAAGCAGTGGCATGCTAATACACTGCTTTGGTAAAATTTATTCCTAAATTATTCAATAGTAACCTGATTAAGTCTATAGGCATCCACATTTACATTTCTTCAAAGCATACAGAAATAAGTTTCCCTACGTCATGGTTGCGCTTACCAGCTGTGTACTGTTGAGTTCCTCAGTCTCAAGTGTTATCATTAATACTGGCTGGCTGTGCTGTAGAGACTCAAGTGTTTACCTGATGCTAACCTGAACTAATACTAAATATCTGTTGATTCAGCTACACCAGCGAGAGAGGATGTGAGCGCACCTGAAGGCTTCCAGGACACACAGGCTTATGTATGCTCCTTATAAAGCAAGCTTCGAATGATTCAATAAGTTTCTGTTAAGGTGGCAATGTGCTGAAATATCATGTATAAGGTGAATTTATAACATGGCTTAGTTTGAAGTTTTACAGAAATGAGTAAATAAAGGTCGTTTGAATAAAATAATTATTATACAGCAATGTCTCAGCCTAAATGTATCATAAAAAAATCTTCTATGCAACCCGTTTTCATTACATTTATTCTGGGACAAATTAAAAATAATCAACAATGGAAGTCCAACACCTTAAATACCAACTTTGGCTCAACACACAAATAAATGAACTACCCCTTCCAGTCAAAATCATGATATAGTAAATGCGAGTGGTGAGCCAGTAGCCCTGAACTAAATGCATTATTTTGGTGGCATTGCCTGTTGTTTGGTAGTGATAGGAGTCTGGTTAGAGAAAAACTGGACACAAACTTCTGGGAAATTTAGTTTAGTCTATAGCCAAGTACGGATTGAAATGAAATTTCAGGATTATACTAAACTGGGGTGTCTACATTTACTGGCACATGAAAACTATGGGCAGTGTATTAAAGAGATCCCTTTGAGCTGCTTTAGGTATCTTAGCTACTTACAGAACATTTTTATATATTGTTTGGTCGATGTAGTTTTTGACAGATTAACATGTTAGTGTACTGTGTACAATTCCAGTGAATACTTCTTTGGTAGAGAGATAATTTCTGGCACTAAAGAGAATCAAAAGTTACTCTCAAAATTCTACTGGAGAAGAGAGGTTATCTCACCTTAGAACTATTTCAACTGAAAAACGCCTGTTAGAAGACCTCGGAAAAAAAGGAGCAGTTCTTTGAGGAGACGGTTGCCAAATTTTCATCTCAAAATTGAGGGATGAAGTTTCTATTCAGCTGATTTTTCTGCAATTTTTGCCATAGGCAAGTCAAAATTAGAAGTTTATTATTTTAAACAAGTTTTTACCTTTATAGGTGATTACATTTTCACATTAATAATTAATTTAATTCATTACAAATTTGAATTCTCATTTTATGAAGGGGAATCATATCTCTAATTTACGTTTACTTAAAATATCATAACACAAAAAGCTGAGTTATACTTGATCAGCTGAATAAAAAATTCACCCCTGAGTTTTGAGATGAAAATTTGGCTGCCTGGACAATCACTGCATGCCACAGATATAAAAGGTTTAATGATCAAGTATAACTCCATAATTTTGTTGCTTCAGGACATTCCAAAACTGTTGTTTGAGGGCTAGAGGCCTACTTAACTGGTATATATTTCTATTTGGTAGTTAATGCTACATACTTCAATAAAATCAGATAAATTTGATACATATTAAGAATGTGCCATGTCCAAAGGAGTGAGAGAGGAGTGGGGGGTGGGAAGAGAACAGAAACTTTACTCCTTAGAGATATTTAAAGCTCCTGTGGGGGAAAAAAGTTATTTCAAAGGGATTTGAACCCTCAAGCTCCATGTTACTAGACAGTTGCTTTAACAGCTAAGCTATAGCACCATCGTATCCAATTGCTCTTTTTGAATTGTTAAAATCATTATTTATAATAAAATATACAAAGGCTTTAAATAATAACTATAAGAACTACACTATTTTGAGCGACGAAGGCATGCAAAGCAGGCAAGATGATTCTAATGTACTACCAGTTTCTTCCATTGGGGTAGTCTCTGAATTTGGTAGACATCAATTTATCCTCTTCACCACAAGGTACAGCCCTTGCCATGGTTGTTTAAGCTTGGGGCAGTGTCCATTGGTTTGGGTAGAGCGATATAGCCACACCAGATCACCTTGCTAGAAACCTCAGCTGTTGACCTGATCACTGTGTAGCTCCATTGGTACCCTATAGGAACAAAACAGTTCTATGGTGCCATTTGCAATGGTCTTGGCCTCTTGGTTAGGGATGGCATACAGCTCCAGCCATTTAGTGAACCAAAAGATTTCTGTTACCTCTGTTGGACATAGAGAATAGCCCAGCCATGTCAATGGCTATGCGTTCGAAGGTTGCTCTCACATCATACTGCTACATGTGACCCTGGCTCCTGGTCTGTGGGCCTTGACTTGACACACACACACATGACATTGGCAGCACCATCTCTCAGCCAGTAGTGCCATTGTTGGAGCTTGCTGATAGTTTGCTTGGGTTCCAAATGTCCTCCTGAAGTCCCTGCATTTACTTCCTTCAGGACTCCATAACCTTACTCCGAGGGAGGCGATGTCCTCATAGCTCAGCCTAATTCTTGCTTCCACTTCTCCTACCTCTCTTCAACCGTAGTGCAGTGGCCACACTCCTCTGTACAGGGTTGTTTGCACTTGGCATCTGCATTGGTGTAGCTCCTTCCTTTCTGATGTTCTGATGTAACATTATACTCATGCAGCCTCTGGACCAAAGGGGCTGTCTGGCCCTCAAGGTTCTTGAAACTTAACAGCCAGGTGATGGCAGAGTGTACAATCCTCAGATGGAATGGCTGACCATTCAGGTACTTGTGAAAGTGCTCTAATGCCTCCACTACTTCCAGGAGCTCTTGCTGGATAACGCAGTAGTTCCTTTCTACTTTGGAGAGCATATGCCTGTAGTAGGTAATTACTTGCACTTCACAATCCTGGACTTGGGATAGAACACTGCCAATGCTGGTGTTGGTGGCATTAGTGTCCACAATAAAGTCGCCTCCAAAGTGCTGATTTAATTGCCTGGATTGTGCTGTCTGCTTCTTCTGACCATATCAAAGGTCATTAGATGGGTGAGAGGTTTTGCAATGTTTGAGAAACCTCTGATGAACCGGTGATAATAGCTGCTTAGGCCCAGGTAACTTTGCAGAACTCATCTGTCTTTTGGGTGAGGCCAATTTCTCACTGCCCGAGCTTACTCCAGATGGTGAGACTATGCGGCCCAAGTAGTTTACTTCCTTGCAGAAGAGTTAGCACTTTTTCACGTTCAACTTCAAGTTAGTTGCCTACAGCTTTTGCAGTATATTGGTAAGATTTTCAAGATTTTTTTCCATGTTACTACCCACAATGATGATGTCATCCAAATAGAGTAGATTCTCATCACCGATTCCATGAGGCACTGGAAGGTGGCTGGCACATTGCAGAGGACAAGAGCATAACTGTAAATTGCCAAAGCCCTTGGCCAATCGAAAATATGGTCCTCTCCTTATCTCTAAGATCTAAGCTAGTACCCTGATTTCAAATCCAAAGTTGAGAACCACTGGGCACCAGCAAGCATGTCCAGGAAGTCATCAATCCCAGGTAAGGGGAAACAGTCCTTTCTGGTAACAGCACTCAACTTTCTAGTCCCTGGGGAAGCACAGCTCACTGTTCATCATCAAAACTACAGGAGAGCACCGAGGGCTGCCAGACTCTCTAATGATTCCCCTAGATTTCATTTTCTGCAACATGTCCCATACTTCTGCTTGCTTTGCCAGGGAAACATCGTGGTTGCCAAATACGTCACATGTCTCTGGTGTCGATGTTGTGGAATACTCAGTTAGTGTGACCATATGTTTTATTAATTTGTTGAGTTGGTTTTTTAACACTATGTCACTTACATTGTTATTATGAGGGTCTAGTTTCGAAAGCCTATGCTTTCATTTTCAACCTCACGGGTCCAACTGCCATTGCTGGCTGCATTTGCTTGTACACTCTTCCATAATCGCTGCTCCCTTTGCTGAAGATAGATTGGTATTAGCTGAGAAGACACCAGAGCTTCTCCAATTTTGAAGCAGTCAGATATCAGCTGCCCTCTTCAGCACATCTTTCAGCCGGGGACCCAAGCCCTTTAATGGTGCTGGCTGTCATATGCATTGCACAGCATTACACTGACAGCAGGCTCACACTTCCCTAACTCTAGCCTGGCCTGGATGTCCTGGTTGGTGTCGATTGGGTTCAGCAGCCTCAGGGGAATTCCTTGCAGCAGGGCAAAGATGCTTGAGTAACACATTGCCCATGTAGTGATGTCTTCTGGACCAATACCAAGTTCGACTCGCCTGGGGTGCCATAGCAATAAAACTGGGTGTTAAAACACTATTAAAAAAGAGGCCCTTGACCATTGGCCCTCCAGGTGCACCTTCACCTCCATCTTGCTCCTTGTGGGCACAACTACACCATCCTTTAGGATAACCTTGCAGATCCCTGGATGTTCTTGTGGATTCCAGAGCAACAGCTCATCTTGGAAGAGTCGTAAAAACATCCCTCTGACATTGACTGTCACCTCGTGGCTCTTGAGGGCATCTATCTAATCCCAGTAATGCATCCTCAGGCACTCTTGTGATGAATGCCCACAAGCTCATAGTGCTCCAAACCAGTATCAACTCCAGCAGGGCTGCCTCCTACATGGATAAGATATCACCTGATGCTGTTATTAGTTGTAAGGACAACTGGGTGTTGATGTAAGCAAGCCCTTTGCCACATCAGGTCTGAATACAGTCATGGATACACCTGGGTCTGAGTATCCAGCACAGCTTCCCTTGTGTCCAGCCATTTGTGATGAGGTTGTCGTCCACTCTTCTACCCAAAGCATGTAGCATCACTCAAGGATGTGGTACAGACAGGCCTGACATGTCCCTCGTCATGCTGGTCCTTACTTGTTTTCTGCCTGTTAATCTTGGTGTGGACAGTCCTTCATTAAATGACCTGGTTCGCCACACTTCCAGCACACACCACCTGAAGGTTGTCATCATCTCTGGGTTGCTTCTCTCTCCCTGTCATAGCCTTGTCCTTGGTGAACACAACTGTGATCTTGGCCGCTGCCATTCTAATTGCTGCTTTTAACACTCGTGGATCACCTTATAATCGCAGAGCATTAGGTGGCCTTATTTTGGTGTCATGCACCATGTTGAAGAAGGAATAGGCAGATTCTTGGGAACATAGCTAGGTGGTACATTCACCAGATTCGCAAGCTGTTTGATGGCTAGGACAAACTCCTACATTATCTCAACTGACTGTTGCAGCCTCACCTTAAGCTGACGGTGGTAGGCTGCAGCCAAGCAATGGTTCCCAAAGCTTTTCTAGAGTTCCTCCTAGATCTACTAGACTTTGCCCATGTTGGGATTGGTTTCATTACTTCTATCTCCCATCTCTGGAGTCTTGCTATCAGGAGTGTGGCTTCTTCTTCTTCTACTAACCATCAGTTGTGGGTGGCAACGGTGGCGAACTGTTGATGGAAGACTTAAAAAATTGACGTCCCATTGTACTTGGGTAGCTCAACATGTGTGGAAGTTGTGTCATGTCCGGTTGTCATGACCTGTAAGTTCAACTTTCCGTCGAGCATCCTTTCCACTATGGTGTTCAGTTCCTTGGCACTGCTGTTGACTCTTCCCCTCAGGACATTAAGGCATTGGTTGTGGTCTTTCATCATTCCACCAAGATCTTCCACTTCCTTCTACATGCCAGAAAGTTGTTCGTCAAATTTACTAGCAAGTTCTTCAGGTTCTCCATTGCACAATTCTCAGTGGTTGTTTCTCTTCTATCTTCTTTAAGCCTAGTTACATTTTTCCCAATTATGATTCCATGTTCTCTTACTTCTTCTCCAGTCTGGTTTCCATTCTGGTCTTCATTTCCATCTGCACCTTCTCTAATGTCATTATTTCACCTCCATCTTCTCCTTATTACTGTCTCAATTCCTGATTTCATTTCCTTCATTTCAGCCAACAAATGTTTGATTGTCTCCTCCATCTTGGCATAAATGTCCCACCCCTTATGCCAGAACAAATGTCTTTATTGACTTGAAAGTTGCTAACAAATATATTTTTGTATTCATTGCTGGAAATAATTCACTTGATGTTTCAAAGAATAGACAGTTCAAGGCTGCAAACCACCCTGACTCACACACACTCCCCAGGCTTCACACCATCCATGGCTCATGCACAACTAAGTGCCAACTCTCCAGTTACAACTCAGTACAATTCACAACACAACTGCACCACAATTCTTCCTCCTTTTATAACTAGAAAGTAATGTCACAGAACTTCCTGGAGACTTGTCAAAGATATTGGATGCTCCTGGAAGCCAAAGCATTGAGAGTCGTGTTCCTGATGCTTCTGATTACTGTTGCGCCACTCTTCATGTTCTTGTTTACACATCCATTGCAATGACTTGCACACCAAGGCAAACATGATAATCACTGCTGAAGAAGATGAAACTGTCACAATAAAGAGCAATCTGAGCAATTACTGAAATCTTTCAACAGCCCATTAAAACACCAAGGCATCCAAAATTAAGCAACATATGGCAAATGTATGTGTCTGATACACACCAAAGTATTGCAACAATGGAAACTCAAAGGATCGTAGATATTTATCTTCATTTACTTACCTAGTCATTAATTCTTCTAAAGGTTTAGGGCAGCCATTAATTAGTGGAGGCCGTTCTCCTGTATGGACAGCCCACATAATGCGGAATGCAGAACCTCCAATATCATCAAAAGGCTTTCTTCTGCTTAGTACTTCCCATAAAATTATTCCCCAGCTAAAAACATCACATTTTTCCGTATAGTTTGAACCTAAAAGAAAACAGAAACCTAACATTATTTTAAGCATTCATTAATATTTGTTGCATTTATTTGTAGTCCATCAAAAGTAGTTTTAATCACAAATGGTCCTTGTTAAAATCAATTTTAATGAACCCACTTCACTAGAGCCAGCTTGGAAAGTAGGTTGGACATTCTTTTAGTTCCAGTTTAACAACAAGCAGGAATATCCAGTTTTTTTTTTTCTTTTTGTTTTCTAGCACGTATGTATAATGCACATAGTAAATAGAGAAAATATTGTATTCCACTTGAAAATTGAATGCCAAGATTTCACAGGAAACACATGTTTTGAGAACCCCCAAATAAAAAAAAATCGAAAAAGATCTGTGCACACTCATGTGTGTACATGGGAGGTGGGGGGCAGCATAACTTAAGAACAAAAAGCGAGTTAAACACCAGACTAAGTATTCAAGTTCAATATCTTCCAAGAATATGACATGAAGATTTCAGGAAAATCCCTTACCCCAAACTACAGTTTACACGAAACATTATTCAAAATGTTTGATCTTCTCATAAATGGTAGTAACAATTTTGATTAAAATGCTGTATAGTAAAGATACTTACTTGGCAAATTATATGTATATCTTTAATTTCTTGGGAATAGCCCCTGAATCTGAATGAATTTTACTTAACAGGTTTACCATAAGAAATAGACGGAAACTTACAGCACAAAAAATTTAGATCCTGTTAAAACATACAATTTGTTCTTTTTTTTTTTTTTTTTTTACAGCTAACCATTTTTGACAGACTAAATTAGCTATCTGTTAATGATGCTGTCAATTGCCAGGATCATATCAGCACTGCCAATGCAAAAATTTTATTCCACAGAAGTTCATTTTCATGCCAGTAAATCTACTGACAAGGAGCTATTGCTTTTAAGCACACTTAAAACCATCGGTCTCGGCTGGGTTTGAACCTGCAACCTTAAGATCAGAAAGTCAGCACCTAACCAGCTGAGCTAACCAGATTAACAATTTCCAAGATATCCCAGTTATTGGTTTCAATTTTACAATACTTAAAACTTTTCTCAAATGGGAAGTCCTTAACTGCTTCACCTGTCTTTTGTTTTATTCCTGGCCAAGGAAAGAGAACCAAAGTTCAATGTCAATCACATAATGACAGATTTTAGAATTTGACTGTCACTTTAGCTTAGTGTATTCTCCAATTTCCCTTCCACTTTGAAGGAAACAAATAATAAGGCCATTTCAGCTAATGTTTATCTTGATTAGCATGATGTAGATAAAAGAATAATCTTTTGTTTTAGTTTGTTTGCAAAACAGTTTAACTCCTGTGAATGGAACATACATATTTTAAGCCATATTAAAAAAAACAGGCTTATATTTTTCACAAAGGAAATTATCTTGTACATCAAGCCCTTCTAGTTTTAAATGTTATCCTTAATGCTGTAACAGACACAAATGTTTATGTAATACTTGCATTTTGATACAAAATTCTTATTTTTTCAAAGAGCTTTTTTGTTCAAGTTTAATTTTTTTTAACTCACTCATCAAGGAGTTTAAAATTCCTTGTGATCTATGAACAGCATATTTCTTTGGGTGGAATCCTTGAATGATCTAGTCCTAAAATATTTCTTTAAGGCTTGCTTTATTAAGGACATTACAATGAATGTAAAACCAGATTCTCAGTTTTCTTGTAACCCCATTAATAAAGAAATGAACCTGAAGTTTCTTTCAAGATTCTGAAAGAATTTTTGTCCACATAAAGGTATATTTTTATTACTATACCTCTGCTGTCAATTACCAATTACTTCTCTGAAAAATCACAAAATTTTAATCCATGTGGATACTATAATAGCCAGTTATTATTCAAAGATGATTAGTCCAGATAAATCAACAAATGGCCTTTAAAGAAAATTTGATAGGGTGGGTATAAAGCTATTTTCTTGAACTTTAGCACCTGTTGCCAATTACTTCAATGAATAATTTAAATAGGCTTGTCAATAGTGATGCATTACTACCAGAATAGGATGATACTCTTTGGTTTACTGTTATCTGACTTGTTTTGTGTTCTTTTTCATCAAATCATGGTTCTTTGTCCAGTCTTTCCAAATTTAAAAAAAGGAAAAAGCTAAAATAGTACAGGCAAGCTTACATGAATGTAATAAAAAATGCAAAACTGTTGTATAACAATAAAATCATTGCAAATTCTGAAAATAAGGTTAAAGCAACTTGGGGCTTAGTAAATAAAGTATGGCAAAGCTCTACAAATTTAGTCAACATCATGCATATTAATTCTGGGTTAAGTTACTTGATGATCCCAAAGAAATAGCTGAATGTTTTAACCTATACTATACAAACATGATCAACACCTCAGTAAAAAATAAACATCAAAGAAACATAAGCAAATTTAGGAGTACCTTTTATAACACAAAACAATATCCTTAAGACCCACAGACAAAACAAACTAAAATAATTGATTCATTAAATATCCAAGTATGTCAACAGGATTTTATAATATAACAAGTAACTTCCTGAAAAAATGTAAAAAATATCATTTTAGAACTGTCTTGCTTGTACAAAAACGTTAACCCTAAAGGCAAACAATAACCATCACATCTGCATCATCAAAAATTCCTTACTACTGAATAAGTTAGAAAGGTATGGAATTAGAGGAACTGCTGGGTGAGGGTTAAAGTCATTTCTGTTAGAGAGAAAACAAGGAACCAAAATTAGATCACTTATAGGGAGGTTATTTTAGAATCCCAATTATCTTTATTGTCAGACCACCAAGGTTCAATTCTTGGCTCTCTATTGCTTTTATTGCATATTAATGATTTAAATGATCATCTTAAGATACAGAGTATTGAAGTTATACTTAATACTGATAATACCACCTTTCTCATATCAGCAGAAAATATGTAACAACTGAATAATAAATATAAAGAAGCACTGCAGAACCTGGAAAATTATCTTTACATCCATAATCTTAATCCAAATATTAATAAGAAACTATTTATTATTTTAGCTAAATAAAAATTACCACAGCAATGATGTTTTAAAACTGGTTTATGACACAAATTATATCCATATTTCCAAACACAAAGTATTAAGGTATTTATATTGATAATCTTTCATGTCAAGACATATTACAGTCATTTGTTCCTAACTCAATAACACCAGATTTCTGCTACATCAACTCGCCAACATATTACCTTTTCACATGGTTCATGCTGTATACGTTGCTCTATTTTACTCAACTTAGAATATGGGGCAATGTTATGGGGATCTTTATCAAAAGCATATTTCAAAAAGGTCTTTCTATTACAGAAAAGGGCAATAAGAGTATTAACAGGAATTAACAGTTTTGAATCTTATAAACCATATTTTAAGCTATTTATAATATAAATACATCTGAACCTCTGTGATGTGTTTTTCCACCGCACATATGGAAACACAATACACAGATGCTGTACACAAGGTCACAGGGCTGACCTGTTTTTCTCTGCTCTGAAAGTGCAGTGCTGAGCTGATGGTGATATCATGTGGTTGAGTTATTACCAGTGTGTTTTATTATTTTGTCCTTACTTAATCCTAGAGTGTATAACAGCTCAGCATTTATTTTCTACTGCACAACATGTATTTATTTATGATTCATGTGTGTTAACACATTTTATGAGTCGGTTCTCAATAATGTATACAATGGTAGGATTGACCCACATCTAATATTTTTTCACAGAGTCAGCTTGGTCCTACCTACATTCATATGTGTGTACATAAAATAATTGTTATTGGAGAAACCACATTGTTCATGAAATACCCCTCCATGACGACAAAATTGGTATATGGTGCACCATTAGCAGAGAAAGAGTTATAAACCCAAATTTTTTCGAGTCAACAGTTGATGGCCATCCATTCCTGAATACAATTTTTCCCTGTCTCCCCCCCCCCCTTTTTTTTTTTTTAAGAGAATTAACGGACGGGGAGTGTGATTTTGCAACAGCTCGTACAGACAATCTTTAGATGAGAATAATTGAAAGTGTGCTTCAGGACAGAATTATTAGTAGAGATTTGTGGCCCCCTCGGTCCCCCAAACTAACCCCCTGTGATTTCTATCTCTGGGATAACTTAAAGCATTAAGTGTACAAGATAAACCCACACACCTAAGGTGAATTAAAACAAAATATCTGCCAGGAAATTGCCAGGATTTCTCAATGTGAACTACAGCGAGTGATAGTTTCCTAAAGAGCTGCCAAAAATATATGGACAATGGCGGTGGCCAGTTTCAGCATCTCCTTCAATAACATTGGTAAGTAAAGGCCTTTAAAAAGTAGTTTTAAAATTGTTGCATGGTTTCATCTGCACTTTCAATGATAGCAACAGATGGCAATGAGCGCCAAGGGTGCAGACAGGCAAAACACTGCGCAGCCAGTTCGGACGTTTTTGGATATATATCTATATATACATATCTATATCTATATATATAAACTAAGTTATGTATGCTAAAAGGCCTGATGAATCATCCCATAATTTGCACAGACATTTTATTTGTAGGCAAAATGACTTTTTTCTAAATTCATACAGGGGTACCTTTGGAAATAAAAATATATTTAATGCAGGTTCTAAATATTTTCACTCATTACCAACAGAATTAAAGAGAATGTAATATAAAACAGTTAAAAAAAGATGTAAAAACTGTATACACTGTTTTTATATGCCCAATAGTTCTTAAACCATAGCATAAATTTCATTAAATATTCCAAATCTTCTCGGGCTTCTAGCCAGGTAAAAACTTGGCTTGACACCAACGTTTCGAAGAAGTGCATCTTCCTCGTCTTCAGGGTGAACTGATGGTTTGAGCTTGCGGAGACTGGTATTTATAAGAGCTGGGATGAAGCTAACATCTGATTGGTTCGCAAGATATTATGGCCTGGTATTTAAGATGACTGAGACATGGGCATGGACTTCGTAGAAAACTATTTATAGCAGTTATTCGGCTAATGTTTTGTGTTTGAGCACGCACCTGCTAGAAAATAGTCTTGGAAGACTGCAGGTACAGGATTAGGTGTTAAGGCTCTTTAACATCGGTGTCCATGCTGAACTTAATTGTAGGCCAGAATCGCGATTTAGATTATTTGTTTCAGATGAGATGGCTAAAGCTTCTTTTACTCTCCTTTCCCAGTAGTTCGAACACTTTGCCACTATCTTGGTGTTAGTAAAGTTAGCTCTGTGGCTCTGTTCTATACAGTGTTCAGCCAGTCCAGATTTTTCGGGTTGCATAAGCCTTATTGATCTTTGGTGTTCAGAAACGCGTGTGGCAATAGTGCGTCCTGTTTGGCCAATGTACGCTGCGCTGCATTCGCAAGGAATGTGGTAGACACCAGGTACTCTGAGAGCTAAATTATCTTTAACTGGCCTGACCAAATTTTTGATTTTAGGTGGTGGCTTATGGATGGTTTTGACATTATATTTGTAGAGTAGTCTACTAATCTTTCCCGAAAAATTGCCAGTAAATGGTATATAGGCTATGGCGGCTGGCTTGTCTTTTTGTTGAGTGTTCTTGCTGGGGTTTCTTTTTCGTCCGGCTCTTCTCAGCGCTGATGTGATGTCCTTGGCTGAATATCCATTTTGTTGGAGTGTGAATTTTAGGTGTTGAAATTCCGTTTGCAGATTATCTGGGTCTGATACAGAAACTGCTCTATGTGCCAATGTGTTTAGAATGCCCATTCGTTGTGACTTATGGTGGAAGCTGTTTGCGTTGAGATAAAGATCCGTGTGTGTAGGTTTTCGGTAGACGGCATGACCAAGAGTTCCGTTTCTGGTTACCAGAAAAGCGGACGGAACTCTTGGTCATGCCGTCTACCGAAAACCTACACACACGGATCTTTATCTCAACGCAAACAGCTTCCACCATAAGTCACAACGAATGGGCATTCTAAACACATTGGCACATAGAGCAGTTTCTGTATCAGACCCAGATAATCTGCAAACGGAATTTCAACACCTAAAATTCACACTCCAACAAAATGGATATTCAGCCAAGGACATCACATCAGCGCTGAGAAGAGCCGGACGAAAAAGAAACCCCAGCAAGAACACTCAACAAAAAGACAAGCCAGCCGCCATAGCCTATATACCGTTTACTGGCAATTTTTCGGGAAAGATTAGTAGACTACTCTACAAATATGTCAAAACCATCCATAAGCCACCACCTAAAATCAAAAATTTGGTCAGGTCAGTTAAAGATAATTTAGCTCTCAGAGTACCTGGTGTCTACCACATTCCTTGCGAATGCAGCGCAGCGTACATTGGCCAAACAGGACGCACTATTGCCACACGTGTTTCTGAACACCAAAGATCAATAAGGCTTATGCAACCCGAAAAATCTGGACTGGCTGAACACTGTATAGAACAGAGCCACAGAGCTAACTTTACTAACACCAAGATAGTGGCAAAGTGTTCGAACTACTGGGAAAGGAGAGTAAAAGAAGCTTTAGCCATCTCATCTGAAACAAATAATCTAAATCGCGATTCTGGCCTACAATTAAGTTCAGCATGGACACCGATGTTAAAGAGCCTTAACACCTAATCCTGTACCTGCAGTCTTCCAAGACTTATTTTCTAGCAGGTGCGTGCTCAAACACAAAACATTAGCCGAATAACTGCTATAAATAGTTTTCTACGAAGTCCGTGCCCATGTCTCAGTCATCTTAAACACCAGGCCATAATATCTTGCGAACCAATCAGATGTTAGCTTCATCCCAGCTCTTATAAATACCAGTCTCTGCAAGCTCAAACCATCAGTTCACCCTGAAGACGAGGAAGATGCACTTCTTCGAAACGTTGGTGTCAAGCCAAGTTTTTACCTGGCTAGAAGCCCGAGAAGATTTGGAATTAACACGTCGCCAGGAAAGCTTCAGTTCTTATTTCATTAAATATGTCAATTTGGTTGTTTTTATACCTGGTATCTTAACTAGACCTATCATTATTATGTTTGAGTGGTAATACATATAATTTTATAAAAGGATGTATATGATTTTATTACTTTTACATTGTATGTAGTTATATTTTCACTTATACATATTACTATTATTACCTCCATTACTGTATTCCCACTGTTGTAACTAATTGTATTTTATTTTTAACCTTGATATTGTCTACAGTAACAGGTTTTCTCTGTATATTGTATGACTGAAATCAATTACATTACATTTTCCCTATATTTCCTCTACCCCACCCTAATACATTTAACAATGAATGCACAAATTTGTGCCACAATGTAAACAGTAATTCATAAGCTGTATTACATCTAAGTAATTATAATTACTGCTCACTTATCTCAAGTTAAAGGAATTTTATCCACCATCGGCATAGTATCAGTTATGTGAAGTCAAGGATGATTTGTTCTAAAAGTTATCTCTGATGATTATCTTTCACGTGTGTATTGTGTAAAGTCAATAGCATAATCCTATTTGATTGGTTGAATTATCCTTACTGAGCGCTACCCTTTGGAAGTGGGGAGGGCTACAAGATTTTACACCATATTCATTCTTATAACTGTTATATTGTAATACACAGTACTCTATGGGTTTAGAACATTACTTTTAGATGTTACAAATATACTCAAATACCTGCATTAGTAAAAATCTGGAGCACTGTTATTTTGAAACCATATAACTGGACCTACAGGTACCTTTTTGAAATGATTCCATCCTCAGAATTGTTCCAAAATAATGGTGGTGTTAACTTTTTCCTGCTTCTGATAACTCAGATGGTAGAGTATTTAACTCTTATATTAATGACCTCAATTTTTAATTAATTATGCAAAATTAATAACTTTTAAATTTAACTATTCTTGTGCTTAATCTTCTATTACGCTTCCTTGATTGAAATGTATTAAATTCATAATTTATTTTATTTAGATAAGAACCAATTAATGCCTTTTAGCATTACTTTTTAATTTCCTTTAATTCTATTGATTTTAATTCCAACATGCTTTATTCACAACTTTTATTTCTCATCATTTTAAGCATCCAAGGAGTCTACGGTTTTCAGTGCCTAACACAAGGGAAGTATGCTGAAATCTATGTTGAAATTCCTTTCACATAAGTTGTCAACAGTCAGAAAGCCATAACCAAAATTTTACATGCCAACTTCATTAAAGTTGGTAGAATCTGGGTCTTCATGTTTTTCCACAGATGATCTTCAGAGCCATCTAATATGTATATGATACTCCGGCCTTTTTATAACTCTTTTTCAAGAATTTCATAAGTGACCAATCCCCAAGCACACAAAATCCAATCACAAATACATTGTAGTGGTGTTAAGCTTGATTTTCTGTTTTTGTTATCTCATGCACAATGTCCACTCTCCAGTTAGTGTAGAAATATCTCATATGGTCCTTAAAAGGCTTGTTTATGATATGCCCAGTGACTGCAAAATGGATAAAGACTGCCTAGGATAATTACTGGTTAGGATTTGTTAAGTGCCAATTATGTTTTAATGTCATCAACTATGTAACTGTAAAAGCTGTCTAGTACAAGCATACACTTTTTAGCCAGTCTTTCACCATGTTCATTGATCCACCCTCTCTCCTGAATTCCCTTTGAGATATCTCTTTTAAGGAATGGAGAAGTTAACCGATCTGCAATCACACACAGCATGATGGTGAAGTGTAACTTCTTAGGTGCAGCAGTTTTCAGTAAAAGCTTAATGCTCCTGCTATGTTTATTGTTGTGATTGCTGGCTTGTCGAAGAAAATTTGTTTGGTCAGCATTTCCAATTTGCAGCTGTAGGAACATCTGTTCTTGTTGGAGTCTTATTATGAAACAATGATATTTTATTATTTTTTCTGTGTAGTCAACATGCAAGCTGTTGGGAAGCTGTTGACATTGTTAAGTTCTGCTCCTCAAAATTTTTATGCATTAATCATACTCACTAGCCACAGTTCACCTTAAATTCTGAATACAATCCCTTAATTTTACGCAATCTCATGTGCTTTGAATTGCTGCATTTCATGTGCCACAGAATAAATATTGTGTTTCAAAATCCCTTTAAGTCACCATTGAAGAAAGTAAGCCTGCCTCATCAGCTGGTAGATGAAGCCAGAGAGATGTCAGAGGTGCATCAGCTGGACTGGAAATGTGGAAAGATGCAGTAGAATTGAATGTGATTTTAACACTGGGAGGGAGCAGATTGGAAATAGAACAAGATCAAAACTAGGTCAGAATGGACAGATTCAGTGTAGGGTGGGAAGTCCCTGATGGTAATATGCTGGAATGTATAAGGTCTTTTGGATAAAATCAAGAAAGATAAAATAGGTCAAGTGAAGTGTGGTGATCTGGTGGCAGTGGTTGAAACATGGTTAATCAAGAATACAGTGATTTATGTGGATGGTTTTGAGTTCAGTGGGAGAAATGGGGTGAAGAATAGGAGGAAAGGAAAGGGTATCAAGAGGATTATGTGTATTTTTAAGAAGGAAAAGGAAATTTTAAGTAAAAGAAATAAAGTGTATAGGTTCAGCAGAATAAGTGACTTATGATACAAAATGTGACAAGAGATTAGAATTAGGCATTGAGTGATGTACAATCTGCCATAGACTCCATATTTTTGTGATTAAAGACTTAATAGGAATTTATGGAATGAAATTCGAACTTTGAATCAGAAAGATGGATATTTTGAGCTTTTGTTAATGGACGACAATGCAAGGGTACCTAAGGGTAGAACACTGCATGTTACTTAAAGAAAGAATTATCTAGAGAAATAAATATTTATAAGGAGATGCAGTAGTAATAACATATATAATAGTGTGAAGTAAACAATCTAATAATTCACAAGAGTTGGAAAAGTAGAATCAGACTGAAAAATTCAATGACATAGTTGGGTGGCATTGACTGTTTCTTTCCGACTTCTTTTCAAACTGTTGTCCTACACAGTGCTTGTGTATGGGAAAAATAATTACCATTATTTAACTTAATAGGGAGAATTCATGTTTATTAAACAAATGGGACAGTGTGTTACTTATTATATGCTCTCCTAAAGGAACTTGGACAATGACCTAGTGGACTTTACGGTTATGCTCACAGTATTCACATTCATTTTTCATTAACAAAATTTCAAACAGTAAAGGTAATAGAACAGAAAGAAGAAAAAGATCAGGGAAAAACTATAGAAAGTTATGAGTGGTGTACAAAGGAAAAGGAATAATTTTTGGGATATCTTAACTCAAATATAGGAAGGTACTCAGAATATGAGAATACACAACCTGTTGGGAGGAGAAAAGTGGGCAAGGCAATGGTGAACCTAGAATGCAGTCAAATTTGTAGTGTGATGGGGAATATTTACTAGCAAAGAAAAGGGTGGAATAAGAGATCAGGAGGTGCCAACAAACTGAAGATCCAGTAGAAAAAGAAAACCTTTTAATAGAAAGGTGGTGATATAAATGTTTACTACAAGTAAAAGAGTGTGGAGTGATGAGATGGGTCAAAAGATTTATATGGCAGCAAAAGAGGACAATGAAACAATATGGGAGTTGATGAAAAGAATCTACAGAGTAAGAGTAGTAGAGAATCAAATTAGTCCTAATAAATGGTAGGATTATTTTGAGGAAGTATTGGAAGGAAGGAATTAGGCAATGCAGAAAAATATAATAGAGGAAAGTTACAACTCCCCAGCACACAAAGTTTTGTTTTTAACTGTTTGGCTTATAGATTGGTGAACATTTCCCTTACTGAGAAGGAATATAACCTAGAATACCATGAAATCTTAAAAACAGCGGGAATAAATGGTTATAAAAAAGAAATAGTGGATAGGTTAATCAGAAAGTTTAAGCAACAAAAAGTAAAAAAGTAGAATCCAAACATTAAACCACAAAAACAAAATCCTGTGTTCAAAAAGATCACATCCCATCCATGGTCACATAACAGATTTTGGAAGTTTTTCAAAGACACCAACATTAGCACTCATCCCCATTAAATTCAATATAATAGCGAACCAAAAAGAAAAAATACCAGTTCATAAAAAATCTGGGATTTATAGAATAGATTGCAAAGAATATGATCAAATCTACATGGGTCAAACTAGACGAAACACAGAAATGAGGATTAAGGAACACTTTAGAATCATAAAATACATGGAAGAAGAAAAATCAGCATTTGCAGGACATTTTTTGATCCAAGGTAATGAAATTGTCAACACAGCATTGCTTGTTGGGCAGGCACAAATATCTGCTGATTTAAATATTTGGGAGAAAATATTTCGTTGGAAATTTTGTAAAAGATCAATGAACTTCAAGATTACAATGGAAGAAAATCTGATCACAAAATTCTAAAACCACCGCCAGAAGTACTAAGAGACAATCGTAACCATCAGAGGAGAGCCAATCAGTTGCAATCAGCTGACAGTGAGGAAGTGATTCCTTGAAACTAGTTCTGAGGTAATTAACCTAATTTAATGAAATTGTATATTTGCAATCACTTCTGAACTATAATAAGTTCTGTATTGTGCTTGCAAAGTAATAAAGTATCATACTGGGTACCAAACACAATCGGCTTAGGCAGGGTTGTAAACTGAGTCATATGTTATTCAACATATTCATAGATAAAATATTGAAAGAAATAGAGAGGGAAAACACATATTGCCTGCTATTCAATAAGGAGATTCCAAGCCTGCATTTTGCAAATGATTTGATAGTAGCAGCTATGATCACAGGTGGTGGTTTAAGGAAAGCAATTACAGCAACAGAGAATTACTGTACAGAATGAAGTTTACAGATAAAAGGTAATCCAAGATTGTGGTGGATAAGAAAGGGAACAAACTTAGCAGAGATGAGAAATGGTGGGTAGAGGGATGCAAGATTGAAGTGGTAAAGACGTTTGATGATCAAGGGGTAAGGCTAAATAACAACAGGAAGTGGAAGAGCAAAGAAAAATGCACTAGGAAAGGGGAATTAGCTACTAATAGCACTAAAAAATATGGGGTAGAGAGAATTATGTAGATAAAGGTGAAAAGTGGATGAGAGAAAGATCTACATGGGTCCAAACAGGAGTAGTGGAATTGAAATGTTCAAGAGGAGGTTTAAATTATAGTGTGAAATGCAAGACAACCATTGGCATGTAATCCTGGAATGTGAAGAAACTAAAGAAATGAGAGGAAAACTACAGGTTTAGAAGAGATCTAATTTACCAATAGAAATGAGGGGGGAAAAGTTGGTGAATATGAGAACTAGGCACAAAATCTTAAGAGTTTGGGGATTATCTGGGCAAAGTGAAAAGAAAATGGTTGAAGAAAATAAACAAAAATGGGGATCTAGATGAGCTAGAAACATAGCTTAATATAGAGATGAAGGTCATCTCTAGATATTAGTTGACCTGATAGTTGAATAACCGCAGGGTTGAAACTATTCAAGCCACTTGGTTCAACAGCAACTCGGGAGGAGCCACTAGTATTTAGTATTGCTGTATTTTCTGTGTATGGTCAAGAGATTATAAAATACTGTTATAGAACTATTTGAATTAAGTGGAAATAAATTCAATTCATTCCCCCATAACAACAGCATAAGAATCTCTTAAGAAAATGCTATGTATGATTGTGAATGGCTGGAGAGAACATATACAGCTACAGTCGAATCAAGAGTGATGCATGGGATAGAGATATGGGGGACTTATGGTGGGAATATATAGATCAGATTCACAGAACAGTTTGCAAAATAATACTGGGATTGCCATCAGGCTCCTTGAACAGTCACCTTATCTGAACTGGGAAGAGAAGGCAGGAAAGGCCTAGTAGTAAAATTTATAGGGAAATACTGACATAGAGTCCAAAACATAGAAGAAGGGAAGGTCAAAAGTTTTCATGGGGGCATAAGGAAAAGAAAATTGGGATAGGAGTTGGTTATCCAACTTTGAAAGAAGTTGTGTGAAAATCATAATAGGAGGAAATATATGAGAGCTTAAGGGACAAGACTGTGTCAGGTAGAAATACACTGATGTGTGCGACACAACGGAAAGGAAGGGTCTGGCATGGGCCAGAACAGGAACAATGATGTGAAGTGGCTCAAAATTGATAAAGAAATGTACTCACTTGGTAGCAGTGCAGATGAGAATTTACAATATGTTCTAGAATGTTCAGAAACCAAAGTGTGGAGAAAGGACATGGAACAATAAGTAGGATAAGTTACAGGTAGAAATATTGGATTTAAAGCCTTATGGAAATAATAGACAAGCTTTTTGAAACGGATAGGCAAACATGTAGAGAAGAAAAGAGAGAAGTGGTTGAGGAAAATTATTAAAAAAGAGTGGAGATTTACATAAATGATGAGGAAGGTAGCTTATGGAAGTGGAAACAAGTGAAATGGGAACTGAGGGAATAGTGTATACATATCCTAACCTTAAGCAATTAATAGGAGGTGAAGAAAGTGTTTGTATAGGAATGTTATGTATATGAAGAAATAAATACATTTATTTATTTATTCATTCATTCATGCACTCTTTTACTGTACTTCCCTTTTGAGGTTTGACAAAAATATTCACAGCCTTTCTTTGCTATCATTAGTTGAACCTTCTGATTGCACCAATGCCAAATCATTATAGGTTATACGGCAAAATCTGAGGTGCCACTCTTAAATCATTTTTCATTGCAAACTCAACAGCAATTAATTTAAGAGGTGGTTAATCTCATCCTTTAACATCCGTGATTCATGGCATGCAAAGATAAAGATTGAATGCATGAATAAAAGTGTAAATCAAGAAGATATGTGAGTGGGTGAGAACCAGGAAGGGGTTGGTTTTACTCTTCTTCTGTGGTTGATTGCAACCTGTAAAACTATGGACACTGGGTTTTACCATTATTTCATGCACTGTTTGCTTGTCACAGAAGCCAATAAGGCAATGTTGCCAGATTTGGATTAATGGTAGCAAGGACTTGTTCAGTTTTTAAGAACTTGTGGTCCTATAGCTGAGTAAATATGGTATTTAGTTTTCAAACATAATGGTACAATTTATCATATAGCATAAAATTGTAATGGGGAAGCTGTACGGCTAAGTTATTAGCATTATTTAAGACATTTCTTTGAAAATAATTATTCTTAAAGAGGTCGGGTATTACTGCCTATGGGTCTTCAGATTTATTTGGCCTTGACTGTCAGTTTACTTAAACAATTATAATTAATTCAGTAAGCCCCTTGGCTCAAAGCTACTATGGAATTGAACCTCAGGCTGCAGGTATTTCCAACACTTGTAAACAAGTTGGTATACTGGAGCAGTACAGAACTGTTTTTCACTAGGAACATTTTATATTCTTTGCAACACGAGATGGAAATGATCATCAATCATAGAGTTTGCATGGCTGAGTGCTACTTCTGAACTGAAAAAATATGAGGGGGACACTCTTGTTATGATACTGGTTGCAGTGTGGATGATTTTCTCCATTCTTTTTCATGAAGTTCTGAGACAAAACTAATAAAAAGAATTAGAAGGTTAAACATACAGTACAATTACTAATCTGATATTGTTAGATTTGTTATGTACTTCTATAATGCTTCAACTGTTTTATAGTTCTCATTACAATACTGTTAGTTTGCTTTTGTCAAGTAAATCATCCCTGTTTCACATATCAGTTAAGGAAAAAGGGCATTACAAACTTACACTTACAGGATATAACTATAATTGTAATTTTATTCATCACATTCATTTACAAGATGTTGAGCAATAGCTCTGTAAACTGGTGTCACATCAAAAACTGTAAGAATTACAGTAGTATACAAAGGATCAATAACTTATAAATAATTTGGGCCAGAGGCTATATGTTCAAAGAATTATACTTGCTATTTACATTTATATATTGTCATCCATATATTCCTTTACCAAGTAATAAGATTTGTTAATGAAGATATCTTTAATAGTTTTACTGAACAGCTTAGTATCCTTTGTTTCTCTTATATTGGGAGGCAGTTTGTTATATGCTTTTATTCCAGAATAAAGAGGGCTTTTTTCAAATAGTGTTAGTCTATGTTCAAGCGGTTTATTTTTCTTTTTGTTCTTGTTTCATAAGTGCGTTGATTCTGAGTATTATACAGTTTGTTAAAATTTACATGTATATATTTATAAAGTTTAAGTTGATATTGTGATGGAAAAGTAAGTATTCTAAAATCTTTAAACAGGCCTCTACAGGATACGTGTGGACCTACATCTACTTTCTTTTGACTTTTAAACATTGATTCACAACCAGTTGCATATACCCATATTATTAATCCCATATGTGATAATAGAATGGAAGTAGCTGAAATACATGATTTTTGTGATATGCGTCAGGCACAACATATTGAAACAGGCACTGTTTAATCTTTTTGTGATGTATTGTACCCAGTCTTATCATAAATTCTGATACAACTATATACATGGGTAGCACAACAAAGAATGCTAATATTCTAAACATTTTCATACCATTTACTACCTATACTACAGAGAATAAAAAGAACAGATAGTTACTCAAAGTGTCCTCCTTTTGAGGCCACACAGGCTCTTAAAAGGTGCAGACTATAATCTATGGCAGCATGTGTGATATTTATGTCCAAATTCTGCACTGTTTGCTTCAAATCTCATTTTAGGGCCTCCAGATTTCTATATCGTGTTGAGCAGGCATTACTTTCGATAATGTTCTATAATTGGAAATATAGCGGATTCACATCTGAACTGCCTAATGGCCAATCTTGGTGTGCTATAAATTCAGGAACATTCTCCTTATGCCACTGTTGCACATGTTTAGCCCTATGGGCTATTGTAGGGTCTTGTTGAAAAGACCCAGTGTTTATTCTTGAACATGATCTGATTCAGGGGATTTACAATCGACTCTAAGATGGTATTTTTGTAGACTTCAGCATTTGTCTTCAAACCTGTCTCACAAAAATAAACCTCAGTTGCACCCTCATAAGACACTCCCAACCACACCATTACAGATGATGGGTGATGACCTTGCTGAACAGGGTGAGCAACTTCACATACTTTTTTACTGCTGCTGGCATACGCTATCATTTTGTTTGTTCAGTTTCTGTTCAATATTGAACATTTTTTCATCTATAAAGAGAATGTATTTTTGACCGTTTTGAGCATGCCAGCAAAGGAAGTTCTTTGCTCTCTTCCACCTAATTGTCTTCAGTCGAGATGTAAGCAGTTAACCAGTCCAGCAATGATAGTCTCGAAGTCCAAGGTCTTTTTTCAACTCTTGAAACACTGATTCTCGAAATGTTCATCTTGTGTGCAATGTTTTTGTGCTTTTGGATGGGATTTCTGCGAATTCTTTCACAAATTGATTTCACTGCTGTTGGTGTTCGAACTGAACGACACCGACCAGATCTCTCTCTGTCCTCCACATGTCGAAGTTCCATATATTGATTTAAGGTATGATATATAAATCTTAAGGTAATTTCAAGCTGCTTCAGCAGCTTAAATAGCTGCTGAATGGTTGCACTTATGCAGGACAATGACTGCGGCCCTGTTTTCTTTCGCTGACCACTCCATTCTACTGCTATGTGCAGACTGACTACCTGTGCTGCAATGTTCCCTCCAATACTCCCTCCACCAACTCGCCACACAGCCAAACACAAGACGTGCTTTGTTTGTTCACAAGTCAAGGTCAAATGCAGTGACAGAACTCATGATAAGACTTAGTAAGTGTTCCTGTCATTTTAACTGACTGTTAACTTATATTTCTAGCATTTTAGTGGTGTCCACATAATTTATATTTGACGTGGATGCCATACATGTGGATGTTTTTGTTTGGGTTCTAAACTGCTTAATAGCAGTTTTAGATGTGTCCAGTTTTAATCTATTACTATTAAACCACCTTTTTAATGTATTTATTGTTTCTGCTGTTGTGTGCATCAATTTTAAGTTGCTTAGCCCTTTTACTAGAACCGTTGTATCATCTGCATACATTATTGTTTTCCCACTAATATTGTTACGGAGGTCATTAGTATACAATATATATATAGCAAGGGCCCTAGTACTCTTCCTTGGGGAACTCCAGTTTTTATTGTACACCATTTGAATGCACCTCACCTATGCTACTCTTTAATATTACGTTTTGTTAACAGTTACCAAGATATGATTGGAACCACCTTAGTGATGTGTTGTTTATACCATAAAAGTCCATTTTTTTTTAATAATATCTCATGAGTTACATAGTCTAAAGCCTTTGAATTATCACATACAAGCAGCAAGGCGAGTTCTTTACCGTCCAGTCCTTGGAAAATATCATTTACAAGATCTTCTAAAGCTGTTATTGTTGAATGAGAAACGTTTTGACTGCATGGCTATGATTATCACTAATTCAGCTCTGTAGAGAGGCTTCGCTGTCTTTAGGGTTCTGTCATATGGCAATAAGGAAATTAATAATCTCTAATGCTGCAAAATAACATGTCATGAATTGAGCCCAGCCTGTGTCAACTTTTGTACATTCTTTCTGAAGTATTTTGAGGCTGAAGCAGGAGATGAGTGCTGGTTTTATATTAACTGGCCATGTAAGATCTCAAAACTGCTATATTTGGGAATCAGAGCCACCTAGGGAGTATGTGGAAGCTATTTCACAGTCTCTAAAGGTTGGGGTATGGGTTGCGCTGTCCAGCCAGAAAATAAAAGTGCTGCATTTCTTCAGTGGGAGAGAAAATGCTGAAGATAACAAGAATTTTGGCACCTTTCATCAAACAGCTGAATGAAAATGAAGTCACTAATGGTTGGTTCCAGAAGGATGGCTCTACTGCTGATACAGATTTTATTCTACCACTGAATTTCTTTAAAGATACTTCCGTGGAAGGTGAGAGTATTTAGTTGCCAAAGAATATTATAATTACTATTAATGTGGGTGCTAATACATGAGTGGAATGTATACATTGGTGTACTGTATAACCTGTTAGTGATCCAGGATTCAACACCCGGATCTCTTTCAACAACTAGAAAAAGAATTAGTAAATATAAAAATAGATACATAAATTATAGTAATGGGAGATTTAAACATGCAAGAAGAGAGAGGGGAGTGATGAATTTAGCAAGATATGGATTATTCACTGCAAGGAATAGATTGTAAATGAGGGGCAAAAATTAATTCAGTTTTATGAGAATAATGAATTTTTAATGCTGAATGTTTGCTGGGAAGAAAATGAGTGATTTTCCATTTAAAGTACTTTGGGACTGAGTGTGGCAAATAATGTGTTGCATAGTGACAGCATTTTATGTGAAGTTTGTGAATTTAAGATAACGAACATAGGTGGTTCACATTTTCCACATATATTGTTTTGGCATAGTGATGAGAGCTTTGAAAATGTGCAGAACTGGAACTAAGATAATTAGCTACAAGAGGGTCCCTGAAAGAACCAATGGGTTCTTGGGATGCTGGACTCAGGAATGGCTAAGTTATGTATGGGATTAATTTAATAATTTCTTTGGCAAAAACAGTGATGCAATAGAGCTGTGTGGGTCAGAGGAGATATGATGGTAAAGCAAAGATGGAATAAGATGTATGATCACTCATTTGACAAGGAGTGCAGAAGGATGAGAAATATTCACGAAGAGAGGAAGAGAGAGAGAGGGGGGGGGAGAGTATTATGATGCAATGCATGTGATATACATGAGGTTACTTGACCACAAGAGGCAAGAGTGGGCAATTGCTAGAGCTATGAGCAAAAGTTGGATTCAGATGGAGCACAGCAAACAGCTATTCAGTGTGTGAAGGATGAGAGGAGATATGTAAACTTTTAAGTCCCAATGAATGGGTCACATATTTTCAGAGTTTATTCATTATTGAAGCAAGAGGCAGTTGTAGTCTGACTTGAAAGTTTTTAATAATTAAGTGGAGGAGTTGGACAGATCTGTTACTCAAGAGGAAGTTAACAGTCAAGTTTCTAAATTCAAGAAAAACAAAGCAGTAGGAATTGATGGTCTACCTACAGAGTTTTTCAAAATGTGGTGTATAAATTCAGACTAACAAGCATGGCAAGGCTTAGGCTTATGAATGTAATTAAAGAGAAGAACAACAACAAGAACAAGAATGTGCAAGATAGTTGGCATACAACAATCATATATCCCATATATAAAGAGAGAGATAATGAAACAAACCTAAATAATTATAGAGGAATGTACTATTATCCAATTTTGGGATAAGTTTTACACAGATGTTGACAGAGAGAATAGTAAATTGGACTAAATGAAACAAAAAGATATGTCAGCACTATGCAGGCTTTACAAAAGGGAAAAGGAGAGTGGATAATATATTCATAATTAAAACAATAGATAAATATTTAGGAAAGAAAAGGGATAAATTGCTATATTTACTGACCCAGAAAAACCTTATGATAGGGTGGATAGAGAAGTGCTATGGCATAAATTAAAGATTAGGTGCTAATATGGTAAGCATTCTACAGGAGTTATACTATCAGAACATATTTTTTGCCAAGTGTAACTTTGGGGAAGTAACTATGGTTGTGGGTCAAGAGAGAGGGGTGAGACAAGGTTGTAAATTAAGCCCCATACTATTTAAATGTTTATTAACAATATTCTGGATTGTTTGCAACAAGCTTGTTTTCATATGTCTGCAATAAAAATGTAGATTTCATGGGGTTAATTTATGCTGATGATCTGGTGGTATGTTCAATATCAGTGATTAGCTTTAAGTTAGCTATAGGTGAGGCTGACAGATATTGCAAAAAATGGGTCTGAGGGTGAATCAGGAAAAAAAAAAAAACCCCTAAAATTATGGCGCTTAAGAAGGGGAATAAACGGCATAAAGATGAAAAGTGGTTCATGGGGATAGTGAAATTCAAGTTGTCAAACAGTTCCCATATCTGGGTATCAAACTGACAGCAGTAATGGAGGCCACGAAAAACAGAAAAGAAATGCAATAGTTAAGGGCAGAAAGGTCACTAAAGCAATACAAAAATGTTTATATATGATGCCAGTAATGAATATTAAGCAATTTAAAAGCCTTTATTCTACATTAGTTGAATCTCGATGGAGTTATGGAGGAGGAATTTGGAGAATAGATGAGGGAGATGAGGGTTAGTGTAATATGGATTTAGTATTAAGATGTTTGTGTAAATTAATTCTGAGTGTTCCCATTAATACTGGAAATGCAGCAGCTGGGAGGGTTTATGAAGGAGAAAATCATGAAATATTTATTTTGAGTCCAAGAGTTACTTGATACAGAATTAGTGAAAATACGCTCGATATATAAGAGGTTTGGGTACTATATCTAATGGGTGGCTGAAGAAAATCTGGGAACAGGTAATTAAAAGTATATTAGAAGATACTTGGTCAAAATAGAATACTTTGGAAAAGGTTTTTGGAGGGAATAGAAATCAAGAAAGGGAGATATAGATAGGCAGATCTTATTTGCTGAGATTAGGAAGAAAAGTTCACTGTCATTGTATAAGGAACTAAAAGGTGACCCAGAGCATTTTAATTTATAAAAAACCTGAAAGAGAAGGGATAGCCTGTTTTAGATTGGGTGTTTGGAAATTAAGGGGAACGAAGGAGGGAAGTTATTGCAGGAATGTGCCCCATCTGTGGGGTCAAGTAAAATGAAATTCATATTCTACTTCAATGTAAGGCCACAAAGGATTGGAGAGAAAGTCTAATAAATAAGAAATGGCTAATAGGAACAAAGAAATTGTAATTAGGAAGATTTCTGAAGAACCAGAGGCAGATACCTAATTAGGGGAGGTTTTGTGGAAGGTAAAGAGGAACTGGAAATGCTCAGTTGAAAAATGGTACCTAGATCAGGTTTTAGTTGACAAAGGATAGCAATGTAGTATTATAAAACTTTTTATAGTGAAATAATTATGGGAATGCCAATTAACTAGGGATAAAGTCAATCCTAATTATGTATGTATTTAGCACCTTAATAAATAATAAAATAATATTCTATGTTATGATACTAATGCACCCATTCTTTAATACATTTTATTTTCAGGCTAATCAGCAATTCTGTGTGGCATCCAAGATCCCCAATTTAATACCCCCACCACCAGACTTATGTCTCTGAGATTATCTGAAGGATCAGGTATTTGCTATATGCCCTGAAAGTATGAAACAATTTAAGAGTTTTTTTTTGGACAGATCAATGATTTATAGTGGAGTATGATTTTCAGATTTACACATTATTTACTGGGCTATTTATGACTTGGTCTAATTGATTAATTACTGCTATTTGCTTAACTATTTTTGTGCATGTACATTTTCATTTACTGCTATAATGAGTATGAACAAGTTTTCTTGTAACTAGAGCATATTCTCAAACATGTAATTTACCATTAAAGTAAAAAAATTATGCTGCAAGCATTTACATTTGCAATCCATTATGTAGAAACCTAATTTCTAAGAATTTTAGGGAACCTTTGCCTTTCTTTGACATTTAAGGAAATGGGACTCCCTATTCTTTTCTCCTTTAGAAGAATTTTCAATTGAAAAATTTAAGTTTGAGGGATGTTTATGGCCTCTAAAACTTAAAAGGAATTCTTTCCTCCTTCACTACAATTAGGCAGCTCTCAGAGCAAGAAAAATTTTGTGAGGATATTGAAACTTCAAAGGAGTGTTTGAGAGCATTAACCTTTTTCCAGTCAAAATAGTTTAATGATTTTAAAGGCGGCTTGCTCTGAAACCTATTTTGCACATGTTCCTAAGTCTCACTGTTTATAGGTTTCTGTGACAAACTTGGTGTGATGAATTCAATCTAAGAGCAGAAATCTTATTCAAAAGCATTTTTAAGAGATGTGTTAATAAAAATGAGACTGGTAGCACAGTGTTGGATTAGTTAACACTAGTGACAAGGGACTTTTGGAGGGGGGGGGGTTGGGATGGATGAGCATTTTATATGCCATTAGGATGAGCTGGAACTCGAGTAATGCTGGTTGTTCATAGAAATTGTTTCAGTGAAGCAGGCTTGTTTGCGTGCTCTGACAATGAGTGGTAAGGAGTTTGAGCAACAATGTACATTTAGGTTTTGCATCATACTTGGATACAGAGCAATGGAAATGTATGCAAACTTTTGGCAGGCATATGCAGTGGAAGACCTTCAGCTTCAAGAAGTAATGCAAATGTTAACAGGGTCTGTCATCTTTTGAATTCTGAACATTGGTCAACAGTCAAAATGATTGAGTGGCACAAAGTTGAATTTCAGCCACATCACTGTTCATCAGAGGTTGACCAATGAATTGGGGATGCAAAAAATCTGCTCAAAAATAGTTCCAAGAAAACTCGTGCAGGACCAAAAGGACATGCAAAGGGATAGGTGTATTGACACTTTCAGTCCTTGTGACTTTTTCTTCTACCCAATAGTAGATGTTAGAAATGAGCTGGCTAAGCCTGCTCATAACTCACACTATCACTTGTAAAGCCTACTTAATTTCTTGTGTTCCAGAGCCAACAACACCCACGTTTGGTGAGTATGGGTTACCTGTGTACTCATTCAGTTTTACAGCAGTGGGCATGCAGAGACTTGCCAGGCAAACCTGACTGGATTCTTGTGAAACTGGAGTAAGCATAAAAAGAGAATGGTAGAAGGAATTAGGGCTGATAAACCAGAATTATTTGTTTTTAATGCATGCCATTCTGTTATTTTATTTTCAAATTAAACATTCCTAAAACCTTAATATTTTATCTGATTCTACAGTTTTACAGTTTGAGATTAACTAATTATTGTCAGCAGTTAGCAATTAAAGAATTACAGACATTTTAAAATTTCAAATATTGCACAAACATATCTGGGGGGGAAAAACAAGCTTTGGTATTCCGACATTAATATAATAAAACAAACATGATTTTAGGTATAACTACAATGCATGAATTCAAAGTTTACATGAAAAAATGCCCAACCTTTTGTGAACGAAATGAATGTGTAGTACGTCCAAAACATAATAAATATGCAGTATATGAATTACGTGTTAATATTAACAAAATGGGCACTTAAAGTGATTCAAGGCTTGCTGACATTAACTTTATTAATTGGCCTATTTTAGTGATAAAATAAACTAGATACTGTGTTTAAAGGAAGGAAACAAAGAAAAAATACAGGAACCTAAAAAACAAGAAAACAGATCATCTGATAAATAAATAATAAAAAAAATTGCACTAATTCTACACATATGCATTTGGCTCTCCAGGTGTATTACTCTGCTGCATTACAATTCAGTAAACTTTGTTGCTGTGCATGAGTAACTTATAATAAATACTGGCATCTAATCTACTTCGATGGTCAGTGAGTATTAACCAAGCCACTAAAGGAGTTAGATGCTTGAATGTTCAAAACTTTTCTAGCAACTATTGCAAGAACAGGTAGAGCAAACTTGCGTTCTTTCACCATCCTAAGATGTTACTTTCTGAAGCCATATCATCTTCAGCTGCAGGAAGTGACATTAAGAGGGAAACTTTTCTATGTATTTTGCCAGAGGAATATGTCTAGGTAGTTGGTGAATAGATTGGGCATCTCCGGTATCGATGTTATGAAGTAATTGGTCAGTTTGACCATAGTTGCCTTTCCCTTCACTGAATCAAGACTGATATAATCTCAGTAGATGTCAGACACTCTCCAATTGTGAAGTGTGTGATAGTCAGCCACTCTTTTAGCAAGTATTTCAGCCAGGCCCCAGGTCCTGCGATGGTGCTGGCTAGTCAGATCATCACATGGTGACACACTTGCTGCTCATTCACACTTCCCTAGCTATGTCCCTACCTGGATGTCCTGGTCAGTTTCCAATGGGTGCAGCAACTTCCTCCTGACAAGGTAACAATGCTTGGGCAATACATAATCCATTCAATTGTGTTTTCCAGCCCAACACAAGGTTCCTTGACTATTGGCCTCCAGGTGTGCTTTCACCACCACCTTGCTTCTTATTGGCATAATTACAGGGTTTCTCAGGATCACCCTGCAGGTCCCAGGATGTCCTTGGGGGCTCCAGAGCAACATCTCACTTTGGCCAAATTGCAGGATCTTTTTGGCCAACGCCAAGTGATACCTTATGGCTATGAGGTTATTCAGACCCAGTATCACATCCTTGGCCATCCTCACAACAAATACCCATGGCTTACAATGCCCCAGCACTTTACTATTGTCAAGAGCTCTCAGCTGGTAGTTCTTTTGTGCCTTGGAGAGCATCTTGCTGAAATAGACTATTACCCGCTCCTGGCCATCTTGGACCTGGGATAGAATGATATCAATGCTGGTGTCATTGGCATTGGTGTCCACAATAATGTTGCCACCAGGTTGTGGAAATCCTAAAATAGTGCACTGCAGAGTGCAGACTTAAGCAACGGCCTCTTCAGACCATGAGCAGTGACAGATTGGCCTCATCCAAAAGACAAACAAATGCTGCCTAAGTTTCCTGGGTCTATGCAGCCACTACCGCCTGCATGTCAGAGATTTCTCCAAAATCACAAAACCAAAGCAGAAAAGAACTACTGCATTAACTGGCAAGAGCTCCTGGCAGTAGTAAAGGAGCTGGAGCCAGTAAGCCTTTGTGTATTTGTCATGAGGATGGCAGGATATCTTTAGGAGTCAAGAAACAATGGTCAATGCTGTCTGGAAGATCTTTCGACTCAGCCAAGACAAGGTGTTGCCCCAAAGAAAGAAAAGTTACGTGACCTTTTTTTATTGGATAGTATTTAATGCCAACTTTTACTTCATATGGCACCGCAAGCGATGAAATGAAGATAGAGCATCGGTGGGATGCGATGGGGGATGCTCCTATGAGCATTTGCATTCTGCAGTATGATACTGAGGGAACATTTAGTTATGCTTGCAATGAGTGAGGTGGTGGTGATTTTGTACCTGGAGGGTCAACAGTCAAGGAACCTGGTATTGGACCAGAAAACACCATTGTACAGATTATGTGTTGTCCAAGCATTATTACCTTGTTGGGAGAAACTGCCTATGAGGCTCTGAACCCATGGACACTGACCAGGACATCCAGGCTGGGACAGAATTAGGGAAGTGTGAGCCAGCAGAGAGTGTATCACTGTGCAATGGATCTCACCAACCAACACCATCGCAGCATCTGCGGTCCTGGCTGAAAGACTTGCTGAAGAGGGTGGCCGACCATCTGACCACTGCACAACTGGAGATTGTTCAGTATCTACTGAGATGCTATCAGTCTATCTTCAGCAAACGGAATGGTGATTATGGCTGAACTGACCAAGTACTCCATAACATCCATACTGGAGACGCCTGACCTATTGCCAACCAGATGTGTTCCTCTGGCAAAACATGTGGAGGTACAGGGTATGCTGGAGGATATGAGATCTAGTAGATTCACTGAAGAGTCTGACATCCCTTGGTGCTCCCCTGTAGTCTTGGTGAAGAACGTCAAGATATGCTTCTGCATGGACTACAGAAAGCTCAATTCTGTCCACAGAAAATACTGCTTTTCCTTACCCTGGATTGATGACTTGCTGTCCATTGGTTATTAACTTTGGACTTGAATTCAGCATCCTGGCAAGTGGCCCTAGATCCCAGACACAAGGGGAACATCACATTCTCCACTGGCCAAGGACTTTGGCAATTTACAGTTATGCCTTTTGGCCTCAACAATGCACCAGCCACCTTCTAGCATCCCATGGAATCAGTGATGATACATTTGACTTACCATGCCTGCCTACTCTATCTGGATGACATCATAGGCAAAAACTTCAAAGACCATCTTGAGAATCTAACCAAGATACTGCAAAGGCTGCAACCAACTAGCCTGAAGTTGAATACAACATAGTACCAACTCATCTGCAAGGAGGCGAACTACTTTGGCTAAATAGTCTCACCATCTGGGGTGGCCACAAATCTGGAGAAGACTCAAACAGTTTTTGTTACAATATTGATAATGCCAGGAACTATTTTACTAGTCTACTGAATGCAATCTTGATAGTCGTGCAAATTTTTTGCTTGGACCGAAGCAACATAAAAATGTGACTGTTCAAATATGCTGGTGTTAGGTCAAAAGGAATTACCTATAAATATCTTTAAAGCTAGATTATATAAGCTGCTAGTGAATAATCCTGTTTATACTATTAGTGAATTTCTTGAAACTGAATATACAGTATTACAATTTGACGTTGTCTATTGCTGTACAAATTGAATGACAGTAAAAGTTATTTATTTATTTATTTATTTACAACATGGTTTTGTGGAAGTATTAACAAGAATTCTGGAACTAACTTTTAGCTGTATTTTCAGAATATTGCACCTAAAATTTATGTGATTTGACAAATTACACTAATCAGTAATGAATAGGGCAGCGATATTGAATCAAATTTTTCCAAAAGTGTGGCAATACCTGAGTGGAAAATTTTTACATCATTGTACAGGCTTTCAAGGAAGATGCAACTCATGGATAAGGTAGTGGACAACCAGCTCAAAGATGGACACACAAAGTAAACAGTGAACCATGGTTTAACAAGCAAAAGTGAAAATGTCATTGAGTAAGTGTGAATTGTGGTCTTGTAAGACCATCATATCACTCAACTTGTGGATGAGATAGGGATAAGCACTGGATAGGTGTTTTGATCAAAGATTTGGGTATGAGAGAGTCCACAAAATTTGTACCGAAGTTAGCAATGTAGCAGAGGCATCTGGACATTACGCAGGACATGCTGGACATTGCAAACAGTGATCCTAACTTTCTGAATACTGTGATCACCATAATGAGACTTTGATTCATGTTTTCATTGCCATACACAACATCCCTACTCATCCAAGATGGCTCCATGTGACTTTTGGCTATTTCCCAAACTGAAAATGCTGCTGCAAGGGACCTGATTTGAATCAAGAGAAGACATTTATGCAGAAAACTCAGCACGGCTGCTCACCATTCCAAAACCTGCATTCCAGAGGTGTTTCCAACAATGGAAGGAGCACTGGGAGAACTGTGTGCATCACCAAGGAGGCTACTTTGAAGAGGTTTAGTGTTTCAGATCTCCAAATCAATAAATATATTTCTGTCAACCAAGGGTTTCACCTTTTTGAACACACCTCATATTCCATATTCTATGATAAAAAATCCTTATATATAGTTCTGCTAGTGTTACATGCTACATATAAGATTATTTCATGGATCAACAGATAATTATCAGATTTATTTTCTCTTTCACAGAACATATACCTTCAAATACCTCGGGTGCCATCCATGCAGCACTTCCTTTATTATTTGTCATATAAGTCTTCTTATCACAGGCCGTACCAAAATCACAAATCTTGAGCACTTCACCACCCTTAATGAGCAGCAGATTTGGGGGTTTCAGATCCCTATAAAATAGAAATATTAAGTTAGATAACAGTACAGAGAACATACACTTGTAAAACAAAACTGCAGTTACTTTAGCATCACTTTAAATGATTAACAAGTTTAACTGGGTTAGTCCATGAAATACTGGACACTGGAGGAAAAAAATGTCATCTGGATTTATAGGGCTTTTAAAATACACTCTAGCAGGGTGGGGGAGGGGGAGAGAAGGTTTCTATGAGTGAATGTAAGGGGAGGGGGACCGTGGATCAGTATACAACTGAGCAGTGTGTGCTAATTGTGAAAATGTTTTATAAAAATAGAGAATGTTATGCAGCACTGTCAGATGATTGTGAGATTCTAGGACATAATGAAGAATGAAATGAATCAACCAATCAAGATATATGGGGAAGTTCAATGAAACAGATTCACATTTTAAAGTTCTGGCCAAATTCATTTAAATGGATTTGTGAATATACAGAATTGCTTGCCGCCCTACATGGTCTAGGGGTAACATGCTAGCCTCTGGTTCTCAAGGTTATGGGTTCAAACATAGTGGAAGGTGATGTACTCTTTCTGGGGGTAAAAACCCTTAACATGGCTTCCTTCGGAAGGGAAGTAGAGCCATTGATCCTGTGTCATAGATTTACAGCATGTAAAACCTCAAGCCTGCTAAAGAGGCCTCTGAACAAAATTAAGCAATCTTCTATGCGCAGTTTTAAATAGGATGCTGAGAACCACAGCTGTGAAAGAACATCCATATATAAAACTCAATTTAATTTAATTTTACAGCAGTTAAAGAGCATCCATAAATAAAACTCAATTTAATTTAATTCCACAGAATTGCTATATCTGAAGCAAGTAAAATATTCCACGATACAAAAAAACAAAAATTGCATCTACAGTGAAGGACAGTTTAGGGTGAATTTAGGGTGAGTTGTGGTTTCAGCAGGATGGTGGCGCCTGACACACTTCCGGTAAAACTACTGTTTTATTCCATGAGAAGTTCTCAGATCAGAATTATCTCAAGTAATAGCTATCGGCAGTGGTCACAAAGATCAAGTAGGCCATGCCGTGGCCGAGTGGCTAAACCACTTGCCTCTCACGTAAGCAGCCTGGGTTTGTTTCCAGGTGACCACATGTGGGATTTGTGGTGGACAAGTGGTGCAGGAGCAGGTTTTTTCTGGGTTCTTCGTTTCCCCAACGCATGCTCTATCTTCATTTCATCGCTTGCGGTGCCATATGAAGTAAAAGTGGGCATTAAATACTATCCAATAAAAAAAAGGTCACGTAACTTGTTTTCTTTCTTTGGGGTTATGTTATATATTGGTTAACATCAGATCAAGAAAATCTGTAAGTAAAGGAAGAAATATGACAAACTGAAATGCAAGTTTTTGCTACAGTCATTGTGAATTTTATAGAGCTGTTGTACGGCAGTAAGGTAGGATAGCTGCAGCAAGCTACCAACTACTGAATTAATGTAAAATGGTACTGATAGTATGGAAACAGCATGGGTGAAACTTTGTACACGTCTTCGAGTGTGAATGATGTATGTGTATTTTACCGTAAGGTAATTACTATGCCGGCATCCTTTCTTGGGTGCTAGTTTTACGAGGAAATGAGGCTTTCTGCAGTGTTGTCAACCAAAGAAAACTTCACTGTGGTGAATAGATTTTCTAATTTCCTGCAAACAAACAGAATTATTACACGAAACACAGCAATGTGCATGTGCGTGAACTCTGGGATCTATAGATAGAATGAAACCTTAGCATTGAAGCAACCAGATATCAGGTTGTATAACTTATTTTATGTCTCACTGTTGTTACTCTGCTTTGCTTATGATATTGCACAAAACCTACCGAATGAAGACTAAGTAGCCAAGCACCCAAGAAAACGTGTGCGCATAGTATCTCATATCAGTTGCACACTTGCAAAAGCTATAAAATATGCACAAATGAAGATGTGCTACTGCCGACTCTGTTGCAACTTTTCATTGAGTTTAGAGGAGTAGTACAGTATATTTAGACACCATAGACTTTAAATTACCACATATATGTTACTTTTCAGCTGTAATTAAAGAAAAAAGTAACCAATAAATCCACAAGGTGTCTACAGATATGTTGGTCATGAGCTCTTGTGCTGTTTATACATCTACCACTGCAATGGAGTAAGGAAAAGAACCTATTTAAAAGGCTCAGCCAGGTAGCTTGACCCAAAGGATATTCAACCACGGTAAACATGCAAGGGAGAGAAAAAAAAAAACTTAAATATTTTAGTTGTTCACAATTACATTGTCTCCAATAGTACCCAGAAAACAACAAAATTTACCACACAACTGAGCATATACATTGACGATAATGAAAAATTGACATAACCTTTAAATACTCATAACATTTTGTTGTAACAAAATTAGTGATGCATATTAAGTTTTGTTACATACTACTTTTCACAAAACTCAAAATACAGTGAAATAATTACATTTACAAATAGCCTATTTACTAACCCAGTGCAACTTTATGTTATATACCAAAATTCTGCGTAAACATCAGATTCTGATGACTGTCATCTTTTAATTGTTGCAACGTGATAAATTCTTCTCATGGTGCAACAATTAAAAATGACAAATCCTTAACATGGGTCTCAGATAATGAAAATGCATATTTATTGGGTCATTTTTGGGTTACATATGTGTGCGTACATACACATGCATGCACGCACACCTACAGACAATGAACACAAAGTCTGAGAAACATTCCATTCAGCTATAATTTCCAAACAAAAGATTTAAGTACACTGAAAATTCACAAAATGAAAGATAAACTTGCCAAATTTAGATGTCCAATGCCACTTACTATTTTCTGTTCCACTGGTGGCCATTGAAGCATCATGGCAGTAACTCAGAAATGCTTAACTACAACTTGGCACAGCTAACACAAAATGAGATGGCATTTTGTGTTGAATTCATGTTTATAACAGCACAGTGTACTGGTATAGGGAATTTCAAAAGCTGGTTGTTTACAAGATGGCAAGCATTCAGGACAGCCTGGTTTGTCATCAGAGGAGAAGATTGAAGAGATTAGGAGGGCTTTTGTAAACACTTCTTTGAAGTCCACATGATGTGCAAGCCGCAGTCTCAAATTCTGCAAACAAGTGTGGAAAATCCTTAAAATATCTTTACAAGTACAGCCATACAGATTGCAGATCCTGCAAAAAATTATAGCTTCAGATAAACAACTCTGTATGACATTCTGTAATGAAATGCAAAGAATATATGGAAGATATTCAAAAACAAGAAGCCAGTTTTAGGTGACGAGGCTACTTTCAACTTTTAGGGTAAACTGCCATAACATCCATTTACGGATGTAGGTATGTAGCAGAATACCTTCTTGTGGTAGTCCAGCTGGTTTGAATCTCACAAAATGTCAACATGCCATGTCCAATAAAACACTGTATGGACCTTTTCTTCATAAAGATAACTTACTAGAATGTCCTTTTGGATGTATTCAGTTGTAGCTTGTACCAACTTGACCCCATGTGACTTTGTTTTGTGGACTTATGTCCACAAGCCTCCAAAACCTATAATGTTGTATCACAGCTGCCATCACCACAGTAATCCCTAATATGCTGGGATGAGTATGGGATGAACTTGACTAAGATTTGATGCATACATAGTTACAAACAGAGCACAAATTGAAACTCTGCAAATTGGCGAGTCTTTCATGTGGTGAAATTACAGCACATTTGAATGATTTGTTTGGAAAATACAACTGAACAAAATGTTTCATGAACATTGTATATATTCTGTATTTGAACTACCATGATGAAAACTACACAAATTCCCAGCATATGACAGAAAATGTCGATGTCAAATAATCCAGGTACTTTTCACAACTTCATGCACATACCCTGTGTAAACTAATTTTATTCTCAAAATTTGCAAATATGCATAGAAGCTTGTGACAGTGATGTGATTAAATAAAAAGTAAAAGAAATTGAGTCAGTTTTTCTAACACAAACATCACTTATTTTTACTTATGGGACCGGTTTCGTGAACACTTGTTCCCATTTTCAACCCTTAATTCCGACTCAATAATTTTATTCTGATGTTTATGACAAATGTAAAGTTTTTCCTCCACACCAAGAATAAAAATTGTCCTGATTCCCATCTTGATAATTTTGAAAATATGTATAGTAGAAAATATTTAACTTGGAGCATGATAGACATAAAGGTTATAGATGGAAATACTATGATAATATGCTCCATTTGCACGGAAAAGAAATTTGGCACGCTAGAAATTATTGAGAGGCAGTGTTATCAATGAGTGACGAGCAATTGTTGCTCTCGATGCTAGTCACCATAAAGTCACTAAAGAATATTAAAAATAGCCAAATAGATGTATGGGTCTTATGAGCGGGAGAGGCTTAAGAACATTCGATTTATAATATTTCTTCTGTGTATATATTGCTGTCAGAGATAACTATATTATCATAATCAATACATGTTCTGTTGTTGCTGCTGTTTCATTCCCTAGCTTTCTTTCTTCTTTCCTTCCTCTTATTTTATGATGCTTTTGGATTTCAAGATCATTGTAGCATCCTTTTGTTTATTAACAATAATATTTTATGATTCAACATACTATGTTCTTCTCCTATTTAATTATTCTATATTATTAATTTTCTTCAACCCTTATCTCTTTTTTTATGTTTACTGCTGCAACCGCCACTGCCACCACTGCTGCCGCCACCACCACCATTTTGTTTATTTTTCCACTTCAACTGCATATATATATATCTGGAATTTATTCTTCTTATTAATGCATGCTATATTTCCTTTGTTAGAGCTAAGTATTGTTTCCAATGATTAATATTAATTTATTAAGGCTGATTTATACAATGACTTGAGAATGTAACCAAAATGAAAACGAGAACAGGAAGACATAGGTTACAAGATTTTGGTTCACAATAGCCTAGTGCAAACTGAATGCATATTGATAAACATAACAATCTCAAGGAGGAGAGTTGATTTTGGGATATGGATTAATTTGTTTTTAACTGATTAATGATATTTTTCACCTGTCTACAATTTAGCGAATATTAAAACTTTACTTTTGTTGTCATAATTTTAATTTTACCCTTTAGTTTTATTATGATTTCTTTCCAATAGTAAACTGATGTGAAGTCTTGATACAAAAATCTTAACTGTATGAAACACATTTTCTTTTTATAAGCTTTCCATGCCATCCCTAATATTTTGTGTCCAAATTTGAAATGTCTTTTTACCTATATTATTTCCATTTAGCCCATTTTATAACCAAATCTATTTGAAATTTTTTAACTTCCAAAATTTTAAAACAAATCCATTTACACCATTTTGTTCTCCAAAAGAAACTCTGTTGCCTTCTTTTCACTTTCAATCCTAAAGTTTAAGATGTCACAGTGCAGGGCCCATATGTCAATTTAAAGCAGTAAGCTTCTGAGATTCCTATTTTCTTTATGGTGCAAGTGCTATGTCCCTAGTTGAGACTGATTTGATTTGTATCAGACCTAGATAAATAGACACTGCCTTGTTCTGCCTTGGGCGGAAATAGAAATCTTAAAACAATTCCCAAAAGTATGGTGATGCTTATATCAGTGGACTTTTCAAATATAAGATTTGTATTCAAACATTGTTGTCACTGACAAATTTTATCTGAAATATGGATTGTGCTTCAATTTATTCTTTTTATTACTTAATTTCACATGTATTACAATTTGATAGTAGCTTCTGTAGGCTTTATGTGCTGTGGGTACTTCAAATAATAAGTTGTAACCCAATCATTTCTGTAGGACTGTCTATAATTTTATTACTTCTGTCATTTATAAATTAGAAGTTTTAGCAACAACAATGTTATACTGCACTGCACCAGTATTGATAAATTTTCACTTACAGCACTGAATGAGATTTGAATGCTTTAACATATGAACATACAAACAACAGTATATATTGTACTATTTAACCAATGTAAAGCTTAACCTTTAGTGTAACTCAAGTGGCAAAACCACCATTCTTGCATTAACCCACAACAGAAGCAGGAATATCCTCATGGTGGAAAAAATGTCTTAATAAATCATAAATGAAGTCAATTGAGTGCAACTTACATGGTATGTGCTAGATAAAAGCAATACAATTATAACAAACATGTAGAAAATAAATCTATAGATGATCACAAATACATTAGAGAATTTAGCAATAAAGAATTTGCAATTTTGTTGCATTATATGCAAAAAGTCATATCTGTTATCACAAGATATGTATATGAATTAATTTATACAGTGAAACTTTTAAAATATGTAAGAATTTAGTCAATTATGGACAGTACAGTTTCATTTAATTTTTTTCAGGAAACTACAGTACCTGGCCATATTATTAGAACACTCTTTGATTTTTCATTATAGTACAAGATTAGTAGGCAAAAACACAACCAAATTGTTTATTTTTATTAGCCTAAAGTTTGCCTTTTCTTAAACATTGATGAATTAGAAATATAATATGCATGCTTATGGTGATAATTGGATATATTTCTGAATTGTTATCAGATGCTTACAATTTTATGAAACTTATGTACTTAGTTTAGCCAACTTTGGCAGCTATCAATTCTTTTTATACATGCCTGGACTATCTCTTGTATATGTGGATGATGATTCCAGACCTCTTATGATCTTTTCAATTAAGCCTAGTTTTCGCAGTGATCACTTCTTTTGCCATTTCTTTCTTCACTAGCTTCCTGACTTTTTCAATCGGCTTCATATCTGGTGAATTCCACGACCATGGCAACAAAGGTATATTTTGTTCTCTCAGAAAAGCTATCGCTGATTTTGCAGTGTGACATTGTGCCCCATTATGTATAAACATGAATGATTTTCCATTTGGGAACCAGTCTCTTATTTTGAGGGAGCAGCCTACTCCTCAACACTTCTTTGTACTGATCCTGCTGCACTGTCCTTGAACAACATAGACATACGGTGCCTTTACTACTGAAGTGACCACTTTGGTGGGATGTTTTATAGTCTGCACAACACAATCTGGATGATACATTTCACCAGGATGCCTTCACACAAACTGAGCTTTGTTTGCAAGAATTTCAAAAGTCCTTTCATCACTAAAGTAAACCTGAAACAAAAGAAGCCAACATGAATTGTTTCAAATGTGACCTTTAGTTCCCGATAATACATTTCAAATATAAAGTTTAACTCATTAAGAATTTTCACAATAAAGATTTTCATATTTACCAATTTCAAGAAGTTTAGGTCTTTATTCTGGAGCTCCTTTGCCCAGCTGAGTTGTTTAGCAACTATACCAGGAGTTAATTTTGGTTTCTTGGCAGGTCTCGGCCTTTTAATTTCATTTCTGAAATTTTACGCCTAATAGTTCTTTCAGATGAAACAATTCCTCTCTCTTTAAGCCTGAATTTAATTTCTTTTGCACTAGCAAACCTGTTTCTTTCACAGATGTTTTTCAAGCAACGCACGCCTCCTGATGTGAGCATCTGTTTTCGCCCACATTTATTCTTCTGTTGTGGGGCAAGGTCCATACCAAATTCAATTTTCTTTTTAATTCACCTCACAGATGACTCAAATACCCCCAATCTTCAAGAAATCTCTCAATTTGAAAACAAATCAGTTTTAATCAAGGTATTTTACCTCTGAAACTCTTTGGAGTGTCATATCACATGATTTACCCATTATGTCATGAATAGAAAACACAAAATCATAAAGTTCACCTTTCAAACCACAAATAGACTGGCAAATTTAAGTATTAATAGCATAATCTTATAATGTTCCTTCTCCTTTTGTTAGCACTACTGCAACTAATGCTTGTGAAGCAATAATTTTGACTTTTACAACACAGAAACAGCATAACACATTCATTGTAGACTGCAATAGTCCCCTAACATTGCCCAATGAGGCTCACAGTGATAGATGAACATTGTTCTTATACTAGTCCTCAGAATTCAGTGAACAGTGAAATGGCCTAGGTGTGTCTAATAATATGGCCAGGTATTGTATACTGTCCACAATTGACTCAAATTACTTATGTAATAAGTCATATTTGTATTTAGGTCTTAAAAGAGTAAACATGTCACTTACACAGAATTGAAGGCTTTTAGAAATAGCAATAGTCATCAAGTTGGCAATACTGCTGGCAGGGAAAATGAAAAAAGGGATATGCAAATTTCTGCTCAAGGCAAATATGCTAAGGTCTGGAAATATAATATTAGGGGAGGGATTTGTAAACAGAACTAAATACATTCTACTTGGTGTTGGTGTGTTCTTCTTCTTCTTCTGCACAAAGATTAGGCATTTTGCTTGTTCAGTCCTTCCATTCTTCACTTTACTCCCATCTTTTTCTGGGACATTTGATGTCCTTCCTAAAGGTAATTGATAATATAGAGGGGCAACCTTTCTTCAATTATGTGGTTCATATGCTTTATTTTTATTAGGTATTGTTACTGTGCTGTATTTACTTATCTTTTTCTTTTTGGTAGTGTTTAATGTCCGCTTTAACTAATTATGGCACCGCAAGCGGTGACACTGATGATACATGAAGATGGAGCACCGGTGGAATGGAATGGCGGGCGAAACCGGAGAACCCAGAGAAAACCTGCCCCAGCGCAGCTTTGTCCACCACAAATCTCACATGTGGTCGCTTGGGATCGAACCTGGGCCATCTAGGTGAGAGGCGAGTGGTCTAATCACTCAGCCATAGTGCGGCCTTTATCTTTCTTGAACATTCTTTAATATAACAGGTCACAAAAAACACGTGATAAGGTTCACCATTGCTTAGTGTTTTAGTATTGTTATTTAAGTTGCTAAACTTGACTATGCAATTGTGTCTCATTGTAGTGAGTTATTTCTTAATTTTCGTTATATAAAAGTACATCTTGTCTGTTGGACAAATCAAATGTTTAGGGATCAATGCCTTTATACTTAAATACAAATAAATACATTCATCCATTAATTATTCCTGTAGATATAATGCAAAGTGATACATTTTTGCTACACCACCATGTACAAGGGTAATGATTGCAACACCTTAGTTTGAAGTGCATTTATGCTTTAGTTATGTGTTCTTAAGTTACAAAAGGGATGTGCTGTTAGGTTCCCCCCCCCCTGCTTATTGCTTTATTTATTTTTTCCTTTTATTTGCATAATAGAGGACACTTATGTTTATAAGTATTCCTTTGTATTTATGGTAGTGAAGACCTGGGCTTCAATTCTGTTAGATATACTTATCTGGATAATTTTTATCCAAATGTTCTCCAACTCTGAGAAGGTGAATATTGGGCGAGTTAATGATCTGAAGGAATGTTTAAATATATTCACAATTTGTGACAGATGATTCTATTTGTTTTATCTTGGTATTACAACAAGTATATTTAAATGAAGAGGACCTTAACTGCACATATGATGTGCACAAGGCCATTTCCATCATAAATTCCATTCATTCATAGTTTAAGTTTCCACCAGGAGGTTAAAACACAAAATACATACAAATAGAAAGACAGAGGAAAGAAATGAAACAACAGTCACAGGGGACAAATAGCAGCCCTGAGAGCCATCACATCAATGGTGTCACCCAATCACATTCAGCTCTCAAGAGGCACTGCTACAACCATAGAAGTAACTCGTATTCAGACTACCAAAGGTACTGTGTGCCTCTCCTTCGCTTCACGAACGCTTAGTGCACTCTTCAGCAGGTCCTCAGAACTATTCAGCTACAATAGAGATCGCTCTATATCAGTGACATCAATTCAAATCCAATGCAGTAAATTCTGAACAAATTTGATCTCACTGTATTTACAGCCAAGGATATTGACTCAGCTGTAACTTGTTTAGTAATCACACAACTGCCTCATGCTGCATTTTCCAAATTTGTAAGAAACAAACAGAAATAAGCACTTATCACTTTAACCTATAAATTATTTCCTATTAGAACCGGAAAATGTATTACCTGTGTATTAAAGCTTTGGGTTTCATATTATGTAGATATGCAACACCCTTGGCACACTGCAGGGCCCAACTCATTGCATGTCCAGCAGTATATTTTGGCAGAGGACGACAGTGTAGAACTAATGGATACAAACAAAACATATGTAAAGGTTAAAGAAACATTAATTTAAATCAATTACACATATTTGGAAAAATATATAAAAGTTAAACTACATTGAATAATCTCAACTCTACATTCACAGCTAACAGTATCAGCCTTTGATTGGATCATAATATCTATTTTTTATTCTTACAAATCTAATGCAAAAATAGCTTTTTCTAAAGTTTAGACAGTGCATAAAGGCAAAGTGCCTTTTTATCATCACTGTACATTATTACTTTTTTGGTTTTTATTCCTTAAATATTTTTGAGGCAGCAATGTGGCAGAGTGGTTAAACCAATTGCCTCCCACCTAGGCTTCAATCTCAGATGACTGCATGTGGGATTTGTGATGGACAAAAAGGTGTCTGGAGTAGTTTTCTTCTGATCCCCTGATTTCCCTCAAAATTCATTCCAGCAAATTGCTCCATCATCACCTTTCCTATCATTCATTCTGCCTAAATTTAATATCATCTACTTTATGTTCATAACAAGAATTGGGCTGATTCTGCATCCCTGGATATTCTTTTTGATCCATAGTCCGTCTGGTCTCAGCAGAAATCTAACATCAATGGCTTTTAAGTTCGGGGAGGTGAAAATGCTCCATATGAGGAGGACAAGCAGGTGGAGAAAAAGACAAATATTTTTGAGGGTATAAGATTTTAATTTTTTGTTTAGAAGCTGAAGGACTATCCACGTATTTCAGTTTCCTCAAATAAAATACATTAAATTAGTAGAATCAGCGAAAAAAAGTCAAAATAGTGCCTAATCAATTTGTGCAATGTGTTAATACAGTCCATTTACATCTTAAAATTACTTCGAAAAATTGGATTTGGTTCTATATATGTGCATTACATATCTATGCATTGCATATCTATGTAAATATTTATTTTAATTAGCTAAACTTTACCTTCTGCAATTTCCACCACAGAAAAACAAAATCTTGCATGTTACATTCACATTACTTTCTCTATCTCCTATCACTTAGATATTAGTGGGTATACACATATTCTTACAAAATTCTATTTTCCTATCTACTTCATTTTAATAGAAATAGACCTTAATAGCTGGATTACACATTTTGTTACAGATACAAAGGGAATAGCGACAGTCAAATTTAATGGAGGTCTTGAAGTTACATTGTCTTTCCATGATTTTGCAAGAAACAACTGAAAATTGACAGGAATTTAAAGGAATGTATATTGAACATTTTGAAGCATTAATAAGTTGTCTCAAAATTGGCTCATGCAAAAAAAAAAAAGCTATGAAATTGTGTATTTTGAAGAGCTCTATTGTTTAAAAGAAGAAAGAAGGGGACTTCATACATTCATAAGTTTTTGCTAGGTATTCAACATATGTCTTTTATTTTTCATACAGATACTCAAAACATTGGTATTTTGTCAATTCAGATATATTTTTAGAGAAAAAAAAAATCCATGTAAAGGATGATTGGGGATGGCAGGTTAATCTTGAAGATCTTTGTATTGCATATTTGGAAGACATTGAATTTAATATAAAGTTTGATATTCAGAATTTCATTTTTGATTTGTGCTGTTCACAAGAAACACAAAAATACCCATGGACCTTTTTCTAGAAATGCTTTTTTGAGGAGGACCTAAAAAGATATATTTCCAATGAAATCTCGGCATCAAATCTTTGGGAGGAATGCAATACTTTCTCTGTAGGGAAAGTAAAAAGAGAGAAAGAAAACTAAATTAGCAACTGCATTTTTCTTATTGAGTAACAGCTTCTGTACATAGTGTAACATATAACTGAAGTGCAATCATCTGTACATCTGGAATAATTTCTATCAAAATGATTTATTCAAGTGGCACAAGTATATTGTCAAAATTTTCAACAGTAGCGTCCGTAACTGTCACTGAAAAATGCCTCACAGTTAGTTCACTATTCATTGCTATTATTTCCAATAGAAATTGTCAATCTCCCAACTGCTTGTTCCAACAATCCATCATACCTCATCTTCTGACCTTCATTGTGACATGATTGCTACCATTACATCTGCAGTGAGTGTACTGCAACTGACATGCTCTCCTTCAATGTGTGAATACTGCAAACAATGTGGTCATTTCACATTTTCCAATACACTCAGTTACTTTGTTGACTAATAATTCATGCTAATTGGTTCTAATCATCATGACAAACTTAATAGGAAGAAAAAGACTGCAACACTTAAGTTATGTCTGGTTAAATCTTGTTAAGTCAATCCTAAATAGGTCCATTTAATAAAATAAGCTAGACTTTCATGTTATGAATTAATCCTGGCTTAAAACCAGCATTACCATACACATTAATCCTGGCTAAACTCAGAAGAATTTAAGAGTATTTTCTAACTGCAATAAAATCCATCCAATCTTAGGCTACCTGTGACCAGCATGAAAGAACAATAATAAGCTCTGTATTAAACCTATCAGCAAGACTAATTAGTTGCCTGAAAATTGAGAGTACTTTCAGCATCATAAGTTACCCAAGATATATATCTTGGAATAATTGAGACTGCATTGGCTGTTCACTGGTATGTTGTCTCAAGGAGCATCGGTATGGAAAGCCAAATTATCAATTTTATTGGGTACTGGACAAGGCAGTAGATTTTTCAAAACTGATTCAATTTCCAATCCTGGACTGCTTATGATCAATATGAAAGGAATATCTGAAACAAATATTTTGCTCCATAGATCATTTATTTCAGATACTACAAAAAAAAATCTGCACAATATGTGAGTATTTTTACCAATGTATGAGCTCCATTTGCAGTCTAACAAATCTCAACATAAATGCACAGTGAATGAAGTATAATGTGCCAAATGAATCATTATCAGTACAAACACTTAAAATCCTAGCATATGAAGTCACTAATTTGATAGCTGTTCTGATACAAATAAGCTTTGACTTTGGAAGCTAAAAACTTCCATTCTGCAAAATTACACTGTTATGCAATGAAATTATTGTCACCAAAGTTGGAATGATCTAAGAGTACTTTTAGCAAGCTAAAATAAAGCCAGAATGTTCCTTTCAGGTATCTGTTTTTTTTTATAGTAATTTTACTTTTCTTACCTACATAATATTTTAATAATTATAGAGTAATTATTTAAACTAATACTAAACACATGTAGTTGTATGTCAGGATGTGTAAACCAAACTTATTATCACAGTATTATAACCTATAACCTTTCCCCTGAGACAACTCAACGACAGTCATGTCACTGCAGATATGTGTGTGATAGCCAATTCCCATCAATACCTCTCTTTGACTCCTCCACCCACAACCTCCACCATAACACAGCATTTCCATGTTTACAAATTTATTTATATAGTTGCCACATGGTGTCAGAGCTGTCTCAAGGGACAAGTTATGAGGGTGAGTCAAATGAAAACCGTAAACTGCCATAGAAAATCTAAAACCTCTCTTATTACAATCAGACCCAGTATGCGTTCACGTGGACTCTCCTGCCAGCAATTAGCATCGGTCCCGAACCCCATGTGATCCAGCAGTGCAATATGGGAGTTTCCAATATGATGACCCCTCTATTTGAGTGCACCAAGGAAGATGCCTATTGGCACAGTATGGGGCTGCATGTTTATCACAGACTCAAGTACACAAATGGTGTACGAAATTCATGGCACAAGTTTGGCAAACACACTGAGGCGAGGCGAGGCCAACTGCTGTGTTGTGACAGCTGCGGTGATTGCAATGGTGGAGGAGATGATTCTGCAGTATAGATGGGCCACTATCGATGACATTGCAGTGCAATTAAGGTAAGTCATGGTTCTGCTCACCACATTGTCCATGATGAGTTGAAGTACTGGAAAGTGGCTGCAAAATGGGTACCTCATCAGCTGACTCCCATAATGAAGGAGAGGCACGTCGATGCCTGCCAGGAGCTGCTGTGCCACTATGATCTTGATGGTGACACATTTATGAAGCAGATTGTGACTAGAGACGAGTCCTGGGTCCATCACTACCAACCAAAGACCAAGTGCTCCAGTATGGAATGGCAGCACCCATCTTCGCCAAAGCCAAAAAAGTTTCACAGCCAGCCATTGGCACAAAAGGTGATGCAACATTATTCTGGGATCACAAGGGTCTCGTGTGGAACATTACACAGAAAAGGGAAATACAGTGACCAGTGCCACTTACAGTGAATTGATGCATGACATTCTGAAACCTGCCATACGCACCAAGCGCCCCGGACTCCTCTCAACAGGCATTCATCCTCTTTACTCCCGTAACCTCACATCCTCCAACTTCCACATCTTTGGCCCACTAAAGGACTCATTAAGTGGCAACAAGTTTGTGGCCAACACGGAGGAGGAACAGGTGGTGCATGAGTAGCTACATGCAAAGCCAAAAATTTTTTCCCCCTCGTTAGTGGCAGAAATATATCGAAAAGCAGGGGGGGGGGGGAAATAGTGTGCTTGTTTCAACACTGTAATAAAAGAGTCTGTAAAAAAAAAATTCCAGTTTTCATTTGACTCACCCTTGTATAATATGGGGATTATATTAAAAATATTTTTAAGGACTTTATATTTACTAGTACTAAGTAAAATACCCAAGAGATAGTATGAATGTAGCCCTAGCTCTTTCCCAAGCAATATCCTCCTATAAGCACAGCTTATTCATAACATGCTATAAAATATTAAATATTAGACAAATAGAAATTGGTGACAAATCAGCTCCATTAAACATGATGCAATTAAAATATTCCTTTCTTAAGCTTATGTGTAAGGCTATTACAAAGTTATATAGACCAAATCAAGACAGAAGTTTAATTATTCTCTTTCTTTACTTTCACAACCATTTGTTCTTGATTTTATACAGATACTCTCCAAGGCTTTTGATTGTGTTTTCATAATCAAAGATTTTCTTCATGCTATTTCCCTATTTAAACTCTGCCACTTCCCAAATAGTGTCTGCAGTCATTAATTTGTTCCAGGGCATTCAAATAAAATATGTGCTGGATTTTCTGTATTCCTACATATAGGACAAATTACACTCTCAAAATTATTTCTAAAATCCCTTATTCCAAATCCCTAATCCCTCCCTCTCCTGCTTTCTGCATTTACTGATGTATGATTCTTTCTTAGCATCTTGCTTTATCATCAGATAGAATGACAGTTTTGCTGCCCCATTAGAGAGAATAATGACTGTCTATCCATGTCCTCATATCTAGCTTGGAGTTGTCTCCAAAAGAACCCCACTAATTCACCTCTTCTCAGCTACACATCACTTGTGCTACTCCATTTCTTATTAATCCATCTCTCAATTTGATCAACCAATACATTTCTATTGATCCAGACACCTGAAACTTTAAACATTCTTTTAAAAAAAGTTTTCTGATATCTGTTGCACCCTAAAGCAATATTTTGGAATTCTCCATTACCCCCTCTCTCATGCTAATGCTTCCCATTTTCTAATAAGGCACCTGCAATAGCTGAATTTAGTGGTATTCCCATCATGTACTTTCAAAATGCACTGGGTCTCTATATATCAAATTCCAGCTTTCTTCTATACCCCATATTTCAATTCCATATGCCCACATACTCAACTAAAGCATTATTCAAACCATTTCACTGATATAATTATCTGGAATAATTCTCTTACAAATTTTAGAGCTAATATGCCTCTGGTTAAAGCCAATTGCTTTTCCTGTGCCCAACAACCTGATGCATTTAGTGCTATTCCTAGGTATGTTAACTCTTTTACCTCCTGGGCCTCTTCTCTCCGAGTAATAACCACTTCTCATTCCCTTCCAATTTTTTCCCTTCTTAAACATCATTATTTTGGTTTTGTCTTGGTTTACTCTTCCTAGCAAAACCTTATACTTTCAGATAGCCCATACTTTAATCCAATTCCTGAAAATCACACAACCATTAGGTCATCTGCACAAAGAAAGGCAGCCACTTCCTTCTTGTTTATTACTGGCTTAATGTGTACTGACTTGTTATAGTCCTACCATTCTGCCACATAATCATGTTGAAAAAAATTTGACTCAGCTTGCACCCTTACCTAATAACTTCTTTTGTAACCAAACTTTCCATAAAGTTCTTGCAGTAAAACAATCATCTACTTGCTCATTCCCCTGCGCCATAATTTATGTCATAGAGCTTCTCTGTTAATTCTGTCATACCCTTCTCTAAATCAACAAATACTGTGTATAACCTCCCTGGTTTATGTGCCCCTAGAGAATGGTTTTCTTGGACTTAAGTCTTCAGTAATCTAGTGAGGCATCCTAACTGCTCTGATTTCTGACACCCAGCTTAGGAAAACTGCTAGAAATTCATCTTTATCCATTGCCTTATTCTTTTTCTCTTTAAGTACTTGATTACGACTTCCTCTGATACATATTCAATGCTTAATTGTGTGTCATTTCTAATTCCATATTCCAACTCATCTCAGAGTTTCTAAATTCAAACAAACTTTTAAGACGCCTGCCCATTGTTCTGGTGTAATTGAAGACTTGTCTATTTTTATCTTTTAAATAATTAGTTACATGCTGGCCCCACAACTCAGTCAGTAGAGCTATGTGAGGGGTCTTGGGTTCGATTACCGGCTGGGGGTGGGAAGTTTTCTCTAGCCAAGAATATTCCCTACTCTTCCCAGAGTCTAGAAGTATGAAACCAGTGTGAATATGTGAGTGATGTAATGAAGAAAATTAGAAATCCAATGACAAAGTACGCAGTGCATTTGTTCCAAAGGTGAACGCCACTTATATGACCATGTAGTTAAAGGTGGGGTATAAATGGAGCAATTATAAAGAAGAGAGAAAAAAAATTCCTTTCAACTTCCTAAACATGCTGTGCCTTATCCACTTTTATTTTAGCATCTATTTCTAGAGCCTTTCTCCTTCACCATTCATCCTTTTTAGAAACTTGCAAAGTTTTACTGCCTTTTCTTTATTAGCTTATATATTTCCTGTCTCCACTGAATTATAGTACTCTTTACTAAACATCTCATTTTTTATCAAACCAGTCACTATAAGTTTTAAACAACTAGTTTCAGACTATATCAACATAAATTCTATTAATATGAGTAATTCTCCACACCTCTCTAATGAAATAAACATTGATCCTGAATGCAAACATTTGCCATTTACATTACTCTGCAACATCTTCTGGTATCCAATAATACCTATTAACTTTGTGGCTTAAATCCTTTTATTAACAGCTACTATTTTGTCATTGGTTTTACCCTGCACTCTACCACTATGCAAAATGTGATGGTGCTAATTTGAAGTTCATTAACAGATTTTAATCTTTATTTGAGGACAAAGAAAACAACTATGCTAGAAACAATAGAATGATTGTAGTGAATGCAAATTGAACAAGAAAGATGTTATAGTTGCTGTTTTATGAGACTTCAAGTTGAAATTCTTCAAGTAAATTTATAGTCGATATGGAAATAAGGTTAGCTGCATTCTGGGTATAAAAATCAGTGAGCTAAAGCACAAAATGGAAGAAATAAATTTGGTGAAGCAGAACACAGAACTTTTTTTGCTATATGCAAGCTTCAATGATATCAAGCAAAGTATCTTTGCAAAGGATATCATGGATGTAATGATGGACTTTGTTGCTGATACAAAGTCTGTAGCACAAAATTCCATGGTAATTGTGAGTGTGTATTGTGGATATGAGACATAAATAATAGAAATTGGAGGGAATTAATACGGAACTTAATGGGTTGTGTAATCAAGGACACTTCAAGTTTGCAGATGAAAATCTTGGATTCAAAGCCAATCATCATTAGTCTTTACCTTGGAACATTTCCATCTGCATCTTCGCAATTCTGGATTCCATTTTCTCCTCCATCTTCATTCCAGATTCCCTTTTTGTGTCTGTCTTCTCTATTTTAGATTCCAATTCCTGCCCAGCTTCTCCATTCCAGATTTCTTTCTTAATCTCGGCTAGTTAATTTTTCATCTTTTCCTCCAATTTGGCATATGATCCTACTCAAATCAACAAAACAAAATGCCTGTCTCAATTGCTATAGAACTATTTTATTTTGTACTGCTTTGAAGCTCATACACTCAGCTTTTGACTGCTTTGGCTGTCTCTCTAATTCTAATTCAACTTCACTCTCTAAAGTCTCTGTTGCAACTAACCATTTTTGGCTGCTCTAACATATGTAGCAAACATTTCCAGAACTGATGGGAAGTCGCACACAAGCATTTTTCTTCCTGGGCTATTACTGCACATGTTCATTTGCTGCGGTAGCAGACTCTTGCAGCAATCCAGGGAGGGGGGGGGGGGTGGAGGCAAAATACAGCAGCACCTCTTACATGTGTTCACATGTGTGTGTCATTCCAATAAAAAAAAATTGAGGTGCTGGTACCCTTGTTAAAACTAGTACACATTTAAAAGCAAAATACATGCAGCATATCTAAATAATAAAAAAAAAATTAAACACACTATCACAGAACTAAATATAAAAATCTGATGTGTAACATTCACATCACTTTCTCTATATCCCTGCAACAAATTGTTCTTAAAAAGCTTATACTTCTATTAACTTCATGCTAATCAGTAAAACATTAGCAGAAATAGCCATTTACTTGCTTCCTTGTAAGTAGAGGTGAAATACGGGAGTACCATAGGTTAAAGTGATAATCAAAAGCTGGTTGCTATGTCACTGAAGTTCCTTTGTTTGTATGGACAGGAGTTGACAAATTGCTGTATGAGAAATTTGATAGCAGAAACAAAAAATAAGGAATGTCACAAAAACGACGAACTCCACGAAAAAATGTATATGACATAAATTGTGTCTTTTAACGTGCTCTACATTTTTTGTGTAGTAAGTTTTTTTCCATCTCTTACGGTTTAGCAGTTATTCAAAATTTAGTAAAATTCATCCAGAATAAACTACCCTTCAGAGGCTATTCCCAGAAAATTCAAGATATACATTTTATTTGTCAGGTAAATATCTTTAATATACGAAATTTTAATCAAAATCGTTAGAGCCATTTTTGAGAAAATCAAAATTTTCGAAAAAAATTCCATGTAAAGGGTAGTTTGGGTTGGGGGGATTTTTCTCAAAATCTTCGTGTCGCATTCCTGGAAGATACTAAACTTAAATACCAAGTTTGGTATTTTACCTACTTTTCGTTTTTGAGTTATCGTGTTCACAGACACACGGACACGGACACACACACACAGACCTTTTTCCGAAAATGCTTTTTTTAGATAAAGGGGACCCTAAAACATATATTTCCGGTGAAATCTCGGTATCGAATTTTTTGGTGGAGTGCAATACATTCTCTATACACTATGTACATAGTGCCTATAGAGAAAGTAAAAAACAATTCTCCTGGATTTTTTTAGTTTAACATCCTATAACCTAGTAGGTCACAGCATAAGATGAAAAAAAATAATAAAAATTTGTAAAATCATGCTCCAATGAGCCCAGGATTCATAGAACTTGAAGTTACATGACATTTATCTTTTCAGGATAAGGGAAAACCTCAAAGAAAATCTTTATCTCGGTAACTCACCTTAACCACAATTCAAACTTGGGACCTCTCAAATGTTGTTTCTATATATCAAAGTCACACAGGGCCGGTTGTACGAACTCGGAATAAATACTGGAATAGTTATTCTTGGAATACAGTATTCATGGTATAAATGTGGTGACGAGTTGTACAATGCAATTTTATTCCTTAGATATCTATTCGACTGTTTGTAGATTTAAAACTAATGTTGGCTATGCTGTGAGTCATTCGTGGCCAACTTGATACGTAATTATTGCTTTGTTTTGCTGAAAACTTCATTGTTTTCACAATCAGCTGTTCCTAAACTATGTATTATTTCTTATTTTAACTACTTACGGTACTATGAAATCATTATGAATGTTCATAAGCGTGTTCGGATGTAGAATTGCTATACATTTTACAAAACATAAACACATATGTATACTGTGACTTCTTGTGATAGGTTAGGAGTATGAGAATATAACCTTACCATATGTGCAAAGTTGTATCTTGTGCTGATATATGACATCTTTCCGTTTCGGTGATCAAAACGCCTCATTTCTGTATTTTATTTATTAAAATACTTAGTAAGTGAATTTTGAAAATTACATTTTAGTGTTGCCAATGCCACTATCAACTTAAGATATGTATAATTGAATCGTTGCACCAAGATAAATAGAAAACAATTTGCTAAATAAGTATTATTAACCAACAGAAATGTTAGTAGTTATGTCGAATAGTACATTAAACCGTTCCCATTACAGTTCGCACTTTGCTGATGGCAATATTTAATACAAGAGCTAGAAATTGTCAACCAAACCAATAAAACCAAGAACATTATATTTTAGGGAAGGTATTCTCTATTCAATCAAAATTGTCTCTAATGTGTTAAACCTACAGCATATAATACGAAAAATTATGAATTTATTGTAAAATAATATATTTAGATTTACGAACTCTGATGGCGTCTTTTAATCTGGGCATCTCCTCCCTACATCACAATGCTTGTAGTGTTAATAGTTTTTAAACTTGCACATAACTTCCAAAATCTTATTATAGTACAGAATGTCGCTAGCATTAATACTTGTTTTTATTAAAATCTGGACATCTATTACCAATGCGTGCTTCACTTGGTCATGGTATAGATGGAGTACAGCAGGGTACTCCATCTACACCATGACCAAGTGAAGGACGTGTTGGAAATAGATGTCCAGATTTTAATAAAATTGACAGCTTCACTGTATGTAATGGCTTTTTTAACATTTTAAAATTAATACTTGTGGTTATCTTACGTTTTGAAGCATATTGCCATAGAAGTAACCTATCCTTTGCATTTCATCAATAAAACGTAACCTCACTCTTTACAACGCTATGCATTGTGCTGGTGAATTGCTGCACTACACTATTTTATATTTATCTTGGGTTGGATTAAATTTAATTGTTTCCATAAAATAGAGGTATTTTGATGATATTATTGTAGGTACATTTTACTTTTTTATAAATGAAACTTTATTTTAACTATCTTCTTGTCATATTTATCTTATAACCATCAAGTTGTCTGTGTGATATCATTTCTCAACTTTAATTTCATTATAGCCGTGTTCATTTATCAGACTATCTCTACAAAATATTGTATTTAGGTATAATATGTCCTTAAAACATATTATAAAGAAATGAATCGTTTATATCGGTCAAATATGGGTCAAAATTGTGCCGAGTACCCAAGCGGCCATTTTCCTTTTTATACTCTTTTCTCGGAATATTGGGCCATCACCGCAAGGAATCACGGAATAAGTTATTCCATGTTTATTCCCTTGATAGTCTCTATTCCGTTGTCGTACAACACAATTTTGCACATAACCATGGAATAACGACTAACAGAGGTTTACTCCAATCAGTGGATTATTCATAGCTTTGTCATGAAACTTAATATGCTATTCTCCACACTCACATGAGAAGAAATATTTTGCTATATGCAGAGATCTTAATGTTGATTTTCTTTCTGACTCAACAGAAAAACATAGACTAATTACTTTGAGTCTGTTATAAATTGCAACAAGAATCATGAGATACAGCAGAATATATATATACTCTGATGGTTAACACTAATGCTCTACCTTTTAAATAAATAACTCGGAATTGGTATAAAGGTCACTCCAAAAGTTTTGTGTGGATGCAATAAGATATTAAAAACTTAGATCTGATCATTGCATCCTTCCAAAACATTCTCCTTTGCATTTTGTACATCATCTCATTCTTTCAAACTATTTTCCAAATGCTGAATACCATTGAGAGAGGGGGGGAGAGAGAGAGAGAGAGAAAGAGAGAGAGAGAGAGAGAGAGAGAGAGAGAGAGAGAGAGAGAGAGAGAGAGAGAGAGAGAGAGAGAGAGAGAGAGAGAGAGTACATTCTTCGTAAGCAGCTACTGCGGCTTCAGGTGAAAAATTGTTGACCTCAAATTTTTCTTTCATTTGGGGAATAGAAAGAAAGTCGCATGGGGCCAAAGGTCGATTGTAGGGAGGATGGAACAAATATTTGGCTCCTGCAGAAATTGGGTTGCTTCTTGTGCAGTGTGGGCACAGGCATTGTCATGATATGGCCATCTTTGCATACATTTCTTGCAATAAAATTTAACCAGCTTTGTTTTTATACCAAGAGGAGTGCAAACTATTTATTCTCTGTGAAGTAGTAACTTCTGTACATTATGGCATTCCCAATTAAAAGACAAAGTCTTCTTCGCAGCATGTTTTGTATGTTCATACTTAAGTACAATGATTTATAAATACATTTTAATCTTTAAATAATTTATGAAATTAAATTAGAAAGTACTTATAGCTCCATTTGCTTAAAAGCAAATTTGGCTTTTCAATGGTGAAGGAATTAAATCAGTTAGTGGTATTTCAGAATATATGTACACACACAAATTCCCTTTCTTTGCAATATTAGTATAGACAAGAGAGTGCCAACATAATTATGCTGATTGAGTGAACATGTGGTCCAGTAAATAGGCCTAATATGAGGGTGAATCAAAAAGTAACAGGCAAACTAATTTGGGCAAAATATATATTTCAATTACATATACAAACAAGATGTCATTTTTCAACCTAACACCCTTCTGTTTGATACATTTTTCACATTGTTGCACCAACTATTTTTATTCTATCACAATAAAAGATTTTTGGTTGTGTCCACAAGCAAGAATGTACTATTTATTTAACCTCATTATCACGTCTAAATCATTTTCTTCTGAGAGCGCTCTTCAGGGTAATCCAAAAGATCAAGATCTATATGGTGGATGTCGTAAAACTTAAATTCTCAATCTCCAGATGATGTCAAGAGCTGCAGCAGTGGTGTAGGGTGTACACTGTCATTCTCCAACATGTCATTGCACCAGACACTTTTCACTGTTTAGGCCCTTTCTGGCAGAGAGCTGAGAAGACTTGAAATTCCTATTGGATGGAGATGTGTGTCGCCATTCTGAACACTACATTTTGCTTTCTGGTTCACAGTGATGCACTTGGGTTCATCTCCCATGACATTACATGCCAGAAAGTCATCTCCTTCAGCATATATTACACCAGAAATGACATGGCATCTGAACATGCATCATTTTGTGTTCATTAATCAGCATCATAGGCACCCACTGTGCAGCCAAAAAAGAGTACCTGAGAAACTCCATAATAATGATATGAGCAGATCTGACACATACTCAGTTCCCTAGCCAAAACTTCTACAGAAACACACTAATTCTCACTAATCACGGCATCATTGCATCCTATATTCTTTCATTAATGGCCATGCAGGGACAACCAGAACATTGCTCAACTGTAAATGGAGTACACCCACTTTTAAACACATTTATCCACTTGTACATTCTTCTTTGGCTAATGCAGCTACATCTACATTTTCCTGACATCCTTCTATGTGTCTGTCCAGGTTTTACAAGCTATGACCACAAAATACCTTAATACTGCTCGCTGTTCCACAGTGGACACAGTCATTCACATATTCAGCATGTCATTTCATCTGTTAGCACATGTTGAAACTTAGTCAAAGCATGTACCTTCACTTCCTGGGAGATTTAATACTGCGAGTTTGCGGTCACTTTTTGAATCACCCTTGTACATGTTTCTACATTACCTTTTTTGTTACCTATTTTAGTTATTTTATACATAATATCTAAATTTTCCAACTCTGATAATGATAATGATCTGATTTTAAATCTGAGTCATAATGGCTTAAGTTCGCTTTACAGAAAATTTTATGTGGATCAGGTATTGAAAAACATGTTGATGTTTCTTCAGATTTGTGGAATAGCATACTTATAAACCATGTAGAGTAATTAATTTGCTAGGAAATTTAGCTCAAATTTAGTATTTAAAGTTGAATTGAACTGAAATATATTTAAATACCAGTCTTTTTTATTTCTATTTCTTTATTATCTCCATTTGTAATACATAATTTACAAGGATCGTCAGATTGATTACAAAACTAAACATATAGTATAAATAATAACATGAGTATATACACTTTATAAAAAAAATATACAGGGGGTACCATCATACAGCATAACTTACTTAATTTAACATTTTATACTCCTCTATAGAGTAAAATACATTTTCTGAGAGATACTTTTTAATTGCTTTAAGTTTACAGTTTTCTTCAGTTATCTGTTTTATTTGTTTAGGCAAATGATTGTACAAATCTTTGGTTTTACTTTCTATACTTTTGTTACTTAACATTCCTCTTAGTCTGTTAATGAAATAATTTTGTTTCGTTCTTGTGTCATGTTCGTGCATGTGCATGTTTCTACTTTGATTACTATGATTTTTTATTGAGTATTTAATGCATTCATATATATATATAGTGCCGGAAATGTTAATACATTTAGTTTTTTATAAGAATTTTTACAAGTATCCATCTTCTTTAGTTTACATAATATTCGAATGGCATGCTTCTGTAGTCTTAATATTCTTTGCATTTTTTTTTCTGTGCATTACCCCATAATACAACCCCATAGCTCAAATGAGAATGTATGAAGGCATAGTATATTTGTATTAAGCTATCTCTATCCATTTGTTGTGCTGCTTGTTTTAAGATGTATAGTTCTGTATTTATTTTTTTTTTGCTATTTTTTCAATATGTTTTTTCCAGTTTAATCTGTTATCTATTATTAATCCTAAGAAGTTTGTTTCTGTTACTTGTTGTATTTGTTTATTGTCTAGGACTAATTGAATATTGGTTGGGATTTTCTTTTTTAAGCTGATTTGCATCCATTCTGTTTTATTTGTATTTATTACCATCCCTAGGTTTCCTAGCTCTTCCCTAATTTTTTCCAGTAGTATATTTGATTTATCTTGTACTTCAAGTTCTGTATTTCCCCTTACTATAATTGTGGTATCATCAGCTTATCCAATGGCTATTTCACCTGCTTCTTTTATTATTTTGAATAAGCAATTTATATACATAAGGAATAGATATGGCCCTAGTTTCGATCCTTGTGGAACACCATGAGTCACTTTGTTAAAAGGTGATCTGATTTTATTTAGGTTACCATTTGAATTGTATATAATTTCCACACATTGTTCTCTATTTTAGTTATTAATTTATGTATATCTACACAGTCAAATGCTTTAGTAAGATCAAGAAAGATTGCGATTACATATTCTTTCCTGTCTATTGCCTTTATGAGGATGTCATTTCCTTTACAGATAGCTTGTATTGTTGATTTCTTTTTTTGAAAACCGAATTGGTACTCTGATATTATTTTATACTTACTGCAGAAGCTCTGTAGTTGAGTTAAAAACAATCCCTCTATTATTTTGGAAAATGTTGAACATAATGATATGGGTCTATAATTTTCCATTGCATGCTTTGAATTTTTTTTCTTGTATATTGGTCTTACTATTACTTTTTTTAGTGCATTAGGAAATGTACCTGTTATAAAAGATTGATTAATTATATGCGTCATTATCTCTGACATTTCAGATTTACAATGCTTAACCATTTCATTTGTAAGTCCATCTAACCCAAAAGATTGTTTACATTTTAATGTGTTTATCTGTTTAATAACATCCTCATTTGTTATTTCTCCTAACACCATTGAGTTACATATACTGTTTTCAGTTGTTTGCTGGTTTTGACCTTGGCTGAGGCCTAAAGTTTTTACAATATTGATGTAATAATCATTAAATTTTTCTGTTATGTTTATTGGGTTTTCTATTAACCTATTGTTTACTTCAATACATATATTTTCTACCCATTTTTGTTTATTTTCTTTATGTGATGCTTTTATTATATTCCACGCTACTTTAGTTTTATTTTCTGCATTTTGTATCAGTATTTTGTTGTGCTGCTTCTTTGCTTCAATTATTACTTTATTGAGCATTTGTTCGTAATTTTCTATATATGTGTATGATTTATGGTCTAGTTTTGGATGTTTTAAGCTGTTTAGGAATTGCATGCATTTTTTTGAGATGTTTATACCTTTGGTTGACCAGTTTTTACTTTTCTGCATACCACAATTTATTTTGCATATAGGTATTGCTGTGTTTAAGCATTTTTCTAAAATGTTAACAAAACATTCAATTTTTTCATTTATTTCATATTTTTCATAGATTTATTCCCATTGTGCTTCTTTGATGTTATATAGTAATACTTCTAGTGTGTTTTTGTTTACTATTCTTTTGGCCTCTATTAGTTTGTTAGTTTTGTGTCTTACGTTACCTAATGTTTTACTTACTATTTGTTGGCCATAGTGGTCACTTATTCCATTTTTTATTATTTTAATTTCATAACATTCCCTATTTAGGTTTGAGAACATGAGGTCCACGCATGTTGCTGAATACTTAGTTACTCTTGTTGGTTCTGTCTCTGCCAGTGCAACATTATTTCTTACTAGCATTTCTAATAATAGCCTTTTCTTTTTGTTTTCTACTAGAACATCTATATTGAAATCTCCTATTACTATGGTGTCTCTATTTTTACTTATACTGTTGAGGCATTCTTCTAATCTCTCAAGAAAAATTACTTTGTTATACTCTCTTGGCAGATGATCAACTCTTAATAACTAAATGGGAGGAGATAGGAAGATAGCAGCTCGTTTAAATTATATAGCAAACAGCTCTTTAACTTGAACATTTCAGAACTTAAAATACAAATAATGTCATTTAAGGGGAAGAATAATGTTAAGAGCAGAAATGGTAAATAAATTATGGAACCATTGAAAAGTTAATAATTTAATATGCATAATAAGAATATTGATAAAGATTTGGAAGTAAAATTTCCTAGATATGGATAAAAATCCTTATCAAAAATCTCAGAAAGACAAGAAAATAGAATATTTTAAAGCTGGCTCTCTAAAATGAATCTATGCTTTAAAACTGTAAACCTTAACAATAAAACTGTAGAAACAAACACAGGTAGCAGAGACAAATTATGTAAGGCTACGTGATGTAACAGATATGATCAAAACAGAAATATTACAATAAGATAAAACAAAATGATTGAATTACAGAAAAGAGAGACAATAGGAAAACTATGTTTTATGAAGAGCAAGGAATGTCTTCCAAAAAAAGCTTATAAAACTTGACTTGAGGAGGAAACATTTCAGGATATTCAGAAGTACCCTGGCAGACTAAGTTCATTGTTGAAGTGGATGTAACAAATTTAGTGAGCAATGCTTAATTGATGCTTCATTATCTGTATCATTATTATTATTATTATGAGGGCCGTTCAGAAAGTAGCCTCCGGTTGATTGCAAGAAATTCACCAAGTTAAATAAAAATATTTTAATATATACATCTTACAACTACATCTTTGCACTATTTTTCTACATAGTTTCCATAACGATTGAGGCACTTATCGTATCTGTTCACAAGCTTTGAAATTCCTTCTGCATAAAAATCACCCGCTTGTGCCTGGAGCCAGCCTGTGACCGCATCTTTGAGCTCTTCGTCGTCATCAAACCGCTGGGACCCGAGCCATTTCTTCATATACACGAAGAGGTGATAATCGCTTGGCGCCAGATCTGGGCTGTAAGGTGGATGGTTGACAACGTCCCACTTGAAGGACTCAAGAAGGGCTGTTGTACTGCGAGCAGAGTGAGGACGGGCGTTATCGTGCAAAAAAACGATACCGGAAGTCAGCATACCACAGCGTTTGTTCTGTATAGCCCGTCGTAATTGTTTTAGTGTTTCACAGTACACGTCTTGATTAATGGTCGTCCCACGTTCCATGAATTCAACCAACAACACCCCTTTTGCATCCCAAAACACCGTTGCCATCAATTTTCGGGCAGAAAAATCTTGCCGGGCTTTTATTGGTTTGGTAGGCGAATTTGAATGTGCCCACATCTTTGATTGTTCTTTTGCCTCAGGGTTCACGTACTTAATCCAGGTTTCGTCCCCGGTCACGATTCTGTTTAACAATGGTTCACCTTCGGCCTCATAACATGACAGAAAGTCTAATGCAGAGGCCATTCTTTGAGTTTTGTGGTGGTCGGTAAGAATTTTGGGCACCCATCGTGCACAGAACTTACGGTAACCCAATCTTGCTGTCACTATCTCGTACAAGAGAGTCTTAGAAATCTGTGGAAAATCAGTAGACAACTCCGACATTGTGAAACGTCGGTTTTCACGAACTTTTGCATCAACTGTCTGAACGAGTTCGTCCGTGACCAATGATGGTCTACCACTCCTCTCTTCATCATGAACGTTTTCTCGTCCACTTTTAAATAAACGTACCCATTCACGGACCACTCCTTCACTCATAACTTTTGGTCCGTACACGGCACAAAGCTCACGATGAATAGCTGCTGCAGAATATCCTTTGGCTGTAAAAAACCTTATAACAGCACGCACTTCACATTTGGCAGGGTTTCCTATTGCAGTACACATTTCAAACGGCCACGAACACTAAACTAGCGCAGGTACGACTTTCACTCAACCACGGCTTGATGCCGACTGACCTGCTGAGTGCGTGAATGCACAGATGGCGTCGCTACTCCCCCCACTACCCGCACTGTGACCGATCGGAGGCTACTTTCTGAACGGCCCTCGTATTATTATTATTATTATAGTGGATGGCATTTTAGCCCATTTTCATCCCTGGGAATTGCTATAATTCATATCACCAATACAAAATAATAATAATAATAATAAATTAATGCAAAAATAATAATTTAACAATTTAAAATAAATCCAAGAATTCAACTTAGGAGTAGACCATGTTCTTGATAAACCTACATGGACAATTTAATTGAATGAGACTGTGTGTATCAATATGCAGTTTTAAAAGATTGACATTTGGCACAAAATCAATGCAGCAAAATTGGGATTACTTTGAGTTTTATATTAATTACCTGGAAAATTAACACTCAGATTCTATTATCTATCTCTTAAATCCTAACAGTTTTTTATGATGGAAACCATATTAACAAAACCCAGAATACTGGAAGAACAAAATTGTAAGACTTTAACATATTTGGACCAGGTGAAATGAAACAATTATACTGCAGTTTTGCATGATAATGACATTACCATTCCTTTGCTTATGTGAGCTACATATTTTACAAGATCAAGAGCAAAAGGTCTTGTGAATGCTATTTCCCCTAACAAAATGCAAGTGCTCATAAAGGACTAAACCACAAAGAAAAAAAAAAAAAGGGTGAACAAAGCACCGTGGACTAACTACAACAGAGGTTACAGTTGTGGAATCACCAATTTCATGCATAGTTTGGAAGTGCAGTCTAACCTACAAATATGCAATTAACACACTTTTCTATTTTGGAGTCAGTTGTAACACTACATCACCTACAATTTAATTTATGAGGGACTAATTTTGGGAGACACTCTCCATTTTCAACCTTGTGGGTCCAATGGGCATTGCTGGTTGTAGTTCCTGCAGTCTTCTTTCTAATGATGGAATGATGAATTTCACTAAAAGGTCTATTGGCAAGATTTCAAAATTTATAAGATGGTCTTTGTTCTTCCATATTAAAATGTTTTCAGTTTTTATTTTTTTTTAAACAGTACCGGAGTCTGGTCAGGACTCCGGCACTGTATCCCCAATTTACATCCCCCCCCCCCCGTATGATTACTGGTTTTACTGTTCCTTTACACAAACATATACATATTGCACAAACAATATAACACCCATGCCCAAGGTGGGACTCGAACCCACGAAGCACCAAAGCGAGACGCCTTAGCGAGCGTGGCCATGGGGACCGGCAATTTGTAGAGTTCACTGTGGCCTCATGTGTTTTAGTAATTTTGGATTTGGGTGCAGGTTATGCTTTTCATTCCAAAAAATAAAATGCTACTGATGAATTATGGTCCAACACATCAATGACTTTCTTCTTTTAGACAATATTTTTGAGAACCACATAAGGTACAATTGTCTACACAGTGTGTAGCAACTTGGATACCATTAATAACAGTATACAGTGAAATGAAGTACAATGATCACTAATGCAATTGCATGTAACATCTAAGTGTCAAACATTTCTTTAGTGTTCTTTGGTTCTGGTATTTAGACATCTCTTGGTTTTTGCTATGTTAACATTTTCACAATTCACAAGATAATTTGGTTCTGGATCTACTGTCTGGTGTAATCTCATGCTTGTTTTTGAATGTAACATGTTTCTTATAGAGTATCTGTTTGTGGGAGCCAAGATATCTGAGGGAAGACACGAGATCTAGATAATACAGTTATCTGTAATGCCCACTCTAAAACCTCTTCTATCTAAATCACTTCAACTTACCGTGGTGCATCCAGCTTTTACAAATGAGACTTTGGGAACAGAGTAAAGGTGGAATAATGAAATAGCGGAAATGCTATTTCATTAGTTGTACTGGTCATAGCATTAGATTGAGTGGATTATGGGGCATATTTGAATGCTTCCTATGCCTTCACATGTCCTTATTGTGTAACCCCAATGAGATTGTTCTAGTATCGAACTGCAAACTCTGTGACCTTGACAAGCTCCAGAAGCGTAGCTCCAATACCAGGATCAAATCCTAAGCATTCCCATATTCCAAAAAGAACGTATCTTCTCCTTTTCAGAGACTGATAATTAAACAAAATATGTGAAGCTAATTCCTCAGCTTATTTTCACAAGTGGGAACCCCATGATATATCTCCACCATACAGAGATCTTTCCTAAAATGTCCATGTTCAGTAATTAATGCAATCACTGCTTTAAGCCTTTGCCTATCTAGTCATGAAAGAGAACCCTAGAAAAGATGTTGTTAGGGGTCCTAACTAGTCTCTCAGCAAGGTGGTAAACTTACCCATACTTTAACCGTGGTTTTGACATACTAATACTTTATCCAACAGTTTGAAAAAAGGGGCATAATCTGCTTTTTCATTTCCTTCAACCCATTGCTCCAGACTATTTCTGGTGCCAAGGGCATTCAAGGATTAAACTCAATCCCAAACCAGTTTTGATATTACCTGGCATGATAGATGTGCTTTGAGAACATTTTGTGTGAGGATAAAGATCTGCTTACTATGGTTTCCTTTCTCTAAACCTCTATAAGCACAGTTCAGAATAGCAAACATTTCTGCCTGAGAAACTGTACAATATCACCCTAGACTATAACTTTAAGTTCATCTTTGGAGATTTGCTATAAATTCCTGCTTCAGATTGTTGCCATATGAGATCCATCCACAAACCAAACAAGTTGGTCTCAGGTGTAGTCCTGATTATTCACTTTTTTCCAGCCCTCTTGAGGTTCTAGAATCATACTGTACAATGGGTCAAAACAGTATTAAACCTCCACGAGATCTACTCTCATGTATAATTTTGAATTATTTAGGAAACTGGAGATTGAGGTATGCCCAAGAGATTGGCAACCTTCACTCCAATTCCCTATTTGCCTCAGACAGTAGGCCACAAGAATAGCCTTCACCTGCAGAAATACATCCATGGGTGATAATCCTAGAATAATTTCCAGTGCAATTGTTGGAGGCTGATCACAGCATAGGATTGTGCTACAATTGAGAGAATGTACTCAAGAAGTTCCTCTCAAGTAGGTCGGATGTCAACTTCCTCTCATATTGGACGTATTTGTGTGAGTAGGTTGAAGTAACCATCATTACAAACAAATTTTGTGCCCACTTATATCTCTGTCGCTGAATCTTTGCACTTGACAGTTTGGGTGACTACAAGTAATGTTGACTATATTATAGTTGTGATGTTGCCAGAATTGCTGGTAAACAACAGCTGATTAAGAATCTGTCGAAAGTCTCATATAAACAGAGCACATAGTAGTGACCACCACTGAATAATACCCAATTTCTTATTGTTTTATTAATCTTAATTTAAAATAACACACGCATAGTATTTGCAATTTATGTAGAATTACATACTTTTGACAATATAGAACAAATTAATGCAAACTTGGTTGATACAATGACACAAATAAAAGACACTGGCATGGTAAAACAAAGTGATTTTTACCCAATGGTTTAAAATTGTAGAGGCCCAATTAAATCTAAATCACCATCGAAATTTTTAGGCTCTCACGGCTGGTGTATAATCCGGGCTTGTGGGCCGTGGTCTACTGGGCTGCTCCTTCTTCTTCCCAGACGTTTCGTCTACAACTATGGCAGACATCTTCGGTGGCAGCGGTGAGGTCGAAGTGCTCTAGTGGACGTTTCAACTGCGACTGTGCTGGTTGCACTGTGGACCGCGGTATTTATGTCAGCGGCTGGTGGGGAGGCATGTGGTGATTGGTTCGGGTTGGTGGTGGGCTGGACTTCTGTCGCCGAAGTGCTGAACTCTGCTGGTGTCTGATTGGCTCGTTTGGAGCTCTTGATTTTGACTTTGGTTAGTGCCGTTTGCCATATTCTGTTCAGTTTAAGGCCTTCTTCTTTGCGATTGATGTTATTTCTATGCTTCTGTATTTCAATAGCTTCCCGGTATAAACGAGAATGGGAGGTTGATGCTAGAATATCTGTGTCTTTATACTGGATGATATGTTCCCTTTCTTTGAGTATGGCATGTTTCGCAACTGCTGATTTTTCCGTCTGACCCAAGCAACAATTGGTTTTGTGCTCGTTGATGCGAGTTTTTACGCTTCGTTGTGTGGTTCAAATATACACTTTGCCGCATGAACATGGTATTCTGTATACTCCGGCTGTGGTTAGTGGATCCCTAGGGTCTTTGGCTGAATGGAGAGTGTTATAGATCTGTTTGGTTGGCTTGAAGACAGTGTCAACGTTGTGGCATTTCATTAATTTTTCAATGCGGTCTGTGACTGATCTGATGTATGGGAGGAAAGCTTTACCCTTTCTACCGTTTGCGGCTGTTTGTGTGCTAGTGGAACTTCTCTTGGGGTGTAATGCTCTATTGATCTCGCGCTTTGTGTAGCCATTGGCTTGAAGCGCTTTGTCCAAATGCTGAAGTTCTTGTTGTAGGTGTTGCGGATCACAGATACGTATAGCCCACGTCCAGCTCACCGCCAACCCGAACCAATTATCACACGCCTCCCCACCGACCGCTGATATAAATACCGCGGTCCACAGTGCAAGAATATTTAGATCACCAAAGGTTTCAACACAAACAAATTGACACGTGCCCTCTATTTAGATATTGAACGTGCCTTAGATAAAGTATGGCATGCAGGGCTACTCAGAAAACTGAAAGTCTACGAATTTCCTGACAATGCGATAGCCCTGATTAGGGACTACCTCTATGACCGACGATTTCACACCTCAGTAGAGGATGCAGTCTCAAGCTCCAAACAAATCCGAGCAGGAGTTCCACAAGGAAGTATCGTGGGACCAACATTGTTCAATTTATACATAAATGATATGCCAGAATTGGTAAGAGCCAACAAGTACATATACGCAGATGACACTGCTATAACCACACAATCCACTCAGCCACAAATTTTACACTTACACCTACAAAATATTTTAGACTCACTTGAACTATGGTTCAAGAAGTGGAGAATTAAAGTAAATGTGAGGAAGACACAGGCTATAGTTTTCACTAAAAGAATACAGCACCGTAAAGGCAGAAACAGGCTACAACCGCTTAACTACCAAGGCGCAATTATCGAGTGGAAAGATCAAGTGACCTACTTAGGTCTTGTCATGGACCAAGGCCTAACCTGGAGTAGGCATATAGCTAAGGTCAGAGCCAAGGCTAATGGTCAACTAAATAGACTATATCCCATCATCAATCTCAATAGCCAATTAAAATTAAACATGGGAATTACCCTATATAAAACACTATTAAGAACGATAATTATGTACGCATCCCCTGTATGGGGCTATGCTGCAAAAACGCACATACGTAAACTACAAACACTCCAGAATAGAGTAATTAGAATAATTGCCAAACAACCCCCAGTAGCGCTGGCTTATCTCCTTCATGAGGAGCTAAAACTGCATTCAATTGAGCAGTTCATAAAAAGCCAAAGTTACAACCTCTACAAGCGTAAAGTAAGGAACAATAATGAACTAATTCAAGAACTAGGCACATATGAAGCAGAAAATAATAAACACAAGAGACCGCTCTCTCTATTTGACAGAATCCTCACCCGATTTAAATGTATAAGAATATTTAGAATCGCTAGTAAGAATGCCATAATAAAATTACCCATGAATGTGTTTACGACATTAGTTTGGTGGCCCTTGAAGTCCTTGCTTTCTGAGTCAAGGCGGACCCGGGGGTTTGAGGGACCCCTACACTACAGTGACCTGGCAGACCACTAACGGACCTTCTATAGAATGTAACCAACAAATGATTAGAATAAGGTTTTATTACAGGTAAAGCAGCATTGGGCGTGGCCATCACTTGGATGGGTGACCACTCAGGTAGGCCACAAGAAACCAATGAAGTCTCTTAGTATGACTACGTCCTTTCTCTTACAGGGCTGAACACAACTAACAACTAATGACTTCACAGACAGGGCAGCAGTAGTTGTAAAAATATAACTAGCTAAGAATATATACCAAATGAAATATCTTAAATGACTACGTCTTTATGTTACAGGGCTGCAGACAAAACGAAATACACCGACTTTACCCGAAAGGGCAGCAAATGTTATACTGACTATGTCCTTTTTGTTACACGGCTGCAGATATATACACAAGTAATATGTATCTATTCCTCACCACAAATCTTCCAAGGGTGCAATCAGGGCTCCGTTCATGTTTGCGTCCTGGCTCTCACTCTTTCCTGACTATGGCCTCTGGCCAGCCATAACACCCGCTCCTTGAATCCGCAGGTGCAACAAGCGGTACTGCTGCATTCCTAAACCCGAATTCTCTCCGGTGGAGTGGTTTTTTAGTGGGTAGTGCCAGTTTATGGCGACCCCCACACTTGGCAGAGTTATCCCCTCTGTCACCTGTAGATTGGGTTTTTCCACTCCACTTGAAAAAAAGCAACCAGCACAGTCACAGTTGAAACGTCCACTAAAGCACTTCGACCTCGCCGCTGCCACCGAAGATGTCTGCCGTAGTTGCAGACGAAACGTCTGGGAGCAGCCCAATAGACCACGGCCCACAAGCCCGGATTATACTCCAGCCAGTATTGACACCGGCCGTGAAAGCCTAAGAATTTCGATGAATCGCCTCTACGGGGAGGAAACACATTCACTGATTTGGCGTCTGGAGGTGCTACGGAGGAAAAAATCTCAATTACTCTGCTCACTTTGTTTCCTACTGCATTGCTGGGATACTGGGATTATTCCTCAATGCGTACGACAAAAACACGTTTTATCTACAGCTGCATCTCACCAAATATACAACCGCACAGAACGAGCCCTTCTTCGGGAATGCATCCGTCCAAACCTGCCGAGAAGTAGCCTATAACAACAAGGTACTTTTATCTATACATCTTCAACTCAGCCATAAACTGAAAACTGAACACTGGGATCACGTGGATAGGATCACGTTTGCCTCGATGATTACCAACAGCAACAGAACTATGGAAAGACACAAAAAGAAATATGCTCACTGCCTAGAAAAACAGCATCGGAACAATCCACACAACAACAAAGCTCCAACCGACACACATACTAACCGCATGGTAGTCAACGTGTCTGATCATCAGCTATCACCCCCTGAAACATCCGTACTCTCCAAAGGTGGGAACTATGCAATCACACCTAACGTGCTACCTATAGAGGAGATCATATCCAACATCGAAGCTGGCATTCATGAACTATCTTCAAAAGAAGCGGAGGAAATATGTCTGGAGTCAGTCAGAATTCTCCAGCGAGCTAAGCCACCCAAGAGCAACATCACTTCTCAAGAAATGAAAGCTCTTAAAAATTTGAATGCGAACAAGGACATTATCGTACTCGCAGCAGACAAAGGCATCGCCACTGTAGTGATGAACAAGTTTGACTATGAACACAAGATGACCGAACTCCTAGATCCAGCCACCTACGGAAAACTTTCCAGAGATCCAACGGCTCGTATTCTTCGAAATACCAACAAACTCATTAAATCGTCATCTATTCCACCCAGTGATCAACTGAAGCTGAAGAGGAGTGAAGCTTTACCTCCCAGACTTTATGGGCTTCCGAAGATCCACAAGCCTGGCATTCCTCTAAGGCCAACATACACAGTCGCGAAATATCTCACAAGCATACTGCAAGCTCACATCGGCAAAACGGACACATACATCAAAGACTCATCTCATTTTATTCGGAAACTCAAGACCATCAGCCTACAACCCAATGACATACTTGTCAGTTTTGACGTTATTTCACTGTTTACTATGGTCCCAGTCAGTGAAGCCATAACACAGCTGGAACAGATATTTCCAGAGGACATTGCGGCACTCTTCAACCATGTTCTAACTACTACATACTTCCAGTGGAACCACAAGTTCTATGAACAGACAGATGGTGTCGTGATGGGGAGTCCACTCAGCCCGGTTATCGCTAATTTCTACATGGAACTCTTTGAAGCTACCGCCTTGGATTCAGCACAACTTAAACCTTCGCATTGGTGGCGCTATGTGGACGACATGTTCGTCATCTGGAGCCACGGAGAGTCAGCTCTGACAGAATTTCTAAACCACCTCAACAGTATCAACCATCAAATTCAGTTAACTATGGAAAAAGAAGAGGACGGAAAACTGCCATGTTTGGACGTCATGGTGAACAGGAAGGAGGATGGCACACTAGGCCACAAAGTATACCGTAAACCGACACACACTGACCGCTACCTTCACAAGAATTCCAACCACCATCCAAGACAAAAGCACTCCATGATCAAAACCCTATCCGACCGTGCTATACGTATCTGTGATCCGCAACACCTACAACAAGAACTTCAGCATTTGGACAAAGCGCTTCAAGCCAATGGCTACACAAAGCGCGAGATCAATAGCGCATTACACCCCAAGAGAAGTTCCACTAGCACACAAACAGCCACATTGAAAAATTACTGAAACGCCACAACGTCTTCTCTATGTTGTGATGTTCTCTCCAAATATGCCATGTCACTGCTAATTTATATTCCTGTTTTAATTTCATGTTCCTCAGATGTACCTTGTTCCTAGTTGACACATTTCTTTTTGTTTTCGCAGTGCAAAAATATTCAATCAGAGCAATTTATACGGTATACTCCTGCTCCATTTTCCTGTTGGAATTTTAACTTCATCTTTTCACTGAACAATTATTTATGGGTGCCAGGATAATATTTTGGTCTCTGAAGTTTTTCTTAAACTTGTTGCATGCCAAAGGGTGGTATGTGAACTTCCTAAATGTGAATTTTTCATCCTTGTTTGTAGTGAAGGTGCTGGTGTCTTTGATGAGTTACTTTTGTTTTGGCCTTGTTCATTTTTTGTGAACCAGTTGTTTGTTAAATCTGTTAGCTTTGACTGTTTCAATTATGCTTTTTAATTTGCCATTATACTCATCCATGTTCATCAGTATGTTTATTAATCTGTGCACAATGCTGTTAATTACTGCATATTGATCGGATATAGGGTTGTAGCTGTTGCATTTGATGTAGTTGTTGGAGTGAATAGGTTTTCTGTGTATGCCAAATTTTAGTTTGTTGTGATTTTTCATTATTTTCAAGTCCATTTGTTTCTTCCACCACTGTGAAACTTACTATCTTTTCCTGAATATTCCAAACTTTTATTGCATCCTCCGAGTTTCCCAGAAACTATGGCAAAAATTATATCAACCTCCCTATACCACACTTGAACATACTTGGGGAAGCTTTGGTGATCCCATCTCCATGTTGCTCATGAATAAGTCCACCAGTAAAGGTGATAGTGGGTTAGCCATGGCCAGATGAGAATTTTGGTGATACACTAAAACCAAGATGTCTGTTTCTACTATTTCGACATGTTTTATCTTCTCTACCAGATCCAGGAAGTTTTTTGGGTTCAGATTGTCAAATTTCTTGAAGGAAGTGTATTCACTTGTCAACCATTTTGCAAACTTGAAGGTTGGTGCATCTATGCTATATAAAAATTATCCTTTACTGGTAGACCTGTTCACCCAAGCATTCCGATGGATGTTCAAAGTGTGGTTACAGGTATGTTGATATTTGTGCCATAGTTCCTGGGAAACACATAGTGGAAGCAATAAAATTTTTGAATATTCAGGAAAAGACAATAAGCTTCACAATGGAGAAAGAAACAAACAGAAAATTGGCTTTCCTAGACTTAAAAATAATGAAAAATTACAAGAAATAAAAAATTTATTTACACAAAACCTACTCACTTTGACAACTGTATCAAATGCAACAGCTACAATCCTATACCCGATCAACAAGCATTAATTAACAGCTTGACTCACAGATTGACATACCGATGGACATGGATGAGTATAACAGAGAATTAAAAAGCATAACTGAAACAGCAGAAGCTAACAGATTTAACAAACTACTGGTTCACAAAAAATAAACAAAGGCAAAACAAAAATAACTGAAAGACACCAGCACCCTCACTACAAATAAGGATGAAAGTTTCACATATAGGAAGTTCACATACCACCCTTTGGCATACAGCAAGTTTAAGAAAATCTTCAGAGATCAAAATATTATCCTAGCACCCACAAATAATTTCTCAGAGAAAAAGCTCTTAATTTCAAAAGTTAAAGATGAATCCCAACAGAAAATAGAACAGGAGTGTACCAGATAAATTGCTCATACTGTGAAAAATTGTACATTGGGAAAACAAAAAGAAATTTGAAATTTAGTTGAGTCGATTTGTAACACTACATCACTTACTTTTTTTTATTTCGGAAAACATGTTTCAGAAGCCATATGCTTGCATTGTCAATTCCTTTGGTCGACTGCCGGCATCGTTTGCTGTGGTGGCTGTCTCTGTCCCTGGTGGTGGTTTGATGAACCTCTGAATGAGTAGATCGCCTGGCGGGATTTCAAAATTGAAAACCTGGTTCTTGTTTTTCCAAATATACATGTTTTCCCAAACTTTTAATTCTGTCTTCCTTGTGATGTTTTTGAGGATTTTTGGGCTTCTATTTATAGTGTGTTTCTCTTTCCAAAAATTCCAAGCTATTGCAGATTTTTCTTCTTGTTTGAGTTTAATATTTCTGTGGTGTTCTTTTGCCCTTGTTTTTATATTTGTTTTTGTTTGGCCGATGTAGATTTTTTCACAGTCATTACAGCTGAACTGATATATTCCTGGTTTGTTTTCTTGTGGGATATCATCTTTTAATTTAGAATTTAAAATGTTTTTTATAGAGTAATTGTTTTTAGGGGCTAGAATGATGTTATGTCGTTTGAAGATCCTCTGGAATTTGTAGAAAGTTGTAGGGTGGTATGTAAACTTCTTGTAGATCTTGTTTTCTTTCTGGTTATGAGTGAGTGTGCTGACTTCTTTAATTCTCTTTCTATTTTTGGCCTTATTAACTTTTTTGTACACCAGTTCTGCCCGAAATCCATTCTCTGTAGCTATGTCCAATATTTTAGTAAGTTCACATTGGTATTCTGTTTTGCCCATTGGTACATTTACCAATCTGTGTGTAAGGCTGTTGAGTAAAGCATGCTGATGGGGAATGGGATTGTGAATCTTTTGCTTTATATAGCTGTTGGTGTGGGTAGGTTTTCTGTAGATGCCAAATGTAAGGTGATTATTAGTTTTGATGATTTTTAGGTCAAGGAATGGTAGTTGTCCATCACATTCCTTCCACATTGTGAACTTTATAGACTTTTCTTACATATTTAGGAGTTTTAGTGCATCTTCTAGGTGTTTTTCTGGGACTATTGCAAAGATGTCGTCTACATTGCGGTACCATATTTTGAACATCCAGGGGAATGCCTTTTTAATCCTAGTTTCCATAGTGCTCATGAAGAGATCTGTAATATTGGTGACAGCGGGCTGCCCATAGCTAAACCAGATGTTTGTTTGTAATATTTCCTGTTAAATGTGAAAAAATTTTGATTTATGCACAGATTTGTTAATATGATGTATTCTCGGACTACTTCTGTTGTTTTCCCTATTGCAAGTAACCAGTTTTTGATGAGGGATTGTATGCTTTCTGTAGGTATGCTTGGAAATAGAGCAGTAACATCAAAGGAAACTAACATATCGGTTTTTTCTAATTTTATGTCTTTAATTTTATCGATCAGATCTAGAGAACACTCTAGAATCCTACCTGAAGACATCATTGTCCAGGAGTTCTTAAATCTACCACCAGAGGCATCTACTGTAACATTGGATAATCATGGCACCAGCAGTCGAGAAGTTCATAATGGAAGCAACAGTACTTCCAAAACATGCCCTTTATAATAAAACACTGTAAGCGATAGAAAGTATAACAATCAACTCAAATCAATACTTAACATAAGCTTCATAAAAGCTTAAGAATTTGCCCATCAGTGGAACAGCATGAAAGCTAGTGAACTAATCAGAAACTGACTTATACAGGGTGGCAGCGGTAAAAGTAGCCTATGCAAGTATAAAGGAATTACAGTGAAATTACAGAAACAAAGAGCTGAAATGGACTTAGCATTTATAATGAAAAATAAATTTATTGAAGATGTTGAAAGTGTCACCCTACAGCATCAAAACACAGCTGTGCATAATAGCTGAAAACGAGTCGGAATAGTGACTCTCACCTCACTTAAAATGACATTTTTTTTCAAAACATACGTTTCAAGGGCATTAGTAATCTTCTTCAGTTGAGGTCCGACTAATGGCTGAAATTTGTGCTCTGTGGTCTGTTACGGTGGAGACATCTGGTGTTCTCAGCAGAAGTTCATAATCATGTGGCTGTATTTCAAAATTCATCAGTTGGTCTTTGTGTTGTGTAATGAGAATATTCTCCCAAACTGTGAGTGCTGCCAGGTTGTTTACAGGTTTTAGTAACTTTATGTCATTTTCTATTTTGTGATGTGATGTCCAAAAATGGTATGCTACTGCAGATTTACCTGTCTGTTTTGGTTTGATGTGTCTGAAATGTTCTTTTAACCTTGTTTCCAGTCTTTTTTTTTTTTTTTGTTTGACCAATGTAACATAATTTGCAGTCCTTGCAGTCAATTCTGTAGATGCCTGATCTCTGGTTCGTAGGAATGGGGTCTTTAATGTCTGTTTTCAGTGTCTATTTTTATGTTGAATTGGTTACTTGAAGCTTAACATATATTGTATTTCTTGAATTTTTTTTTGAATTTTCTATCTTCTGTTGGGTGATAAGTGAATTTTTTATATGTAACCTTTGGTTTTTGTGTGGACAAAGGGTGATTTGTTTTAATGTTAATTTCTCCTTATGTTTTTCAATGTATTTGGTATGTATTTTATGTATTTTTTATGTTGAATTGGTTACTTGAAGCATAACATATATTGTATTTCTTGAATTTTTTTTTGAATTTTCTATCTTCTATTGGGTGATAAGTGAATTTTTTATATGTAACTTTTGGTTTTTGTGTGGACAAAAGGTGATTTGTTTTAATATTAATTTCTCCTTATGTTTTTCAATTTTTTGTTCAATGATGTTAAAATCATTGGCTGAGGCTGGGTGTCTTAATTGGAGGTATTCTGTGTTGTATTCTTCTGGGTCGAGTGGGATGCTGAGGAGTCTGTACTGAGCTGTTGAAGATTGCCTGTTTGTGAGGTTCTGGGTAGTAGTAGAGTAGCAGTTTTAGGGCGCATCAACTGCTGGGGTTATTAGCGCCCATGAATAGTAGTTCAGTAAAAACAGATAAAAACTACATGCACCTCCTAAGGATGCAACCAGCAGTCAGGGGCAACTAAAATAGCAGGAAAGTAAAAGACGAGGCAACGTGAAATCAGATAAAACTGTAAAGTCCGCTTTCGCGTAAGAATAAAATTAGACGTGCAATGACGTCATCGTCATCAGATAAAATTATTTTGAGACTGGGGGACAACTGGTGTTAGGTATGACTTCCAGTGAAATTGTGGCATTCGAGGAGAAGATGTTTCACGGTGATGGGGAGCGTACAAAGTGAACACTGCAGTTGATCCTTACCTTGGAGGAGATGTCTGCGCGTCAAGTGTGTGTGACCAATCTGGAGGCTGCAGAGAACAACTTACTCGCAACGGTTCTTATGGCAGGACGTTTTCCAAGGACTTATAGTGTGCTTGATTTCGCTAAGTTTATAAGATGTTGTTGCCCAATTCGATTGCCATCGCGAGTACAGCTGACGATGAAGATAATGTAGCACATCCTGAGGTGGCACCTGAGATATATCAATATGAGTTTTCGCTAATGCCTGTTTTGTGGCTCTATCTGCTGCTTCATTTCCTGGTTGCCTACGTGACCTGGTACAATTGCATAGCGTTGTTGTAACAGCGAGTGGATTAGTAACTGCACTCGTACAAGGGGATGTGTAGAATACAAAACAGAGATAGATTGTAGAGCACTGAGGCTATCTGTGCAGATGACATATCGAGTGTCAGCAGAAGACTGTATATACAGCAGAGCCTGGTTAATAGCTGTCACATCGGCCGTAAAAATACTGTTAAAAGAGTGTAGCTTGTAGTATGAAATGAACAGCTCACTGAGGTGCCATTAGAGGAACCGTCCATGTATATAAACTGAAACTGTGGGTAAGAGGATTTAAGCTGTTCAAAAGAGAGCCGGTAGATGAATGGAGGGGTATATCATGTTTTTTGAAGGCAGAGAGGTCGAAGTTTATGACCGGGTGGAGGCGTTTCCAGGGTACGGATGGGCAGCGTACCATGGATAGCATCTTTGGCAGGGTCACACTGAGGCTGTCCAACAGGGAGCGAAAATGTATACCTATCGGGCGAGGGAGGGAAGGACGATCCGCATAAGAAGCAGCACAGAGAGGTTTAAGCACACCGTGTGTAGTATGATCAACCAACGCACTAAGCTTTGTAGCATATTTGGCCAATAAAATTTCGCGGCATAGAGAAAGAGAAGGTTCACCAGCCTCAGCAAGCAATGCCTCTATTCGGCTAGTGTGATAAGCTCCGGTACACAGGCGAATACCTGTATGGTGAACAGAGTCCAAAGGCTTGAGCGTTGTACGAGCGGCAGAGCCATAAGCGACACTCCCATAATCTAAAATGGAGTGAACAAGAGAGTGATGCAGGCAGAGAAGACACACTCTACTAGCTCCCCACTGGGTCCCACTCAACACCCGAAGCAGATTCAGCGATGAAGTGCAACGTTTCCGCAGGTGAGAGAAGTGAGGCTTCCAGGTAAGTGACCGGTCGAAGTAAAGACCAAGAAATTTGGTATTGGGGACAAATGGCAACAAGTTACCCTCAAGAGACAGAGATAGATCATCGTGTAAGGTGCGCTTCCTACAGAAGTGAACACACACAGTCTTCAATGTGGAAAACCGAAAGCCGCTGAGAGCACTCCAAGCAGAAAGTCTGGTCAAAACTAGCTGTAACTGGCGTTCGATGACTGGAATGCTAGCGGATGAGCAGTAAATAGCGAAGTCATCACATATAGGCAGGCGCAGAATGGTAGGCGAACGGTGTCCACAATACTGTTAATGGCAATGGAGAATAGAATGGCACTTAAAACAGAGCCTTGCGGAACACCATTTTCGAGTGTGTGTCTCCTCGACAACAGAGTTCCCAGTTTGACCTGAAAATACCGCTCCGAGAGGAAGGTTTGGAGAAACAAGGGAAGTGCGTCCCGGAAACCCCAAGAATGTAACGTGCGCAGGATTCCATGCCTCCAAGTTGTGTCAAAAGCCTTGTCGATATCAAAGAAAATAGCCACTAGGTGCTGCCGCATCGCAAAGGCCCGGGAAATTGCATTGGCCAAGGAAACGAGATGGTCCGACGTCGAGCAGTCTGGTCGCAACCCACACTGAAGAGCGGACAATAGTTTCCGTTGTTCTAGGACCCATAATAAGCGACGATTTACCATGCGCTCCAGCAGCTTACATAAGCAGCTTGTCAGGTGAGGTGCTGGGATGAAACTATTCTGTTTTATGTAATTATTCGTATGTGTGGTCTTCCTGTAGATGCCATAAGTGATCTTTTGTTCTTTCTGTGTTAGTTTTAGGTCCAGATATGATAGAATTTGGTCTTTTTCTGTTTCCATTGTGAATTGTATATGCCTGTTCTGTAGGTTTAATAATTTTAGAGAGTCTTCTGCTAATATTTTTTTTTTTTTTTTTTTTTTTTTTTTTTTTTTTTTTTTTTTTTTTTTTTTTTTTTGCAGTGGTGACATTAAGTTACTAAAACCTGTAAACAACCCAGCAGCACTCACAGTTTGGGAGAATATTCTCATTACACAACACAAAGACCATCTGATGAATTTTGAAATACTGCCACATGATTATGAATTTCTGCTGAGAACACCAGATGTCTCCACTGTAACAGACCACAGAGCACAAATTCCAGCCATTAGTCAGACCTCAACTGAAGAAGAGGGCAAACACCCTTGAAACATATGTTTTGAAAAACATTTCATTTTTTGTGAGATGAATGTCACTATTACTCATTTTCAACTATTATACTTGAATTACTTCACTTGTCTCAAACTTCTGAGTTATTTAACAGCTGTGTATGTTTAAGCATATTCAGATACACCCACATAAAGATATTGATGGCAGTAATTTCATGGCTGATGTCTTTCAGTTTGAGTATTGTGTGTGGATTTGTTGCATAGACCTTACTCTTCAATGGTGCCCATCAGAAAAAATTACATGTTGTTAGATCCGGAGAACATGGTGACAGCAATTGTTTGCTGAAGTTCGTTCCTCAGAGAAGACATCAAGTACTCATTCCACGGATACCTTAGACATTTGGCATGCTACCCCATCTTGCTGGAAGAAGTAGTATTGTCTTTCATATTGAGTTTAGCACAAAATATCAAATATTTCCATATATGCAACCATGTCCGAAGATAGTGTAAAATTATACTGGTCCAATGATGCACGTTCCTGTTACATGACACCAAATGCCAATTTTTTCGTGATTACCTACACATAATGTTAGGGTTCTCCATTGCCCAGTACCTCATGTTCTGTGAATTCACATGACCGGAAAAATGAAAGCATGCGTCATTCTTGATGTAATGGAAAGGGTCTAAGAAACCATCATAATTGTTATTCAAAAGTCACATGCAGTAATCTACACATTTCTGATTGTCATCCTTGTGTAACTGCTGCACAACCATCACACAATATGGCTTCAAATTAAGACTTTTCAATGTCTGGTGGCAACTGCTACTACTTACATGTGCCTGTTGGGTCAATTTATGTGTAGACTTCTTTGTGCTTTGAATAATTTAGCGAAAGTCTGCAATAACTTTTGGTGTAGGAACTGAAGGAATTCTTTGTTATTTTACATTTTGCACAGATCCTAGGTGCATCAATTTTGATACAGACTCTGTATTGCTATCTTTGCTAGTAGTCATCTATACAGATACTTGACTCCGAAAAATTTCTTTAATTGAACCTGTTTTCACATATGCTTCCACAATTTCAATTCTTTCTTCTATTGAGAAAGTAATTTTTCAGAACAAAAAGAGAAATATATAACTTCACTGATGAAATAAATTGAAATGCTGACGGAAGAATGCTACCAATCAACAATTGCATGAAACTGTCCATTGTTGTAACATTGTTGAGGATAAATACGAACAGCAATAAAAAAGTTGAAACAATGAGGTTCAGTTGCTAAAAAATTGAGAAGAGAAGAGAAGAGAGACCTCAGAATAATTGTTGTGAGTAAGAGATGCTAATCAATAGGAGAGAAAAATAAATCAATAAGGAAGAAATATGTTAAGAATGGTGAATACAGTTGTAACAGAGGTAGAGCTAAAGACGGGAGATCCATAGTGATCCCTGATAGCCAAGCACACTGTCTCAGCTGATAAGAAGTGTGTCTGCCTCTCTGACAATAGACTCATGCTTCTGCTGAGAACACTAGAAGCTACGTAAGCGATGTCATCCTTGTTGCAAGATGTAATGAACATTCCTCAATGCAGATTCAGTTGGCACAAGTATCCGTTTATACTGCATTGTTTTGCTTTGCTACAGACTTTTTCTATGTGCTGTAATGTAATGTTGTGCTGTGTGCTAGTGTTTTAGTTTGTTTGAAAATGGCTTGTCCTGCTGCAGCCATGGACAGGTCCAAGTGGCAACAGTGTCATGAAACAGCCTTGAGGTAAGGCAATCAGGGATCACTCTGAATCTCTCCAACTGAAATCATGAGAATAAATAGGTAGGAAGCAAATTTAAACTCTGCAGTTAAGCATTAAGTATAGATCTCCTTATGTAGAAAGTACCAGAACTCAATTACTGGAAAGTACTAAAATCAGTCTATGCTACCAAAGGTTAATAACTTTTGCATCATAACATAAAAGAGTATATAATCATAAAATTGTAACATAATTTATTATTATAGGAAAATATGGCAAAGATATAGGTTATAAGGTAAAAAATCATATTTGAAAATGTAAGTGTATCATAGGGAAAATTTGAAATATAAGAAAGGCATTATAAATTTTCAGAAACATTTTCCGTTATTAGTTCACAGATGAGACTTTTTGCAGCCTATGTAACATCAAAATTAAATTGCATCAAGTTCTTAAAATTCTGCTGCAATATTAAAGAGGGATTTATGTACTTATTTATAGCAAAAAAAGTATTAAAAATATATATTCTTACCATTATACAATGAACCTCCTTCAGCGTACTCCATGATGAGGCAAACAGGATTTTGTGTACATGCTCCATAAAGCTTCACAATGTTAGGATGACTAACTCTGGACAGCTGTCGCACTTCCACTGCAAAAGCTTTCTTCTCTGCTTCTGAATCAATACGTTTTACAGCAACATAGGTTTCACGCCATTTACCTTTCCAAACAACACCAAATGAGCCCTTTCCCACAACCTGAAACACATTTTAAATGCCCTTCAACCAAGTGCAGAAAAACTCATCTCAAAACAAACATTGCAAAGTTTGAAGTTAATTTAATTAAATAAAAAAATGCTGCATCAACCATGTTTTGTTGCTTAAAATTAATGTTTATAAGCTATTCATGTTGAAAAGTTGTCTATACTCTGTTTTACCTATGTACATTACACAGTCCTGTGTTTCATTGAGCCAACAACTAATTTTTAATTTATTTTTTTGGCATGATTAGATGCTGAATTGAACACTCAAGCGATCTTCATCTGTATTTCTAATTTTTTTGTTCAATTGATTCACAAATAATTCATCTGACAAAATACTCTGGTTAACCAAGAACTCATTGACTTGGATCCTGCATTTGAATGCAAATGACACACGTTCTTCAATTTATATTTACATATCTTCTGTGAGAGATATAAGTGCAACTGTCATACATACAATTACATGCTTTTGCATGAGGAAAATGTGAATTTGCATGCTAATATGTAAACTATTTTATCTGTAATTACACAGATGAGGGTTGCTACTTTTAAGTTTCTGAACTGCAAGGAAATATAAGACAAAAGTCAGCTATTGGCAGCACAAAAGAGTATTCTTGTATTTGTTAATATCCTATCAGGTTGGACAGCTCACATTAAAGTAAGTATAGTGCAGAATTAATTCTTGTTGCCATACTTTGGCTGTTTGACTATTAGATATTCTACTAAACATGTGTTGTCATGGGAGCACTTTCATGCTGTGAGTTTTTAGGTGTTGTAAAAACTAACAATGTTTGGAAAAGGTTAAATGTAAATAAATGCCATGTTATTTATGGATGCTCTTTAACTGCTGTGGTTCTCAGCGTCCCATTCTATACTGGGCGTGAAAGACCGCTTAATTTTGCTCAGAGGCCTCTCTATCAGGCTTGAGGTTCTTTTACGTGCTGTAAATCTATGACACGGGACCAACGGCTTTACTTCCCTTCCGAAGGAAGCCATGCTAAGGATTTTTACACCCGAAAAAATCCATCGTCCTCCGCCGGGTTTGAACCCGCGACCTTGGGTATATGAAGTCAGCATGGTAACCATTACACCACGGAGGGCGATGGAAAAGGTTAATGAGTACCACAGTTTGACTGATGTGTAGAATTCAAGCAAGGAGCGATAGTCCTAGAAAACAAGCTCACAGGGCATCTAGCACATTTGTGGGCAAGGGGCATAGCTCATGTGGAAGCCTTGGTGAAAACTGATCTGTGGTCTACTGTAAGACAGAGGTCCTTGAAAATTAATTTGCCACAGGTCTATATAATCTCATCTAAATGCTATTGTGTGATGAGGCTTTGTTGCTCTGAAACCATTCTGCAATAGCTGAAGGAACAGGCTGTTACATCTTAAGAAAAGATGAAATCCCTAAAGAGGCAAGGCTCTTAAATGAGTGGTTCCAAAGAATGCAGCTTTATATTGTCAATACTATGTAAACAAATAGGCATCAATGCCATATTACAGCTTTTAGCAGACACTGGAAAATGAAATAGTGATCATAATTATTCACCAAAATGTTGCACAGTTAATTTTATTTATAACCAAAATTACAAGAGACATTATACTAAAATAAGTCATTGTGTTCTGAAGAAACTGTTCACAGCAATTCATAAATCATTTAATACTAATCAAGTGATTCTTGCATTTTATCTTGTTCTATTATTGCCTTGTTTGTTTCTGTTTTATACAATTACTTTTGTCATTAATTGTATGATACGTCGTTATTAACCTTAATACTGTACATCATTCTTACACTTTTCTTATATCTTACTTAGAGTTGCTATTTGTCCCATAGTCCGCCTTAGCACCATGGACTCTGCCCTACATCTTTTCTTATTTTCTAACCTCTTTCCTCATCCATCTTCTTGTTGATCATTCTTAACCATTTCTCTCTGACCTTCCCCAAAAGTTTACCTATAACCATTATATTTTTTCTCCTTTTGCAACAAAATTCTGATTACTATTTCTCCACCCAATTTTTCCCATTTCTGTTGCCAAATTTTATCTCTCCATACCTTTGTTTGATTACAGTTTACAATGGAATATGAGTCAACTTCACACATTGGACATTTTCTTACATCTTTGTCATGCCTTTCAAGATTTTCACCCTTATTCTCCCCATGCAAATCCTTCTCACTCTTGTTTATTGCATATTTTTATACATTTTTCCCTCTCCCCGACTATTTTTGTTCCTCTGTATATCCTCAAAGACATTTTATCTCTTATGCTGCTAAAAATATCTTGTCTATCAATATCCTCTGGCCTTGATTCTACTAATTTCCAAAAACCTCGATTGTTATATTCTGTATTTAACCATGAACTTTCCATATCTATTTTTTCCATAAATTACTGCACCTTTATGGACCATGACCCTTCCCATTTACTTTTCTCCTGAATGTTAAAGCATTCTTTGATAACATCCCTATCATCTAGATTGGAAACTCAGTAAAAATATTTTATAGCTCCTGTGATAATTTTGACCTTGGTGGAATGGCTACCTAGTTCTAAATGAGCTTACCCATTTGGTGATATTGATAGACATAATACATTTTTACAAAAAGATCTATTAATTTTATCAACCTCTCTCCAAGCATCATCTACTCCCTATACCTCTGCCACATACAGCATTTTGTTTTCCACTACGCATTGCTAAGTAAATACTTTCAAGCTATTTAACATTGATGGCTGACGGTTTTCTTCCTCATGACCTTATAATACTCATGGTAGTTTTTCCTTTTGCTAAATACATCTTTTTTTGCTCACTCCTGCTTCCATTGGAACTTACTCTAATGTCCAAGTAATCAAATTTCCTTACAACCTCTATTTCTCTTCTATCAATCTGCCATTCCTCATCCTTATGTAATCTGTGCCCTTTTTTTAAAAACCATGATCTTAGTTTTCTTTTCATTTACTTTCAACCTCCATTTTTCACAAACATTATTTACTGCCTCGATTGTCTTCGTCAACCCTCCACACGATATGGACCCAACTACCAAGTCATCTGCAAATATAATGCATTCCCTGAGCGACAGAATCGCCATGCGGCTGCACGATAACGGGTGAGGGCTGGAGGGCTCTCCACCAGAATTACGCTTAAAGGACTGGCAGGTAACGTGTACGGAACTCTAACTACTGAACTAATTTATATTAGGCTTACCTGAAGTCACAATAGATGATGAAATTAATGACCTTCAATGCAAATACATTCCCTATATCTCAGAAAACAGTTCTGGTTCACTCGAAGAAGTTCATCTTGACTCATTGCCTGTATTTCTCTCATGATGTTGTCCAATTCTTGTAACGTGTGCAGGTTGGATGAGTACACTTTATTCTTTTATGTTCCCCATAGATAAAAAACACATGGAGATAGGTCAGGGGAACCAGATGGGCAAATCCTCGACTAATTATTCTGTCACCATACACATTTCGCAATTTATGCATAGAATTCACAGCAGTGTGCGCTGTAGCTGAGTACTCTTTGTCCGATTTTGTGTATATAACCGGTTTGGATTTCAATTGGTTGATTAATTGTGTGGGAATGGTGTTCTGTTTGTTTTTGCTATATTTTAGTTTCTTTAAAATTTCTTTACATTCAGTTTTAACTATAGTCTTCCAAACCAGTTATATACACAAAATCGGATAAAGGTAATACCATAGCCATATTGGACAGAAACGACTACATACAAAGAGTAGAAAACATGTTAAATTGCCCAGATTATTCACCTTTACAGAAGAATCCTCTAAAAACATACACTGATGACCTCAAGAAAACTCTCAAAGAAGTTACCACAATTACAAACAACCAAAAACGAAAAATAAACCCAAAAAACCCAACTCTTCCAAGACTATATGCCCTCCCCAAAATTCACAAAGCAGACAACAGCATGAGACCCATCATCAACAATATTAGCTCTCCCACATATGAACCAGCAAAATGGCTAAATAACAAATTCAACTCACTACCCAAGTTCAGCAACCTTAGTCTAAGAAATTCACTAAAACTAATAGAAAAAATAAAAGACATAACTATATCCAAAGGAGACGAACTTGTATCTTTTTTATGTAAAGTCATTATTTCCCAGCATTCCCACAGAAAAACTCCCAAAACTTCTTAGAAAATGGCTACACACCACAGACCTACACGGTACAGAAATAGAAGACTTGATCAAACTCGCCAACCTATGCATAAAACAGTCAGCTTTCAGCTTTAATAACAGCATATACCAACAAGTCACAGGCCTAGCTATGGGAAACCCACTTTCCTCATTCTTGGCAGAACTGTTCATGGGTGCTTTTGAAACTCACATTACCAAAGCCTTTCCGCAAATTTTCAAAATTTGGTACAGATACGTAGACGACATTTTCGCCATAATCCCAGGAAAATTAGCACAAGACGCCTTAAAACTCCTCAACCTACAGGAACCCAAAATAAAATTCACCATAGAAAGAGAAAATGAAAACTACATCCCATTTCTAGATCTCAAAACTTTCAAAAAGAATAACAAAATAGAATTTGGTATACACAGGAAGGCTACACACACCAACTACATAAAAAGAAATAGCTTCAACCCCATTCCACACCAATTTGCAGTGTTCAATAGTCTAGCTTTCAGACTAGTTAATATCCCACTTAATCCCTCTGAATATAAAAAAGAATATAAACACATTCTGAACACAGCAGTAGACAATGGTTTCAATACATCCACCATCATCAAAAATATAAATAAATACAAAAGAATGAAACACGTCAAAGAAATTACCACCTTAACCCATAAAGAAAAACCTCCCAAATTTCACAAAATCACATACAACCCACAACTCTACAACAAGTTCAAGAAAGTATTCAAGAAATTCAATATCAAATTAGCACCGATTAACAAATACAGCATAAAAAACCTCCTGGGCTCCTCCCTGAAGGACAAAATACCCACGGAGAAAAAATCAGGAGTATATGCCATTGATTGTCAAGACTGCAACAAGAAATACATTGGAAAGACAATAAGAAACCTTGAAACACGCAATAAAGAACACAAAGACACATCAAATCAAAACGGCCAGACAAATCTGCAGTAGCACATCACTTTTGGGAAACTCGCCATGAAATAAATCCAAACATCAAACCATTGAAAGAACTTTTGAATCCGTTTCAACTAACAGCTTGGGAAAAAATCTATATTCATAAATACCGCCACACCTGATGAACATGGAGTTCCCCCCTAGGGATTGCTTAACAAGTTTCATTGCCCGCCCAACAGATGTCACCACAACCAACACATCCACAACCACAACTTGGAACCCTAACCCAAGCAGTAGTGGTTCAACAGCTGAGGATGCAGACAACGGTCCAGAAACAATTGTCCTACTCATTAAAAGTAAGTGAAGTGTGTGTTAACAATACCACTTTAATTAATTCAAATCTTTATTTCTTTCTCTATTTAAAAATAGTTTACATTTTTATTCTGTGCCATTTTTAAATGTTGCAGACATTTTCCTTATTTTCTCTGTTTCTCAAAATTAAATTTTAACTTCTGTACTTGGTACATAGGTAGAGAAAGTATTAATTTGAATTGATTGTCCATCGCTTACATTGTCTTATTATTGACATATTTTTTCATTATCAACTCTAAAACCATTAAGTGATGGAAATTCATTACAATCAACTCAAATCAATCACCATCCCAAAATCCTCATCATTCCAAGCAATTAGTGCAGACCATCAAGTCATTGAGAAATCATAAGTGCCAGTAAGCAAACACATGGTAAGGAACAAAGAACAAGTGGATGCCAACAAGGTAGGGTTCATCTTAATATCCAGCGATAATGTAGATACAGCAGTAAAACAAAACAGATATAAAACTGTTCTCAAAATTACAAGAAAAGCTAAGGAAAGGAAAACAGCAGCAGATTTCTGAACTTGTCCATCAATAAAAAAGTGGCCCCAAAATTGTAAAATTTGACAACAGTAGGCAACAAAAAGCTGCAGAAGAAAAAAGTCTTACAAATCAAGAACAAACAAGCATTACACAAAAAGAAGCATTACAGATATAAAATTATACAATTTAAATTTGAAACTTGCAAAAATGTGATTTGGCAGGACTTAGAAAATATCATACTTTCCATAGTGAACTGGAAAATGTGAAATAGAATACTGAAGCTGAAAAAGAAACTGGAAAGGACATGTAGTAACAAGCAAAAAAAGAAAGACCAAGAAAAAGTAACAATTGCAAAGAAATAAAAAAATCATAAAAATATGAACCTCTCCAAACAGAAATTCAGTGAATTGGAAAAGGGTTTATTGAACAAAGGCTTAAAGGCATGCATAGGCTTCTCGAACAGTCCAGGATTACATAGCTGACACATAAATGGTAATAAAAAGGCTTGAATGAAACACAAAAAAGTAATAGTAAAAAATAAATGTTGCAAAGTAATCCAACAAATCAAGAACACAACCACCACAATCACAGTATAGAAATCATGAAGTCACTAAGAGAAAAGCTGGTAATATACTCAAAATGCAATGACATTGTGATTCTGAAAAAAACTGAATACATAGATAGGATGGAAAATCTCTTTAAAATGAAGAATACACAAAGACAGAAAAGAATTCTCTATATTTATACATAACAGCAGCAAATAAAGAAAATAATGACAGCTCAATCAATAAAAAAGAGGCAAACAGGATCAGGTAGATAACCCATTACTATACAGAATCTATGGCATATCACAAATAATAGAAATGCATCTACCTTTAATCTTGCAAAATGGTTGACAAGTGAATACACTTCCTTCAGGAAATTTGATAGCTTGAATCAATAAAACTCCTAGATCTGGTACAGAAGATAAACCATGTTGAGAGAGCAGAAACAGACATCTTAGTTTCCATTGATGTTACCCCATTTTACTGAGCATCTCAACTGACAAGCTTAATAGCATAATCAGGAAATGGCTGAGCAATAATAAAAAAAAGATACCAAGTAGAAGAATGTATCAAATTAACCCCCAATGTGCATACAAAAAAATTACTTCACTTTTAAAGGGAACAGTGTATCACCAAAAATCCAGTCTGGCCACAGGAAGCCCACGATCACCTTTAGTAAGCAGACTTATTCATGAGCGACATGGAGATAAGAGTCACCAAAGCATTCCCATGGATGTACAAAGTGTGATGCAGGTATATTGATGATATAAAACTTGAATACACAGGAAAAGGCAATGGAGAAAGAAACAAATGGACAATTGGCATACCTAGACTTAAAGTAATGAAAAACCAAAACAAATTAAAATTTGAAAGACACAGAAAACATACTCCACTCCAACAACTACAACAAATGTAACAGCTACAATCCTTTATCCCAACAATATGCAGTAATTAACAGCCTTGTGCACAGATTAATCAACATACTGAAGTACATGTATGAGTATAACAGCAAATTAAAAGAGTACAACTGAAACAGCAGAAGCAAATGGATTTAAGAAACAATTGGTTCACAAAAAACAAACAAAGCCAAAACAATAAAACTCAGACACCAGCACCCTCACTGCAAACAAGGATTAAAAAATCAGACTAGTGAAGTTTACATACCACCCTTTGGCATACAACAAGTTTAAGAAAATCTTTAGAAGATCAGAATATTATCCTGGCACCCACAAATAATTTCTCAGTGAAAAATCTAAAAGTTACAAATGAAATCCCAACAGAAAATAAATTGCTCAGACTGTGAAGCATTTTACATAGAAAAAAAAAAAAAAAGTTTGGCAACTAGGAACATCTGAGGAACATAAAATTAAAACAGGATGATAAATCAGCAATAGCAGTCATTTTTGGAGAGAACATCACAACATAAAGAAGACCCAAATTTTATTAAAAGGCACAAGAAACAACTGGGAGCTGGAAACCTGGGAGAATATTCACATCTGAAAGGACCAGGAGCAGTTGATGAATTTTGAAATCCCATCTGGAGACATTCTTGTCCAGGAGTTCCTAAATCTACCACTAGAGGCATCTACTATAACATGAAATAATCATGGCACTGACAGTCGTAAAGTTGCTTATGGAAGCAATGGTACTTGAAACATGTTCTTAATAATAATACGATATAAGCGATAGAAACATATTACAATTAACTCAAAACAATACTTAAACTACCATCTCTGCTTAATTATTCTCTAAAGCTTATTTTGTATTGACACACTCTGGTGTAATAAATATACATGTATGTGCACAACTGCATATTTACTGTATATAAGAAAAAAATTATGAAATGCTACAGTAATGTGATTCTTTACCTAGTCTGCATCAAACATTCTTAAAAAATATTCTTCTAAGCGCTTCATGCTAATTGAGATAAACATTAGCATAATTTTGCTCACCCTATGAAACACCACTCGTGCAATTACTAAAATCTCAATGTTGCATCTTTGGAAAATTCAAAGCTTAAAATCAGGTTTGAAATTTAATACGCCATTTTCAGGTATACTGTTTATAGACACACATAAAAAGAACACATTCTAAAAGTTATTTTTATTCGGGGGGCTTAAAACATATTTCTGGTGAAATCTCAAGTTTCAAATTTTTGGGTAGATAGACATACGAGCATGCAGGCTAAAACTGGAGTTATTAATCTTGGACATCTAAGTGAATGCATAAGAATACAACATAAGACACATCGATGCAGTGTTAGGGAGAAGAAGCATCAACTATGTTAAGTCAGGCTTAACATGATAATACAGAAAAGCATAACAAACAAGTTGAAAAGAACAAATACATCCTATCAATAGGCTGTTTTAGGTTTTGTGGTGCCTTTGATCTGGCTCTATGCGAACACAATGAAACTGAGAAATCAGAAAATCCTTGCTACTTTTCATGAACTTTGACTTTATGCGAAAGTTGGATACTGTGAAAGAATACAATATAACTCCAATAACATCATTAAAAATGTGTCAAACACTATAAAAAATTAACTGCTTGTTGAGTGTATGTTGAAAGCTAGCTGTGAAACAACTGGAGATAAGATTTATAAAGCAAAATACCTTAACAGTAATAGCAGATGATTCAGAACATGCTTAATTGTATTCTGTATTAAATACATTGTGTCCATATGAAATATTGTTCTTTTTTTTTAATCCAAGGGGTCAAAATTCTGATGCAATATTTGCATGTATTGTTACCAGTTATGGTATGATATAAAAGAAACCCCAAATAAATTAATTGTACACACTTATGATGGTACATCTTTTCAATAAATCTCTGTAACAAATAGGGGCATTTGAAGAAATTGTTAAAAGGGTGCCTACTGGTGCTCCAATCCAATGGAGCTTTTAAGTGAAGTATATATAATGTATATGAACATAAAGATACATGAATTGAATTTTTCTTAGACAAATACAAGCATTCAAGAGACCACAGGTCGCAGACTAAACTTGCAAGACAAGGATTTCAATTTTTGGCTTTTATTCTTTCATGAAATTATCCCCCAGATGGAAATTTTGCATAATGAGGTACAGGTTACACAGATTGATCCTGTGAAAGCTAGAAATAATGCTCAGAACTTTGCAGTGTGGTGGCAAGTGTAAGGGAGAAGGTGGATATCAATGTGAATGTAGAACAAAGATGAGGAAATAAACATACATTAAACACCCATAAGATATTCAAGGTTAAGGAAGTTTTTGAGCACATTACCCAGGAGATCCACAGTTGATCCCATCCTTTAAAAAAAAACTTGTACAAAGGGTGAACTTTCCACAACATTCAAAAACATTTCTTGCTAATATTATAGTACTTTAGATAAAAACTAAGTTTTTATACAGCTAATTACAGCTTATGTAATAGGCAGGACTTTCCCCTTATTAAATTTCACTTTATCAAAAAATTTGGACACGGCCTTTTAGGAACTGATAAATCTCCTCTGAATTCTGTTACACATGTGACAATTGCAGAACCATAAAAGATGCTTTTCAACTCCTTGACAGATCAAAGCCTTCCTAAGAAATACAATGACAGAAGAATGACTTTCTGCACTTACTATGTTGTCCATTCAGAAGAAATTGATCACGATGTAGAAGGTTTTAAAATCAGGGTGATAGACAAATTTTCCAAACTTAAAGATCAGCAGATTTCATTTTTTGTCACTAACCAGGTGAACTGTTAATTATTTCATCACCTCCTTTTTCATGTGTGTGGTAGCAAGTGGTCTATTTTAGCCATGAGCTGCTTTTGCATTATACCGCAACATTAAACAACACCTTTGCAATCATGAACACACAGCTTTACTAAATATTTTTTCACCAGGTTTATAAATTTTCTTTTTTCTCTGATTTAAAATTTCAAGTAGATTGCTTAACAATCCTAGGAACCAATTTTTACTTAAAATTAAAAATTCTTTGTTTGTTAATTACACTATTGCCAGGATCATATCAGTACTGCTGATTTGCCGAAATTTCATTGCTTAATGTTTTACTTGCTGCATATTTATGGGTTCTAGTAATTGAGGTTAATCCTAAAGGAGTATGGAATAAACGAAGCAAAGATGTTGCTTTGACAAAGTCATATAGTCCACCCTGCACCCTTCTTTGCAATCCTACTTATATATGGCAAAGTAATGTCATTATCAACTACAACTGAATCTAAGAGGATATACAAGAGAGGTAAATCAATGTTGTTAAAATGAAACTCTGCTATATGTATTAATTCTTAAGCATTGCCAGTAATGTCATTATCAACTACAACATATGCTAAGACCATATAAAATAGAGGTAAATCAATGTTGCTAAAATGAAAATCTGCTATATATGATAATTTTTAAGCATCACAGAACCCTCAGCTATGCCATGGTTCATTAGAGTTTATCATCTTGGATCCCTTGGCTATACTTTGCAGCTTAGGACCATCTATCCTCTGCTACCTATGCAGCTTCTTCCACTATGTTCAGATTGTGAATATTAACAACACATGGAGAGACAAGAGCAGAAGGTACAGTGTTCCCATGATACTTCAGGCGAAATGCACATAATTTTCATGTTATGTTCGTTGTGTTTAAGAAACAGGGACTAAAGTGAAAAGTCGTGGTTATAAATGCACTAAAACATGAAACATATTACAGATTAAGTGCTACTATGTGTATTCCTCTATGTACATGTAATGGATATAGTGATTTCCAGTGGATCCAAGGATTAGGAGTTTATCCAATACAGTTTTAAATTTCTTTTATCATAATTGTAACACTCCCCAACAAAATTATAATCAGCAATATTACATATACACACTCAATCTAACTTAGAAAAAAAAAAAAAAATCATTGTATACTGTCAAAATGTTTAAAATAGTCCTCACATGAATTCCTGGGTGCTATTTTAAAAATGTAACATAGAATGCATTTTTGAATCACGAATATATTTTTGTTACAACTGTATTTGAAATGAGATAAGTAAAATTTCATAATTGAACATGTTGCTCAATATTCCTAATTGATAAAAACCAACCATATTTAGTTTAGAAATTAAACAAATATAATATTCATTTCAATTCTTAGGTCCATTAAACATTATGCCTAAGAATCTGACATATTAGCATCTCTTAATCTGTGCAATTTTTTATTTTTATATTTAAATTTATGTTTTTCCCCCCCTTTCTATATTGTACTGTGTAAAAATTTCTGAAGCCTGTTTTATCAACATTCAGGTTTAGCTTATTAACATAGAACCATTTCCCCATCTTGTCAAATAAGGTGTTATAATTAAGTTTTCCAAATTTTGGGGATTATCCACAAAAATCATTGCCAAAGTATCATCTTTGTACATATCAACTGAACTATGTTTTAGCTCAAAGGTATATAATACATATACAAAAGGAACGAGAGGGTTTCTGGACCAAACCTTGAGATATTCCAACATTTGCACAAATGGTTGGCAATTCATATGAGCTTCTCCTGTTTCCAGATGTATGAGAAATGTCCATTTAAATAGGATTTACATTACTGTAGTGATTTACTCTACACACTCTATGGACTTCAAGTCTCTTCAATATCAATCATATATTAGACAATCAAAAAGTATATGGATGACATTTTGACAGATTTATAATGCTTTATCTGATTTAATTAATAATTTAATTATCTTAAACATGTATGATTTGAATTTTCCAGGTCCACTCGTAAAATAAGTTATTTGGAAACTTCATTGTTAGTCTTCTTCAATTTTGATTACAAGCATGATTTTGTGAATTGGCCATTGTTAGTATTCATCTATAGCACCTTCCATTTATTTAGAATCTGTTTTTACTTCATACTTAGTATACAGGTAGAGAAGGTACTGTATTCCACCAAAATATTGAACACCAAGATTTCACTGGAAATACATTTTCTCTGATGTTCCCTGAATCAAAAAAAATCATTTTTGGCAAAAGGTTTCTGTGTGTATAGCTCAAAATTGAAAGTCGGATAAATGCTAAATTTGAATTTTATTAAAATCTGGACATCTATGGGCGCGCGTTTCAACAACTTTCGTTGATATCCTCTTGCAGGTTTGCAGATGTCTGAGGAAGTTGGGCAACATTGGCATCTAATATAGGCATCTGACCAATAGTAGTGGCTTCTGGTGGTGGAAGTAGAACATCATTAACAACTGTCTTCTTCTTTCTAGTCCTTGGTGACCTTTGGTGGCACATCTCGGAACTGTTTGCTGGTTTAGTCTACAGCTTGACTTACTCTTGTTTTTTGTACAAATTTTAAAATGACATCTGCTGGTGGTATTTCAAAATTGACCACATTATTACAATTATTATGGATGAAATTTTTTTTCCAAATATCTAATTCTGAAGGAGAATTAATGGTTTTCAGTAATTTTATATCTTGCCCAATTTCACGATTGCTACTCCAAAAGTGGTTGGCTACTGCTGATTTATGCAATTGTTTTAATTTAATATTTCTCTGATGTTCTTTAAGACAAACTTTTAAGCTTATCTTTGTTCTACCAATATACACTTTTTCACAATCATTGCAGTTGATTTGATATATACCAGATTTGTTAAAATTATTCACTGTTTTATCAAGTGGTTTATTTAACATCTTCAAGTTAAATCTGCTGAAAATGATTGTATGCTGCCTTTTTTTGGATATTAAGATCTTTAGAAAGAATAACTTGTTACAGTTTGGTATTTATAGGAACCCAACTCATGTGGATAATTATATCAAGAATAACAAATGCAGTCCAAAAAGTCATCAACATGCTGCTTTTCAAAGCTTAATATATAGATTAATTAATGTACCCCTAACAGAGGAACAATACAAAAAAGAACTTAATTATATTATCAAGGTTGCAGAAAATAATGGATTTAATAGACAGTTGTTTTATAATATTTTGAAAAAACAAGAAAATCAAAATAAGAAGAAAGAAGTTAGCCTATTAAAACCAATAAAAGATGCTTTAAAGTATAGAAGATTCAATTATCACCCAAAATTATTTCCAAAAATTAAAAAATTATTTAAAAAATACAATGTAACTCTTGCCCCTTGCAACAGATCTAACTTTGTAATGGCTTTTTTAACATTAAAAAAAAAATTAAAACTAAATTTGAAATTTAAGTTCATATTTTCTAAGAATGCAACCCAAAGATTTTCAAGAAAATCTGCCAATCCCAAACTTCCCTCTACATTAAACATTTTTGTAACATTTAAAATGACTGTGATTAAAATATAATTATGTTTGAGATGTTTTTATCCTAAATCAAGTGTATATCTTGAATTTTCTGGGAATAGTTACTGAAGATTTGTTCATTCTGGATGGCTTTTGCATAGCTGGGAAACTGTAAGAGATAAAGAAAACCTTACCTCACAAAAAATGTAAAACACATTATCGAGTTAACTGCTTCCAAGATATTCCTAGTTATTGGTTTAAATTTTAAATTACTTATACATTTTCTACTTTTTCCATTTAAAAGGAAAATCGTTATTCATTTTTCTTTCTCCCTGTCAAGCAAAGATGGGAATGCTAATGCACCACATAGGGACCAGCTTTTAAAAGATTTCACTATCACTTTGGCCTAGTGCACTCTCTTATTCCTGCATATATATACATAAGAAAGTAAGTAATAAAAGTATTTCTGCAAGTGCTTATATTGTTGTCTAAAAGGCTTAGAGAGAGGATACTTAAAAAGGAATGGTTAACATTACCATGAGAAATTCAAGTGATAAAGTTAATGAATGTAAAAGCTAGGAGAAATCTAATTGAAATTGGGAACTTTTTGGGCAGAGTAAGAGCCAAATGGTTGAGGAAAATAAATAAGCAGGACAGTGAAGTAAATTAAGCAATAGTAAGTGGGTAATGTGTATTTGATCGAAAATCTAAATAGGACCCAATAGCTTTGGCAACCTCAGGGTTTGAGTCTATTGGGCCACATGGGACTCAGCAACTTAGTGTAGTGTAGTGATAAGTAAAAAAATGTTTACCAATATGTAAAAATTATGGAAATAAATTTACTTACTATATTGTTGTAGGTGAAGTAAACAAAAATAAGCTTTTCTAAGAATAGCTTATTACAAAATAGGTGGAGAAAGTCAAGTGAATGTAACACATCAGATTTTTAAAGTTATATTTTATAAATGATATTGAGTATTGGGCAAAAGAATAATATAAGGTGCAGCTGCTTTAGTAACAGATCGACACTCATTATCTTCATTCCCTTGTGACCTTGAATCCATTCCAGATAAAGTGAATGTTTGCTATATTCTAGTATGATCATCCTAATACCCACAGCCATTGACAGAAGGTAAGGGAATGGTTAGCAAAATGAAAAGCATACACATTTCTTGACAATAACTGATAATTTTTGAGCACTGAAGTAATGTAACAATTAAGGTATTTTTTAATCAACTTAAACACTCTTAAACATCTCACTCTTTAGTTTTTCTAGGTCATGTTTCACACTTTCTAAAGATAGCACTAATTGATGGTAAAACATGCCCATGAAAATTCAAGGTGTGTGAAGCTTAGATGTTTAAGTCTGCTGACAAAGGGTTATTTAGAGAATCTTCTTTTTGAGTGACTCCAATATTACAGAAAATCTTAGTATATGCCAAGGATTTGGAACCAAAATTACTTTAGAAGTTAAAATAATCAAGTGTAGATTACTGTCTGTGACTGAAACATTCTATACAACATTTTCATCGAGATTTATGGAAAATTTTAAATGTTCACTTTTTTCAAAAAAATTCACCAATACAAGGAATTGTGACTCTGGAATGAAACAAAATCACTATTAACCATGAATGTACTTTTGAATTACACTTTATTTTGCTCTGCAGATCCCAACGACAGAGAAACTCAGGAATGTTGAACATGTAATTAAACAGTCACTACTATTCACATATGGCAAAATATAAATGTTAACCTATGTACTTTTAAACTACCATGTTGTTAACTATAAACATGTTTCTGAGCTAAGTTGCATTTTAACCACAGTGTAATTGTTAGGGGCTGCCTACTATGAAAAGCAGTTCAAGTTCAGTGTGCAAACCTTCAATACAATAACTACTACCTATTAAAGATGCAAAATCATGTGAATTTTTTAGCAGCAGGGAAACAGAAATGAATTTTTATCAGAGAAATAGAAATGATGTGATAGGTATACTGCATTTTACATCTTAATTGTGCAGAACTAAGCCCTAGTTTAAAGCAAATATTGAAAGGATTCATAAACTGCATGATTCACAGAAGGGGAATGTTACAGAGTTGAAAGGATTTATAAACTGTAATCATTAAGTCAGTGATGTTGTTTTTGTTCTTTTCTTCTCCCCTCCCCCAACTTTTCCCATGTTGCTAATCCATGCAACCCACAGTCAAGCTGTTTGGATTGCATTTTCATATTTACAAATTAAATGAAATGAGATTTGCACTTAATTCTGCATTAGATGCTAAACTGACAAATTCTAACGCTGAATTTTATACAAAATTGTTTTTTTTTGTTTCGTTCTTTTTGTTTGTTCAAAGACATAAGAAAGGGAAGAGCTTCAACAGTCACAATCATGTTCATATTTCTTGAACAGTCAACTTGGTTGAATGATAAACAACAATGCATAAGTGTTGCTGTTCAGTTTTGTTTAAAGTATTCATTTACTGTAAGAAAATAAACTAGAAACAAGATTAATAATTGTATTTCATCAGAGAAAGAGTTATTCAGAAGAAATGGGAGAATATTAGCCTTAAGTTGTACTCCCAACATTTAAAATAAAAAGCAACATGAAAGTATTTTGTGGTTATTCTCTAAAATGGTCTTCAGATAGGTAAATGTTATTAATATATGTAGAAGTGTGTATTACAATGTTGATGGAGGCTTTTAAAAAAAATTAGTATAAGTTTTCTCCCACAGATGTCTTTACATATGTGCCACTGTTGTTGCCTTCAGTAATTAAATATATTAACATTTAATAAAGAATCCTCCTTACCACAAAGAAAGAGGATATAGGCAATGGATGTAAATACCTTTGTGAAAAGTGTTCTATTTAAGAGAATATGAACATGCTAAAGATGTTTAGGTAATTGTTGAGAACCTGGGCCTATCTAGAAATTAAACAAATTGTGGTTTGACTGTAACTTTGGTTTATACTTGTTATGTTTTCACCAATTTTTTTTATCGGAAAAGCTCCGTAATTAAGTTAAACGCTAATTTATTATGTGCGCGTAGCGATCCTTTTTGGTGAATATTAATGAAGTATGCTGCCTAGAAGGAGTAGAATATAAATAAAGAAGTCTTGTAGTGCATTTGTAATGTAAGTATATAATAATACTACACACTAAGTGCCTAAAACCTGAGTTTCATTGTCGGCGGCAGGCGAACAGTGTTGTGGAATGCAACACTGGCATATGTCGCTGGACGCTGTGCTGATGTATGACAAGTATGTTTCACGCAGATACAGCTGTTCATTGAATTTTATTATGCAGAACTTAGGCTACTCTAAAATCGAATGAAACTAAGTGCGATTGATTGACTTTGTATTTATGATGACAATTTCAAAGCCTGTGGATTTCGAATTTAGCGCGAGGTTAGGTTCCAATCCGTTTAGGTTAGTGTGTGTATATAAATTTATGTTTCTAATTTTATATCATGGTAGTACCTCATTATCGATATTTCCAACAACTCCTAACAGCGCAATGGATACAACATTAGTTTTTTAAACCATCTCCCCACCCATAATCCCTCTCTAACCACACCGGTCCCGTTAGAGTGCAAAACTGGCATAAGTCGCAGCGGAGAGAGTTAGCGGCCCAACTTGTAAATAATTACCGATGTTTACGTAATGTTTGACAGATTTTAAACTTTTGAAAGAAAGGGGGAAAAAAAAAAAAAAAAAAATCTACTGAACCTTTGGAATATTAAGCAGTATTTCCAGCTTACTTTTGTACTGTTACAGGTAGGTTTACTTGGTAGAAACAATGTGCATAGTATGCAACCTTATTGAGAATGCGTTTAAATTCATGAAATGTCAAAAGTGGCTGGGGAATCTACCTTAGTTGATGTCCAAATGTGAAAGAAATGATATTGGAACAGTGCTAGTAGTTTTATCACAGACCATATGTTGCCCTCCACTTGCAAACACGTGAACTAGAAACTCAAAGAATTTAAAAATGGTAATCCTTAATGCTGCACACGTCCCTGCAATATTATGTCGTATATTTAGCCGTTACACGTACGCCTGGGATGTCTACACTTTCCGCCCTAAACAACTTTTCTGTGCTTATGGGTACTGTGTTCGGAACTCTTAATCAAAGCTTTTAGCGAAGATTACTGCTTACAGTGCACTAAATTATCATTATCGGGAACACATCCTGAACATTAACGTTCCTCACATTTTTGAACACTAATGGCTATACAGTGCTGACAGTTGCACTCTAAAGTCGCGTATCTTATATCATTCAGAACACAATCCCATTTAAAATTGAGGAAGCCTTACTTTCGAGCAATATTTACAAACCTGGGTATGTTACCAAAACATGCTTATGAAATAATAACGATGCCCTTACACGTCATTAAAACATAGGCAAACAAGACCAAGACTTCGCCAAACACTACAATCATATAATATTCTATTTCTATGTGAATGTTTTGGTTTTTGTTCTTCCATACAAACCTCTAACTGTTCGATTTCATTGTAATCTATTTCTTCCACAAAATAATGAGGTTGGCCAGCTCCTTCCTTCCACGCCATGTGTTTCTTCCACCATCACATGTTTAATATGTTTGAATCCTATGAAGTAATTTGGAATCTTAAACTGTACTAAAATTTGGTGTTTTGATGGAGACACTAGTTGCCATTTTCAATTACGTCCCTGGACTACTTTACCAAAGAGTAAGCAAAGATAGCAGTGTTGCTCTTAAAAACAAATATGTAAATGCAACCGCAGTTGTTCACCGTGGTAGTTCTTTGGATTGATCATGAAGAACCCAGCCTAGTGGAAAGTAAAATCAGCCCAAAACCTCTATGGCAGGTGACCCTAATTAAAACAGCGGCCGTTACTTTATTAGTCTGTAATTTGCAACACCCTCTTTTTCGCCTTTTTTAAAAAGGGGTTTGACATTTGAGCATTCATTCTATCAGGAGATATTACAATATTGAATGAATTAAATACGTAAATAACTAAGAGGAATGCTTATTAAAAAAATGCTTTACAGAGCTAAATTAAGGAAACGAAGAAACAAATAAGGAAAAATCCAAAGTTTAGGGGAGGCCGGGAGAAAATCGACACCCTGTTTTATGGCCGTGTTTTCAATTCTAGTCCCAGTTGGATAGTGATGCTACGTTGCGGACAACTCAACATTATTGCACACGTTTGTTTTTAACGTCCTTTAACCTGGTTGGTCATACCGGACGATGAATGAAATTGGTGAAATGATGCTCAAATGATCTCGGGGTCCATGGAGCATAAAGTTATTCGACATTCGTCTTCTCAGGATAGGGGAAAACCCCGAAAAATACCTTATTCGGGTAACTCACGACCTTTTGAAAGTGAGACAGACACGCTACCACCACACTACCCAGGCGGGCTTATTGCACACTGCGTTTCTATTGTTGAAGCACATTAGTTTTCAAGTGGTGTGAAAAAGATAATTTCTACTGATTTCGAAGTAAATTTAGGGTTTCGGATAAAGAGAGGTAAGCTTTTAACACCGATATTCCACTGTGGGGAAATATCGACAGGGTGTCGTTATTACCTCAACCCATTCTTATTTCCAAATAGGTTTCATATTATAAATAAACAACCCTAGGGAGAAGATCTGTGTTCACAGCCTATCAAGAAGAAGAATTGGCTAATGATGTTAAACAATTAGGCAACATGTTCTATGGCATCACTTTGATCGAGCTATGTCGATTTGCACATGATCTTGCTGAGCAGTTACAATTAAAACAGTTTTAACAAAGAAAAACGAATGTTAGGAGAGGTTTGGGTTGCTGGATTCAAGAAAAGAAATCCTACCATCAGCTTAAAGCAGCACTCAGCAACAAGTGTGAAAAGAGTTATTGGATTCAATAAGACAGAAGTAGCTTATTTTATTCCAACTTGGAAAATGTATATGAAAAACACACCTTTCCGGCTACCAGAGTGAATAACATGCACCAAATAGGTACATACATACATACATACATACATACATACATACATACATACATACATACATACATACATACATACATACATACATACATACATACATACATACATACATACATACATACATACATACATGCATACATACATACATGCATACATTCATACATACATTCATACATACATACATACATACATACATACATACATTCATACATACATTCATACATACATACATACATACATACATACATACATACATACATACATACATACGTACATAGGTACATACTTACATAGGTACATACGTACATACGTACATACATACATACATACATACATACTTACATACATATATACATACGTACGTGCATAAGTGCATATGTACATATGTACATACTTACATAGGTACATACATACTACATAAATGGCGTAACCATATCACCGCACACATAACATAGGCTGCAACCTCTGTATCTGACCTTTCATGGGCCTCTTAAGAAGGCATTTAACACAGAGTGTGACAGGTTTTTTAAAGGCTAGCCGATCCCAAAGGATAACCGTCTATGATAAAGCATCAATTTTTAATGTAGCTCACACGAAAGTAGCTACAATGGAGAAAGGAGTTTCTGGGTTGAGAAAAACAGAAGTTCTTCCATTAAACCCTAAGAAATTGGCTAAAGAAGATTTTATTCCTGCCACCAATAATCATCGATCAGGAAATCATAAATGAAACTGACGAAATTGGTGACGTTGGTAATAATGCTGACATTAGGGAGTCCATAGGCCTAAATGTTGAAGCCTCACAGCCTTCTGGACACGTTAGCTGTAAAGAAACTACTGAGAAAAGTCCCAACAGTGGAAATTGTAGTCAAATAATCTCAGATAAAAGTGGTGTTAGAGCAGATAAGTTTCAAGAGAAACTTCAATCCATATCTCCTCTGCAATCAGCAGAAAAAGAAAATCAACACAAATTAAATGATAACAAAAGATCAACACTCAGCAATTTTGACTGCTACTCCTATGAAAGCTGCACTAGAGGAAAAGACGAAAAAGCTAAGTTGAGACTACAGAAGCTATTAGAAAACTCAAAGATACCCTCGTCAAAAAACGTAAGAGAATTAAAATAGAAAGGAACTTTAAGAAGGTACTGATTGGAAAGAACGAAGAAACCAATAATGGTGGATAAAGTTCAACTTTAAAAGCTGCAAAACTGAAGGAGAAGGGGAAAAAGCATGCCGCAGAAAAATCTCCTCTGAAGAAGATGTAGATGAAGGAGAGTTATGTGACGATAGTGATTCAGATGACAATGTTGATTCTATTTATAAAAGATTCACGGGGTTCTTAGTTTGTGGCGAGTTTGGTGAAACAGACAAAAGGTTTAGATGCTGGCTTGTGGCATGTGGCATGCTGAATGTAGTGGATCTGATATTGCTAAGAATTATACATGTGCCTTTTGTTGAATGAATTATTAGGTTTTTCCACTTTGAGAATTTGAGATTAGGTGTGTTTACATTTTAAACCACAAATCACCTCAGTTATTCATATTATTCCTATACTTTGTATAATGATTTAATTGATGTGTTTATAAAAAAATATGTTCAACTCAAACTAGCTCATTTCTCAATCTTCAACCACTGTCGGCATTGCCCAGAAACGGTGTCGGTATTGCCCCTGTTTGCGGGGCAATGCCGTCACAGTAGTAATGAAAATAAACGTGTGAAACACATTTAACTTTATAGCAATATATCAGCATTATATAAGCAATGCATTGGTTATATTTCAAACTACTTTGTGCTCTAATATGCATAACGTAACTATGGCAGCAAAAAATACAGCAATTAAAATGTGTGAAGGTGCGGCGATATCCCCCGGTCTACTCTACTCTGAGCTGATCTTGTATGACTTTAGAAACATCGAAGAAAGTTCACATTAAGGTAAAAGAAAATGACCATAGGTTATTGTAATCACACCTCATCTTTTGTTTTTCATCTTAACTATAAATTAAATATTAAGGTAAATGAGTTGGTGGGTAGGTGGAATATAAAGAAACCAACTCAAACAGGTGTACACTTCTGTTACGCGCCAGAATATTGTTTCGCGTGTTTTCGAAAATCGGGAGCCTGTTTGTTTGATTGTTTTGTTCGTTTGGAACCATTATCACAATTGTGAGATAAACATTTAACCACCACTACTAAATATTTAACTAATACTAATGCTTGTATTTTTACTACACTCACCATAGCATAACTCACATAAAAATGACTCATTATCAATATTTCAAAAGACAGTAAATAATAATGATTTTAATATATGCAAGATAAAAGTAATCATCCTGGGCATGTCATTCTACTGGCAAAAACACCGGACAAGTATAAAGATAATTTAAGAAATTCCAACTAACAATATGTGCAATATATTAAAAATCAGTACAATGACATTACCTATCTCTTATGGCAGAGGGTATTTTAATGATCATCCATAAACTCTTTTATTGAGTAAAAGGCCCTGCTGCATAAATAGCTTTTAAGAGCAGACTTGTATCTTTCTATTTTTTTCCTAAAATAATAATTTTAAGTCATTTGGAAGGGCGTTGAATATTCTGACACATACTTAGTCTACTCCGTTTTGGTAACTAGTTAAGCTAGTACTTGGTTTGTGTAAATCCATTCTTTTTCCAGTATTTATACAATGTAGATTTATTTTTTGCAAAGTATTCTTGATCTTTTGGCGAGGAGGCACATGAGCATGTAAATTTATTTACAAGGAAGTGTCCAAATGTTCAGGCTTTGAAATAGATCCTTACATTCTTGATACGTGCATAGTTCTGATGACTCTCTTTTGTAATATAAACATTCGTTTACTTTCAACCAAATTTCACCAGAGTATGACCATATTTCATTACGGAACAAAAATGGGCATAGTACACCTGCTTAAATGTATGGATTATGCAAAATGAATGCAATGAACTAAGTGCAAATATCGCCGATCTTAGTTTAGGTATAATGTTCTCTATATGAGCATTCCAATTCAGATTAATATCAACTTGGAGGCCTAAGAATTAAATATATGGAGTTTGGCCGAATACAACTTTGTTATTGCCTATCTACAGAACAAGACTTTTTTTTTTTGAGTTGTATGCTTTTAACTTCAAGATCTTAGTTTTGTTAATGTTTAATGTGAGTTTATTGGCCTTAAACCATTGAATACTGTGCTGAATGCATTATTTAATTTTGGTGGTAAATCTTGTTACTTTTATGTGTAAGGGCAGTGGTTGCTATGCTTCTTATTGCTAAGGAGGGGCCCTAAATATAAATCAAGAAGAGCAGCGAGCTAAGAATTGATCTTTGCGGAACTCCATGCTTTATGTTTACCCAGGTGGAGCTCTGTTTTTGATACGAATTCCCTATATCAACCCTTTGTTTCCTGTTCCCCCAATATGACTTAAAGCAACCAAGTAGTTTATTGTTTATTCCATAAAACTTTAGTTTTTCTATTAGCATTTCATGATTATCACAGCCATATGCCTTGGCAAGGTCGTAAAATAGTCCAATAAGCATTTTCTTTTTCAGCGCCGTGAGGATTTCATTAGAAGACATGTACGCTACATCTCCGTTGGTACATAATTCCTGAAACCAAACTCTTCTTTTACTAGAATATGATTATGTTCAAAGAAGTTGTACAACCTATGAAACATTACTTTTTCAAAAATTTCTGAGAAAGTTGATAGAAGTGATATAGGTCTGTAATTTGACGGATTATGTTTATCTCCTCTTTTAAATACGTGGTTTGACTGTGGCATATATAAGTTTTTCTGGAAAATTTCCAGCTACTAAGGATTGGTTAAACAGGTAGCACAGCAGTTTACTTATTACTACGACACAGTCTTTCAGTACCTTACTAGAATTTCATTACATCCTGCTGAGCTATTTGATTTTAATGCTTTGATGATTTTTTGAATTTGTGATGGTGTAGTACGGTTGGCTTAAATTCTGGAAATTCAGTGTTTCAACTATTTTAAAACACATTCCTTTTCCCCTTGATTGATAATAAGATTTGTTGTAACATTTAAGTAGAAATTATTAAATATGTTGGCTATCACACTGGGATTCTTAATTTCCACATTGTCTTTTTTCAGAGTTATGTTGTTGTGAGTATGGAGATTTTCCCCTGTTTTCTTGTTTATGGTATTCCAATGGTAATGCTTTGATTTAGCTTGTTTAGATACACTTTTGAGAAATTCGTTGTAGGTTCTTTATGATAAATACGGTTAGCATCACTGTTGTGCCTCATCGAACAGAAGAGTTTTCTGTTTTGCAAACATTATGCCTTAATGCCTACTGTGATCCACTCAGGTGGTCGATTCTGTATATTTGAAAATATTGGCGGTAGAAACTTGATTCAAAATGGACAGAGACATTTCTCAACAAGTTATTGAATGCATCATTTACATCAATAGTGGAGTATACATAACTCCATTATTCTTGTTGTAGTGCTTGGGAGAAGCTGGCGAGATTATTTTTGTTTACATTTATGAAACTCATATAATCATTTTCCCATTCTGGTTTAAATACTATTTTGTTTATAAGGATGAACTGAGCATCGTGATCGCATATCACATTAATTGGGGAGATACTTTTGAGTATTCAGTGTGCTTTCATTCATGAATATGTTGTCAATTGCTGTTTGTGAGGAATTCGTTATTCTTATGGGGAAGTCTACGGCATGCATTACTTTAAATGTGTCCAGGGTCTCAATAAGATGATTTTCCCGTGAGCTGGATACAAGGAAATCTGCATTTTTATCACCACATATTTTTATCTCATTGTTTGGTCTATGAAGTGAATGTAACAATTTATCAAGTTGAGTCATGTATTTTTCAAAGTTAATAACTGGGGAACGGTATAAATATATAACAGTTTGAATTACAAGCTGGATAGTACATACTTCGACATCCTGTTCAAAACAATATTTAGAAAGTACCACAGTTTTACTTGTTATACCCTTTTATACTTATATACAAACTCCGCCATTCTCCAAATATTTTCGCGAATATTCTGCTCCCAAATAATCCATGCAGTAACAATAATGAAAATTCCTGTTAATTTAAGTGGTGCTCTGATAAACATATAATGTGGGGGTTGGTGTTACCTAGAAAAATGTGCAATTCTAATTTACTTTTAAGGCACTCTAATGTTCTAATGATGGACACACATTCAGTTAAACATTATAGTAAGATTCGTATTATGTTTAACTGAATGTGTATCATTCGTGAAAGTATTACTGTTATTACAAATTTCTTTTAACACTCTGGAATTCCGATTTGCTACTAAACTAAAAAAGGACGTCTATCTCTTATCAAAACAGGAACTACACCTTTGATTCTATCGGCAATAAGACGCCAATATCTCTACATCTCGGCCAAAGTCAACCACTTTCAGAAAATAATTTTCATAACGCAAAAACAACGAAAGCAGCAAGTAATAAGTAATGTAAAAAATACCGCTGGTGTAAAAAAAATGGGTGAAAACAGCAAAAGCAAACCACATTAACTGCAAGCTGAAGCCAAGGGGATTGAGGATTGAGCTTATAGCGATTTGTATCAGCAACTCTGGTAGCAAAGAAGATATTACCATATTAACGAACATGCCGTGCTCGCATGTTGTTCTAATTGCAGCATTTCTGTCAGACCCCAACTTAGAAAATGGAGCTATAGTTTCCCAACTCTGCTTTACAACGCAAATAGAAACAGGAGACAGTAATAGGATTTATAAGTAATCACTAAAAAGAACCATTCTGATACGAGATATCATTTTAAAATGTCATAGAAATATATTGTGATAATGCCGTTCGTGTGCGTGACCACTCTCAGGTTCGCTCCAGTGTGTGACGTGGAGTGGAATGCGAAACATCGCAGTTGGATGGATAAACAACACGGAAGTACAGTGAGATGAAACAGGAACTTTCGGGAACACTACTGTCGATGTTTCTCAAAACTTCGGCTTCCAGTGTCTTCTGTCGATTTCCAGAAAGACTGGGACGTCATTTTTTGGTCATAAAATGGAGAAAGAATTGCAGTGAGTTGTGATTCGTACTCAGCAGTGAAGCTAATGTGTCACTAATCCATTCCAATTTTTAGAATACTACTCATCACTGTGCTCATGACGCTAATTTCAATATCCCAAATTCTCTCATACCTAGCCTGTGTTTCAAATAATCTGTAGCCATATTTTGTGCAATTACTGCAAGGAAAAGGAATGGGCTGACAACAAGTATAAGAGAAAAAATTTAATGTAATATGTTCACATGCCTTTATCTGCCCATTCTGTAACAGACTGTTCTTACAAATGCTTATTCTTCGATCTACTTTGCTAATTGAGAAAAACATTTCCTGAAATGCTTTTATTGCAGTTTTCCTTTGTTGGCGTTGTAGTTGCTGTCATCATCATTGTAGTTACTATGCTGATGACGATTTTTATTAGTAGTATTATTATTATTGTTATCATCATCAGCATTGTTGTTGTTATTGTTATTATTATTATTATTCAAAGGGTTATAGTGCACAATGTAAATCATATCTTTCTGTATCTAAAGTGTTTATACCCTTATCTTTTTTCTATTCTTCTCTTGCTTCCCAATCCAAATCTCTCGTGTCTCTCATCTTCATGCCTCTTCTTGTACTAGGTGGCCCAACGATTTGGCCCGTGTTGATATTCTTTTGTGCGCTAAAAGGGTTTCGGTATTCATTGGGGTTATTTCGCGTTAGAACCGCCAGTGGAGTACTATCTAGAGACACACTATTTTACTCTTTTCAATGAGCGTGGCTGTCTCACCGTCTCCGCGATAAGTAGTATGAGGGGTAAAACGGAAATCGCTCAGCCAGTTACACACTTACCGGTTTTAATTTGCAATAGCTCTATTGAGTTCGTGCAATACTTTTAATACACTAAGGATCATCTGTGTACGCCAAATATGGGGTAGTTGGGCCATCTGGTATATCCATTTAAGTCTTTCTTGGTGTATCCCTCATTCCTTTCCCTGTAGTAAAGAGGAGTGGACAACGAAAGATCTGGATGGACAATATACAACATAAATAGGAAAATACGTTACGCTTAAATGGCAGCCAAAATTTTAATAGCTAGTCACTGTGCAATCGTTTGTAAAATTTGAAATTATTTGTTTGATAAAGAAGCAGAAAATCTAACAACGACTTCCAATTTAAGAGAAATATGTGTTCAAAGATTATATTTATACTTTTCGGACTTTATACTTTTATACGGCTGCAGGAAGCACTATTCCTCTATGTTTTATCAACAGAAGCTGATTCTAATTCAGAATGCATTATTTGGATCATTTATAAAACTTATTTGTCATTAAGGATAACATTAAAAACAAATAAAAAGGAATATCTCGGCAATTTTTACCTTATTTTTTTCAATTTAGCTAAATTGGGCATTTAAATTAGAATCTAGAGTTTTGTATAGCAAGTTACCTTTCTCTCCCTCCCTCCCTCCCCCTCCCTCTCTCCCTCCCTCCTTCTCTCCCTCTCTTTTACGGTTTACTAGTGATGGGAAAGTCATTCAGAAAATTGAGAGCTTCATACACTATTCCCAATAAATTCAAAGTATATTTTTCCTTTGGTCATGAACATATTTTAAATATGTTCCTTTTCATGTTCACCAAAATCGTTGGACATTTTTGGGAAAATGTAAATTTTCGAAACATGTTCCGTATAAAGGGTAGTTTGGAGCGGAGGGATTTTCTTGAAAATCGTCGTGCCGCATCGTTGCTAGATGCTGAAGTTTTATCAAGTTTCTTATTTAACCTAAATTTCTTTTATGAGTTATACTATTCAAAGACGCATGGACACACACACACACACACACACACACACACACACACACACACACACACACACTGGCCGTTTTGAAAAATGCCTTTTTTAGATTCAGGGGACTATAAAACGTGTTGTTGCAGTGAGATCTTGGTATCGCATTTTTTGGGTAGAATGCAATACCTGTCTATCCATTAAATACGAGGAAGAGAAAGAAAAAAAAATATACAGAAGGATACTCCATCTATATTCAGAGTTTATATGTAAATGTAAAGAAATTCAGTTATTGGCATACTCAGCTCCACTTCAAGCAAGAATGTATAATCTGCCTTACTTGTATTGATGTTGCGAACCCCTTCGTTTCACATGCTGTCTGTCTTAGGACCTTTAGGCAGGTTTCAGCATGAAAGCTTTAATAATCTTCCCTGATAAACATTTTACCAATGCACACACCACAAGTCACCATCTCACACATACATTTATGCGCGTTCTGGCCAAGTTTGAGTGAGCTTGTTGCCTGGATGGCGAGTTCATCTCACTTCTTGATATACAAGTATTACACATGGAGCTCGGTCAGGGATCTTCAAATTGCCGGGTTGAGATTCACTGCACACAGAGTATAACTATGACGTGATCAAGTAGGTGTGGTCTCTACAACCCGTTTCGAAAAGTTTTGCACTATCTAGCATTGCTCACTGCCCTCCTCGTTCAGTTCCTGCTAGTAGATATGCCAGTGAACACTGGAAGAGAGCGCAGATTGAAAAATGTCGAAAATACGAAAGGGTAGGCATTCGAAACTGAACAAACTTGTGGATGATTCAAACATATTTTGAGCTACTGAAAGAGAGTCTTTTCTTTGGAAGAGAGCGCAGATTGAAAAATACGAAAAGGTAGGCATTCGACACTGAACAAACTTGCGGATGATTCAAACATATTTTGAGCTACTGAAATAGAGTCTTTTCTTTCGATACAGTAAAGATGTATCTTGTAATTCCCTGTAATAGATTCTGAGTGAGTTTTGCTGATTTATGTTCAGTGTCTTTTCAAAGCTCTGAATATAATTATCCTGATTTTTTCTACCTATCAGGCTTTATAGTTTTATTTGTAAAAGCAAAATGCGCATTCATTTACTAATCAAATTGTGAAATAATTTTTTTTGTTACTTTTGAATTAAAACGAATCATACAATATTAATACATGTAATTATGTAATTTCGGAGCAGATCATATCTCAACGTGTGCATGTTTACGCTACAAGTCTCGTCCCACTGCCCTCTCTTTATATCTCTGACTGATCTGTGTGTTGGTAACTGTGTGAGCGTCGGAACCCAAAAACAAGACCTACTACTATACAGTCACGATCACAGATAATTTATGTGTGCGCAGATTATTGTTCGGTGATAATGTAATCAGATATTGTTATAGTTTAATTTTTGCATTTGCATTTCTTTTGTGAGACTGTTTTAAGTTCTGCGTTTTGTTTGCTTCTTCTTGTGCGGTCATTCATCCAGAGCTTATAAGTGGAGGAGCTGTTTTTAGGATTTTATCGTGAATTTTGTTTTCCATAGCAGATATACAGGATGTTTAAAAAATACGGGGCATAATTTCAGGTATGTATTTCCCACATGAAGACAATCAAAATAGTTCATTATAACATGTGTCCGGAAATGCTTCATTTCCGAGTTATGGCCTTTACAACATTGAAAGTCCCACCTGTAGACAATCAAAATAGTTCATGTCCGGAAATGCTTCATTTCCGAGTTATGGCCTTCACAACATTGGAATTCACTGGAACGTTTCTCTTTCCGCAGGTCTTTGCCGTCAAAGGAGACATTAGGAGGGCGCTCTGATAGTTCATTCTGAGGAAGGTTACATTCAGTGTTCTTTAGGCGTTAAGACTGTGCGACATGTATTCAAATCAACAGCTGGCAGAGATACACTTCATGTACGGTAAGGCGGACGGCAATGCTGCGCTGGCTTGTCGTTTGTACCAGGAGAGGTACCCACAGCGACAATGTCCAGATCGGAAGACATTTGTACATCTCCATTCCCGTCTGTGCGAGTATGGAACATTCACCTCTCCTGGTTTGGGAAGGGGGCGACCAAGATCTACAACTCCAGAAGCGCAGGAGGAGATTCTGGAGGCTGTGGACAGGACTCCTTCTATCAGCACACGACGGTTGGCGTTGCAAGTCAATGTTCCTCATACGACTGTCTAGAGACTGTTGAACGAGTATCAATTGTATCCTCAACATTTGCAACGTGTACAGGCCCTGTCACCAGCAGATTACCCTGCACGAGTTAGGTTCTGTCAGTGGTTCTTGCAGCAGTGTGGTGTAAATCCGAACTTTTCTGCCTTCGTATTGTTTACAGATGAAGCACAGTTCACAAGAGATGGCATAACATTTTCCACAATCAGCATGTATGGTCGCATGAAAACCCACGTGCAACTGTTGTATCTCATCACCAGGTGCGGTTCTCCCTCAACATGTGGGCCGGTATCATTGGTGATCGATTAGTTAGACCCCATGCACTTGTAAACAGACTTACGGGGCAGGCGTACACAAACTTCCTGGAAAACACCATACCTGACGTTTTCGAAGACACTCCACTGATCAATCATCAACACATTCACTTCTTGCATGATGGCGCTCCTGCACACTTCAGTCTTACGGCTCGCCGGTACTTGGATCGAAGGTTTCCTGATCGATGGATAGGTAGAGGTGGCCCAATTGCTTGGTCTCCACGCTCACCTGATCTGAACCCTCTCGATTTCTACTTGTGGGGCCATTGTGGGGTGGACTCTCGCAGCCTCGACTTCTGTCTTTGGTACTCCGGGCAGCCCCTGAAACAGGCCCCGTGTTCCAGTTGCTTTCAAATAGCGCAGTTTCGTTACTCAGGGGGAATTTCACAGCAGCGGGACTCATGATGTCTAGCGCATTTGTAGCAGGTGGGTGAGTGGGCTGTGCAGCGCTGAAACGTGAGTGCAAACCTTTGGAATTTTAGGTATTTGATGAGGATTCTGAGTGTGTAGTAATCCTCCACCTCAATTCTGTGCTAGAGCATACTTGTAGTCCTGCAAAAGGTTCATCAGTCTTGGGCGGAGGGGAGTTACACGAGGTAAATGAGGAGGTCGGCGGCCTGATGAAGCGCCGCAGTTAAGTGACGTTCACAGTGCGGACCCCTTGCCTTTGCAGCTCCTCAGCTATATCTGCAGCGGAGCCGTCTAGGAAGAGCGGTTTGATGCTTGCTCTATACGTGCGATCCTCCCGATGCGCGTTGGTCAGGGAGAAACGCACCCCTTGGTCCTGAAGAACGAACAGAGGTGGTGGTAGTCCTCCAAAAATGTGATTCGCACCACAGTTTCTTGGGAGATGTGGGCACACGAGCATATGAAATGCCCTGGAAAGTGCTCCATATCGAATTCTCGAAGAAATCCCGTCAAGGCTCCCTTGCTCATCCTTGAGGACGTAGTTCAATGGCTACAATTCCCTTTTTGTTGCGTCCAAATTCGAGGCCTCTTCAGGAGACACGGTTGGGGAGGGTTGAAATGCTCCGTCTCGACAAATGCTCGTTGGGATGACAAGAGCTCAGGATCGGTGTGGATAGGAGTCTGGGTTTCGGATTTAAAATCAGGTTCGGTCAAAGGTTGGTGGGAAGAATGTTGAAACAAATGTAAGGTAGCTGGTGTGTCAGTCATTTCGGGTGGGTTTCTCCAGGTCTTCATCTTCTTGGGACAGTTAGAACATTAGGATTTTCGGTCCTGATCGATCCGACTGCCTTGTTTCTATAATACCCGAGATGTATAAGGCTCTGTTAGTCTTTTAAATGCTAGACTGAAGGAGGAGTGAGGTGTTTAAGAGCTTGACAGAAAAAGAGGAAGAAAAATAGAAGTAGGGAATAGAGAATATATAGGGCACGTGCAAACGTGAGTAGCAGTGGGCCTATCCTATGATGGACGTTGAGAATCCGGTTTAGAGACCGTTAGCTATGGCCTTGCTGTTCTGCCCAGTTATAATGTTAGGCAGCCTAGTAAAGTAGGCGTGGGTGGATAGCGCTAGAGAATAGCGCAACTGCTAGTGCTTGGCGCTGTGCAGCTGCAATGGAGTCCGGCGCGAACCTCTTACCGGCTCCTGATCCCGCTTCTCTCCATCATGCTGCTGGGCTCTCCTACTCTTCAGATACGCTGCATTTCTGCCGAACTCTTTGAGCGGAATCATTTTTTATTCTTTCATTGTTGTTGTCCTCCAAAGGGGGCATAGAGGTGGCCCATCGACGCCGTACGCGGTATGGTAATCCGAAAGGGATATACATTGCCTCCCCTACCATGCACCAGAACTACTGCCTAGGGGATGGTCAGGAAGCAGGTAAAGGTTAAGTCATGTTTCGCTTTAGCAACCTAAGTTTTGGGCGCTTACATAAAAATGCCCTTAACACAAGAGAGTGTCTCGGGCAGTCGGATGCTTTGACCAGGACTTGGAGTCGAACCCATATCAGAACCTGGAGCTCAGTGGTCACATACGGCCTCATGCTAAAAGGGATTAGCGTGAGCGTCTCGTGCAGTGAAGAAGTGGCGCCGTCAGAAATTAGTTGCTCCGTCCTGACTGCCAGCTGGAGTGGGGGCTGACCTGTCTGAAACATAAAAACACACTGTGCTAAGCGTTTATCAATAGTTAATACCAACACTTTGGGGAATTATTGGACTAAGTTACAGGTGTAGAGTAAAGACCACCCCGAGTCAATTGAGTAAACACACGCTTATACATGTACGCACATTCATTACAATACATTTTAAACTCCCGTGTTACTTATGATTATTAGCTGTGGTTAGTTGTTTTCATGTTTTTGTCTTTCTTTCTTGTCTTAATGCTAAACAATGCTACTGTAGCCTTAAATGTGATTCTTCATCAGTTGCCTTTTTTGTTGCTTATGTCGTGTGTGTGGCTACACAGATCAACAGCCTACCAAATCACAGCACAGATACCCAAATGTTCCACCCGGGATGGCCTCTTTCCTCCAGGAACGCCTTGGCCTGTTTGCTCAAGGGCTTAAGGGCTACTGTGGGGCTTAATGGGCTTCGTTGGGGGTCTGTCGCTGTTCTGCGGTTACTAAATTAGGGTTGCTAGGTGTTCTCTAAACTCACGTTCGGCTGTATGTTTTTTTAAGAGGAATCGTTCTGTAAAACAACGATAATGGCCTCTTTTGCTTACCGATATCGGTATTGTACTGTCCCAGGCGGAAGATCTGGGATTGCAGTGCATCTCGCATTGTTTGTGCATATTGAATGTCAACCGTTTAATAAGTTACTCGACTGTGTGGAGCTTTTATGTGCGAGTAAAATCAGGCGGACATATGTCATGATTGGTTTAATTAACGTATGGTAGAGTGTTTGTGTTATTTTTCTTATCGATGTTTCACGGTTTAGCAATGGGTAATGTGGTGAAGTTGGTAGTTAGCTTTCCGTCTCTCGTTTTTCAAATTGGTGGAAAAGGTGAGGTTACTATTTAGCGTTACTCCTAAATATTTGGCATTGTTTGTCAATTGAATACCTTCGTTAAATAACTTGAGTGGTGCTAGCGGGGCCAAATGTGATGTTCTTTGAGCAAATTGGATCGATTGCGATTTCGCTGTGTTAACCGTTATTCTCCACTTTTGAGCCACGGTTGGAGATCATCTAACGCGGTCTGTAGCCATTTTGCTGATATCTGTGGCTTCCACAATTTTGAAGTAATGCCATATCGTCCGCATAGATTGGCATTGACGTGTTTGGTGTTTTTGAAATGTTGTTTACAAGCAAACTAAATGGTGATGCTGCATGGTGCTTTGTTCCCATTGTTTGTGGGGTATCTTATTGGTGCGATTTTGACTTGGCTGTTTAGAGTGGCTTGATTGACTTTGAGCACAAGGTATCGTGCGTTACAATTTTCGGTGTCCATAATCTCTCTCGCGCGTCAGGCGTAATATATCCGCTAGATATTGCAATATAGCATCGCGGGGGGATTTTCAGCGGAAGAGTAGCAAGTGTGGATGCCTGCATAGCTGTTTATAGGTGTTTTTTTTTTCAAGTCTTCTAGATGGGGCTCTGTATAATTCCCAATTTGACTAGTTGTAATCCCTCCTCAGCGGCGGGAAGGCCACAGGAGGGGGTTTTCTATCTCGATCTGTACAGCAAAGATTTCGGAAGACAGGGAGTCTACCATTTGTATCTAAATATGGTGTTTTAGGTAGAGCAATATCCATCGTATTTGGTAGCTGGTGTCTGACGGAATGTATGTAGGTTCTACATTACGTGCTATATGTTTCATGGACTGCATTAAAGTCACCACCTGCTATGACTTGGTTGTTCAGGCTGAGCACTGTGCCTGAATCTTGCTGCAGTAGTTGCTAATGGTGGTCGTATACACTAACTATTATTAGATGAGGTTTTTGTTAGGTATATGCTTTTGGTTTTGGCTTATAGTATTAGGAATAAGTATTGCTGTTCCGCCTCCGGCTCGCACATTGTGCCTGTCGGAGAGAAATATCCTGTAGCTTGGTACTGAGAATCTAGCTTTGTTTGTTAGAAATGTTGCGTCTGGCAGCACTGGTCCTACAGAGTTTATTGACAGCTGGTGCTTTAATTCAGGTGATTTAGTGCTCGCTACCCTGCAGTTCCAGAAGAGTATTTTATTATTGTCCTGTATTCGCGTATCCATTTTTAGTGCGCTCTGTCTTGTAGTGTAATGTACTGTACTGACTGCGTCTTTTAGGCAGCGAAATTTGCATGTGGAGATAGCTAGTAACGAGTTTTTACGGAGGTCCAATCAGCTTGAAGTTGTTAAAGAGGAAGTGGCAATGGCTAACCACTTGAAAATCATCGCAAGGCGGGAGAATAACCAATGAGCAGCGGGGTTTTATTTTGGAATTGGCTCTCTGGTTTTGGGGTAGTGATGGATGGAGGGTTGAGTGGATTTGGGGTTTGGGCTATGAGCTGGCTTGTAATGGACTTCCAGTACTGAGGTTTGTGTGTGTGTGTGTGTGTGTGTGTGTGTTGCGCGGCGCCTGCAGTTGTGTGCTTTCTGTTTGCATTTGGTGTTGCTGTGGTGGTGTGTTTAAGTGTTTGTGTTTTCATTTTCTTGTGTGTTTGTTTCTGTGTGGCTGTGCTTTCATTACTGAAAACGGCAACTGCAGCTTAGGTCCGGCGTTCACTGGACGTCACGTCCCACATCTTCCGTTGCCCTGGACGTGCCACAGGGGATGTCGGAAGACCAGCCTGCTTCCTATAAACTGCGTAACCTTTCAAGCGGGCACCATTGTGACGAGAATCAAAGATTGCGCACCTACGTGAGTTTTCAGAGCATTAACTCACATGGTGGTTGCCTGCGCACCGAGAGCAGACTTGAGACGCCTTACAGTTCCAAGCTAGATGTCGAAAGCGCAGGCACCGCCCGCACTGCGTCGCTCTGCAGACCCAGGTCTGTTAGAGACTTGTAGGCCTGGGAGTGGGTCTTATTTGGCAGTTCCACCACAAACAGTGGAACAAGGGCCCTAATCCTGAGAGAAAAAATCCTGACAACCTTCAGGTTGTCAAAACCTTATTCTGCTAACTGTGCCTTGACCTCCCCAGTCACGTTCTCATACAGGCCCTTAATGACGACCTTGTAGGTTCTCATCTCTGTTGGTTGCGTGACATGGAACGGCCAGTTGTTGTTGCGGCAATGTCTCAAAAAGTGGTCATAGTCAGCCAAAGTTGTGAATTTAAACCCATGGTACTCAAGGCAGCACGTGAACGGATACTGTTTGGGACTTTAAACCCTGTGAAATTCGGCTGTCAATGTAGCGAGACTAGTTGACAGTAGTCTACTACGTTGACTTTGGCCAAGTCCTGAATCGGTAGATTTGAGTAATAATTCAGTTCTTATTTTGAGTAATTTTGTTCAAGAACCTGCCCAACGTGCATTTTCTCGTCAACCACTGCTCCCAATTGATTCCCTTACGCGGTTTAAGCAGCCAGTTGAGTGGAGGTGTTGGTGTCACCTGAATTTGGTGGATTGTTAATAATTTCTATTACACAATCGTCATTGCTGTCGCTGTAAGCCAAACCATCATTTAAAAGCACCTCTGCGTCAACCTGCCGCTCTTCCCCCTAATGACGTTGGCGCTACCGTCTTTGATCTTTGTTTTGGTCTTCTTTCCCTGTGCGTCTTGGTGTCTCGTACTAGCCATGTTAATGGTGTTAGGTTTATACTTTGTCTAAGTAACTACCTGAAGAGTATGAAGAAGAAGAAAAGGAGAAGAGAATTCCTAAATAACAACTGTGGTGGGATAATACGCTCAAATGTTTACACCGCAATAGCTCCTATAGCTAATCTAAATTTAATCTAAGGGACACTTATAAATAGGACGGAGAAAGAGGGAAATAGAGACAGCTGGAGGAAAAAAGAACGGTTAGTGGGTGTTAAGAAGCCCGAGCAGCAGAGGATCTGCCATACGGCGCCTATGAAACCGGTCCAGGGACTATGGGCTGCGATCTTGCTGCTCTACCCAGCTAATCTGCTAAGGTGGCCTGCTCCTGGCAGACTGAGGTACGTCGATCGAGAAATAGACCGCTGCTTTCGACTTTCGCCGCTCCCCTCACTTATTCGCTGGTTGCTGCTGATTTCCCTTCGACAGTGTTGCTCCTGTCACTGCTCACTGTAAACTCAGCGGAATGCATAACCATAATAGTAAAAGAGAAAATAGAGGAAAAACTTGTGCACGGTAGTAAATAAATTTTTACAGGGTTTTTGTATGATAATAAATACTGATAAAACTGAAAGGATGCAACGTAGTTTGGGGGATAAAAATGACCCAAGCACACATTTAAAATGGGAGACAAAAGCATAAGCCAGGTTGCACACAAACTTTCTGGCCTTATTAATTGATAGAAAATTGAAATTGAGGATGCATGTAGAAAATATTACTAAAAGGCTAATATTGGGATTTATTTTTCAAGACAAGCTAGGCAGGTGATGAAAGAGGACAGCATTATACACGTGTTTTTTGCGCTCATATATTCGCACCTGACATATGGAGTTGTACTGTGGGGTACAAAAAAAAAAAAAAAAAAAAAAAAAAAGCAGGGAAAGAAAAACCTAATTACCAAACTATTTAAACTTCAGAAAAAAACACAAGGATAATTGAAAGAATGCACATTAGACAAAGTCGCAGAGCCACTTTTAGGAAACAATTGGGGCACACTCACCTTATCTTGTGTTTATATATTATCCATTTTCAAATTCTATGCAGTTAATCGACATAGCATTATAGTAAACATGGAAATTCATAACATTAATGCTAGACAAAAGGGATACATTCATCGTCCCAATGCCGATCTTCATTGCTTTCAGAAAGGAGTACATTATGAAACAATCAAGATATTTAATGCTCTCACCGGTAATCATAAAGAAAACGTTTGGAATTTCAGAGCTTTTAAGGCTTCTCTTAAGTAGCACTTTTGCAATAAATAATTTTAATTTGTAGATGAATATTTAAGTGACAAATCTGTTTGACAATACCATAATAATCATTGTATTTATAAGCATTATTATGTACTGCATTTTGTGTGTATTAGCGTGAGTGTGCTTTATATTCAAATTAAACTGATGTATACTTTGACTTGCACGAATGTGTCAAATGAATTTTTAGTAGTTGCAATGACACAAGGTCTGTAAAGCCTGATGCTTTGATATTTTACACTCTAGTACATAATTGTAAATCTTTGCAATGTAAATTCTATAACATATTTGTAAATATGTATTGTAATTTGTTGACATTTATGAAGAGTACATAATACAATAATCATATTTTAGTTTTATATAATTAACTCCATGGCACGACAGCTCACGGGGAACCTTGGCCTACCGCCCGGCCGCTGCGTCCCCCATCTCGGTCCACTACAGACGTCATGGATGGGGTGCAGTTTTATATAATTACTAGTAGTAAATATGTTGGTAATTAGAAAACTATCATCTAACATTACATCAGTGTTACATATAATGAAATTATATCTATTTATACATTTTAACAGTAATTTTGATACTCTTTGTTTTTATGTATGAAAAAACAAAACAAAAACAAACAAACAAACAAAAAAAAAGGAAGTACATATGCTTTTATAGAGCACATTAAGTATTAAGTATAGTGCAGTGGCGTACAGGCCTCAAAAGCAAACGGTGTGCTTATATTTCTAACATGCTATTTTTGCAACCCGTGCTTTCAGCACTAGAGCTTTATACATTGTTTTTTTTTTTCGTAGTATATAAACATATGTATACATATATATGCCTTGACAAGTTCTATGTTCAATGGCTTCCTGGCCTAAACGAACCTACAGAATGCTTTCTAATCTAACATACGCTCCCTTGTTTGTTTTGTATATTTGTTTGTTTGTGTGTGAATGTATTGAGCATGTAGTTGAAAACCACAAGGAAGAAAAAAATCCAAACATACACTCGTATAACATCAGAAGGAGAATAAATTATTTTAGAAATAGACTATGAGGTTCGGTAAACAACAAAGAAATAGAAACTTGTGCAAAGGATCTGTACAATCACTTGCCTTCTAAAGTTAAACATTTGGAAGACAAACAAAAATAAAATGAAAAAAGTGGTACATAATAAATAATGTATTTTATTCAGTAGTAGAATTTAAATGTTTAGGTAATCAGAGATATATGTACAAATAGTTACTCGTGTATCACATTGCACCATCATCTTTTGTAAATATTCAGTCGGATCAATCATCTTATTGTGTAAATAGAACTAATGTTTTGACGACACCATGTAATTTATTTTTACAAATGGTGAATAAATTATAATGAAAAAGAGGACCTCCATCATAATTTATGTTTCTGATTTGTTGATTCAAAATCCATTTCTTCAAAATTTTTCATATAGAAATTCGCCACAACTGAACTTAAGGGGCTGCCCATTGCAACTCCGTGATCTTGTTCGTAATGGTTTTCTTCCAAATGAAGTAGCTCGTGAGGCGACGGTGAAATAACGCTAAAATATCATACGTGAAAATCTAATCATGGAAATGTGATTCAGAGTGTATTCTATTAGAACCTCCGTAAATACAGAGGCAACAAAAAACTTACTTGCTGGTCACATGGGTCAAGTTTTACGTCTTTTTCCCCCAATAAAATGTGTAAAGTTAATAATGTATGTCCCCGTGCTTCCAATGTGTGATTGTAAGAGTTTACTAAGATGTTTGGCTAAAACATAAGTTGGAGAACCTATTGAAATGACAATGGGGCACAAGGGCACAGCTTCCTTATGAATCTTGGGAAGTCCATAAAAACGAGCAGCAACCGCTTCACTGGTGGTGACATTCTTCTTACCACTTGGTCATGAGTGGATTTCTTGATCAGCGGGTTTGTTTTTCTAAGAATCTTATTAGCAGGATATTTTTGTAGTTTAACGTAGGTTTTTGAATTTAGTATTTGTTGCATTACGTATTCGTCGGAGAGCAAAACAATAGTGACATTGCCTTTGTCGGCCTGTAAAATAACAATAGAAATGTCATTGTTTAAGGAATAAATAGCTAGCCTTTAGAAAGTTTGATATTACAAAGCTGTTACAATTACGTGTCGATCGTCATCTGTTCACTTCTCTTTTGGTGACGTTCCGCCACCAACCAATAGTATGCCGTTTCGGTTCTGGCCTAAGCTTTAATAGGGTAGTTTTGAACAACACACAGAGTGCTTAAATCTATGAATTAGAATGACATTTACATCTTTAATGCAGACTACAATTGCTAATCACATGTACTTGACATTTGTAAGTTTCGTACGAATAAACAAAGTTTTGAAATTTGAAGGTATAATGGCTGTGAAAACAGCTAATATTATTATTCATTAGGAAGATCTCGGAAGCTACAATAGTGTCTCTCGAGTGATATTCTCATTATGAATGCCCTCGAGTACCTCAGACGCCTGCGTTTATCAAAATCAGCCTGTATTCACAAGAAGTTTTCGGATGCTCGCAGTTCTCACCATGGTCCCCGAACATGGAATTCAATTAAAATGATGGACAAAAAATATGACATTATATTCTCAAAATGTTGAAGTATCTATTAAAATTTATCGGGACTTATGCGTTATGCACTTCATAATCGTTTCTTCAGTTAAATTGAATATAAAATGTTTAGAAATATAGTATACTAATTTGATTATTATTTGTCGATAAAATTATCTTTAAGAGTCACGACTGAAATATTAATATAATATTATTACGTAATATACTTGCTAAGATTCTGTCCAAAACAGTCGCAGTATTTGGTATCATAAATTTTAAGATTCTGAAAATACAAATACTTGGTTCACAAAACAACCTTTCTCAGAAACGTAGCATTTCGAGTGGTGTGTGTGTGTATGTGCGTGCTTGTGCTTGTTATATGTATAACGTACAAACATATTTTTGTATTAGTATTACATAATGCTCGTCTCAGGTTCCCAATGAGGTGGGTTTAAACCCTGCGGAGGCCGGTGGATTATTTTCGGGTTTAAAATCCTTATTATGGCTTCTTTCGGAAGGGAAGTAAAGTTATTGTCGTAGATTTACGGCACATAAAAGAACCTCAAGAGGCCTCTGAGCAAAATCAAATATTTTTCCCGCCTATATAAAATGGGCCGCTTTGAACCGCAGCAGTTAAAGAGCGCCCATAAATTACACTGTTTGTAATTATTTGCAAGCTTCAAATGACTGTTGCCACTGTGGTTATGGCAATGGTCACTATTAGGTATACTTAGGTTCCTCCTGGTATGTCACTTTTGATTATGTGAATATTATTTAATGATTACAATCATCTGGATAATGACGTATTTAGAGCCACGCCGTGGCGAGGTTTCACCACTGGCAACCACATGTAATATTTGTGTGGTCAAAGCGCCGCAGGAACGGGTTTTCTCCGGAATTTCCGGTTTACCCCGCCATCGCATTCCATCGTCACTCCACCTTCATTCCACGTATCATCAGTGTCATCCCGTGCGATGGCATATGTAGTAAAAGCGGGTGTTAAACAGTATAAATAAAGCGACCTATTTAAACATGTTCTTTTGTGATAACTACACAGAAAATATTCACTCTTTAGTTAATATTTTAAGACTGCAACATATTTCATGAACAGCTGCTTTGGAAAACGGAAAATATTATTCCAAATGAAATTGAAAATTGAAGTGAGTTCTAAATTTTCATATTTTTTTTAACTAAACTTTTAAAGCATTTGACAATCGCTTTTGCCTACTGTATTCCGTTATAATATAATTCTGCTAATATTTATCTCGATTAGCATGAAGTAATTAAAGAATAGTGTTTTGTAAGAAAAGTTTGTTTGCAGAGCAGGAAGAGGAAGTCATATGAAAGGAACATATGAGCATTTGTTTGTTTGTTTCATTTGGTAGCCCCCTTTAACTTGTATGGATATATCGTGGCTTTGACTTGAAAAACAACTGCTACTGTTTTTCTCGCCGAAATGTAGGATTTATCTCTTTTTTCAGTTTTAAATTATTATAAAAAATACACACATATTCCCTCCCACGTTCATACTTCAGTCTCTTTGGAGAAAGGGAATTATTTTGGTTAAAGAAAATTCCCTTCTGCAGCTGGAAATCACACCCGGAACCTCTGGGTTTAAAAGACAAAACGCTCCACTGAAGAAGCAATTTTTTTTTTTCTGGACGCTATGCTGCAGGGATTCTAAAGCTAATGATAGCAGGAAAACAGTTCATTTGAAGAAAGAATGGTTAACATATTTTAAGGCAGTATTTCAGCACGAACGTATTTAATTTTAATTTGAAATAGTCATCGCGTGTTTACATGCTCCTTATTAAGTGTCAATGGAGAGATTAATCTTTAAAATTCGATAGGTTCTTTAAAATCCGACGATTCCTTTGCAAAATAAAAAGGATTATTTATGGACCAAAGAGAAATATTGGTTAAAATATATCTTACTCCTGAAACATATCTGGAGGCATCTCGTTGGGGTCCTTTATTGCAACACATTCAAAATTGCTGATTGATTTTGTCAATTTATTGAGGCATTGGTACATATAATTGTTGAACTGGAGTATATTTCAGAATTTTCATTTTTCTCAAAAATGACTAAAACTTTTGATAAAGTGCCACATTAAATGTATTTACATCACAAATAAAATAGAGCCTTAGATGAACTAGTAACTCGCATTGTTAAGGCTAAAAGTAAAAGAGAGAAAGAAGAAAAAACTTTGAATTTCCGATGTTGCAGCAATATCCCGGAATCGACCAATCGAAATAACACGTTGAGTGCTACATATGCAAGAGGACTCCTAATAAAGTGTACTAGTAATAGTATAACAAACAAATAGTTATTATTGACCACTTGCATGATAATCCATGTTAATTATTATTGTGTAAGGTTTAGTATAATAATGCATTATTTTCACTGTTAAGCTCATATTAATAGGCGATTGTATATATAATTAGGCAAGCTTCATGCTATGCGATATACTTACTTTTTTTCTTTTGAAAATCCATACTATAAGAATTTAGTTCCAATTTCTATAATTGTTGCTCATTCGATGCACTAACCGGTTGCACCTTTTACAATCCATTATAACACGATATACCATTAATAATTGTAATAATTTTATGGGAATCGTTCGTTAGCTTTGGGATGGTAAGAAGTTCATGGAGCGCCAAATAATATATGCACATATACTTGATAACATATTCTCATACTCCGTCCTGGTCAGGTGATTATCACTTATGTTCTTAATCAACATGCTCACCCCTCCACTCTTCCCCGCCAAGTGTCAATCATAGGAATGCCCTTTAAGAGCACCAATCAGATTTAGGTAAATCTATTCTGGAGAAGAGATTGCTGTTCAGTGCACCTGTACCGATCCCAGACCTGAGTGCTGTATTCGATTACAGCATTCAGGGCATTTTCAAGCTAGAACTCATTCGAGTGAAGGATTCGATTACAATATTCAGAATTCGAGAACGTCCAAGAATCGAATGCATTGACATTTTACATTGGGGTACTCCCATCACTAAACTATATATTAATGGCAATCAATGTGAATGTGAGCGAATAAGGCTTATGTAATTAAATCTCAGCAATTTTAACTGAAAGTAGTTCATTCTCAATAAAACATGAGTGATTCCTGTAGTATATTACTCAAATATGCTCAATGTGCGCAGTAGATTGAGAAAATATTGTATTCCGCCCTTTAAATTGTTACATTGATTCCATTGGAAACACGTGTATTGATGGTCTCTGAATCTAAAAGGCACACGTTGAGAGAAGTCAAACTGGTTGTGATTGAATCTGTGAACAGCATTGCTGAAAAATGAAAAGTCGGTTTAACATGGAGCCTTGTATGTAAGTTTCCTGTCTTTAAAATATCCTATCATCCGCCTCGATAGCTGCGGGTCTCATATTCAAGAGGGCGCGAGTTCGAATCCCACTTAGGGTGAGTTACATAGATAAAGAATTTTTCGGGGCCTTCCTTTTTTCTTGAGAGGACGAATGACGGGCACCTGTAAGCAGCATTTCATTTGTTTCATTCGTCTAGCCCTATCAGACCAAACTTGTGACTTTATATTCAAGCTCATGAGTAATTTAAGGAGTGAAGCAACAGCAGAGCCCTTTTTTCCTTTAACAAGAAAGGTGGATAGTTTGTGATTTACTGAAAGTGGGTAAAACAACTGTGAAAAGTGGGATATAGTATGTTTACAGATATGTTCACAGCAGTGGCAAGAACTGGCAACACTGATTATTTCACGCAAAACTACCTGTTATGCAAACTGTCAAAGCATGTGACAAAGCAGGTAACATCTTTATCAATATTGCAGTTAAATTTAAAACTACTACGATGTTGCACAAGTTCAATCTTATACTACAATTTATTTCATTTTCAGTTATTTGATTCCCAAATTCCTGATATATAATATGTGTAGCACAATTCTTATGTATAAATACAAGAAGGGGAATTGTAATTATGCTACTTTATGTTTCAGAGATTGTATTTTGTGGACTTGGTTGGTTCTCAATTTAGATGTTCTCAGCTTATATCACTTGATTTATAAGTACCCTAAAATACAGTACAACTGTAAATATTAAAGCTCTAACCTCACTTGTCAAATCCGCTGGGTGACTAAGGCAAACACAACCGATTTAGATAAAACCATTGTTAAGCTGTCCTTGGTGTTGGCTAAAACACCTGATTTTAACAATTTTAATCAAAGACCACACACAAACTTCCATCCCAGAAGATTTTACAATTTTATCAATTAACTATGGCCATGAGAGCCTTTGCATGCATTTAAACATCATACATACTTTAATGGCCCTGTATGCTTTTGAGATGAGTTACAGAAGAGAATCACAATCTAGTTTAATCTTCTCTATTACTTCAATTATTGTTTTAAAGGATCTTGAAAAAAACAGCTGATTTTCATTGATATATCTTATTTCCTTCAATGTAATATAAAATGAGAGTTGAGTATCTTGTTTATATAAGATGAAGTCACATTTATACAACCTGTTAAAAGCAGGTGCATTTTATATTTGTTCTCTTTATCTGTTTTACAAGGCGCTGCAATAGGCAGTATTTTCGCCATACAGTCCCAATTTTCCTGCTAATAAGCTTAATGCTGACCACCTCACCTCTGTGTCAATTGGATGATCACCCACTTCTGCCATATATATGTGGGTATGAGAGTGGTAGTCACATTACCCTTTGCAGGGTAAGGATTTATTACAACTCCTCTTAAAAGGCTATTATGTACAAGCAAACAACGGAGTGCTGACAAAAGTGTTTGACTAACAAAGGTAGTTTAGAGCCATTGTAAATATCAAGTATAAGTAGCTGAGTAGTATAATTGTCATTCCTTCAGTATTGAAAAGACAGTACTGGATCTAATGTTGCATTCTCTCGTCGCTAATCCACTCCCTTCTCATTTTAATGCTTTGGGCTCAGACCTCCAGACGTTATTTACTAGATATTATTCAGGCTCTCATGTGAATTTCTACTTCTTGAAGAACATTACATGAATGTGGTATATTGATTTTGGTTACAGATGAATTCATTGGGGAAGCTGGATTTCTGCAACAAGAGACTGTAACTGAAGTTGTTACCTTGGATGAGTCCCAGCTAGAAGATTTGATGGAGGATGACCATCCAGTGAATAGTTTTCAAATGTTATCATCCCCTCACCTGCCGAGTCCTGGAGATGCCAATATTATTGATGAATTTGATGATGATGAGGACTCTCTCGTTGACATGGATATGTTTCCAAGATACCATTGTGTCGAAGTGTACATGTTTGAATTTTTGACTTGCACGTACTCATAGATCTTCCTCATATAAGACAAAACACTGTTTACTTAATTGTTGTTATTAAGTAAAGCAGTGATCTTTCGTATACCGAAGAAGGTGCACCTCAACAGATATGACAGAAAAAGAAACATATGTGTGTGTGTGTGTGTATATAAAATTTATTAATAGGTGCATATTAATATTTGAATTTATTTGAAATGTTTGAGGCTCTGTTACATTAAACACAGCTTATTTTAAGTATTATTGCTGAATGTCGTTGAATTATTAAGTAATTTTATGTTTATGAATAGAAAAAGTGGGTATTCCAGGTAGAAAGAAATGGCAAATATCTAAGGAAGGATATATTGTATTATATGAATAACTAAAGGACAGTCAAACCTCCGCAAATGAGTTCTTTCTTTGTGAATTGGTACTATATGATTTTGCCTATGAAATTAATGGGAAGATTAATAGAGTATAGAAAACATAAGCAGCTCCATTGGACATTGAAAATAGATGTTAACAAATGTTTATTTTGATAATTTAGACACGTTGGTACCTACCACTCATCCTGCAACTGCATAATTCTGTTATAATAACCATTCCTAATGAAAGGCATAGTTGAATGTGAATGTTTCATTTTGCAGTGTTTGGTTTGCAGAATATTTATATATTATTGGCACTGTTTTTATAATCAGTAAAATACTTTAGTTTTCTTTATCAGTAATTTTATTCCTTGTTATGTGTTCTCAAATGTTGCCTTATATCTTCTAAAGACATATGTATTCTGAATGTTTTATTTCATTTGCAGTGCCCTACAACAAAAGAATAGACTAATGGTCAAGAAGTGTAAATAAAATATGTGCACTTGTGCATAGAAACTACTTTGAAATGCAGTAAACTTATGCCCCAAGTAAAACAAGCATTCAGAGCAAACTGAAGTTCTGCTTGAGTGCAAATGAAATTTTGTAAGTGGAGCATGCGTTAAAAATTGGACAAAGATACCTTTCTAGTTTATTACAACTTACAGATTCTCTAGAACATTTTCATGTAAATATTTTTGTTATTGGAGTGAAAATTAGTGAGTTGCATAACAATTTAAATAACCTTGACTGGAGGTCATGGTTGTACATTTGGGACTTTTTCTGCTATTTGTACATTTCTTTAAAAATTAGTAGAAGCAGTTTTGCAAACTTAGCTGCACATATGTTCATCAGTTTTTAAATCAAGTTTTAAGTAAACATGTATGCTATTTAATAAAAAAATACAGAAACAAAATGTTATGCATTTTTTATTATTAAACTTTCTGGTGAAGTTTTCTTGTTTGTAATATTTTACACAGCTTTTAACAATTAAAATGCACCTTACATTGCAATGTTTAAGTTATCAATTTTGTGAATATCTTCCACAATATATACTTACACGTGCTGGCAGTTATTGATATAAGACAAACACAGTAAGTTGCAAAACTTAATCCTATTTTGATTTCATATAGTATATTTTTTGCAAAACCTAATCTCACAGTTGAGCAATACAGGTTTTATTCAAAATAATTTAATAGTATATTTCTTAGCAAACTTATTTTCTAGCTCTATAAGAAGCATAAGTTTTAAATGTATAAATATTATGAAAATTCCTAATTAGAATTGTTTTGTAAAACTACTTAAATATATTTTTTGAAACCGCAATCCAGGAACGACTGAATGCATATGCGCCATACTTGCCATTACACTTCTTTATACAAAAGTGACAAAAAAGTTCAAAACGTGCAATAAAATTCTTTGGATTTTAACAAATTCACGCATCAGTCCTTTGAGATAATTGTAAAATCTAGAGTGGAGAATGAGATTATAGACAGTGTATTTATACCTCCTGTTAAGTTGTCAGTTTCATTTCAAAATGTATGGATGTTTTACTTCTTATTGATGTTCTCTATATAATGCAAATAGATGTTTAAGTGAATTCATATCTACATTGTTTAAATGCCAAAGAAAATATTAGAGAGTTTTTGTAAGTTATGTTTAGAACTACACTGTGATTTTTATTGAGTTTGGAATGTAAATATCCAATCTTACTGTTGATGAATAATAATTTGTTCTTATTGAACTTGCTTTTGTTTTTAGATGTTTTTCAGGGATTATGATTGTAGATACAATAATTTTGAGGACAGTAAGAATTTCTAAATCTGCACAAGAAGTGAATGGGACTGTACTGATTTCCTGTGCTTTTTCCAGTGTGTAGAACATCTATGTATTATAATAATAAATCTATTACAATAAAAAAACAATAAGTTAAGGGAAGCATGTATAAAATGCACAGATTGGTACAATAATTAACAAAACGAATTACCCATTTGAATATCTGACTACTTTTAAGAAATTAACATATTTCAGAGGCACATTATCAGACAAAAAGTCACTGGTCTGGCTCGGTGCAGATGATAGGGCCAGCTGGATATATTTAAAAATAATATCACTGTCTTATATAAAGTTAAAATGTAATCTCATTAGAGATGCAGATATAGTTAACTAAAATTATAAGGCAAGGAAATAATACAATAAGTGTTAGGGTGAATAACATGAGTTGTTCTGTTGGAAAATGTCAAGACAAAGAATAAATGTGAAAAATGGAAATATCTGGTTTTTATAGCAAAACTACAGATTCATTTGTTTCATTCATAATTTTGGAGCTATAACATTTGATAAACCAATTTGCTCTTATAAGACCAGATCTGGGAAATAATGCAGAAGTGGCGCATTGCAAGAAAGTACATTTATTAATCACTTATAAATATTAGAAGAAGGCAATTTTGTTAAAAATGTGTCAGCTAGTGAACATCTTCCTCCAGTCCCATTCAAGTGCTATAAACTCAACCGAGATGAATCCTGTATTTGTTTGCTAGTTCCAGGCATGGTAAGCTGAGGAGTAAGAAAAAGTATGATCTCAAAGAAGCATAGTGTTGTGACAGAAAGGGAAATATATATTTGAGAAACACTTAAGCACATTTTCTGTATACTTTGTGTCTGCTACCTAGGAATACTTTTGAAGACTTTAGCTGGTTCAGTCTGCAGAATATACCAACAGTGCATTCCACCCTGCTTGAGATGCCATATCTCCCTTATGCTCAAGTACCTGGAAGCTGAATACTCAGTAGTATCTCTCTGGTGATTTTTACTCTTAGAACTATCTTAATTGTGAAAAATCAAATTGGTTTTCACATGAGCACCAGGGCTTTTACTGTACATAATAAAAAGCAGTGCCTAAAGTTATGATTCACTTCCCAAAATTGTTAAGGAAGCAGCAGTAACTGCAAGGGTAGTGCTGCTTTACCGTGGTATTAGTTAAATAAAATAAAATAGAAATATTAAAATGTCTTCCAATCCACATTTCCGTTTACAATTGGAATAGGTAATGTTGCTGATTGATGGTGTATTTACTACAAAACTTTGCTAAACAATATCAGCATTAGAAACTGAAAAAAAGTGCCGGACAATGCAGAGGTCGGCATCTGGCTAATGAAATCAATGCCACTAGGTGGCAATAATAGTGCACTATTTTCTTTGCCATGCTAAGGGAATGCACCTGGTTAAAAAGGGTCAATGCTGTGAGAAGGCAGCATTAGTGCACTTTGTTCCTTAACTGCCAAACGATGATTCTCCATCTTTAATGGAATAAATACCATCAATCCGTAAATACTAAGTGTGATAATCATGAAAATGAGAAGCATTGTTTAAAATTAATGCATTAAAATTTATTTTCATTCACAAGCTATTCTTCCCTTTCTCTCATTATTACTATGTAAGTATTCAGATTCTTCATTAACTCCTCTTGGAAGCTCATATTGGGGATGTCATGGGACCTGGATATTCCTTTCAAAGTACTTGCAGAATTGTGATTACCATTTGCCTTTTCCCAGCATTTCCAATGTGCACATGTCAAAATATGGAGAACTGGTGGGAGAACTTACATGGTCAACAGGGAAACAGAAAATGGCAGAAAAATGAGGGGACTCGAATAGTACATGTTATAAGGTTAACCCACCTATTGCATAATATTGGTTGTTATTTAATGATATGTGAAATTATGGAGTGCAAGAACTAGCTAAAGACAATTTCATCAGAATGCGAAAATACCCAATTGTGGCACTGTTAATACATTTTGGTCAATTGACATCCTGGGTTAAATGGAGATTTGCACATAAACATGTTTTCCTGCCTGCTGAAAATGGTAGAAAAGTGACAGGACCCCAGGGTAACCTACCAATTGTAGAACTGTGGCTTGATTTAATAGTACCGGAGGTCATGTGGTACATGAACTTGCTAAAGGTGATTTCATCAAAATAAGAAGATACTATATTGCATACTGCAATTATGGTGCTGTTAATACGGTAGCAATGATAGTTCTGTGCCGGTCACCTTCTTTCTTTGCACAAGAAAGTCTATGCCCAAGTGTCAGCTACCTTCCGCTGTCAGCTGGCTGCTAGAAGATGAGAGACAGAGCGCAACATGGCTATATTTCACAGACATAGCTTGTATTACTACTTAGATCTCATAAATATTTTAATTTAAGGAAAAGGAAAATCTGGGGCATGGAGGCAAGTTAGCTAGTTCTTGTAGCTATTGTGGTTAGTGTATTTGATAGTTGTGCTCCGTCCCATAGAGAACCACGTGGATGAATTTTTTATTTGTGTAAAGTTGTGTAAATTGTAAAGAAATAGTAAAAACCAGGAAAAAAAAGCATGCTATCATGTGAATACTGTATTATTGTTCATTCATAGAATGTTCACAGAAGAGTTTGTACTGCACTCATTACAGAATACCAGGCTAACATAAAACATTTTAAATATTGTGGTCCAATTAATTTCTATAAGCTTCAAACACAGAGTTTATTAATTTTTATTTACTTATTTGTGTTTCTTAGTGATGCTGTCAACTGTACATATCCTTGCTGAGGGTGTGCTGGAACTTCATCCCACAGGAATTATTTAACATGACAGTAAATTTATCAACATAGGACTGTTACTATTAATACACTTAAAAACCATTGATCTGGGCTAAGTTTGAACCCGCGACCATGTGTTCAGAAGGACCCTACCTAACCATCTGAGCTACCCAGACTGACACAGAGTTTTGGCAACATGCATTCTAATCCATCTGGCAAATATTCAACAACTGGTAGCTCACTATCATCATCGTGTTGTTCTTCCTCTTCTTCATATTCCTCTGATTCTTCAACTTCGCTGCTGTCGCTGTCTCCTGGTACATTATAAAGCTCTCTATTACATTTTCGAAGATTCCTTCTTTTACAAGGTAATCATTTTCAATAACCTATGTCAACATTCAGACACATATTTTTCAACTTTATTTCATTTCATTTATTTCATGCATAAAACTTTATTAGATGTGTCAAATATAGGTAAAAATAATTATGAAATGTATATCAAATGTAAATTACACAACATTTGCAACTTCTAGGATTACAATATACAGTAATTTTACAATGTTACTTTGAGTAAACAATTAACCTAAGATAGCAAAACTTAATCAACGGAATAATAATAGTTTGTCATTAAAAATTTGCGTAAACATTTTTTCAAAACTTTGGATGGATTTCATATTCTTTAATTTAGCAGGTAAATCATTATACTGGTAACCTTTTAGTAGAAGCTAATCTCAAATAAATTGGAATTATGAGGTGTAATGCGTAATTTTGACTTGTTACTTATATCATACGTATGAACGTCTGAGTTAAGAGTAAGTGTTTCAATGTGTATTTGTAGTTGCACAGTAGTTTTATATATATTTTATTATACACGCACATGGTAGTGTCACAAAATTTAACTCTCTAAAATATGATTCACAGCTGGTAGTATAAGGTAAATTGAGCATAGTTCTGATTACTCTTTTTGTAATTTAAATATTTTAATTGCCTCACTAATAGATACCCATAGAATTATCCCATATGACAGAAGTGAATGAACATTTGCAAAATATACCATCCTAAGCGTGTGCTTACTTATTGACTCGCTAAGCGTTTTAATTTGAAAACTCATCTTGCTAAGTCACTTTTCTGATTCATTAATATGGACATTCCGGTTAAAGTTCTTATCAATTCAAGCTCCAAGAAACGTTGTTTTATCGGCATAGTCTATTTCTTCTCCCTCAAAAAATAAAGCTGAGCAAACAATTTTTTGGTTTTTGTTTTTGTGGTGAAAACCAAAGGCTATGCATTTTTCCTTAGTTACAGATTGACAATTTTGCTTAAATCACGAGATTGTATGAAACATTCCGGAAATAACATTTCTTTTTATCTTTTCTTTGTTGTTATCAGAGATTAATATACTGATGTAATCTGCAAATAAGGCAAATGTTATATTTTTATTTCAGTTACTATCTACAAGCTCATTTATATACATAAGAAACAATGGGTTCCTAAAAACTGAATTTTGTGGGACTACAAATATAACTGTTATTTCATTTGATAATATCAATTTCACCTCCTTTTTTTCACCATCATAATATTCTATTTCAACTACTTACTTTCTATGCGTAAGGTATGAACTAAACCAATTGAAAGCTACCCCTCTAATTGCATATTCGAATAGTTTTTTAAGTAATATTCATGATTTAGAAGGTTAATAGCTTTTGACAAATCAAGAAATATACCAATACAATGCTCGTCGGCGTTGTCTAATGTTGCATTTCATTGTAGAACTGAATTAATGCTGTGGTAGTTGAGTTCTCTTTTTTGAATTCTATGTTGAACTCATGAAAGAATTTTAAATTTGTTGATAAAGCTTATCATTCTTTCATAAATGACTTTCTATAGCACTTTAGAAAAATCCGACAAAAGGGAAATTGGCCTATAATTTTTTTCTTTAAATTTTGACCCATTTTTGAAGAAGCAGAAATTATTCATTGATAAATTAATTAAAAAACACAATGGCTTTATAAGAACATCTGAACAATATTTTAGCAAAAAATTAGAGTAGCCATCTATCCCATTTGATTTTTTATTTTGCATATTTTTTTATTGTAGATAATAGTTCATTTTCCATTACCTCTGAAAGGAGGAAAGATGGATATTAATTTCCCTCTGTGAGTACAATGCCGTGTTCTTAAGTCGAATAGCCATTAACTGACTTGTTTGCTACTTCTACAAAATATGTATTAAAGAGTTTTGCTATTTAAAAAGGATCTGATATAAGTTGATCATCCTGTATTAGATTAAAATTTTGACAATCTTTCTTTTGTGAATGAAATTTTTGTGTGATTATATTGAGTCTTTGATTGGTTTTCCCAATATGCAATTAAATCATCATTGTGGAGAAGTATGGTATTTTTTTATGATTTTATTATATATATTCTTGAACGTATAACCTAAAGAAATCAGTTATCTTTAATTCCTTTGCTAATTTATTTAAGTGTCAGCTCTTCACTTGATATGTGTATTCCTTTTGCAATCCAACTAGCGCTTTTTCTATTATTTTATATGACCCTTTTTAGTGGAAAGGCAATATTTGCATAAGGTTTGAATGTGTTAAAAACAATCTGTGGCTACCTTGTACATCCTTTATATTGGTACACATAGTGCTCTTCTTTTAATTCTTCTGTTTTGGACAATTCATTTTAGCTGTAATTTTTTACCCACTTTGATGAGATAAAAGCACCTTTTATAATTTCTACAGTATAATCTATGACACATGAATTTAGAATTAGCTGGTCTATTGCAGTTTAATTTACATTAGTAATTCTTGTAGCCATATTTATTGTTGCTTTCACTCCATAAACAAGGAATAATTGTTTTAATTTCTGTTTATTTAAAGTTTCCATTGTAAAATTAATATTCATGTCACCTATTATTAATATGCTTTTTTTTTGTTTTTGTTTTTTCTGGAAGAATTCCATGTCCTTTTCTAACTTTTCAATGAACTACTTTACTTAACCACTATTACTTTCTGCTCCAATAGCTCTATCATGTACATCTCAACTTGTTCATCACATGCCAAATTATCAATATGGTTTAACTTTTTGAAGTTAACATTATCTTTTGCCTCACTGATATCTGCAACCCATTGTTCAAACAGTGCATGATATCTGTAATTTAAAAATCATGTTACGCCCTGCTCCTATTTCTTTTATGTCAGCCCAAATAAGTTTAGTGGGGTTTAGGTCAGGTGAATAGGCCATGCTTGGCTAAGAGGTCATCGATCATTTAGGCTTTATGGGATGGCCTATGCAATTTGATTAGGTTATAGAGCTCCACTTTTAACATTTTCTCTTAGAAGGGCACGTTCCTTGATATGCCATTCTTGCATAGCTCTTTTTGTGGAGCTGATTGTATAAGCCCTATCCAAGTGAGCGTTACGATACGGATCATTATCTAATGCTAAAGCTGATTTAGGAGGCACATTACGAATTAGTTTCTTGGTTAACGTTTTTGTAATTCTCCCCATTCATCTCATCATGATAGTCTCCGGGTTTTATTTGACTGGAATATTAAATAGCAGCAGGAACAAATTCCAATTGCCCTCCTGCATAGACTATAAACATCTTTGAAACAGGTGCTAATAAATCGTCGGTGCTCTCATCGCTCCAATTTGTTGGCTCTGTATGGCTGCAGTGAAGATATGTTTCATCTTCATAGAAAGTCGGCTTTTCTTCATCCCTAAACTTTTATGGCACGCAAATTTGACACGGGCCAATCTCTTATCTCATGTGTTTCCTGTAGCAAGATCTATTCCTTGTTTTCTTCCATTTAAAACTAATGTCACGTAAACTATGTCTTTAAACTCGTGCTTCTCCATTTAAAGTTAATGGAATCTTTAAACTTCAGGAGCAGATTTCTGACGGTGGGTACCATTTTCTCCTGAATATAAACAATTGTAAATTCTTTGTCGAATTACACACCTATTAAACTCATAAATGTTTTATCCAACCATATATATACACGTACACACAATATACAAAACAATAATCACTAAATGTGATTAACAATCAGAGTTTCTGAAACTTGTAAAGGCTTAACGTGCCGGCACCGAAGCGGAAGGGGACGGATGGATATTACACATTCTCCACGACACTGGCACTTTCAGTATACTGCGCATGACCGAAAATGTAGGCTCAGCTACTGGACTCTAAACGACTGCGCACCCAGTCTTCACCAGGGTCCCACAGAACCATCGTCCCTGCTGTACATTTGTGCAATTGACATTTTCAGTTAAATGGAGATTTGCACACTTACACATTTTCCCGCCCTTTTATGGCTATGGAAAACTACAATACAATATCGCCAACTATATAACTGGAATTGGAATTGAAGTGTTTTGTTTATAGCAGCTGTATAATCTGTTTTTGGTCACACAGTTTGTTTTGTTTTTGACTTTTCGTTAGTGTTTGGTGAATAAATTACCTCTATAGTGTGAATATAAATCTTCGGCAAGCTAGTGCTGTGTTGTATCATATTTCATACGTTTAACTCTTGTGACAAACCTGTTCTAACCGGTTAAGCCGTACCTGTTTTTGAATTTAAGAGTTGTGTTTGTGCAAAGTGCTGTGCAATGAGTGGAAAAGCGTGTGATCTTAGTGGAATTTGTGGTGCATGCCGTCGTAAGGTTAGTCAAGGTGTCTTTTGTGAAGGTTGTAAGTTTTGGTTTCATTGGGCGTGCAGTAACACCGTTAATGACGATGTGAGAAATTGTAGTGAGTGGTTCTGTGAATGTTGTAGGCTTAAAGAATTTGTCAAAAAGCACGAGGAAACCATTTCTAACCTCAGAAAAGAATTGGATTTTTTCAAAAAGGACTTTACACGACGCGAACTTGCTCCTTTAGAAAATTTGGATTGTAAATCACCTGATTTAGGGTGCCATCCAGACAAAATCTGAGGAGGAAACGGCGTTTCTCTGCCGATGACCGGCACGATGTCAAACTGAGCAACAGATTCAGTGTTCTTGAAACTGTTGATCAGTCCTCAAATCCTCCTGTGCAGGTTTTAGATGATAACTGCACTAAAAGCAAAGTTTTGTTGCTTGGGAGTAGCCATGGTAGGGGCATAGCATCCCTGCTAAAGGAGGATTTGGGAAGCAGTTATGATGTAGTAGGCTTAGTTAAACATAGTGCTGGGCTTTCTCATGTCACTGAAGATCTGGTAAAACTGATTTCTGTTTTTACTAAGAGGGATCATGTAGTTATAGTGGGTGGGCCAGGAAATAACCTGGATAGAGATAGTAATTATTCATTTGAAAAAGATCTGTGTAACATAAGGGAATCCAGTAGCCGTACCAGTGTGAAGTTTGTGGGGCTTTTCGATAGGCAGGACAAGCAGCAGCTTCATAGCAGGGTGACGGAGATGAATCTGCAACTTGAGCGTGCCTTGTTGAGCCCTGCTGCCTCTCACATTGATATGATACATGTTAGCGGTATAGGCCGAGATGGTCTACACCTCAATTCTAAAGGCAAAAGGCAGCTTTCGCAGCTAATTGCCGACAGAATTATAGGTAGAATTCCTGTTATGATATCTGATAGGGCTTTTTTAGGTTAAAGGAAATCCCCCTAAAATAGTCATGAAAGAGCTCTAAAGTCAATTGAAATAAATAGAAGTTCACCAACAAAGAATTTTAGGAATACAGAAAATATCAGTAATTCTCTTACAATAAATAATAGCAGTAGCTCGTTGTGTATATCTCACCAAAATATTAGGGGTTTAAGAAACAAAGTTGATGAACTTTCTCTTAGTCTTGCTTCTGAAAAATTACAGCCTCACGTTTTATGCTTATCTGAACATCACTTAACAGAACAGGAATTCATACCAATTTCACTGCATGGGTACTCTTTAGGAGCAGCATATTCAAGGAAAAATTTAAAAAAAGGAGAGGTTTGCATATTTGTAAGACACGATGTACCCTAAAAAGTCATTAATCTAAACAAGTTTTGCTCTGAGCTAGACATAGAGATGTGCGCAGTTCAGCTAAACATAAATCAAGTAAAGTTTGCAATATAGCTATATATCGCGGTCTCCACTAGGTAACTATGAGTTATTAAAAAAAAACAGTTAGATGATTCCTTAAAGTTTATATTGAAACCGAAACGAGAAATGATAATTTGTGGTGACATAAATATTGACTATCTTATACCTAGTCTCCGAAAAGACCAACTCAATTCTATATTTTTTGCACACAACATGTCACACACAGTACATTTTCCTACAAGAATTCAGGGTAGCTCCTCTTCAGCAATAGATAACATATTCATGAATATAGATAGAATTAAAACTTCAATAACCTTACCATTTGCAAATGGCCTTTCAGATCATGAGGCACAAATACTTCTCATTAAAGAGATAAACTTAAAGTTAAAATCAATCTATAAATATTGTAGAACACGAAAAATAGATGAAAGCTCCCTCACATTGTTTAAGAATGCCCTTCAACAAGAATCATGGACTGAAATCTACGAAATAAATGGAGTAAATGACAAGTTCAATCATTTCCTACAACATTTCAACTCTCATTTTGTAGCATGCTTTCCTGTCCCTCAATTGCACTGAATTCCGGTAGTCAAAAAATTGATGGTCCTCTAAAGGTCGCAGATATTTTCAACAATTTCTTTTTGAATGTAACAGACAAATTAAAAATAAACTATGGATGTAAAGAATCAGCAATACATTTTTTGAAAACTTCTTTTGTAAATAAAGTCCCTGAATTTAAAGTAAAAATGACTACACCATTTGAAATATAAAATATAATAAATTTGCTCAAGACCAAAAATTCCTCTGGATATAATGAAATATCAAGTAAAATCCTAAAAACATGTTCTGACCTAATATGCATTCCCCTTAGCTATTTATGTAACGAATCACTAAATAGTGGAATATTCCCTGACAGAATGAAGTACTCTATTGTCAAACCACTTTTTGAAAAAGGAAAACAAGATGGATATATCAAATTATGGACCTATATCTCTCTTGTCTTTTTTCTCAAAAGTATTTGAGAAAGTAATGTTCAATGGGCTCTATAATTACTTGGAAAAGAACAACTTATTTGCCAAAGAACAGTTTGGCTTTAGAAAAGGAGTAGCGACAGATAATGCAACCTACAAGCTCACACATAAAGTGTTAACAGCATTAAATGAAAAGGAACATGTCGGTGGAATCTTTTGCAACCTAGCGAAGGCTTTTGACTGTGTGAGTCATGAGATTCTGATAGCTAAACTAAATTTCTATGGAATAAAGAATAACATATTAGATTGGTTCATTTCATACCTAGAGAAGAGAAAACAAAGGGTCGAAATTAATAACTCCAATGGGTATCAAAATAGTGCCTCAGAATGGAAGTCAGTAAAACACGGTGTTCCCCAAGGATCAAGCTTAGAGCCTCTTTTGTTCTTGGTTTACATAAATGACCTCCCGTTATACATTGACAGTTTTGCAAGTATTTATTTATTCGCAGATAACACTACTGTTCTAGTAACAAGTAAAGATTTCAATGAATGTGTAGTTAAATTAAACTATGTTCTAAATTGTATGTCAAATTGGTTCAAAGCAAACAAGCTCTTGAAAAAACAAAAACAATTACATTTTTAACTATTCTCTCACCATAAACGCACATAGAAATAGGAATTAATGATACATTGTTAGAACAGCTAAATGAAGTCAAATTTCTTGGCCTTCAGGTAGATAAGCATTTGGACTGGAAGTCACATATTATCTACATCACACCTAAACTTAGCTCAGCATGTTATGCTCTCCGTGCACTGGTTAAATTTCACTCAATCGATACACTTAAGTTGGTGTATTTTGCCTACTTTAACTCCATCATCGAGTATGGAATAATATTTTGGGGTAATTCAGTAGATAGTAAATGCATATTCCGGATACAGAAGAAAGTTATACGAATAATCTGTAATGCTTATAGCAGACAGTCATGTAAAGAACTATTTAAAAAATTGGGCATCCTCACCTTACCTTGTGTTTATATATTATCCATTTTAAAATTCTATGCGGTTAATCGACATAGTTTTATAACAAACATGGAAATTTATAACATTAATACTAGACAAAACGGATTAATTCATCGTCCCAATGCCAATCTTCGTTGCTTTCAGAAAGGTGTATATTATGAAACAATCAAGATATTTAATGCTCTGCCCAGTAATCTCAAAGAAAATGTTGGAAATTTCAGGGCTTTTAAGGCCTGTCTCAAGGATTACCTTTGCAATAAATCATTTTACTCTGTAGATGAATATTTAAGTGACAAATCTGTCTGACAATGCCGTTAATAATCATTGTATGTATAAATATTACAATGTATTGCATTTTGTGTATATTAGTGTGTGTGTTTTATATTAAAATTAAACTGATTTATACTTTGACTTGCACAAATGTGACAAATGAATTTTTTTAGTATTTAGCAATGACACAAGGTCCGAAAAGCCTGATGTTTTGGTATTTTACACTCTAGTACATAATTGTAAATCTTTGCATTGGAAATTCTATAACATATTTGTAAATATGTATTGTAATTTGTTGACATTTATGATGAGTACCTAATACAATAATCATGTTTTAGTATATATAATTACTACTAGTAACTATTATATCGATAATTTGAAATTTATCAACTGATATAACATTAGTTTTACATATAATGAAATTATATTTATTTATTTATACACTTTAACACTATATTTTGATACTCTTTGTTTTTATGTGCATGCAAAAAAAGTAATCTGTTGTTTTTGTAACATATGCTTTTAGCACTATAGCTTTATAAATTTGTTTCATAGTATATAAACATATGTATATATGTATATGGCTTGACAAGTTCTATGTTCAGTGGCTTTCTGGCCTAAACGAACCTACAGAATGCTTTCTAATCTAATCTTCTTGATGCCAATCACCATTCATACTGGCTCAAACTGAATGGTGTTTGTTAATATATAGCATTCCATGTTTCAGCATATCCCCAAATTTCTATGGCTGCACTGCATGTGCTCCCAAACATATGTTCGTGTTTACTGCTTTCCTATGGAACGATATGATAATACCAAAAACCTTACATTCCCCAACACAGATAATTGCACATTTCATCATTCTATTAGTGCAAGATTAGCTTCCTGATGTATTGCAGATAATGCACTATCAGTCAGCAACATTACATTTTCCTGTTAAGAGCACAATCTTGAATTACAGAATGACGGTCACTCCAAAACTTCTTAGTGTAGACTCAAAATCATATTATAAATACAATTCTGATTATTGCATTTTTTCAAAAATCCTCCGTTACATTCTACACATGTCTCATCCTTTGAAACCACTTTCCAAATGTTGAATATTATTCTTCTTTGGATAGAGTGTAAATAGTTTCTTTGTATTTAGCTACTGCGACATCAGTTGACTCAAGGTGACCTTGGATTTTGGTTGTGGTTTCTCGTATAGCAGAAAAAATATTCAATACATAGTTTAGGGTACTTATTTAAGTGATTTTGTGGTGTTAAATTTCAATTAAGTAGTAAATTTAGAGTGAAAGTTTTAAACCTATTTAATGGCCAATACGTGTCTGGTGTTTGGTTGAGGTTTCTAGTATAGCAGAAAAAAAAAAAAGAAAAAAAAAAAACAAGGAAAAGGAAATGTTTTAAAACATAGGTTGGGGTACTTATTTAAGTGATTTTGTAGACTGCGCCGCGTCCTAGTGGTTAGACCAATCGCCTCTCGCCATGACAGCCCGGGTTCAATCGCAAGCGACCGCATGTAAGATTTGTGGTGCACAAAGCGGTTTTCTCCGTGTTCCACCGGTACTCCATCTTCATTCCATGTATCATCAGGTCATCGCTTGAGGTGCCTCAAGCGGTAAGCGCAAGCGTTAAACACTATCCAAATAAAGAAGTGATTTTATTATGTTAAACATTCAATTAAGCATTAAACTTAAAGCAAGTTTTAAGCCAATATGATGGCCAATACAAGTGTGGTGTTTGGTTGTAGTTTCTCTAATAGCAGAAGCAAAAACAAAGAAAGGGAATTTCGCAGACAAAATTGGCAATCTACTTCGATTTATATGAAACCTCTTGCCAATTCACCCATTTAGTAGCTATCGCGAGAAACAATTACTATCAAGTTATGTTCTTATGATACCGGAAACGTGAGAATAGAGGGCGTGTTCCTCGGACTCTGAATGTAATACATGCAGCCCACAGTGGTGAAGTTATTATAGTTTTTGAGATTTTCTCTAACACTTCTCACTTTTTCTTTTCTGTGCATTAAAAATGATTTCAAGCCTCTGCCAAAAATGTGATTGTATTAAATTCCTTCAGCTAGAGATCTCTCCCCATCTATTGTCCTTTGTTCTGTACTTTAAAAACTTCGAAAAACAATTAGTGTAGCAGATGATGCGTGTCATGTATATTTGAGTGTTTATAGCCACTATATGGTGGCTGAAAGGCAGCGGTTGGCAGACGACGACTTAAGGACAGCAGGATGAAAATCATCCATTTCCAGGCCCTTCACGGACATTTATATGGAACTATAAGTGATCTACAAAACATGAACAACGTTACAGATGAATCACTGAATATGAAAACTGAAAATGAGAACGTCAAGGGTTGCTTAAAGGCAATGCCGTCGCCGCTTCGGCTGACTGATCCGAAAATTAAGACGAGTGTTGTCAGCAATACAAACCAAGCGTATTCTCCATTGGTCATCCAGTGGATGAAGAAGAGCAGGAAGGGGTTTCATGTGGTATTGGCCAGAATAGTAAGGTTGTTGTAGCCGTGTTGATAAGCATGCGTCATCCGTCTAAGAAAAAACATGTGTTTACTGGCAAGCGATTGTAAACCTGTGTGAGAAACTTCCCTCCACGAAGAAGCAGAATATAAAAAACAGTTGTTGCAGTTTTACAGCAGTGTAAAGTACGAGTTTGATCCGTAGAGATGTTCGAAAGTGAACAGCAAACGAAGTGCTCCGGATGTCTGATGAGTTTTCTTACGAACATGTTGAATATGACGATACCAACTTAGCCGGGAATCAATGTGAACACCCAAATATTTAGGAAACAGGAAGAGCTTGGCCATGTAACGTGTATTCAACAGGATGTGCATGAAAGAAACGAAGAATGTGGCATTTATCAGAGTTTAAACGAATCCTCCAGGCCTCAAGAAAACTATTGAAACGGCTAAGATAGCCTTGAAATTCACGATCCAAATCAACAGCAGAAGAATGAGAATGGGGAATGACGGTGTCATTTGCATAAGTCGCCAGCTGAATTTTAGTATGGAGGGGCATGTCGGATGTATAAAAGTTACAAAGAAATGGGGCCAAAACACACCGCTGTAGCACTCCCCCATGAATATCCCGGAGGGGTAAGGAGTGCCTAATATGCGAACAGAAAATTTCCTGGATCGGATATATGATGCGAGCAAATGAATAAGTGCATTAGGGATGTTGCATTGAAGCAACTTATAAATAAGGCCGTCATGCCAAACTGAATCAAAAGCTCTGGAAACGTCCAAGAAAATAAGCGCTGCATTGTTATTATCGGTCTTAACCTTCCGGAGATAGTTTGTGACCCTAGCAACTTGAAAGTCTGCTGATTTCTGCGTAGTATAAGCAAACTGGTGATGTGGAATGTGGGGATGCAGATGTGGATATAGACGCTTCAGAATGAGTTTCTCGCACCGTTTTCCCAGAGTAGACAGAAGACTAATAGGACATTAGGAAAAGGAAGCGTGTGGAGATTTTCCGAGTTTATGGATAGGAATAACCGTTGCAATTTTCCATTGCGCTGGGAAGTACGCACGTTGAATACAGGAGTTGAATAAATGCAACAAATAAGCGGCTCCTTTCTGTGGCAGAGATTTAAGTTGCTCAACAACAAGGCGGTCAGGCCCAGGAGATTTTCTGGTAGACATCCCATGTATTAGTTGATACAATTCAGTGAAGTTTGTGAAGGAACATGGCTGGGCAGGAGGGCGAGAAAGAAAGTCACACACAGCAGTCACTAACTTTGATTGGAATTAAAATAGCGAAGATTGGAAGGATGAGGCTGAAATTGTTCAGCATAGTGAGTAGCCAGAGCGTCAGAGATATCTGCTGGAGTATAGAGGGTACTATAGGCAGTATTGAGAGCCGAAATCTTAGGGCGCGGACGTGAGGGGCGGAAGAGCCATGGATTTCTTTTCTCTGCGGCATCCTGAATTTTGAGGTGAAAAACACGTTCCTGACATGTGTGGATGAGTCGCTTCAAAATGGCCGAGTGTCTGTTATACTCCATCTTGTGACTGGGGTCCCTACTACGCTGCCAAAGAAGGCGAGCACGGCGTTTGGCTTGCACAAGTCTGAGCCAGTTGGAGAAATCTGTAGACTGAAATGGTTGGGCGCACCGCTGAACAGAGCTGCAGCTGTGTTATGCCTCTTGCAAGGTGTTCGTAAGAGTGGATACAGCGGAGTCGAGTTCAGGCTGTGATATATCAGCAAAGTGGGAAGGAGAGGATAAAGGGGCAGTAAGGTACTCTTTGTATGCAGACCAGTCAGTGGTAACATCAGGAAACAATGACGGATGCACACGAGGAGAGGAAGCATTTAGAACCATCAGGACAGGAAGGTGGTCAAATGATAAATCAGGAATGGTATATACGGAGTAGGAAATTGACTGCGGGTCAGAAATAAAAATATCGAGTATGTTCTCGGAACCATGGGAATGCACGTGGCTGGGTTTATCCGGGGAAATAATATCATAATGGCAGCGTTCGTAGTGATGAAGTAAGGTCGTCCCAGCGGGATTGTTCGTTCGAGCATGCCATTCCTTGCGTTTGGCGTTGAAATCACCACCAAGCAAAAACTTTCCCGATTGAGTTACAACATCCAAGTCGTGGAGAAAATCGTCAAGCTTAGACGTAGGCAGACGATAAACGGACCCAATGGTGGTCTTTGCACCTCGTATCGGGAGTTTTACAGCAGTATAATAGACGGACTTTAGCGTAGCTGGAGTTGAAACACAAACATGAGGAATATGGGATTTAATATAAATGCAGGTCCCGCCAATAGGCTGAGTGGAATGAGAATGACGATAGGAGGTATAATAAGTTATGCTGCCAATCTGACGCGAATGTGTTTCTTGCACTAAGGCAATGTCAATAGCTTCCGTATGAAGAAACGCTCGAAACGCTTGCAGCTTATTTGGAAGGCCAAGAGCATTCCAAGTCAGAAGACGTAATGGACGATTAGAAAGGTTACTCGCCATTGTGGGTGCTAAATAGAGAACAAAGACCTTCCAGTAGTAGGATGCCTTTAGTAAGAATGTCCGGAGCCTGCTGGATCTTGATGAAGGTATCCCGCAAAGTAACAAAATTTATGGCTTTCAGGAAAGTAACGAAATCTCGAAGAGACGAAAACTCCGAAGCGTGGGCATCCGCTAGTGGAGAAGCAGGAGCAGAAGTAGTAGTTTGGGACTTGAGGGCCGAAAAATTGGCAGATGTGAGAGGAGGACAGACAGGTGCTTTAGTAGTAGATTGATGACGCTGGGAAGAGTTGGAAACTGCCGTGACGTAGGAAAGAAGTCGTGGACACTGTTTATAGTTCGCAGTATGAGCATCCTGGCAGTTGACACATGTACCAGGAAGCTGAGGATCTTTGCGGCAGTCGCTGTTGCATGATGTCCGGCACATTTGATGCAGCGTGGTTGGAGTGCACAATTAGGTGACGTGTGACCAAAACGTTGACAGCGGTAGCTCTGCGTAGGATCTCCACGTCGAATATAATCTTGAACACTGACTTTCAAATGAAGCGGGTATTAAAGAGACCTTATTTTCAAGTTGTTTTCACACTGTTGCATAGACGTAAGCATATGAGCAGCAGGAGTGACTGCTTGACCTTGGTTGTCTGATCCACGCTATTTCTATATAGTTGACGTATGTGTAGGAGTTCGCTATTTTGAATTTGCAGCTCGTGTTTGATGTCGTCTAACGAACTGTCAGGAAGTAGACCTTTAAGTCCATATCGAACAATAGGGTGAAAGTATAAAACTGAAGTATTTCATTCTCGAGAAAATGCTTGACAGTAGTGAAATCTGAGAAAGTATCCAGAAGAAGTTTTGAGACCATTTCTCGTGTAGCTTGCACGGAGAGGAATGTTGAACCTCGAAGAAAGGGTAGACATGAGAGAAGAAAATATGTTGTCATGGCAGGGAGCGACAAAAATGGGTTAGGGTTTGGACAGTGGTGGAGCCGATGTTTCAGAAACCGCAGGCTGTGCGGAAACAGATGGCAATGATTCGTCCATTGGAAGACTGGAGTACTGGTTTTGTGTAGATAAAGTGAAAGTAGAATTCACAGCAGCAGATGGTCGAATGGGGCGCTTATATTGTTTCCAACCAGCAGCAGTGTCGTCGTCCATAGATGAAGAGCGAGCACGCTTTACGTCAGGGTCTGCTTCGTCAAGGACGGCGTCAATATCGTGCGTATCCATTGCAAGGTTACGTCGTTGCAACAATCTATCGGTAGAAATTCTACGTCACTGATGCGTCATTCGCTTGGTGCGTGAATATGTGCGTATCGGCGGCTTTAATGGTAATGTATTAGAACCTGGTGGTGAAATACGTTGTGTGTTTGGCAGCGTTGATAACTATCTTAAAAACAGTACAGTGCTATCTAGCACGTATATATGAAAGCGCTGTGTTTGAAATCGTCGCCGGTCGATTCAGGAATATCGATTGTACAACTGATATAGTTGGGTTCTGTCCTATTTTAGGATGCTTCCCCCAGATATCGCTGGTAGCATCAATAACATTTAGGATTTTGCAAGATCCTTAAAAGATGGCAGCAGGAATCTTTTTTTCTTTAATTACTGATATTTTATTTAATATTGTATATTTAATGAAGCCTAACATCATAATATTAAATGAAAATGAGAAAATAAGTTAATATAAGGCTGCCAAATACAGGCTCCGGCTGTATATTCTATACACCTTCAAAAATAATTATTTCATTGGAATCATTGGCATCTTAAAGTAGACGAAATTTAGTATAAATTTGGAGAGTTGGCCGTGTGTGAGTTTGAAGATCATCTGCGTCGATCATCGGCGGCACTTCACCAGGAGCCTTCCATGGGGGCCTTCTATCAGTGGTATTAATTATCGCCAGTTAATGATCCAAGGAATTTTTGAAAGGATAACTATTGTTATCCTAATAATCGCTATCACTACAAACGTATAAAGCGTAATTAACAAAAGCCAGATTTACGCTAATTTTAAAATTCAATACAATCTTCTGAAGCATAAGTAATAGTTTTACTTAATATCAGAGCAGACTAATACGTGTTTGTGGTTAACATCTTCTGTGATATAAGATTCGTTAGCAGGAGACAATTTAACTTGTACAAGAATCTGTGAGAGGTATGTTAACTGTTTACATAACCTTACAATTGATGGAATAGTTATTAACATACTACGCTTCCACCTCAAGGCCTTGCTTCTGTGTGGGTACTTTTGTTATTTCGTCATTAGAGCCGCTTTGTAGTTATTTACTGGTCTGTTTCAAATATTTAGGACCATAAGCTGCGAAGTGCAGCCAAACTTGGAGGGCCTTAAGCCGCGGGATATTTCTTATAAGTAGAGGAGTGTATCGAGGCCAGGGTGTAGTCGAGGGATCTGTGAATCCTAAGGAGTCAAAACGCCGGCAAATTGGCAACTTTCAGATGTGAAAACTTAATGTTTTGAACACTTTCAAATATGGATCACCAGTAAAAGTCACTTAAAACTACTTCTTAAGACCCTTTGTGTGTGTGCTGCAACCACCATATAACTTTACCGTAGAATACATTGTAAAACTTATATTATATTCAGGGTTACACGTTTTCAAAGTGTCCATATTTTTTCCTAACCATCAATTTAGATATTTTCGTTGAGTTCATTTCCGTCTCATAATTCATACATTCATTAAACCACTTGACATTGCTGTGATACGTTATCCGTGGTAGCTTTGTTATTTTGCCATTAGAGCTGTTTTTAGTGCGTTATTAGTCTGACGTAAACGTTTAGGCCCTTAAGCCGCAAAGTGTAGCTCAGGGTGAAGGGCCCTATAACGCAAAGCGTGGCCGAGGGATCTGTGAAGCTAAAATCCCAATCCCAAGAAGTAGTCAAAACTTCGGTAATGTAGTGGATTTCATATTTGAACAAGTTAATGTTTTCAACGCTTTCAAATATGGATCGCATGTGGAAGGTAAGCGTATATGATGAAATCGTTGTGTATATATTTATCTTCGTTTCTTACAGTTCTTTGGGAGGCGGGGGAGTTTAGTCTCTCAGACCCCTTGGCTACAGCTAGTCTGCAGCCCTTCATGGTTACATTTATAAAAATCTCAGTAAAAGTTTACTGTGACTGAAGAAGGTAACTGATGACAGAACATAACCAAGGGATATGTGCATCTATTCCTGGCGATTTTCACTATTGCTTTTACTATTTCCATACACTTTCTGCAGAACTGTAGGTATTGAAGAAATGCCAAAATATATTTCAGAGGGCCTCTTTTCTTCTAATTTGTGGTGATTTTTGTAAAAATATAAAAAAATTCTTTTCGAAAACTACATTTATGCTAATTATTTCAACCCAGTTCTCATATATATATATATATATAGGCAATTTTGTTGCAGATGTTTGTGTCATCGCATACACCGTTAATGTCGTTGTAGGAGAAACCAATACATTGCAGTCGCCCTCCATGGTGTAATGGTTACCATGCTAATTTCATAAACCCAAGGTCGCAGGTTCAAACCCGGCGGAAGACAATGGGTTCTTTCAGGCGTAAAAATCCTCAGCATGCCTTCCATCTGAAGGGAAGTAAAACTGTTGGTCCCTTGCAGATTTACAGCATGTAGTAAAAGAACCTCAAGGCCTGATAGAGAGGTCTCTGAGCAAAATTAAGCAGTCATTCACTCCCAATATAGAATGGGACGCTGAGAACCACAACAGTTAAAGAGCATCCATTAATAAAGCGCCATTTAAATTTTTTTCACTACATTGCAGCAATAAAAAAGTGTAAAATAGTTAATAAATGCAATGAAGGTGCAAGAAAGCCAATGGAAATATAGTAAAAGGGGCGGAGGGGATCTATACAGCATATGAGGCAAACAATTTTTCCAAGTCCAAAACTTTTGCCAAAGTGCATGCCCAAGCAGACTGAATATAACAGATTCAATCAATAAGGCACTCAAACAGTTCAACATTTGGTTTGAAGCTAGTAAGATCTTGTCAAATTGTGATAAAACAAACTTTTTTTTTCAAAGCAAAGCATACGCAAATAAATGAAGTAATTATCAATTACTAAACAGTAAGATATCTGATACAAAATTCTTTGGGTTTCAAATAGTTGAAGAGCTCAGCTGGAAAATACAGATTAAAAGTTGTGCTACCAAACATACCTCTGTTTGCTTTCCTTTAAATTTAAAAACTCTGCTTAACCCAGATGACTTTAGAACAGCATGTTTTGCCTATTTTTATCCTCTTTTATGATATGGAACAATCAGGTAATTCAGCTCACAGCAGTCAATTTTTTATACTACAAAAAAGTCATACACATTATTAGTGGTGTAGGACCTCAAACTCAAGTGGGCCCTTATTTATCCCATTCAAGGACACCCAATAATGGAGGTGAATTGGTAACATAAATAAATAAATAAACGAAATATTTTGGTACTTAGGGGTGCAAACCTCCAACCATACCAGTATGGTCAACCTTCATATACCATGCCATGGATGGCACGGACATTTGGACACATGATAACTGCAGTATTATTTGATCCTAGAATGCTGTGAGTGAATTTAAATAGTAAAATGCAAGTATCTGCATTCAATTCAAACATGTCAACATCTAACGCACTGATTGCTTTAGTTGGGCCCTCCCCATCTTTTTATACAGTTTCTCTTGGATGCAGAACATACATTATGATAGGATTTGATCGCATGTTCCTTGGTTAGATAGGTTAGCTACTTCTATCATGCCTTAGATCTCATGGCGTTAAATCCAGAAGTTGAGGTTTGTATTGTTTCATTGTTTCATGGAGGAATTAGCATGTCTGGCAGTAGCTCCCTGTAAGCTTGTACAAGTTGTGGTACCTTTACAAATACTTTTTTTTGTAGAAGAGACAAGTTGATTTACGTAGGTTAAACTGGCTCTCACAGTTTTTGCAACATGCTAAAGAGCATGGTCCATACAAGTGAGTAGGCATGTGGGAATAAAACACTTTAAGTACCTTAGCAGATTTTTACGCATACACTGCAAATTAAATAACTCAGAAGTTTGAGACAAGTGAAGTAGTTTCAGTATATTAGCATGATTCGCCTCACTTAAAATGAAATTGCAAAAAACATTTGTTTCAAGGACATTTGCTCTCTTCTTCAGTTGAAGTCTGACTTATTGGTGGGAGTTGTGCTCTGTTGTTGTCCGTTATGGTAATAAACATCACATCTGGTGTTTTCAACAGAAGTTTGTACCCATGTGGCTGGTTTTTGAAATACATGAGTCGGTCCTGTGTTTTGTAATGAAAATATTCTCCCAAACTGTGAGGGCTGCCAGGTTGTTTATGAGTTTAAGCAATTTTATGTCATTTTCTATTTCATGGTGTGATGTCCAAGAATGATGTGCCACTGCCAATTTATCTGCCTGTTTTTTGTTTGATGTGTCTGAAATTTCCTTTTAACCTTGTTTGCAGCCTTTCTTTTGTTTGACCAATGTAACATAATTTGCAGTCCTTACAATCAATTTTGTGGATGCCTAATCTGTGGTTCATGGATATGGGGTTTTTGATGTCTGTTTTTAGTGCATTTTTATGTTGAATTGGATACTTTAAGCTAAATTTATATTGTATTACTCAAAATTATTTTTAAATTTTTTATTTGCTGTTGGGTGATTAGTGAGCCTTTTACATGTGGCTTTTGGTTTTTGTGTGGTCAGAATTTGTTGTAATGTTAATTTCTTTATGTTTTTTGATTTTTCTGTTGAAATCATTGCCTGAGGCTATGTGTTGTAATTGGAGGTATTCTGTGTTGAGTGGGATGCTGAGGAGTCTGTGCACTGAGCCTGTTTGTGAGTTTCCAGTTTGAAACTATTGTATTTTATGTAATTTTTTGCAAAAATATCATCTACATATCCAAACCATTTTTTTTTTTAACATATTAGGAAAACTGGAGGTTATGTAAACTAGTTGCCCCATGTACAAATCTGCTAAGAGGTGTGAGAGTGGGTATCCATGACTAAGCCTGAGGTTTGTCTATAATACCTATTATTAAATTGGAAGCAATACTGGTTGAAGCACAGTTAAGCCAAGGTATGGAAGTCTTCTACTGCTTTCTTGTTTAAGCCTGGGTTTCTAGTAGTTTGTTGACTGGAATGCTGGTGAATTTCACATCGAACAAGACTAACAAATCTTTAGTTGAGAGTGTGTACTGTTCCAAATGTTTTATTAGTTCCAAGGAACGTTTAGAAGGATTGTCATTTTCAGGGAAGCTATCGAATTTGTTGTCCAACCATCTTGATAATTTGTAGGTTGGGGAGTTCGTGCAATTGGCTATTGGTCTCATAGGTTGGTCCGATTTGTGGATTTTTGGTAGAGCATAAAGACTTGGGTTTGTTTCTTTCACTTTGAATTAATCTTATTTTGGTATAATTTCTGTTTGTTCTGTATCTGTTTGAGGGCTATTGTCAATGTGTTTGATAAATTGTACTTATTTTTGTGTATTCTTTGTTTTCTAACAGAGTTTCTACTTTAGAAATGTAAAAGTTTTTGTCCATTATGAACAGTGGTGCGCCCTTTTTCCGCTTTTAGATATACTACCAGTTTTCTGTCCAGGGAAGTGATTATTTGTTTGGTTTGTTCTTCTGCAATTTTTTGTTTTTGATTTGCTATAGTATAGGTGTACACTCTCTCTTTTTTGCAATTTGATCTATGTGGCTTAGTTCTTTTGTGGCCATCTCTGTCTGCTATGTAATCTGGAATGTTGGAAAAGAATTGAGTGCAAGTTTTGAATCTCATGTTTAAAAGTCCTATTTCATCATTGTCTCCACTGAAACAGCATAAAGGTGTGCTACCAACTAAGCAATTGTGTCCCTATTCATAATGTTCACTTTGGAAAAAAAAATTGATCCTTTCTTAGTTCCAGAGCTTGTAACAAGTGACAGTGCTAGTACCAGCACCAGTGTCATTGCAAGCCATAGTGTCAGACTACTGAAGCAGGAGAAATACCACTGGTATGTACAAAATTAAAAATTTACAAAAGTGTGCATTGTGAACTGGGATTACAAAACCTACAGGTGAGTATCATGCGCTGTGGAAGATTTTGACCAGAGTTGTTAACCCTCTTGTGATACTTTTTCAGAAATTCATAAAGTTGAAACTGAAAATTATCCTTCAGAGGATGAAGTTTCCATGATAATGATGTTGATGAGTTCTTTGCTCTCTCTCTTAAAAATATGTCACATGTGTGTTTACTCTGTGACTGACACTAATACAAACAAATCAGGAGCTCATCTAAATGTAACAGTTGCTTGTATAAATGGACATTCTTAGTAAATAGCTCCATGGCACGACAACCTTGGCCTACTGCCCGGACGCTGCATTCCCTATCTTGGTCCATTCCATGACAGATGTCATGGATGGGGTGCAGTATTGGGGGGTTAGGCAGGGTCAGCGCCTCGATCCCCCTAGGCCTATTAATTTGGTCCTCATGACCTGGAGCCGCTACTTCTCCATCAAGTAGCTCCTCAATTGCCCCCTCCCCCTACCCAGGGACCTCACGAGGCTGATTGCACCCCAGAACAGGTCTCCTAAAGGGGGAAAAATTCCCATGCCGTAACCAGGAATCGAACCCAGGTCTCCTGCTTGGTAAGGAGACAGCCAGACATTCCTGCTGTTGACCAAAATTCATAGTTTCATGACAGTGTCCATACTTAATCAAGTATTATCTGGGCTTGTGAGCTGCTGTCTACTGGGCTCCTCCTTCTTCCCATACATTTTGCCTGCAACTACAGCAGACCACCTCACTGGCAGAAGCAAGGTCAAAGTGTGCCGATGGAAGTCTTAACTGAAACTGTGTTTGTTACACCCTGGGCTGTGACATTTATATTGGTGGCTGGTGGGAAAGTCTGCGGTGATTTATTTGGGTTGGCAGACAGTTGGACTTGAGTGCAGCATTTCTCTGACATCTGATTGGTACAGGTTGAATGTTAACTTTGACTTTTGTTAGTGCTGTTTGCTATATTCTGTTTAGTTTTGAACTGGTCATGGGAAAAATCGGTTCAAAAGGGCCACTCCACCAGCTATCCCTTCCCTTCACTGCTGCTCAGCTTTACCTTTGCTTCCAACATGCCTCATTCAAGGGCAAGTATGGCTTCGTCGGGATGTCTCTTTCATGAAGAGTGATAGAGAGAATTTCTTGTAAGTTACAAAACCAGGAAAGTTTGCTACTTACTATGCAGATTTCAATTTGAAAATATAAAGCATTACATAATATAAGCAATTGTATTTCATGTTTAAAATATTGAACGCAATATTGTTTTATTCTATATTGTATAATAACAGTTTATTATATTGATCAAATAATTTTATAATACCTTCAAGGCTCAATAGAAATGAATCTTACTCTTTATTTATTCTGAAAATGAAACAATTTAGTATGTTAATCATAAGGCAGCATAAGAATGTTATGTGCATAAGATAGAGGGAAGGTTGTAAACTTGAAGATTATGCAATTTGCCTAACCACAGTAGGTGGTGGTTATAATTATTGTATGCAAAATATGTTTAACAGAAACAAAAGAGTTAATATCAGTTTACAAATTATCATAGCATAAATTGCGCATGCACACCCACGCACACTTACACACAGGAAATAGTATGTTTCATAAGCTGATATTAATGGAAACTGACAAGCAATTTTGTAACTATTGTAATATTACAAAATAATGTGCGCTAAAGCTATATTTATATTACTTCATGTCTATTATGTTTTAAATATGAATGAAAACTAAATAATTGTCCATGTTATTAGTTCATGCACTTAGCATAAATAAATAGCTTCTAAAACCAAGTCAAAAAACCAACTTTTTCATTTTAAAAATTTCTCACTATTATAATACATTTGACTGTCCAAAACATTCAATAGTTTCAATCATTAATATGTGCAAGGGAAAATTTCACATAACTTTCAGGAATTTAACTTTTCTGGCCAGAGGGGGTGGGGATGTATATAGTGTTTTAATTTCCTCTCTCTCTGGATATAAGAAATGTAAAAAGAAAAAAAAATATATATATATATATATATATATATATATATATATAAAGATTTGGCTTACCATCTGCATTCTTCTGGTTTCACATAACTTCAAATTTCTTAAAAACTTGGTGAGTCTTTAAAAACACATTTTGCTCCACTTACTTGGAGGAACAAATACCTCCTTGAAGCATGTTCTGTTGTTTTGACTAGTGGAGCAAAAAGTGTTTTAAAGGTTGACTAGTTTTTGACAAATTTGATTATCATCCTCCACAGTTTCAAATGCTTAGTTTATCATTTTTAATTTTATATTCACATAACCTAACTTTTGTGAACTGGTTCATTCACTATCCAACAAATGTTGGTTGTTAGCTGTTGGTGTCCAACAATGCAGTAGAGAAAACCAAATATAATGTAAGTACTTATAAAAGAAGTAAGAAACAGTGATGTATTATTAAATTTTAAACTAATAAGAGTTGGAACTTCGGAACAATAACACCATTTTAAAGTCACTCTCTGCATGCTTTTGAAACATTTACAAGCAAGTGACTTTAAATTATATAGTATATGTGCAGAATTCCCATACCACTTTTTAGTATTGGCTCAAACCCCATTTTGAGCAGTGAAAGAAAACTAAATAGCTTTATAAGATAACAATTTCCATGTGATAGTAATTTGTTTGTAAATGTTGCTCTTATACTAATTTGCTTTTCATTGTTGAGGGTATTTAGCTGTGGCCATCAATGATAAAGATACTAATTTTCTGACAATTTGAAATGGGTATTCTCTTTTTCCTCAGATGATTCGAAGAAGTCCAATGCGGATTGAGTTGACACTTGATGACATTCAAGAGTATGCATCTATGAGGCGCGAGCAGGAAAGCCGTAAACAGCAGCATGGTGGAAGCAGTCAGAAGCCGTCCGATGAAAGCAGTTCTTCTGGTATGGATAAGACTAAACAGGCTGTAACACATGAAAATAGTGGATATGTGCCACAGCCTCGTACTTCTTCATGAGGAAAGCAATTTAATGTGAACATTAAGACTTAAGATGAAATGAAAGAAAGTTGTGAACAGGGTTGGGTCAGTAGAAAATAATGCAACACATTATTGAAAATCACATCAAGTTTATTATTATTATTATTGATACTATGTACTATTTCAAGAACAATATTTACAGTTATGTGAAGAACTACTAAAACTTTTACAGCACTTGTTCACATATATTTTTCATTTTTTCAACTTATTTATATTCATTACTCTTTCACTTTCATCACTTCTGTATCGCGTTTTTTAAAACATAATGTATGTCACACCCGAGGCATCATGGGAGCATTTCCTCTTCATCTCTCTGCATATTATCACCATTCATATTATGAACATGGTGAATGTGCAACAGCCAACATCTAAAACAGAAAAGCAACACATTACAATGACACAGGTCGTTGATGAGATAATCAATAATGTGAGGGCCTTAAGCTGAAGGGTTGTAGGCTCAAGGATCCTAAGCTTTGCCTAGAGTTTGAGGGCCCTAAGCCCAAGCAATTGCCATTGGTTTGAGGGCCCTAAACCATAGCATTGCCATAGCTGCAAATTGTAGCTGAGGAATCTGTGAAGAGCAAACCTCAATGAATTCTGCTTAACCGAGGAATATATGAGGTCGCTAATGTTACAACTAATGGTTTGAGGGCCATAAGCTGTAAAGTGTTGCAGAGGAATTGAGGGCTGCAAAGTATAGCCAAAAGATTGGGGGCTCTAAGCCAAAAAGTGCAGCTGAGGGATCTGTGAAGAGTACCTTCATAGCTGAGTGAGGTCACTGATGCAATAGCCAATGGTTTGAGGGCCCTAAGCCGTGCAACATTGCCAAGTGGTTGAGGGATTATGGACCCTAAGTTGCAAAGCTGAAGAGCATAGCCGGGGATCTGTGAAGAGCAAACCATAATGAACCAATCCATTATTACTAATAGCAAATCCTCTGTGGTGGTGGATACAGCTCTGCTGCTGCATTGAGAGAGTGATGCATATGCACCTCCCAAAAATACATGTGTTCTGCCAAATATCCCTCAGTTTCCTTCTTTCATCCAAAGCAGGGATTAGAATATTTAGCCATTCTCCACTTGAGTGTAGGGAGGGAAACTTTTACGGCCCTAGCACTATGACTGTTAAGATCTACTGTGCTTCCCCATCATTGTGTACGCTCGGAAAAGAAGTTTGTTGTTAAAATGACCTTAACCAGACTGCTAACCGGTGATTTAGATATAATAATAATAATAATAATAATAATAATAATAATAATTCATCTATCTTGGCAAAGTGGTTGCCGAAAATACTTGCTCTTGATGAGCTAAGGCAAGGCAGTTACATAACAGATGAGTAACTGGCTCATCTGCTTGAAAACATCTAGTACAGGTTGGGCTATTATGTAGTCCCAGTTTGAATAGACTGTGCTTGGGGGCAGAGTGTCTAATAATTCTGTTGCCCATGAAAGCTTTCTTCTACTAAGTCTGAGCAGGTACTCAGACCTGCTTTTGTCCGGGTCTACAATGAGCTCCTTTGAGTGTCTGCAACCTTCTATTGAGTTTCAGGGTTTCCAGTGCTCATTTAAAGTTCAGTTCTTAATAGCCTGTCTCACTGATTTGTATGATACTCCCAGCACAGGCTCAGGTCCCATAAATGGAATTTCACTGCCTTTCTTGGCTGCCTCATCAGCTTCCTCATTGCCCTGACACCCACATCAGTTGAACTGAATTGTGTTCTGCCAGTGTCGTGAGAGAACTCCAACACTCCAAGACCAGCTTTGATTTAATTACTGATGACCCAAGAGGTTTAAAGTGTGCCTGGCTATCTGAGAGAATAAGAATCCTCTTATTCTCATATTGAATTCCACCAGAACAAGTTAAAGATGCATAGAGTACACTTTAATTTGCTTTAGTTTGAGAATTTGTAAACTATGTAACTCATGAAAAATTGTTATTAATATTATTATATTATATTGAATCAAAATACAGTATGGTTTTAGTCCAGTGTAGTATAGACCATAAGCGATGGTATCCAAATAAGTTAGTTATTATTTGCAAAATCCTTGTTATGCATAATTAAACTTATATAATTTTTTACATTTTCTACACTATTTTCTATGTATAATTTTCTGCATTTAATGATCCAACCCTGGCTGTGAAGTGAACTAAATATTCAGAATTGATGTAATACATTTATCTAGATTTTAGTGCTATTATTACCTTGTATAATAAATAAAGCAAACCCAGTTGATCTGAAATTTTATAATTACTTTCTTTAGCACATAACTACTATATGCATAGTGGGTGGAGAAAATCTTGTATTCAACCCATATATTTGATACTGAGATTTCACCAGAAATACATGTTTTGAGGGTCCCTGAATTAAAAAAATTTAGAAAAAGGGCCATGTACATAGGGGTGGGTGGGTGTGTGTGGTCAGTGATTACAAATCATACGAGAAGTCGTTAGATCTGGAGTCTTTTTGAAGTCATCTGGTGAAAGAATTTGTTAGCAACAAGGAACTTTTCTGGTGATTTTACATGACATTTTGAGACATTCTGGTCAATTTCAATCATTATTGACTTGATGTTAATGTTTCACATTAATGCAGCTCTCTGCCACTCTTGCTCATGTTCCTGGTCCTATCAAGAGGATAAGAGTATATCATTGTGTAAAGTAAATACTCCATACTCAACTTTTATTACTGTTTATAAAAATAAATACTGATAGGCTGTGGGACTGCAACATTACTCCTAAATACATGCAGCCTGATGTGGAAGGTAATTTAAGATGTGAATTTTATATACTCAAGGGTTTATCTAAGCAGTGATGAGAGGAATATACTTTTTAGAAATGAAGTTTCTGCTTAGCATGGAGTTGAGACTCCACAATCTGTGAATCTCAACTGCTGATGGTAGATATAGAAATTCAAGTGAAGTGTGGAAGTGAGCGGTATGATAACATTCGTCGGTTTTTTAAACAATACATTTTATAATGCTATATTATTCATGGTGATAGTGTATTTAATTGTTTGTAGGACTTGAATTAATACTGTTATTATGGGAAAGCTATCAATTGTACAATGTTATCAGCAACAGTGGGAGAAACAGTAAAGCCTTTTGTGTTTAGTAAACATGAACTGTTTGCAAATTTGAAAAAAAAAAAAAAAAAAAAAAAAAAAAAAAAAAAAACATTCCGAAACTCCAAAACATAGACTTGGATCAAACCCTTTAAATCTCAAAAACAAAGAAAAATACAACCTTAGTTCTGACTCTTGACATTGTTCATTGTGGAACATTGTTCTTTACTTACGGTTCGCAATTTATCAGAATTGTTTTCTAAAACATTTCCCGGTAGCAAGATAGCAAAAAATGGGAAACTGCATTGCTTAAATGTACAGAAATAATAACAAATGATCTTGCACCTCATTTTATTGAAGAACTAGTATCAGACATTGGCAATCAGCATTGTAGTATAATTATTGATGAGTCAACTGACATTTGCTTTAGTTTTCTGTTTCTCTGATGTTCCTTTAATCTGATTTCCAAGTTTCTCTTTGTTTTACCTATGTAACATTTCTCAAAGTCTTCCTAAATAATCTGATAGATTCTGAATTTTAATGTGCTCTGAATTGTATTTTAAGAGGTTTATTTAGAACATTCTTCAAGCTGAATTTGTTTTGTGGAGCAAGTCTTATGTTGAAGATTTTTCAAATTTTCTAAAGGTTCAAGGGTGTTAGGTGAATTTTTTGTATTTCCAGTTTGTGTTAGATAGTGGTGTTAATGTTGTAGATGGCGAAATTTCCATGAGTTTTCTTTCTCTTTTAGCATTTTCTTTATGAGATCAGGGTTAAATCATTTTCTGCTACTATTTCATGTATATGTTTTCGTTCTTTTTAGAATTCCTCTTGCTCGATGGGACACAATGTGAATGGATCAAGCTTCTGAATACATCCAGTTGATGTAAAGTTAGATTGCAACAATTTTTCTTAATGTAATTGTCCACATGTGGGGTTTTCTGAGTATTCCAAATTTGAAGCTATTTTTATCCCTAGTTACAGTAAACTCTCGGTTATCTGGAGTAATGTAACTTAAGGCTTTTAAAGTATAACATAATATGTAAATAAAAAATTAAGTTTAAAAGCTTTTTTCAATGTGTATTCTTTGTTCAAAAGTTGATTCTTCTTCTATGCATAGGTATCGGGGACCTGTCTATTTCTTAAAATGTCCGTGATGTGGTCTGCTTCTGAGAGGAGTTGACAATTTTTCACACAACACTTCAAACTTTTCTTGTAGCAAGTTCGTGGTTCCTGTGAATTTCAAATCTGGTTAGCCTAGAGCTTCATGAAACAATGACAGCTTATACTTGTTTTTGGCTGAACCATTGTAAAAGAACAACATCTAATTCATTGAATGTAGATCTCTTCATGCTTTTTTGTGCAGATGGTCCAAAATTAGAATCATGGTTCCTGATAAAATCCTGTATTTTCTGCTTATTGTTTTAATGTCCTAAACAGCCTGCATTCCAATCCCATAATCAGCACTTATTTTTGCAACAGTTTGCCCCTTCTCAAATCTTTCAATTAATTCTAATTTTTGTTTTAATGACTTCACACTTCTTTTTTGTTTCTCTGCCATTTTTTTACAAACATCTTTTAACTTACTTCTTTGACACTTACATCATTTGAAAAATTGAACTGGTTTTTAATTTACAGGGATCAGGTAGGCCAATAACAGGAAATGGCACTTATTGTCAGGCAGCAGGTCCTTTATTGCTGTTTCCTAAAGAAAAACAATCTCAAATATTTTTTTTTACAGGGGGGTTGAGGATGCACGAATAATCCGCAAACCAGATAATCTGCACACAATAATTGGGAGTATACTGTATTGTGTATGTCATTCCTTGCAATTAGCAGTGTTTTATGCAAAGGAAGAAATGTTACCACAGAATGTAGATTTCTTGGTCTGAGATGTATAGCTAGTTTTCTTATTCAAGTAAGAGACAGAATGCATATAAAGAAACTTACACAACTCTTAATAATGATGAACCACAGAAAGTTCTGAAAGTGTGCGATACTAGATGGATATCTATGGAACCTGTCCTGCAATTCATCAACTTTTGTAACAGTGGGATGAGCTGAAATTGCATTTTCAGTTAGTCCGATCCGCAGAAAATTGCTATACTACAGAAATGCTTTTTCAGACACATTCGGATTTAAGCAATAAGTTGTGTTTGACTTATCTTCTTTCCATTCTCTCGGAAGTCCAGTGAACAAACAAAGCATTTGAACCAGAAAATAATGATTCTCCATGCTTGTTGGATGATTTAATTAATTTCACTACTTTCATTAGCAAAAGGATAATTAATCCAATGGTTCGAGCAGATATTTTGGCTGAAACCACTGACATTTACAGTTACCTTGATCTATACCCTGTTTAGGATATGAATTTGAAAAGTTGGCTGAATTAATTGAATTGCATGCAGTTGAAACTGTGGCCAAACTGTGTGCAGAATTTACCAAGAAATTACGTAATGAACAAACAGATACTCCCAAATATAGAGATGTGGCAGTGCAATCAAATCCATTTTAAGAGTTGGTAGATTTTGCAATCACAATTATTTCCATTCCACATTCCAGTGCAGAGGTAGAAAGGGTTTTTAGTTAAACCTCATAAAACATTCTTTTTTTCTGACAATGTAAGTTAATTTTGTGTATTAAAAAGTGTTACATATTATACAAATATTTTTGTTAATTTGTTTTAGTGACTTTCTTGGTGACTTTTGGCTGCCTTTATTTGGCAACACTGTGCATGGTTGTGTGGACAGCATATCTCAAAAATGAAAAGTCTGTTAAATACAAAATTGATATTTAAGTTCAACATCTTCCAGGGATGTGACACAAATATTTTCAAGAAAATTCTCCACCCCAAACTACCCTTTTCATGGGAAAATTTTCCAATGTGTTGATTTTCTCAAAAATGGCTCTTAATGGATTTTCTTAAATATCACATATTAAATACATTTACATAACATGTAATATGTATGTCTTGAATTTTCTGGGAAAAGCCTCCCAAGAATTCATTTGGAATGACTTTTGCATATCTGTAAACCATAGCCAGAGCGAGAGTTATACAAAGAGATAGTACACTAAAAAAAGAGGATCTTGTTAAAGCACACAGTGTATGTCATACTTTTTTTTTTCTGGAGTTAACGATTTCCAAGATATTCCTTGTTATTGGTTTCAAATTTAAAATTCTTGTACTTTTCTCAAACAGGAAGTCATCCATCTTTTATTTGTTTTACTGCTGGCCATGAAAGTCATTTGCATAGCGATAGCTTTTAAACAATGTGACTATTGATTTGGTCTAGTGTGTTCAATTGTTTTCCTTCTACTTATAAAGGAACTAAATAAGACATTCCTGTAATGTTTATCTCGATTAGCATGAAATAGAAAGAAGAATAATCTTTTGTAAGAAAAATTTGTTTGCAGAACTAGTAGAGAAAGTCATATGGAACACATCAGTATGGAACAGTAGACTTTCAATTATCTGTAGTAATGGGGAGGAATGCTGCGGATAAAGCAAAAGCACCTGTTCAAAAAATTGTCATACACCCTATAGTTGTACTAATGAGAGGTAGAGATATTTACATATAAGGTAGTTACAATTCAGAAATTACTATTGAACTCACCATTTTGTAGATGTTCCCATTAGTGTGATCTGCTTACTAAGCACTTTGGATTTTAATTTAATGTTTTTAACAATGTTGTAATACTGATACCAAAAATAAGCTATTTATTCATCACAGAAGCTACACAAAGTATTTTGTTCTGTTTACATACAAACACACCAGTAGGATCTTTGAAATCTTACTGAAAAAATCTGTATATCAGCTGTTGTTTTATAGAAGAAGCATTAATTTGAATTTGTCAGACAGCACAGAATTCTCTTGTTGTTCGAGGTAATCTAGCACATTGTCTCCCCATTCAAGAACAGTTGTGTGGCAGATATGCTTTTCTGGGACAATTGGAGAATCATCTAAACCAGACATCACCAACTAGTTATTCTTTGAATAGCACATTAATTGCACTGAATCATCTATTGTGCAGTGCGAAGAAATTCATTCAGTGCAGTGGCAGTATGCAACATTGTAGAATTGAAGTACATACTCCACTGTTCATAGGTTAATACATATTGTATGTTCATGATTGGTAGAATAATTGCTGTGTTATAGTATCTATTGGCATAGGTTTAGTAGGTGTAACACAAACAATTGCAAAAGTAATGACAATTATTACATCATTAATATATAAAACAAACTTCCTAACTTGGCCAATACAACTGTAAATGCATTATAATGCTAAAAGTATGAGAATCAATTTGTTCAGAAAAACTTTTGCATTTAAAGCAGTGAGGTATGAACAGGCACCTTTGGTAAATAATTGTTATCTGAACATGATTGAAGAAAGTTATTTATACCAGTGAATATGAACAAACCTCTTGATAATTAATTGCAAGATTGCACTGGGATTCACTGTACTTTAGAGTGGTTAGGTATTGAGCTGCAGAGTGCTTTTGATGAAAGTGAAATCTGTGTTTAATCATTAGATAAAATTCAATTTAGCCCACATGATCAATATGACAAGGGTGTGAACTGGTATATTGATTTCATAAGCAGTGAACTCTGTGACAAATGAACCTGTCTTGTTTTCATGGTGCATGGTCCAATAATACATTGAATATAAGTAGTGGTTTATGTTTTGACTGGAAATTTTACTAAATCTACAAATTTATCAGAAACCTTATATAAGGAACTAAGTAATTTGTAAAGTTTCACAAGCACATAAGTCGGGTTAAAATTATTGATTTGTTATGGATGTCTCTCTTAAAATATAAGATTTTGAACAGGTAAAGATAAATGGGTTACAGCAGCCACAGCCAACTTGCTTGCCGCGGTGCATGTGCTGGACTACAAGCTCAGTTCATGCTTCGCAATGGTAGTGGTCGGTTTGTCTTCCTGATCAGTGGCCGTCCATACTTCAGTGTCAGTTTGATATGGAAGGCCAGTCATCAAAGCGAAGGGCACTCATGCCGACACATTATTTCAATCCCAAATGGGAAGCAGTGTACTTCTTCATGGAATGTAGCGGTGGTGCTATTTGCTTAATTTGCCAGAAAAAAATTGCAACTGCTGAAACAATTTAATATTCAGCGACATTTTAATACATTACATGCTAATAATTATTCAGCTCTAGAAAAAGAATGCAAAACAAAAGCTCAGAGAAAAGATCACATCGCAGGAAGAGGAACAGGAAGAAGGGGATGGTGGAATGGCAGAAACCTCAGTTTATGCGAGTTACAAAATAGCACTAGGAATTGCCAGATCTTTCATTACTTTTTTGATGGTCCACTTATTAAACGATGTATGCTTATAGCTGCAAGTAAATTTACCCGTCAGTGTTCACCAGTTCGAGAGTGTCAGTCTGTCATCCATACTATTTCATGCAGAATTCAAGATCTGGCAGACAACATTTATGCACAACTTATTTAAAAGGCAAGAGAATTTGTTGCATTCTCCATTGCCATTGATGAGAGCACTGACTTATCAAGTAAGGCTCAATTATGTGTTTTTATTCATGGAGTATATGAAAGTTTGGAAGAAATGGTGCACACAACAAGAAAAGGCACAACAACAGGATCAGACATTCTGAATTGTGTGGTAGAAGTTGTAGAGAATGCAGGGATTACATGGGATACACTCATATCGGTAGCCACTGATGGTGCCCCAGCTATAGTGGGTGTGCACAACAGATTTGTGACCCTGCTGAAAAATAAACTAGAAGAAGAAATAACAGCAGGTCATTGCATAACTCATCAGGAAAACTTGTGTGCCAAAACACCGAATGTAAACAATATAATGAGTGGTTGTGAAGATTGTAAACAAACAGGTCCCACAGTCTAAAACACAGACAATTTAAAAGCTTCTTAGAAGATTTGGAGCATGAGTATGATGATATTCCATATCATACAGCAGTTAGGTGGCTCAGTCGAGGCAAGGTTTTAAGAAGATTCTTTGAATTATTGGATGAGATATGTTTGTTCATGGAAATGTGCGGAGAACCTATTGAAAAGCTCATGAATGTTAAGTGGAAATGTGATTTTGCATTTATGGCCGTTATAAGTGAACATTTTAAAACTTTGAATGTTTCACTTCAAGAGAAAAACAAATTAATCACAGATATGTTCTGTAGCATTGCAGCTATTAAAAATATGCGCTCATTATGGGAACGTCAACTATCAAATGGTGCTCCTTGTCATTTTCCCAGGTTGGAAAGTGTGATCTGTGATTGTGATCCCCTAGAAGTGGGATATTATGTTGAAACTCTGCACATGTTTTCTCATCCGTTTGATGAAAAATTTCATGATCTCACGGGCTTAAAAATGGATTTTGATTTATTTGCTACACCATTTAATGGAACTGAAATATTTGGTGTGTATTCTTAGCTGGTTGGATAATTCATAAATAGGGCTCGGATTTTTAGGTAAATACATATTTTGTTTGCCTCCTAACATTAACTTGAAACCTAGATTTGTGTTATATATACTCACTTCGGAACAAATATTTTAAATTTTATTGCACATAGAAATGCCTATTTTCTGTAGTTAATGTAAATAAATTGTTTTGAATATTCACATAAATTTCACAAAAATCACATAAAGGAAGTCTCATTTTAACATAATTTTCACATATGTACATAAAGTCAAAAAAGTAGTGGCACAATTATTTTTTAAAAAGTCATTGTCCTAGTTCTCCAATGCTCAATTACATAGACCAGATGTAGCAATTTGTTATACATTACTGGAAGAAGTGCTGTGTAAGCTATAGCACCCCTTTGGTTCTACGAAAGTATAAACATCCTGCTTTCTCAAATTACATGAGCCTGTTAGATAACAGGGAATTCCTTCACAGCCGTGTGCTTGAATTACACAGCGCTCTAATCTATATAGTGATACTTGTAGGTATTCATTAAATTGTATAGTCAATAATTATTATGTCATTATTGAATCCGGAAAGTCTGAATAACCATCTAGTAGTGCTGGGAAGTAAATTGACAGTTTCGTAATCACAGTATATCAAGCAAGCAACAATCTTTTTATTCAAGATGCAGTGCCAGATACATCAGCACAACTTCCACATTTTCAGTTCCTTGTGAGGATGTGTGCAGACCTACTCATTTCTGAAGTGAACTAACCTCAGTTTAAAACATAAATGACAAAATATACAAATCAGTGGCAACTCGTGAGCATTTTTCTTGGTGGGACCAGATGTGAAGATGATTGTAATGAAAGTAAAAGAGGGTTTACAGCTTATAAAATAAGGCCACTTTACTTGCACTGCCAAAAAGACTACAATAAAAGAAATGTGGTAAAGCATTAGGTATATATTTTTAAACATAAAGTAAATAATAATAGAAAATAAAATAGAACTCACCAAGTGGCAGTGTTACTTGTACAAGAGCTCAGCACGCTATTCTTCTGGGTGTCAAACATTTCAATCACTCTGTTATTGAAGTTAGGGATTTCACGAATTTCCTTTTTGTGAATGGAACAAACAGCCAAGGAATTAAGCCTACTTGGCCCATGGTGTTCTTAAGGAAAGACAATTCTTTTTAATGTACTGAAACTTGTCTCTGCCTCAGCTGTTGAAACTGAAGTTGTTAGTGCAATTTGCAGCGTTTTGTGTACTTCAGAAAATTATTCCTCAAAGGAGTGTTGTGTGAAAAAAACTGAAGAGTTCACTGACTGAATGAATGTTTTTGAATGTATCATTATGATAAATCACTAACAGTTCATTGTTTAACTTTTCGTGGGATATAATGGGACTGTAATCTGATGGAAATTTTCTCTCAGAGTCAGGAGGGAAATTTTCTCTGAATGTAATAAATTTCCAAAATTATTGAATATATGAGAATGTTGGAACTGATCTTTCATTTGGTTGATTACTGTGTCACACACTTCTTTGGCATCTGAATTCAAGTTCACTTCAGAACCGTAATTCGGTCGTTTTCTTGAGGGAGGAGCAAAGTTATCATCAGCATGGTATCTTTTAGTGTTCTCACAAATATCAGACACAGCCGATTCAAAATGTTGTAAAGCATTAAATACAGTAACACTATCAGCACTCTGCATCCGCATTGTGTTATACAGAATGTCAACATGTTTCATAATGTCATAGAAAAAATTTAAAAGAAACAAAAATTCTGGACTGTTCAGTAAATTCTTCAAACCAAGAGCTTCCCTAATAGTTATATCATCCCACCTATCTTCTGTTCAATCTTCTCAAAACACTCTAGTAAATAAGCTTTGTGCTCATGAACACTATTCACAACCCGTGATTGAAAATTCTATCTTGTTGTGGAAGCAGCTGGAATGCGTTTGTTGCAAACAGAACAGAACAAATCACTGCGTTTTGGTGAAGAAGAGAAAAATGGCATGAATCCACCAATGGTGGCGAAAAAAAACTTAACTGATTTTATATATTTAGAACAAGCATTTTGTGTAACCAAATTTAATTGGTGAGCATAACAGTGTACATACTTGGCATAAGGGAAAGAGTCCTGCATCAAAGTTTGAACCCCTCCATGTATACCGCTCATTACTGCGGCTCCATCGTATGCTTGTGATATGAGTTTTTTTTTTCAACATTGAAAGGCTGCAACTTCTTTTTTAAAACGTCGCAGAGATCACTGTTTGTTCGATCATGAATCTCTTCAAAGGAAAGAAATCTTTCAACAGGTTTACATGCATTAATGTACCGTAAAATGATCACAAATTGACTGTGGCAAGATATGTCCATTGTTTCGTCAGTCTGCACAGAAACAGCATATATGTCTTTCATTAATTCCTCAAAGTAAACCTGATACATGCAATCCAATAGTTCATTCTGAATAGTATTTGAAGTGTATTTACACACTGCAGTACTGGCCCTGTTGAGGTGCCCATCTAATACACTGTAGCGATTACCGAGAAGAGATAACAAATCTAAGAAATTCCATGGTTTGCTGATTCCTGCATTTCATTGTGGACCCTCAATGCTAGATCATGGGTTCCACAAAATGTTATACATTCTATCACTCTATTCAGTATGTGTCCATTCTTAGTTGTGTGTTCTTGTGGTAGTTTAGAAATTGTCATCTTCTGTTGCATATTGCAGAATGAGGGGGGGACTATACAATTAGTTGTGCTACTTATCTCATAATTGTATGACATGTTCAGTATTGCTCGAAGCGGGATAAAAAAAAAAAAAATAACCACTGTGAAGCAGTAAACAAATATAACATAAATGAGTTGTAGTAGTAGTAGTAATAATAATGATAATGATGATGACGATGATATATATGTAAAGCATAAAACAGAAAGGAAATGTTACTAGCTCTAGAGTTGCTAGATCCCCTACGAGCCTTACTAAGCTGCAATTTTCATTCAGCATTGCATCATTATCCAAAATTTCTTGGTCCACAATGACGTGTAGGTTGTCCATGTGTAGCACTGACAGATTCCTTCAGCAATAAATATCTGGAATTGAATAAATCACACCAGAATATGTAAAATGAAGCAATGTAACAAGTTTTGCATTTAAAAGGCATAATGCTATACATTAGCATAATTTTAGTGAATTTTATTTCTTCAAGGTAGCCAGCCTAATAAATTTCACAATAATTTAAATTACTTATTAACCCAAATAATCTATACATTTCAAAACATAAAGGAATTAAAATAATCATACTTCATGACACCTTCCTTTGCCTCACAATTGTTTTTCAGAATACATTTCGAAAAATACAATTTAGTTATCTAACACAAGTTTCATTCAGCACAGCTTATCTTAATATTTTGCCAATTATAACATAGCAACAGTTTTAAAAAATACACAGATCCTTTCCTTTGGCTCATATTTACATTTTCAGTTTCACTTTCACTTATCTAAGGTAATGGTTTTTCTTCCATCCATATTTTTGGATATTGGCTTGTACCTCTCTACAACGACGTTTAATATTATGAGTATGTTGACCACTTTCAGGTTCCACAAAAGCAAAGCAAGGATTGTTGGTGAAATACTCAGAACCACACTATTGAACTCTTTCAGAAATCTGAATATGTGGTGCTGCCATCTTTCACCTTCCGAGATAACATATCCATCAGTGTAACACCATTTCTTGTTTCAGCAGGAATCAAAGAACTTTGCTGAGTAATATTGTCTATTCCACCAAAAATCCATTGTTCTTCCATCAGATGGCCTTTCTCAAATTTTTATCTTCTAAACTTTGTTTTATCCACTTCACAATATGTCCTCAACTGCCAATCATTAAACCTCTGTTGCCGTATGTACAAATGATCAACAAAAACTTTACAGACAAAACATTGCCAGTCTACCATTGTTCTCCTTGTGACACCCAATTCACAAACCAAGAAAGACTGTCAAGGAGGTTAAAAAAAATATGGTAGCCACAAGCCAAAAACCTCCACAATTAAAAGAATCCATTCAATAATTGTTCTACATTAAGCTGACTTAAAAAAGTTTTAGTTATGGATGCTCTTTAACTGCTTATGGTTCTCAGCATCCCATTCTATGTTGGGCATGGAAAAAGGCTTAATTTTGCTTAGAAGCCCCTTTATCAGGCTTGTGGTTCTTTTACATGCTGTAAATCTATGACACAGACCATCGGCTTTATTTCCCTTCCTGATGGAAGCCATGCTAAGAATTTTTATGCCTGAAATGCTTCATTGCCTTCCACTGGGGTTGAGCCCATGACCTTGGATATAAGAGGCTATCATGGTAACCACTGCACCACATATTGCGACGGCTGACTTAAAAACAGATTTCACTTTTTTCTCTTGACATACTTCTGTCCTATTCTGACATACCAAAATGTGAGATTTTTTTTATTTAACTGCAAATTATGCCCAGAATCTTTGTATCCTTCAAGATGTCATGTTTAATAAATAGCTAAACAATTTGCTATGTCAGAAACTCATTACAGCTAAAATAACTTAGCTCATGTTTACTGGCAGATGTTCAAATCAGAAAACATGAAGCTGTGGCTCATGACAGGTTTCTTTTACAATAAAAAGCTGGTAACAAACTCAAAATATTGTGTGAGTATATGACATGATCAAATCCTTGAATATCACTGTACACAACATCAGATCATACCATTATGCAGAAGAATTAGCTAATGAGATCATACCTGCTGGAACATTGGAATCCATAAGATTACCTCTTAAAACAAAAGCATTCCCTACATACGAGAAGTTGGCAAAAGTTTAAGCTTACCTTTTTCAGAAACCAAATGCTTTCAAAACATAATCCAAATAAGAACATGTCTCAAAATTAAGTCCTTATGTTCTGTCAGTGGAAAATTTGCAAATTTGTTCTGCAGTGAAAGTAAACTTTTATCTACTCTTTGTGGGTGAGGACACTCAAATGTAAGTCTTGGATTGGCAGCTCTGTGATAGTGAATGACAACAGCAATAGCTAAGAAATGCATCTACAGGAAATATCGGCAAACTGTTTTGGCTTGCAGATATAAGTATCGAAGAATGTCTTTTTTTAATGGGAGTACCTGAAAACAACAATTAAACTGGTAAAAGGGCTGTGCAAAGTGGAAAGGAATAGTTCATACTGCAACAGTGCAAACTTTGTCACTATTAGAAATATAGGAGATGATGAAGTAGAGTCCCTAACATTGGACGGTGAAAAGCCACGAGTATGAAGCAGAAATATGCTGGAGAAAACTTGTCATCCTGTTATTTCCTTATTAGATCCAGATTTGACAGTTTCATTATTTCATCATTAGAGCTGCTCTGTATTACTTATTAGGACTGATGTTCATATGCAAGAGCCATCATAAACTTTTAAGGCTGTAAGCCACAAAGTTTAACCCAATTGTAGGGCTCTAAGCTGGAAACGTGGTTGAGAGAACAGGGAGGCACAGCTGAGAGGTTTGTGAAACTAAATCCCTAATGATCCCAAGTAGAAATTAAAACCTATGTAATCTAGTGGATATTAATTCTAGACATCTTATGGAAGGTATACCATTTAATTAAAACTGCTTTAGTTTTATAAAACATATAACAAATAAAAGAAGTATAAGTATGAAGATCAAGGCAACAGACACAGATTAAGGAGTTGGTTAAACTCTGCCACTAGCACAACAGCCCAAAGTTGGGCCAAGGCCAACCACCCAACTGCTACATCCCTCACCTCTGCCCATTACAGGCATCATGGTTTGGGGACAGTACTGGATGGAGGAACTGGTTACTTCCCTGAGTGCCCCTTGGGAAGGGTAAGTTGGTTTATAAAAAAGTATTAACTATTGTGCTCGCATGTTTAAATGGGTGATGAGCCCTCTGGCTTTCATTCAGTAGGTTTCGCACAATTTTGGAAGTAGAATGGTGCAACAGCATTGAGACATGAATTAATTATACACTCTGGCAGTTAATGACCTCAGTGCTAAGGTTTCATTTAGTCTGTAAATCCCAGAGTTCACACATATGCATGTTCACTGTTTTGTTTAATAATTCTGCTAATTCACAATAAATTAGAGAACCTATTCACCATAATGGCTGAGAAACTCAAAAAAAGATACTTTGTTTGGTTGAGAACACTGTGGAAAGTGAGGCGGATGATCTCTTTCTCTTGGCCCTCACTTCACCATAAGAGTACTGTCCAAGTGAAGGGGCATGCATAGTATTAAGGCTAAGGTAGGAAACAGAATTTGAGTACCCCAGTTGCAAAACCTGCTAATTGTCAAAAAATAAGAAAAATGAGACTGTGCTAACCATTCCTTTGCCATTAACTATGAAATAAACAACATATTTGGTTGCAAAACCACCTGTAGCACCTTTAAAATTAGAAAAGAAATTTGTAGACTTGTAAAACCTGCTAAGTGTGAAGTGGTCAAGAATACAAGACCTGCTAAGTGCATGATGCTATGTTTACTTTTGCAGTACCTGCTAAAACCATTGAGACAATATGTCTTGGCTGGCCTTACAGTTTTGGATGCAAAAGCTGCTATTTCATGTTCCGTAGCGACTAAATTTGAGGAGGTGACATGCAAAGGCTAACATGTCCACTAAATACAGTTTTTCACAATTGACATAAAACTTATCTCAATTATACATATGAATGGAAACAACTTATTGATACGCAAGCACCTTAATTTTGTATCCAAAAAGCAATTCATGTGTGTGAAATATATCTAAACTGAAAATTTTCCTTTAAAAAGTACATTTAAATATGGACATGTTCTCGTTTGCAATACTATTTTGATATTTTCACCTTTGAATGAATTTTGAAAATCAAATATTTTGTTGTTTCATAATGACTTACATTTTGTTGAGTAATGCTTCTTATAGTATATCAGATTACATATTTGTAACTTTTTAATATATCATATCATTTAAAAAAACTATAAACTCACTATGGCACCTTTGGCTGTGTTTAGAAATTTTAACAAAGTTCTGATATTTGTTTTTTTTAGAATCATTTAATTGCATAATTTAAAGCATTATGATCAAAATGGAATGATGCCAACAATGACATTGCTATTATTAGAAAGGTTCTTGAGCTCACATACTTAAACAAACAAACCACAATCATCTTCTAAACAGTCACAAGAAATTTCATCTGTCTCTGTGTTGCATGATGTGGGGAATAGAGCCAATGATGAATGCATACCATCTTAAATCTTGGCCAGTCTTCTCCGAAAATAGTTTTCAATAAACCATGAATATCTTTCTTCTTAGCATCTGGGATTGGATGGCTGAGGGGAGGGGTATTACAGGTATTGTTTGGCAGAAGAGCTTCTTCATGGTCCATCCACGTTTCAGAAGAGATTTCCGCTCTGGTAGGTGGGACTTGTAGAATGCAGTTGCATCCACATCAATATGAGTGTTTCCCATAGCTTGATACTTTTTAATGAAAATCCGTTTCATTTCACTATTGTGATGTATATTTCGTAGGCCTTTAGATAGCGATTTCAAGTCCATCACTCTCCAATCTGCACCAAGGTTTACTACTTCGCCCACTGATTGGTAGACCTCAATATATTCCTCTTTTGTTACAACTGTTGGCTTTTTTTGTAGAAGTTTCTCCACTCTACCGAAAACACGGTCTGCAGGTAAGGTGTGTCCTCGAACTGGAAAAATGAGCTGTATTCCTTCAACAGGACCATCAGGTATTTCAAGAAAATACATGAGTGGGTGAAGCACGACATTGTTCTTGTTTTGGGCTCCATACGCTTTCAGTACAGTTTTATCTTTAAATCGACAGATTTTAAAAAATGCAATAAGGCTGAAGCCATTTCCATTGCACAACGGCCTGCCAAATCTTCCGCCATATAGGGTTCTTCATAGAAGGCATTTGCCCTTCTTTTTATGGACTCTTTTCTGTGTGATAAGCTGTACCTTTTCCTTTTCTGAAGCCACCTTCATTTGCTCGTCAATTCTTGCACAGAAACTGCAGATATCTGAAGCAGGACTTCTAAACCCCATGTTATATTCATTCACGAATATTCTATGCAACATAGATGTTGACACTTTGTTGTCATTAGCCACAGATTTGTTATACAGCACACTTAGTTTCTTTATACTTAGTTCGTTGTGCAGGTACAGCCATTGTAATTTTTGTCGGTTGTAATGCCTTTCAGTATAATGCAGATTGTCTGATAAATTGTCTACCACTTTTCTTCTTGCTTGCAGATTTGTGACTGATGTGATCTGCACCTCTAAATTCCTTTATTGCTTTTTTTTCTTTTATTTTGTTTGCTATACTATTCAGCTGAGTAGATTTCATTAGGGTAATATGCATGAAAAATTGGTAATGTTGCTATTTAAGGGTCAGTTGGCTGCGTAACATCAAGCAGCCAACCTTTGCACATGAAAGGTGCAAAGTTCAGTGTAATGGAGCATATATAGTTGGTATTGCGAAAAGGAGGCAAAGCAGCGTAGTCATACGATAGTGTGGAAAGCATGAAATTTTATATTAACAGTATATGCCTTAGGATGCGTAACCATAGCAAGGCGGAGAAACCCAGAAATATACAATGAGGCAATGCATTCATAGGAAGATGCGGGAAACGCTGAAATATGCAATTATATGCATCAGGGGGTGCATATACTGTTCTTCTGAATGTCTCCTACTGTTCTCCACCTCTTTCGTGTTTTATTCAATGAAAAAACAGCCCTTTTTAAGGCTACCAATGACATAACTAAAGAGCAAATAGATCTGGTTGGGCTGATAGTTATTCTTACAACAACAACAATAATAATAATAATAATAAATTTTATTTACTACTAATGCTCCTGTTTTCATTAAAAAGAAACAAAGCAATCAATATTTCTTATTTAACAGTAGCTTTGTGTATTAAATTTCTCCATGCAACCCACAATATTACTTGATCAAACGTAATAAGAGCACCGCAATTGCAGTATGACATATATGGGGTTATCTTTATGTCTTGATGAAATCGCTTTTAGCTCAGTAGCATTGTGTATTACATTTCTCCATTTAACCCACAATATTACTTGATCAAACGTAATAAGAGCATCACAATTGCAGTATGACATATATGGGGTTATCTTTACGTTTTGATGAAATCGCTTTTAGCTAGCTCATGTACTACATAACCTCAAATAATTAACATCTGCAATAAGTAAGATTAATGGTGTATGATAGATGGCATCGTCTGCTAGAATTACCACGCCCTTCAGCTACATGATATATGCGCCATTTAGCAACATATAACCATTCTACTACTGCCATTTTGTGGCTACTAACCGGTTGCATACCTTTGGCATCATGTGCTCAGTTCTACAGCAGGTTTTCAAATTTCTAAAGTTGGTATGGTTTTGCAGCATTGCGCGGCCAACTGACCCTTAAACGGCAACATTACTGAAAAATTTATATGTATATTATGTTTCCATTTTGTATGAAAAGAGCATAGTTAACATTAAATTTGCATAGCTTGCTTTTGCTTTTATTGTTTTGAGGTTGCTTTCTTTGAACATTTTTCAGCAACATTATCCGTGCAACCATTCTTTCTTGAACTGCTTTATCTTGAACATTATACATTAATTGCCTCAGGTACAATACATCTCGTGGGTGTATTTGCCGACAAGAGAACTGCTTATTTTGGTGTGAACATGCATAAATAGAACAAAAGCCTCTCAGTGCAACATATCGTTTCCTTTGATCCTTTTCACGTTGCAATTCATTCCTCTTCCTGCCACCCTAGTTTGCAGTCTTCACAAGGACACATTCTTTATCCATCTCACTCACTAATCACATGGCTGACCTAATAATAATTTTATTGCAGTTACTAGATATTAGAATACACTATTTTTACTTGAGATCACAGAAGCGTGACGATAATCACACTAGCTGCTCTGCGCGGGCATGCCTGGCCTTGAATGAAATGGAAATCACGTGACTTAAACCAGAGCCTCCTATTGGTTGTATAGGCTAGTTTTTCTTTGCAGGACATTTATACATGAACATGTTTGTGTCTGCTTTGAACCACACCTTTTCACAGGCTTGTAACATGGAATGCATTTGGGTTTGCTTAAATAGCCTGATTTATATACATTCCGCTTATCCTCTAATTACCATTCAATATTGTAACTCATTTTTTTAAAATTTTGGACATGCTCATGTTTGCATGTCACCTCATTTGGTATACAAAACTAGCTAGTATTTACTAGTTATGAAGCTAGTATTTACTCTTAGAGTTGATTTGGCCACACTACTTCATCTGAAAAATAAGCGTAGAAATTTGTTGCATGAATTATCAAGGAATTCTAATCTTTTACGTTTTGCATGTTGATGTACAGAAGTGGTTATTGTCATTCTCCTTTAGATTTTGTGAATTTTACCAAAATGAATGAGAATGGATATGACGAATCGAGTTCGCAAAACTACAATGTTGAGGGAGAAGATAAAATTAATCAAGAGAATGATGTCAGCAAAAAATAAAGTATGATTGTTGAGACTGAACCTACAAGGTCTGGAAATAGATAGAAATTTCCAGGATGGTGGAAGTAGACAAAAAATAAAAGAGCAAGGTAGTATAAGAATGTTAGTAACCCTATGAACTGACTGATAATAACCTAATGTTTCATTCTGAGATAGTAACGCATCGGTGCAGCATTGGCCTTATAACAGAGATTTTATGCCTAGTCCTCTGAAAGAGGGGCATATGAGGGCAACAAAATGGCCATTTATAAGCTTTGGCTCTGTATGTTTCAGATATCAACTAAAAGCTTCCTAAAAAACTCATCTGCAAGCACCCTAATGGAAAACTCATATGTAAGAAACTTTTCATGCAAGATGTACAAAGAATATATCAGAACTTTTACATGGAACCTGAACGTGTGCGGCAGAACAATTTCTTATTGCAACATGTCAGTCAGTTCTTAAAAAGAACATCCCAGAAGGAGAATGAGTACACAGTTCATTTTACCCAAAAGAAGAGAAACTGCAATTGAAAATGTTAGGATGTGTTGGGCATCATTTATGGGATCCTTTAAATTGGCAGAGGTAGACTACACAGACTGTGTCAAAAGTATTTTGAAACTGATGCAGCTCCCATTGAAACGAGTGGAGGTGACAAGGGTAAAAAAGGTGCTGTAATTCAGCACATCAAAAAATTCATACCGCTTCAAAGGCACTATTATAGAGACAAGAAGTGCAGCAGGCAGTATCTGCATAGTAAACTTAGTGTACACAAAATGAGATCTATGTACAAAGAAGAAAATCCAGGAGTTCCATTCTGTATATGACTACTACAGTATCGTATTCAATGACAACTTCAATATTGGCTTTGGCACCCCAAATGTATAGATAAATGTTCCACATGTTTATCCCTTGAGAATAGAATCACAGACAAAAAGAGACATTCAGGGAGATATGAATTACAATTGCAACTGAAAGTTCGCAAGCTCCGAAGTAATCAGTTTTACCAGAACTACAAAAATGGCCAGCTTACCCTTGGCTATGACTGTCAAAAAAATCTGATACTTCCAAAGGTATCAGACCAAACAGCATACTATGCATAACAGTTATACCTGTACAACTTTAGTCTGTCAGGGGCCCTCAGGTTGTTCTCAAACCACGGACAGTACATATGCTTATGTTTGGACATAAAATGAGTATGCCAAAGGATCAATTTAAATGGCACCTGCTGTACATCACAACCTGACCTGCATCGCCTGCAGTGCATATGTTGTAAATCGGGGTATTAAACACTGTTAAATGAAATAAACCTGACCCACACAAGCATAAATGCTTTCAGTAATGTTCGCTTATTCTCTGATGGATGTGGTAGGCAGAATAAGAATACAACAATGATGCAAATGGTTCTTAACTGGTTTCTGAATGAAGCAGCTGCAAATATTGAGATCTGCTTCATCATTTTGGGACACCCATTTATTCCCCCTGACAGGATATTTGGTAACATAGAGAGGCAAATCCAGAGACGCTGTAGACCTCTGTCTACTCCAGTGAAGGTAGCTAAGTGCACTTCTTTAATAGTTTTGCTGACACCTAGTTGATCATTAATCCAGCCTCTGTCCCATTCAATGGCTTGTTTTTTAACCACTCTCCAGTGCTGCACTTTCAGCCCTGGGTTGAATCATTTCATAATTCTGAGCAGTGCCTTGGAATCATGAGGTGTCCTGCATCTTAAGACAACTTTCACAGCCTTGGAAAAATTTTCTGTCTCTCTCTCTGTCCCTTTGCCTTTTTCTCTCTCTTTCTCTCCCTCTCTACCTCACTCTCTCTTGCTCACATTCTTTCTGGGTGTGTGTGTGTATATATTACAATCACACAGAAAATCATATAAAAATCTGCTCACAACCTGAATTGTTCACGTAACTTAAAACTTGTTAAACACTTTGTCACTCTTTAAAAACACATTTTATCCCACTTAGAGGAGCAGATGCCTCCTTAAACCATGTTCTGTTTAACTAATGGAGGAAAAGTGTTTTAAAGGCTGGCTAATTTTTAACAAATATGATTATCATCCTTACTGTTTTAAATGCTTAGTTATCATTCTTAATTTTATATTCACATAACCTAACGTAAATTGTGAATTGGTTCATTCACATTTAACAAATGTTGGTTGTTAGCTGTAGGTTTTGAAAAATGCAGTAAAGAAAACCAAATGTGATGTAAGTACTTAAAAAAGATGATAGAAACACAGATTTGCACTAATGGGAGTTGGAACTTAGGAACAGTAACACCACTTTTTGGTCACTTACTCTGTAACGGCTTTGGAAACATTGACAGAGTAAGCAACTATAAATTATGCAGTACGAGGGCGATCTAGAAAGAAACCGCCATTTGTGGGTAGTGCAGGAAGTGGTGGGGGTAGCGCCGTTTTCTACACATCAGTGCACACAGTGATCAGCATATACCATAGATTACTAGATTGTCAACTCTGAGGTGGGTGTAAGGGGCCGAATAGGGTGCTTTTTAAAACCTTTTGCATGGGTGTTGTTAGAACTAACATAGCGTTGATAACATAACCAACTTCTATATCGACCGAGTGTGCGATTCTGTACCCTTCCTTCCCTCGCGTATTCAACGCAGGAATTATCTACTGAAGTTCTTTTGAAGTCCCATCTCATGCACCAATGAATTGTTACCGAACATTTTCAAATAGCTGATTTAACATTTCTGTGTGAGAAATTGAAAAGTCTGGTAAATTTTACATTGTGCCTGAGATGTGACTTAGAAAGAAGTTTGGTAGCTAATTCCTGAAAAGAAAATGATCAGCAAGAAGAAATCCACTTTTAACTGAACTTTTTTCTGCTGTATACAACAAATTAATTTTTTTTTATATAATCACATGAGAAGCAGAGTATTTATATGAAATTGGGATTGTGCAGAAATACATGTTTCATCCTTTCATTGAGTAGAACTAAAATCTTGTTTCCTATATGAGCACATCAGTTATAATTTCACATTGAATTAATACATTCTGTAAGTGGAGGAAAACTGGAAGGGATGCCAACAGGGTTAAATGTAATGCAATTTTTTTTGTACATAGCAAGTTAATAATAATATTGAAAAATTCCATTTAAAAACTAGTGTAAAAAACAGCATAGATGCACACATCAAAATTCTAAATGAAGATAGGATAACAACTATGTACAAAAAAACAGCACTGTCTGTTTCAAGAAGAAAACAAAAGTGTTATGTTAATGCTTGTATTAATGAATTAAGTTTTGAATAGCAGCAGCTGCACTTCAATGTATAACCATAACATTTTTTGCATACGATTACAGAAGTTCCTCAGAGAGGGACCTCAAATATGAAATTCTCTCCTGTAGTATTAACGTTTTAGCAGCACCTTTAACATTTGTACATGAGGGGATGTCAGCAACTAATGGCATAAATTTTATCAACATACTATTTGTGCATTCTTCTAATAACTTTGGTTAAAATATGTATCTTTCAGAAATACAGAAAAAGCAAATCATTACAATTAAAATAACATATACTGCACAATGAAAATAAGAAAGTAGTACAATGCACCATTTGTTTAAAATCTACTTGCCTTTACAACACAAGGAATACTAGACTCTTCAGTTTCTGAGACCAAATATCTTGCATGGCAATCAACACTGACAAAGAAAACATGTAGTTTTAGAAACAAAATTTAAAACTCCAATATATCTTGTTGTATGACAAATTTCCATATGCTTGGTATTCTGTCTGTCAAGTGAAGCATCTTTCTGAGTACGTATCCCAATTTATATTGGTAACAGTTTAAGCAATGCACTATATGCGGCTTCACTCTTTGCTTAGCATACATTTCTCAGGCTGCAGGACTTGACAGAGTGTGTGCCATATAAGCAACTGAGGGAACGATTACACTCTCAAAGTGAGAATACTGCACATTTTATTTACGCCAAGAGTTAGGGATTTGCAATTGCACTTAAGGATTTTCAACTGCAACAGTTTCATTTTAATGCACATTACTCTTGTGGAACAAATTCTGGCATAAAATAAAGCTGATATGACTCTTATCGTTTGTAACATTACAAAACTGAAGATTATTATTATTCAATAGGAATGGCAAACAATGAAAAGGAATACAAACAAAACACATTAAAATATCAGTGCCCATAACTTCCTTTCATATATATTGTCTTCATATGAATTGGATGAATGTAATTGCAAGTAAAAGAGAAAAATGCCCATTCCACATATATAATACAGGAGTTGAACATTAAGGTAATAACAATGAGTCACAAAAGCCTTGGCTATTGAAGCACTGAGCTGACTTCATTGTAATAATTTATTTTCAATTGTGTTTGGAAACCATATGCAACAATAGCTGTGTGTATAGGTTGTGCAGTTTCATCTCAGAATACATTTAAAATTGTGTTAAATTAATGAAAGAATAACTTCTGCTCATAATATCAGGGCAAAATGGAGTAGAAACTCCTCGATTATGAAAATGTTTAATTCCATACTACCAATTAATTTGCATCTATAATACCTGTACAGTAGGATCAACAATTCCTTGTTTTATTTTTATAAACAATTACTTAAAATTGTGCAGTGTTTACAAACTTAAATCACACAGACGTTCTACATAGGACAATAACTAACTTTACTGTGATATATTCATAGATATACCAAAGGATTCTTTAAGCAGTTTATTTAAGATTGTTATATTTATGTCATTAGTGCACAATTTTGACCTAGTTTGTGCAAATTTTGCATTTTGTTTGGCTATTTTGAAGATAGCTAAAAATTCTATACATCCTGGACTTTTGTTTTTAAAAATGACAAGAATCAAGTTCATATATACGTATATATTAAGAAGGAAGATGTCACACTCAGCTTTTAGGTCGCACCTGCTGCGGATACTGTGATATTTAAAATGAAAGTAACAATACACATAATAATAAAAATAATACAAGGATATGCAAATCAATTATATCTAATATTATTAACTATTAGTACTAACACATATATAAGTTTTCCCTTTTCAGTTCCAAAAACCACATAATATTTTTGAAGTTCCTTATTCATGCATTCCTATTTGTGCCATGTGTTGCATAATGATAAAAGCACAGAACAGGAAGAAATGGAATTTATGTATTTTCAGCAATATTTTTATGAGAATAAATCAAAGGCTATCACATACTTTATCACTGCTACAGAGGTACTTAGGCATGATGAAGGTAAAAAAAAAAAAATATATATATATAAAAAAAAATAAATAAATAAAATAAATAGTTACAAAACATGTGTCACTGCATGATAAAGAAAATTTTGTAACAAATCATTTCCAAGCAACTCACCCCAAGGTACTATTTAGCTAGCCAGATTGTTACAAAGCATTTCTCACTGACTGATACAGCAAACCTTGCAACAATTCATTTCCAAGCTTCTCGCCCAAAAGTAATAATTAGTTTGCCACATTATTACAAACATAAAAACTCATATTCAAGGAACTCGCCCAAAAGTAATAATTAGCTTGCCACATTATTACAAACATAAAAACTCATTTCCAAGCAACTCGCCCAAAAATAATAATAAGTTTGGCACATTATTACAAACTTAAAAATTCATATACTAGCAACTCGCCCAAAAGTATTAATTAGCTTGCCACATTACAAACATAAAAATTCATATCCAAGCAACTCGCCCAAAAGTACTATTAGTTTACCACATTATTACGAACATAAAAATTCATATCAGAGCAACTCGTCCAAAAGTATTAATTAGTTTGCTACATATTACAAACATAAAAGTTTATATCCGAGCAACTCGCCCAAAAGCATTAATTAGTTTGCCACATTATTACAAGCATAACTATTCATATCCGAGCAATTCGCCCCATGGTATTAATTAGTTTGCCACATTATTATAAACATAAAAATTCACATCCAAACAACTCGCCCAAAAGTATTAATTAGTTTGTCATATTATCACAAACAAAAAAATTCAAATCCAAACAACTCCCCAAAAGTATTAATTAGCTTGCCACATTATTACAAACATTTGTCACTGCATAATAAAGGAAAAAAGTTGTACAAATTCATAACCAAGTAACCCACCCTGAGGCATTTATTACATAACAAGATCATTTTTGGACAGACAGGGTGCCTATGACATGATACAGTTAAATTTATTAGCTGATTCTTATACTACATTAGAAACAAAGCAATGCTATTGAAATGAGAAACATTCAAAATAATTCAAGTGAGTTTACCAACATTTCCAACACACTTAACGTATCTAGACGCCAATAGTATAGAATGCACTTTTCCCTTGGTTTCATTAATGTCATTTGCCAAAAGAAATTAAGGAAACAAATTAAGTGATCATACCTTAACAATTCACCTCACTTATTCTATATTAATGTTTTTCCAATGTAGATAACGCATGCTGAAGCAAAGCAAACAACACAAAGTAGTCTTTCTAAGCCATTCAGGTCTACAGATTGATACCCAAAATTTGTGCTGCCAAATTAAAACAGCCCAGACTGATGGTTTTTAAGTGTGTTTAAAAGCAACCTCATATTATAAATTTACTGCATGTAAAAGAACTTCTCATGATGAAATTCTGGCACACAAGTAGTACTGGCGTCCTGGCAATTGATAGCATCATTGACAAAAGACTGTTTAAAAACATTATTTTTGTCAAATGCATTTAGGCTACCCTGAAACAAATGACAGAAAACTGTGCAAATATATATTTATATATCATTCATCAGCATTTCATAATATGATTTAGATTGTTTAATGCAAGAAAAGTATTGTAAATATAAATAATAGTGTGCATTGAATGTACATTTATACAAGCTTGTAGTGAAATGCCAACGCACATTTAATTACAAGATGGCTGAGGTAAACAATAAATTAGTCATAAGAGTCTGCAATGCAGTATATGGTTAGTTTAAGTTATATAACGAGTGTCAAGTATACACTCCAGGAAAAAGAGGCAAAGTTGGTGCTTATGGTTAAGATAAAAATATTGCTTCAAATCTGAAATTGTTTCATTAAGGATTATATGTATAGTGTACACAATAGTTAATTTTGTAGTGAATTATTTTTCTGCGCGAGAGAATATGAAACAGTTATTAAAGTGACTTTTCACAAAGTTATTACAACCAAGCGGCAGCATTTTTCAGCTTATGACCGATTCTTTATTCCTGTGTTATTCTGTAAGCTTCTTACCTTTCAGTATAATTCGGGAAACGAAACAAACTAATTCCCTTAATCCTCCCTGTAGCAGGACAACCTCAAAAGGCAACATTTTCCTTCAGAAGATTTTGTGCATTTTAGTTATGAAATTACGGCCACGTTAAATTTTTTCAAATTCAAAGCATGTCATCAAGATGGCCAACATTACACTAAGAAGCAGACTGCCAATATGGGCTAATGTTTCACAGTCCGGTTACGTAATGTGTGAATAAACGGAATTAATTGATACTAAGTCCTATCTTTATAATTTTGTTTCAGAATTTTCCTTTACTTAGTCTACAGTAAAATGTATCTATATTAATGACAATTGGTACCTCTAAACCATTTCATACTTCTGCTGCACACTGGTAGAAAGAGACATCTAAGAGAGTATTGCAAGATAATTTTGGTGTGCAGCGCTCGAAATGTCACCTTTCGATTAAATGTTTTGCGGAACCTTGACTCGGCACGGGAAGTTCCTATTGCAGTTGCCAGACTCTTTTATAATCATCCATTCAACGTGCATATTGTTTGCAGAAATTGGAACAATTTCAATGGACTTCACATGTAAATGGCAGCACGGGTGTATTTCTAAATATATTTAAAAAGTAACAAAGAGTAGCGCAAGGAAACCTAATCACAAATAATATGTTTTAAGTTGTAGTATGCTTGGTTCATTATACTTAATAATTACCATAATCAAACGTTACTATTTGGTATGAAATAATGGACAAAAACTATAGCAGGAAGAATGTTGAAGTCTGCGAAATTGGGTATATATTTGATACTAATTTTTCATTGGGTATAATTCCGTCTAAATAAAAATACCAATTTTTATAGCGAATCGGGCTTAGCCTGATACACAGCATAAAGAATACATTGAGATCACAGAATATTGAACAAGAAGAGTTAGTTATAATTGCTTATAATTGACTGCGGTGTGAGGGTAAGGGGTCGAATAGGGCAATTGTAAAACTTCTTGCACGCGTGTAGTCAGAACTATCATAGCGTCGATAATATAATCAGTTTCTATATCGACCGAGCGTGCGATTTTGCACCCTCCCTTCCCTCACGTATTCAATGTAGGAATTAACTACCGAATTTCTTTCGAAGCCCCATCTCGCGCACCAATGAATTTTTACCGAACATATCCCAATAGCTGATTTAACATTTCTGTGTGAGAAATTGAAAAGTGCGGTAAATTATTCATTGTGCCCTTAATGTGTCTCAAAGAAGATCGGTAGCTAAATCCTGAAAAGAAAATGACCAGCAAGAAGAAATGCACGTTTAACTGAACCTTTTTCTGCTGTCTACAACAAATTAGATTTTTTTTTTTTTTTTTTTTACATAATCAGATGAGAAGCACAGTGTTTATAGAAATTGGGATTGTGCAGAAATATATGTTTCATCCTTTCATTGAGTAGAATTAAAATCCTGTTTGTAATATGAGAACAGCAATTATAATTTCACAGTGAATTAATGCATTCTGTAAGTGGAGGAAAACTGGAAGGGATGCCCACAAGGTTAAATGTAATGCAATTTTTTTGTACATAGCAAGTTAACAATAATAATAATAATATTAATATTGATAAATTCCGATAAAACTAGTGTAAAAACAGCATAGATGCACACATAAAAATTCTAAATGAAGATAGGATAACAACAAAACAGCACTACCTGTTTCAAGAAGAAAACAAAAGTGTTATGTTAATGCTTGTATTAACGAATAAAGTTTTGAACAGCAGCAGCTGCATTTCAATGTATACACATTTACGTTTTTTGCATAAGATTACAAAAGTTCCTCAGAGAGGACTTCAAATTTGAAATTCTCTCCTATAGTATTAACATTTTAGTAGCACCTTTAACATTTGTACATGAGACGATGTCAGCAACTAGTGGCACAAATTATATCAATCATACTATTTGTGCACTCTTGTAATAACTTTGGTTAAAATATGTATCTTTCACAAATACAGAAAAAGCAAATTATCACAATTAGAATAACATATACTGCACAATGAATATAAGAAAGTAGTAAAATGTACAATTTGTTTAAAATCTACTTGTCTTTACAACACAAAGACTCTTCAGTTTCTAACAATTTTCCTCTGAGACCAAATATTCTGCATGGTAATCAACAAAGAAAACGTGGAGTTTTATAAACAAAATTTAAAACACCAATGTATCTTGCTGTATGACAAATTTCCATATGCTTGGTATTCTGTATGTCAAGTGAAGCATGTTTTGAGTAGCTATCCCAATTTATTTTGGTAACAGTTTAAGCAATGCACTATATTCTGCTTCAGCTAAGTTGGCATTACTGCTCTATGCATAGCAAAAGCTGCAGGACTCGACTGAGTGTGTGGCATATAAGTAACTGAGGGAATGGTTACACTCTTAAAGTGTGAATACTGCACATTTCATTTATGCCAAGAGTGAGGGATTTGCAATTGCATTTAAGGATGTTTAATTGCAATAGTTTCATTTCAATGCACATAACTCCTCTGGAACAAATTCTGGTATAAAATAAAGCTGATATGACTCTTATAGTCTGTAACATTACAAAACTGAAGATTTTTATTATTAAATAAAAATGGCAAACAATGAAAAGGAGTACAAACCAACTGTATATTCTCTTTATAGAATTGAATGAATGCAATTGCAAGTAAAACAGAAAAATGCCCATTCCACACAATAATACAGGAGCTGAACATTAAGGTAATAACAATGAGTCACAAAAGCCTTGGCTATTGAAGCACTGAGCTGACATCATTGTAATAATTTATTTTAATTATGTTCAGAAGCCATTTGCAACAATAGATGTGTGTATAATTTGTGCAGTTTCATCTCAAAATACATATAAATGATTGTGTTAAATTAATTAATCAAAGAATAATATCTGCTCATAATAGTAGGGCAAAAATGGAGTAGAAACTCCTCGATTATGAAAATGTTCAGTTCCATACTACCAATTAATTTGCATCTATAATGGCTGTAAAGTAAAAGCAACAATTCCTTGTTTTATATTTATAAACAATTACTTAAAATTGTGCAATGTTTACAAACTTATATCACACAGACATTCTGCATAGGACAGTTACTAATTTTACTGTGATATATTCATAGATGTACCCAAGGATTCTTTAAGCATTTTATTTCAGATTGTTATATTTATGTCATTGATGCATAAGTTTGACCTAGTTTGTGCAAATTTTGCATTTCGTTTTGCTATTTCGAAGATGGCTAAAAATTCTATGCATCCTGGGCTTTTGTTTTTAAAAATGACAGGAATCAAAATTATATATATATATATATGTTAAGGAGGAAGATGTCACACTCGGCTTTCAGGTCGTACCTACTGCTGGCACTGTAATACTTAAAATGAAAGTAACAATACACATAATAATACAAGGATATGCAAATCTACTATTATTAACTATTATGTGAGTTTACTAACACATGTATAAGTTTTCCCTTTTCAGTTCCAAAGACCACATAATATTTTTGAAGTTCCTTATTCATGTATTCCTATTTGTGCCATGTGTTGCATAATGATAAAAGCACAAAACAGGAAGAAATAGAATTTATGTATTTTCAGCAATATTTTTATGAGAATAAACCGAAGGCTTAAGATTCTCTATCATAGCTACAAAGGTATTTAGACATGATGAAGGTTAAAAAAATATAAACATGTTACAAAACATGTGTCACTGCATGATGAAGCAAACTTTGTAACAAATCATTTCCAAGCAACTCACACCAAGCTAGCCAGATTGTTACAAACATTTGTCACTAACTCATAAAGCAAACCTTGCAACAATTCATTTCCAAGCTACTCACCCAAAAGTAATAATTAGCTTGCCACATTATTACAAACATAAGAACTCATATACAAGCAACTCGCCCAAAAGCATTAATTAGCTTGTCACATTATTACAAACACACAAAAATTCATATTTGAGCAACTCGCCCAAAAGTATGTATGTATCTATATTGGTACCACTAAACCATTTTATACCTCTGCTGAACTCTGGTAGAAAGAGACATCTATTGACAGCAGTACAACTTCACTCTGCACCGGAAGTTCCTATTCCAGTTTGCAGGCTCTGGTGGTCAGTAACTCTGCATTTGCACAGTTTTCTGTCATTTGTTTCAGGGTAGCCTAAATGCATTTGACAAAAATAATGTTTTTATACAGTCCTTTGTCAATGATGCTATCAATTGCCAGGATACCAGTACTACCTGTGTGCCACAATTTCTTCAATTTACATGCACTATATTTATAATATGAGTTTGTTTTTAAACACACTTAAAGACCATCAGTCTGGGCTATTTTAATTTGGCTGCACGCATTTTGGGTATCAATCTGTAAACCTGAATGGTTCAGAAAGACTACTTTGTGTTGTTTGCTTTACTTCAACATGCATTATCTACATTGGAAAAACATTAATACAGAATAAGTGAGGTGAATTGTTAAGGTATGATCACTTAATTTGTTTCCTTAATTTCTTTTGGCAAATGACATTAATGAAACCAAGGGAAAAATGCATTCTATACTATTGGCGTATAGATATGTTAAGTGTGTTGGAAATGTTGGTAAACTGACTTGAATTAATTATTTTTAATGTTTTTCATTTCAATAGCATTGCTCTGTTTCTAATGTAGCATAAGAATCAGCAAATAAATTTAGCTGTATCATGTCATAGGCACCATGTCTGTCCAATAATAATCTTGTTATATAATTAATACCTTGATTTGGTTATGAATTTGTACAACTTTTTTTCCGTTACCTTGCAGTGACAAATGTTTGTAATAATGTGGCAAGCTAATTAATACTTTTGGGTGAGTTTTTTGGATATGAATTTTTATGTTTATAATAATGTCGCAAACTAATTAATACCATGGGGCGAGTTGCTCGGATATGAATTTTTATGTTTGTAATAATATGACAAACTAATTAATGCTTTTGGGCGAGTTGTTTGGATATGAATTTTTATGTTTGTAATAATGTGGCAAACTAATTAATACTTTTGGGCGAGTTGCTCAGATATGAATTTTTATGTTTGTTATAATGTGGCAAACTAATTAATATTTTTGGGCGAGTTGCTCGGATATGAATTTTTATGTTTGTAACAATGTGGCAAGCTAATTAATACCTTTGGGCGAGTTGCTTGGAATGAGTTTTTATGTTTGTAATAATGAGGCAAACTAATTATTACTTTTGTGCGAGTTCCTTGGATATGAGTTTTTATGTTTGTAATAATGTGGCAAGCTAATTAATACCTTTGTGTGAGTTGCTAGTGTATGAGTTTTTATGTTTGTAATAATGTGGCAAGCTAATTATTACTTTTGGGCGAGTTCCTTGGATATGAATTTTTATGTTTGTAATAATGTGGCAAGCTAATTAATACCTTTGGGCGAATTGCTAGTATATGAGTTTTTATGTTTGTAATAATGTGGAAAGCTAATTATTACTTTTGGGCGAGTTGCTTGGATATGGATTTTTATGTTTGTAAAAATGTGGCAAGCTAATTAATACTTTTGGGTGAGTTGCTAGTATATGAGTTTTTATGTTTGTAATAATGTGGCAAGCTAATTATTACTTTTGGGCGAGTTCCTTGGATATGAATTTTTATTTTTGTAAAAATGTGGCAAGCTAATTAATACTTTTGGGCGAGTTGCTAGTATATGAGTTTTTATGTTTGTAATAATGTGGCAAGCTAATTATTACTTTTGGGCTAGTTGCTTGGAATGAGTTTTTATGTTTGTAATAATGTGGCAAACTTAGTATTATTTTTGGGCCAGTTCCTTGGATATGAGTTTTTATGTTTGTAATAATGTGGCAAGCTTAGTATTGCTTTTGGGCAAGTTGCTTGGATATGAGTTTTTATGTTTGTAATAATGTGGCAAGCTAATTAATACCTTTGGGGGAGTTGCTTGGAAATGAGTTTTTATGTTTGTAATAATGTGGCAAACTAATTATTACTTTTGGGCGAGTAGCTTGGAAATGAATTGTTGCAAGGTTTGCTTTATCAGTCAGTGACAAATGCTTTGTAACAATCTGGCTACCTAAATAGTACCTTGGGGTGAGTTGCTTGGGAATGATTTGTTACAAAATTTGCTTTATCATGCAGTGACACATGTTTTTTAACTTTTTATTTTATTTATTTATTTATTTATTTATTTATTTTTTTTTTACCTTCATCATGCCTAAATACCTCTGTAGCATTGATAAAGAATGTGACAGCCTTTGATGTATTCTCATAAATATATTGCTGAAAATACATAAATTCCATATCTTCCTGTTTTGTGCTTTTATCATTATGCAACAATGGCACAAATAGGAATGCATGAATAAGGAACTTCAAAAATATTATATGGTTTTTGGAACTGAAAAGGGAAAACTTATACATGTGTTAGTATACTCACATTATAGTTAATAAAATTAGATATATTAGATTTGCATATCCTTGTATTATTTTTATTATTATGTGTATTGTTACTTTCATTTTAAATATTACAGTGTCGGCAGCAGGTATGACCTAAAAGCAGAGTGTGACATCTTCCTTCTTAATATATACGTATATATAAGCTTGATTCTTGTCAGTATTAAAAACTAAAGTTCAGGATACATAGAATTTTTTTTAGCCATCTTCAAAATAGTCAAACAAAATGCAAAATTTGCACAAACTAGGTCAAACTTGTGCATCAATGACATAGATATAACAATCTGAAATAAACTGCTTAAAGAATCCTTTGGTATATCTATGAATATATGACAGTAAAATTAGTAATTGTCCTATGCAGAAGGTTTGTGTGATTTAAGTTTGTAAACACTGCACAATTTTAAGTAATTGTTTATAAATATAAAACAAGGAATTGTTGCTTTTACTTTACAGCTATTATAGATTGGTCTTATGGAATTAAACATTTTCATAATCGAGGAGTTTCTACTCCATTTTTGCCCTGATATTATAAGCAGAAATTATTCTTTGATTAATTAATTTAACACAATCTTTAGATGTATTCTGAGATGAAACTGCACAAATTGAAACACAATTGAAAATAAATTATAACAATTATGTCAGCTCAGCGCTTCAATAGCCAAGGCTTTTGTGACTCATTGTTATTACCTTAATGTTCAACTCCTGTATTATTGTGTGGAATGGCCATTTTTCTGTTTTACTTGCAATTGCATTCATCCAATTCATATGAAGACAATATATATGAAACAAGGAGTGCTAAGCCAGCAGTGATAGAGGAAGGTTGTGTTTTGAGAGGTGCTCCTGCGGTGAAACAAATGGTGGACACCCTTAGAGCATTATATAAGGAAAATACTTTTTGTATAAGAGTGGAGGAAGGGGTTGTAACAAGAGAAATCCAACAAGAGAAAGGCCTTAGACAGGGATGTAAGTTAAGTCCAGTCCTATTCAATTTATATATAGATGATGTATTAACAGAAATTGGGAGAAATAATAACTCGATGCCAGTAATTAATAATATTCAGATTCCAGGATTACTGTTTGCAGATGATCTAGTTATAGGTGCAATTACAGTGAATGGCTTGAAACAATCCTTGCAAACATTAAATAATTACTGTAAAGAGTGGAGTTTAAAAGTGAACCAGGACAAGACGCAGATTGTAGTGTTCAAAAAAGGGGGAAAATTGAGCAAATATGAAAAATGGAAGAATGAGAATGAAAAGGAGTACAGGGTAGTGAGAGAATGTATTTATCTAGGAGTTAAAATTGATAGTGGTGGCAATTGGGAAAAGCAAAAGAAATTTGCATTGGCAAAAGGAAAAGGAGCTTTATCAGCTATTAGAAGTTGCAAATACAAAGCACCTAATATAAATATTAGATGGTTAGAAAAAGTGTACAATATGGTGGTTGAGGCAAAAATGCTATATGGGATAGAAGTATGGGGATTAGAAGGAGGATGGGAAGGCATAGATGAGGTGCATAGGAAATTTTGCAAAGAAATACTGGGGTTACCAAATGCAACTGTTAGGCAGGTAGCACAAATAGAGCTGGGTAGAGTGGCAAGTAAGGGAAAGATTATGGAAAGGGCATTGAAATTTTGGCATAGGATATTGAAATTGGAAGAAAGGAATTTGTTAAAACAGTGTTTAGTATATCAAGAGAAAAGTTTAAAGAACAAGGGATGGGTAGACTGTCTTCGAAATAACCTGGAAAGTAGTGGGTTAGGGGAAATGTGGAGAAGAAGAGAAAATAATGTGAATAACTTCTGGAAGTTGGCAAGGAAAAGATTTGAGGATATAGAAATACAAAAAATATTTAGTGAAATAACTGAAAAGAGATCTTTAGTTTTCTATATACCAATGAAAGTCTCATGGGGAAGGGAAAAGTACATTGATGTGACAAATAAAGAGGAGCGAGAAGGTATTACATGGCTGAAAGCAGGAGTATGGAGATTAAAAGGTCTAAGGAAAGGTATTCCACAAAATCAATGTCCTATATGTGGCGGAAATGAAGATATAGAACACATTTTATTTAAATGTAAAGGAACTGAAATTTGGAGAAAAAAGTATATTAATAAGAAATGGTTTAAAATAGATAGAAATGTAGTAGTAGTTGAAATGTTTCAAAAAGATAGTAAGAAGATTGGACAATTCTTATGCAAAGTGAAAAATAAATGGATATGGACAGTAAATAGACAAAATGGTGTAATAAACTAGAATTAATAAACTATTGTAAAATATGAGTATGACCGGTAAAGAGCCAGGGCTGAACACCGATCATATTCACCTGTATAATGCTTAGCATAAATAAATAAATAAATAAATATGAAACAAAGATATGGGCACTGATATTTTAGTGTGTTTTGTTTGTATTCATTTTCATTGTTTGCCATTCCTATTGAATAATAATAATGATCTTCAGTTTTGTAATGTTACAAGCTATAAGAGTCATATCAGCTTTATTTTATTCCAGAATTTGTTCCACAAGAGATATGTGCATTAAAATGAAACTGTTGTAGTTGAAAATCCTTAAATGCAATTGCAAATCCCTCACTCTTGGCGTAAATGAAATGTGCAGTATTCTCACTTTGAGAGTGTAATCGTTCCCTCAGTTGCTTATATGGCACACACACTGTCGAGTCCTGCAGCCTGAGAAATGTATGCTAAGCAAAGAGCTGAAGCAACATATAGTGCATTGCTTAAACTGTTACCAATATAAATTGGGATATGTACTCAAAAAATGTTTCACTTGACAGACAGAATACCAAGTATATGGAAATTTGTCATACAACAAGATATATTGGAGTTTTAAATTTTGTTTCTAAAACTACATGTTTTCTTTGTCAGTGTTGATTACCATGCAAGATATTTGGTCCTAGAAACTGAAGAGTCTAGTATTCCTTGTGTTGTAAAGACAAGTAGATTTAAAACAAATGGTGCATTGTACCACTTTCTTATTTTCATTGTGCAGTATATGTTATTTTAATTGTAATAATTTGCTTTTTCTGTATTTGTGAAAGATATATATTTTAACCAAAGTTATTAGAAGAATGCACAAATATTATGATTGATAAAATTTATGGCACTAGTAGCTGATATCCCCTCATGTACAAATGTTAAAGGTGCTGCTAAAACGTTAATACTACAGGAGAGAATTTCATATTTGAGGTCCCTCTCTGAGGAACTTCTGTAATCTTATGCAAAAAATGCTATGTGTATACATTGAAATGCAGCTGCTGCTATTCAAAACTTAATTCATTAATACAAGCATTAACATAACACTTTTGTTTTTTTCTTGAAACTGGTAGTGCTGTTTTTTATTACATAGTTGTTATCCTATCTTCATTTAGAATTTTGATGTGTGCATCTATGCTGTTTTTTACACTAGTTTTTAATGGACTTTTTCAATATTAATATTATCTTGCTATGTACAAAAAAAATTGCATTACATTTAACCTTGTTGGCATCCCTTCCAGTTTTCCTCCACTTACAGAATGCATTAATTCAATGTGAAATTATAATTGATGTGCTCTTATAGCAAACAGGATTTTAATTCTACTCAGTGAATCTGCACAATCCCAATTTCATATAAATACTGTGCTTCTCATCTGATTATATAAAAAGAAATCTAATTTGTTGTATACAGCAGAAAAAAGTTCAGTTAAATGTGGATTTCTTCTTGCTGATCATTTTCTTTTCAGGAATCAGCTACCAAACTTTTTTCTAAGTCACATCTCGGGCACAATGAAAAATTTACCACACTTTTCAATTTCTCACAGAGAAATGTTAAATCAGCTATTTGGAAATGTTTGGTAAAAATTCATTGGTGTGTGAGATGGGACTTCGAAAGAAGTTTGGTAGATAGTTCCCGCGTTGAATACGCGTGGGAAGGGAGGGCACAGAAACGCATGCCCGGTCGATATAGAAGTTGGTTATGTTTTCGACGCTATGTTCTAACAACACCCGTGCGAAAGGTTTTAAAAAGCGCCCTATTCGACCCCTTACCCCCACCACGGAGTCGACTTTCTAGGATTCTATGCTCAGTAATAGTATGCTTCTAGCAGTATAAGGAAGAACGTTGTATTGTTGCGCGTTTGAGAGATATGACCTCAAAAGATGAGCGCCGCAATAGAAAATCCCACCAAGTGTGAGGTGCGCGGTGTTATAAGATTTCTTTTGGCAAAACATCACTTAGCAGCCAAAATTCATCGTGAATTGTGTGCAGTATATGGTCCTAAAATTATGAATGAAGGTGTTGTCCGTCAATGGGTACGATTTTTAAAAATGGAAGAACTAACATTCATGAAGAATACAGGAGTGGTAGGCCTACTCTTGTCAATGATGACCTGGTGGTCAAAGTGGATGGAAAAGTTTGTGAGAACCGTCGGTTCACGATAGTGGAACTTTCCGATTATTTTACCGACATTTCTCGGAGTCTTTTGCACGAGATAGTGACCAAACACCTAGGCTATCGCAAGTTTTGTGCTCGTTGGGTACCAAAACTGCTGACTGGCGACCACAAAACCAAAAGAATGAGTTCTGCCATCGACTTTCTTTCTCGGTATGCCACTGAAGGAGAAGCATTGTTGAACAAAATTGTTACTGGCGCTGAAACTTGGGTGGCCTAATTGAATGTTGAGACAAAACTGCAGTCAATGCAATGGGGACATACCGCTTCTCCAAGCAAGCCAAAGTAATCCCATCAAACTTTGTCTGCGAGAAAAGACATGGGTACGGTTTCTTGGGATGCTAAGGGCATCTTACTCGAATTTATGGTACATGGCACGACTGTCAAATCTGAAGCCTACACTGAAAGGTTGAAAAGACTAAGAAGGGCAATCGAAAACAAGTGTCGCGGTCTTCTGTTATCTGGTGTTGTGTTTCTACATGACAACGCTCGCACGTTTTTGACTATCCCCCCTTCAGCCCGGACTTAGCTCCCAGTGATTTTTATCTGTTCCCATACATGAAACAGTGGCTTGCATCTCAGCGTTTTGGCAATGATGAAGAGCTTCATCACGTCGTGATGGGTTGGCTACATTCACAGGCGGCAGAGTTTTATGCAGAAGGTATTTCAAAGACTGTTAAAAGGCATGAAAAGTGCATGAATTTCTTCGAAGAATATGTAGAAAAATAGAAAAAATATATTTTTCACATATAATAATAAAATGTTTATATTACAACTGATTTAATTTTTATTTACAAATGGAGGTTATTTTCTGGACCGCCCTCGTACATGTGCAGAATTCTCATATTATATTTTAAATATTGGCTCAACATCAATTTGAGCAATGAAAGAAAACTAAGTAGCTTTATTGGATAACAATTTCCATGTGATTGTCATTTAGTTTATAAATGACATTCTTATAGTATTTTCCTTGACATTATTGAAAAAATTTTGCTGTAGCCATCAATGATGTAGATATTGATTTTGCTGAAAATTTGAAATGTGCATTCTTTTCTTTCCTCAGAGATGACTGAAACAAGTCTGACAGAACTTGAGTTGGAACTTGAAAAGTATTTTACTTTTTAACATTGAAAAGGTGATGCATCTATGTCTCAGAGGGATAAAAATATTTCAAATTGATCTCTGCTAAATATCCCTTGAGGTGCTGCTTCTTATGTCCAAAGGAGGGAACAGAATATTTGACTTTTCTCCATTTGGTCTAAGTGTAGTTCATATAAAGGATATTACCAGGTATCCCATTTCTCTGAGAATTTACAAATGCATGTATTTGCTCCTCCTAATTTGTGCAAATTCAATGGAGTAATTCACTTTTAAATGTAGAAAGACCTCATCTCATCCAATGTTAAGAGAAGCTAACATAAAAGTCTGCTTACATCCTGCATTCTTCACGGAATTTCAAATTAGTTAAAAACTTCGTCAGTTTTAAAAACACATTGTGCTCCACTTGAAGGAGCACATGACTCCTTAAAGCATATTTTGTTTCTTGACTAGCGCAGCAAAAGGTCTTTTAAATGTTGTCTTGTTATTAACAAATACGATTTTCACCCTTACTTTTTAAATGTTTAGTTATTATTTTTATATTATACTCAAAAAACCTGAATTAAATTGTGAATTGGTCCATTCACATTTGAGAAAATGTACTAAAGAAAACCAAACGTAAGGTAAGTAGGTAAAAAAGCAGTAAGAAATGTTGAAGTATTTTTAAATTTTCACTGATGTATGCTGGAACTTAAGAACAATAACACCACATTTTGGCCACCTACTCTTTAACTGCATTGGAAACATTTATATAGTAAGCAACTTTTAGTTATATAGTACAGGTGCAGAATTTTCATTTTACTTTTTAATATACGCTTAAGATCATTTTGAGCAATGAAAGGAAACTAAGTAATCTTATGGGATAAGAATTTACATGTGTTTGTAATTTAGTTTATAAATGATCCTCTTTTTGCATTTTCCATGTCTTTTTTAAGCGAATTTTGCTGTGGCCATCAATGATGTAGATGTTGATTTTCAGACATTCAAAATGTATATTGCTTTTGTGTTTGTTTTTTTTTCCCTCAGACTTGACTGAAAGAAATGCGATGCAACTGATGACACTCAAGAGTACGAACCTTTGAGCATGGATCAGGAAAGCTCTAAGCTGCAGCATGGTGGGAGCAGACAGAATTCATGTGATGAAGACAGTTCTTCAGGTATGAATAAAACTTGTTTTTTACCAACTATCCAGCACTATTGCCCTATATGAGCCTTGGCCTCCTTCACAATCATTTTCCATGCTTTCGTATCTTTTAATGTTTTCTCTCCATACTTTCACATTCATAAACTTCAAATCGTTTATCATTAAACAATATTTTCATTCTGTGTCTTCCTTTTATTCCTGTAGAGTAAAATGTTACTTCAAAAACTGTTAAGCAAATTGTATTCATCTCTATTGGTTTTAGATGATGCATTATTCCTGCCATAATTCAGTTTATAAAACATACTATAGCTTCTCCTATCTCAATTAGAATAATTTCTTCATTGTAGCATATTTTTTACACCACAGATACCTAAGGGATTGGAGTCCCTAAGGCACAAAGCATTACCGAAGGAATTATTAAGAGCAAACCACAATGAATCCCTGGTGGCTGAGTGTTTTGTGAGGTCAGTGATGTAACAGCCAATTTTATGAGGTCCCTAAGCCCTATAGTGCTTTTGAGGGACTGAAGGCTCTAAGCCACAAAATATAGCAGTGGTATCTGTGAAGAGCAAATCACTGTGAAATCCGTGGGAGGAATTCCTAATGAACAATAATGAACCATACATCATTACAAATACTTTATCCGTGGTAGGCATAGCCCCGATGCGGCATTGAAAAGGTGATGCATCTATGTCTCAGAGGGATAAAAATATTTCAAATTGCATTCTGCTAAATATCCGTTGAGGTGCTGATTCTTATGTCCAAAGGAGGGAACAGAATATTTGACTTTTCTCCATTTGGTCTAAATATAGTTCATATAAAAGATATTACCAGGTATCCCATTTCTCTGAGAATTTACAAATGCATGTAGTCGCTCCTCCTAGTTTGTACAAATTCAATTGAGTAATTCACTTGTAATGTAGAAAGACTTCATCTCATCCAATGTCAGAGTAACTACATAAAAATCTGGTTACATCCTGCATTTTACACGTAACTGAAAATTGGTTAAAAACATAGTCAATCTTTAAAATCACCTTTTTCTCAACTTGAAGGAGCACATGACTCCTTAAAGCATATTTTGTTTCTTGACTAGTGCAGCAAAATTTGTTTGAAATGTTGTCTTGTTATTAACAAATATGATTTTCACCCTTACTGTTTTTAATGCTTAGTTATTATTTTTATATTATATTGATAAAACCTGAATTAAATTGTGAATTGGTCCATTCATTGTTGAAAAAATGTACTAAAGAAAACCAAATGTGACGTAAGTAGGTAAAAAAGCAGTAAGAAATAATGAAGTATTATTAAGTTTTCACCAATGTGTACTGAAACTTAAGAACAATAAAACCACTATTTGGTCACCTACTCTTTAACTGCATTGGAAACATTTATAGAGCAAGCAACTTTTAGTTATGTAGTTTAGTTATGTAGTTCAGGTGCAGGGTTTTCATTTTACTTTTTAATATACGCTTAACATCATTCTGAGCAATGAAAGGAAACTAGGTAGTCTTATGGGATAACAATATACACGTTTTTGTAATTTAGTTTATAAATGATCCTCTTTTTGTATTTTCCATGTCTTTCTTATGCGAATTTTGCTGTGGCCATCAATGATGTAGATATTGATTTTCAGACATTCAAAATCTATATTGCTTTTTTTTTTTTTTTTTTTCCGCTCTCAGATATGACTGAAAGTTATGGGATGCAACATATGTGGCTAACTGATGATACCGAAGATTATGAACCTTTCAGCAGGGAGCAGGAAAGCTCTAAGCTGCAGCATGTTGGGAGCAGATGGAATTCATGTGATGAAGGCACTTCTTCAGGTATGAATAAAACTTGTTGCATACCAACTATCCGGCACTATTGCCCTATATAAGGCTTGGCCTCCTTCACAATCATTTTCTGTGCTTTCCTATCTTTTAATGTTTTCTCTCCATACTTTCACATTCATAAACCTCAATCGTCTATCATTAAACAATATTTTCATTCTGTGTCTTCCTTTTATTCCTGTAGAGTTGCTTCAAAAACTGTTAAGCAAATTCTATTCATCTCAATCGGTTTTAGATGATGCATTATTGTTTTCATAATTCAGTTATAAAACATACTATAACTTCTCCTATCTCAATTAGAATAATTTGTTCATTGTAGCATATTTTTTACACCATGCTCCAATCCTGGACCGTATATCCTTCTTATCATCTTGATTTCAAATTTTTTTAATGGCTCTTGGTTGGATATTGTCTGTGGCAAAGTATCTGCTCCAAATTGACTACCTGTCTACTCAATACTTTATATATTAGGTTTTCATTATTCCTAGTAGGTATTATACTTTTAAACTATTTTGGATTTGCAAAGTATGCTTTGTTTTGTGCTTATGTCAGTCATTTAATGTAAAGTCCATTTTGACTGCATTGTCTGCTAAATTTCCCCCCCAACATTTTTCTGTTCCTTGAAATACATTCTGACCAAATTCTAAATCCTGTTGTTTCCTTCTCCCTTCTGATATAATCATGCTTTTTTTTTTCTTCTGTATATTAACTCTCAATCCTATTCTTTCTATATTTTTCCGTAATTTTTCTCAAACTTTTATTATTTTACCTCTAGAATTAGCTACAATAGTGATGTCATTCGCATAAGGACATATATGACTGATCCTGTTATAGATTTTACCTCTCTGATCTACCACTCATAACGCGAGATGAAAACCCAATATGAATTATTGTGGTGGATAATCCATCCTCTTCACCATCATCATTATTGTTATTGATTATAGTTATTCTTGACTTTGTTGCTGTCCTCTGCAGCCACCACTTCCTGTGCATCAGCCATTGCCACCATGCAACCGCCCCTTCCACCACCTAAGCTTAGGGAATGTGGGCTCAAGTACTCTAAGCCACAAAGATACCTAAGGGATTGGAGGCCCTAAGGCACCAAGCATTACCGGAGGATCTATTAAGAGCAAACCCCAATGAATACCTGGTGGCTGAGGGTTTTGTGAGGTCAGTGATGTAACAGCCAATTTTTTGAGGTCCCTAAGCCCTATAGCGCTTTTTAGGGGCTGAAGGCTCTAAGCCACAAAATATAGCAGAGGGATCTGTGAAGAGCAAATCACTGTGAAATCCGTGGAAGGAATTCCTAATGAACCATACATCATTACAAATACTTTATCCATGGAAGGCATAGCCCTGATGCGGCATTGAAAAGGTGATGCATCTAGGTCTCAGAAGGATAAAAATATTTCAAATTGCATTCTGCTAAATATCTGTTGTGGTGCTGATTCCTATGTCCAAAGGAGGGAACAGGATATTTGACTTTTCTCCATTTGGTCTAAATGTAGTTCATGTAAAAGATATTACCAGGTATCCCATTTCTCTGAGAATATACAAATGCATGTAGTCGCTCCTCCTAGTTTGTACAAATTCAATGTAGTAATTCACTTTTAAATGTAGAAAGACATAATCTCATCTAATATCAGAGAGACTAACATAAAAAAATGCTTTCATCCTGCATTCTTCACGTATTTTCAAATTGATTAAAAACTGGGTCAGTCTTTAAAAACACCTTTTGCTCCACTTGAAGGAACACATGACTCCTTAAAGCGTATTTATTTTCTTGACTGGTGCAGCAAAAAGTGTTTTAAATGTTATCTTGTTATTAACAAATAAGATTTTCACCCTTACTGTGTTAAATGCTTACTTAATTATTCTTATATTATATTCACAAAACCTGAATTAAATTGCGAATTGGTCCATTCACATTTGAAAAAATGTACTAAAGAAAACCAAACGTGATGTAAGTAGGAAAAAAAGTAGTAAGTAATAATGAAGTATTATTAAATTTTCACTCATGTGTGCTGGAACTTAAGAGCAATAACACAACTTTTTGGTCACCTACTCCTTAACTGCATTGGAAACATTTATATAGCAAGCAGTTATGTAGTGCAGGTGCAGAATTTTCATTTTACTTTTAAATACATGCTTAACATCATTCTGAGCAATGAAAGGAAACTAAGTAGTCTAATGGGATAATATACATGTGTTTAGTTTAAGAATGATCCTCTTTTTGTATTTTCCAAGTGTTTTTTAAGCAAATTTTGCTGTGGCCCTCAATGATGTAGATGTATATCTTCAGACATTCAAAATGTATATTGCTTTTCTTATTTTTTTTCCCTCAGATATGACTTTAAGAACTGTACTGCAACCTACGTTGCTAACTGATGACACCAACGATTATGAACCTTTCAGCAGGGAGCAGGAAAGCTCTAAGCTGCAGCATGGTGGGAGCAGTGAGAATTCATGTGATGAAGGCATTTCTTCAGGTATGAATAAAACTTGTTGGTTACCAACTATCCGGCACTATTGCCCTAAATGAGCCTTGGCCTCCTTCACAATCATTTTCCATTATTTCCTATCTTTTGGTGTTTTTTCTCCATACTTCCCCATTCATAAACTTCAAATCGTGTAACATTAAACAATATTTTCATTCTGTGTCTACCTTTTATTCGTGTAGAGTAGCATGTTGCTTCAAAAACTGTTAAGCAAATTGTATTCATCTCTATTGGTTTTAGATGATGCATTATTCTTTCCATGATACAGTTATAAAGCATACTATAGCATCTCCTATCTCAATTAGAATAATTTTTTCATTGTCACATATTTTTTACACCATGCTCCATTGCTGGACCATATATCCTTCTTATCATCTTGATTTCAAATTTTCTTAATGGTTCTTGGTTGGATATTGTCTGTGCCGAAGTATCTGTCCCAAATTTGACTACCTGTCTACTCAATGCTTTATATATTAGGTTTTCATTATTCCTAGTTAGTATTATACTTTTTAACTATTTTGGATTTGCAAAGTATGCTTTATTTTGTGCTTATATCAGTCATTTAATGTAAAGTCCATTTTGACTGCATTGTCTGCTATATTTCCCCCCCCAAAATTTTTCTGTTCCTTGAAATACATTCTGACCAATTTCTAAATCCTGTTGTTTCCTTCTCCCTTCTGATATAATCATGCTTTTTTTTTTTTCTTCTGTATATTAACTCTCAATCCTATTCATTCTATATTTATCTGTAATTTAACAAACTTCTATTATTTTCCCTCTGGAATTAGCTACAACAGTGATCTCAATCGCATTAGGACATATATGACCGATCTTCTTATAGATTTTGCCTCTTTGATCTACCACTCATAACGCATGATGAAAAGCCAATATGAATTATTGTGGTGGATAATCCATCCTTGTCACCATGATCATTATTGTTATTGATTATAGTTATTCTTGACTTTGTTGCTGTCCTCTGCAGCCACCACTTCCGGTGCATCTGCCACTGCCACCATGCAACCGCCCCTTCCACCACCTAAGCTTAGGGAATGTGGGCTCAAGTACTCTAAGCCAAAAAGATACCTAAGGGATTGGAGGCCCTAAGGCACAAAGCATTACCGGAGGATCTATTAAGAGCAAACTCCAATGAATCCCTGGTGGCTGAGGGTTTTGTGAGGTCAGTGATGTAACAGCCAATTTTTTGAGGTCCCTAAGTGCTCTTGAGGGGCTGAAGGCTCTAAGCTACAAAATATAGCAGAGGGATCTGTGAAGAGCAAATCCCTGTGAATTCTGCATAACCACAGGATCCGTGGGAGGAATTCCTAATGAACAATACATCATTACAAATACTTAATCCGTGGTAGGTATAGACATGCATCTATGTCTCAGAGGGATAAAATATTTCAAGTTGCATTCTGCTAAATATCCGTTGAGGTGCTGCTTCTTATGTCCAAAGAAGGGAGCAGAATATTTGACTTTTCTCCATTTGGTCTAAATGTAGTTCATATAAAAGATATTACCAGTTATCCCTTTTCTCTGAGAATTTACAAATGCATGTAGTCGCTCCTCCTAGTTTGTACAAATTCAATTGAGTAATTCACTTGTAATGTAGAAAGACCTCATCTCATCCAATGTCAGAGTAACTAACATAAAAATCTGGTTACATCCTGCATTTTACACCTAACTTAAAATTGGTTAAAAACAAGGTCAGTCTTTAAAAACAGCTTTTTCTCCACTTGAAGGAGCACATGACTCCTTAAAGCATATTTTGTTTCCTGACTAGTGCAGCAAAAATTGTTTGAAATGTTGTCCTGTTATTAACAAATATGATTTCTACCCTTACTGTTTTTAATGCTTAGTTATTATTTTTATATTATATTGACAAAACGTGAAATAAATTGTGAATTGGTCAATTCATTGTTGAAAAAATGTACTAAAGAAAAACAAATGTGACGTAAGTGGGTAAAAAAGCAGTAAGAAATAATGAAGTATTATTAAGTTTTCACTAATGTGTGCTGGAACTTAAGAACAATAAAACCACTTTTTGGTCACCTACTCTTTAACTGCATTGGAAACATTTATAGAGCAAGCAACTTTTAGTTATGTAGTTCAGGTACATAATTTTCATTTTACTTTTTAATATATGCTTAACAACATTTTGTGCAAAGAAAGGAAACTAAGTAGTCTTATGGGATAACATACATGTGTTTAGTTTATAAATGATCCTCTTTTTGTATTCTCCAGGTGTTTTTTAAGCGTATTTTGCAGTGGCCATCAATGATGTAGATGTAGATCTTGAGACATTCAAAATGTATATTGCTTTTCTTATTTTTTTTCTCCTCAGATATGACTTTAAGAACTGTACTGCAACCTACGTTGCTAACTGATGACACCAACGATTATGAACCTTTCAGCAGGGAGCAGGAAAGCTCTAAGCTGCAGCATGGTGGGAGCAGTGAGAATTCATGTGATGAAGGCATTTCTTCAGGTATGAATAAAACTTGTTGGTTACCAACTATCCGGCACTATTGCCCTAAATGAGCCTTGGCCTCCTTCACAATCATTTTCCATTATTTCCTATCTTTTGGTGTTTTTTCTCCATACTTCCCCATTCATAAACTTCAAATCGTGTAACATTAAACAATATTTTCATTCTGTGTCTACCTTTTATTCGTGTAGAGTAGCATGTTGCTTCAAAAACTGTTAAGCAAATTGTATTCATCTCTATTGGTTTTAGATGATGCATTATTCTTTCCATGATACAGTTATAAAGCATACTATAGCATCTCCTATCTCAATTAGAATAATTTTTTCATTGTCACATATTTTTTACACCATGCTCCATTGCTGGACCATATATCCTTCTTATCATCTTGATTTCAAATTTTCTTAATGGTTCTTGGTTGGATATTGTCTGTGCCGAAGTATCTGTCCCAAATTTGACTACCTGTCTACTCAATGCTTTATATATTAGGTTTTCATTATTCCTAGTTAGTATTATACTTTTTAACTATTTTGGATTTGCAAAGTATGCTTTATTTTGTGCTTATATCAGTCATTTAATGTAAAGTCCATTTTGACTGCATTGTCTGCTATATTTCCCCCCCCAAAATTTTTCTGTTCCTTGAAATACATTCTGACCAATTTCTAAATCCTGTTGTTTCCTTCTCCCTTCTGATATAATCATGCTTTTTTTTTTTTCTTCTGTATATTAACTCTCAATCCTATTCATTCTATATTTATCTGTAATTTAACAAACTTCTATTATTTTCCCTCTGGAATTAGCTACAACAGTGATCTCAATCGCATTAGGACATATATGACCGATCTTCTTATAGATTTTGCCTCTTTGATCTACCACTCATAACGCATGATGAAAAGCCAATATGAATTATTGTGGTGGATAATCCATCCTTGTCACCATGATCATTATTGTTATTGATTATAGTTATTCTTGACTTTGTTGCTGTCCTCTGCAGCCACCACTTCCGGTGCATCTGCCACTGCCACCATGCAACCGCCCCTTCCACCACCTAAGCTTAGGGAATGTGGGCTCAAGTACTCTAAGCCACAAAGATACCTAAGGGATTGGAGGCCCTAAGGCACAAAGCATTACCGGAGGATCTATTAAGAGCAAACTCCAATGAATCCCTGGTGGCTGAGGGTTTTGTGAGGTCAGTGATGTAACAGCCAATTTTTTGAGGTCCCTAAGCCCTATAGTGCTCTTGAGGGGCTGAAGGCTCTAAGCCACAAAATATAGCAGAGGGATCCATGGTAGGCATAGCCCTGATGCGGCATTGAAAAGGTAATGCATCTAGGTCTCAGAGGGATAAAAATGTTTCAAATTGCATTCTGCTAAATATCTGTTGAGGAGCTGATTCCTATGTCCAAAGGAGGGAACAGAATATTTGACTTTTCTCCATTTGGTCTAAATATAGTTCATATAAAAGATATTACCAGTTATCCCATTTCTCTGATAATTTACAAATGCATGTAGTCGCTCCTCCTAGTTTGTACAAATTCAATTTAGTAATTCACTTTTAAATTTAGAAAGACATAATCTTAGCTAATGTCAGAGAGACTAACATAAAAAACTGCTTTCATCCTGTGTTCTTCACGTATTTTCAAATTGGTTGAAAACTTGGTCAGTCTTTAAAAACACCTTTTGCTCCACTTGAAGGAACACATGACTCCTTAAATCATACTTCTTTTCTTGACTGGTGCAGCAAAAACTGTTTTATATGTTGTGTTGTTATTAACAAATAAGATTTTCACCCTTACTGTTTTAAATGCTTTCTTAATTATTCTTATATTATATTCACAAAACCTGAATTAAATTTTGAATTGGTCCGTTCACATTTGAGAAAATGTACTAAAGAAAACCAAACGTGATGTAAGTAGGAAAAAGAGCCGTAAGTAATAATGAAGTATTATTAAATTTTCACTCATGTGTGCTGGAACTTAACAATAACAAAACTTTTTGGTCACCTACTCCTTAGCTGCATTGGAAACATTTATAGAACAAGCAGTTATGTAGTTCAGGTACAGAATTTTTATTTTACTTTTAAATACATCCCTAACATCATTCTGAGCAATGAAAGGAAACTAAGTAGTCTAATGGGATAATATACATGTGTTTAGTTTAAGAATGATCCTCTTTTTGTATTTTCCAGGTGTTTTCTAAGCGAATTTTGCTGTGGCCCTCAATGATGTAGATGTATATCTTCAGACATTCGAAATGTATATTGCTTTTCTTATTTTTTTTCCCTCAGATATGACTTTAAGAACTGCACTGCAACCTACATTGCTAACTGATGACACCAACGATTATGAACCTTTCAGCAGGGAGCAGGAAAGCTCTAAGCTGCAGCGTGTTGGGAGCAGATGGAATTCATGTGATGAAGGTACTTCTTCAGTTATGAATAAAACTTGATGCTTACCACTATCCAGCACTATTGCCCTATATGAGACTTGGCCTCCTTCACAATCATTTTCCATGCTTTCCTATGTTTTCTCTCCATACTTTCACATTCATAAACATCAATCGTCTATCATTAAACAATATTTTCATTCTGTGTCTTCCTTTTATTCCTGTAGAGTTGCTTGAAAAACTGTTAAGCAAATTCTATTTATCTCAATTGGTTTTAGATGATGCATTAATGTTGCCATAATTCAGTTATAAAACATACTATAACTTCTCCTATCTCAATTAGAAAAATTTCTTCATTGTAGCATATTTTTTACACGATGCTCCATCGTTGGACCGTATATCCTTCTTATCATCTTGATTTCAAATTTTCGTAATGGCTCTTGGTTGGATATTGTCTGTGCCGAAGTATCTGCTCGAAATTTGACTACCTGTCTACTCAATGCTTGATATATTCGGTTTTCATTATTCCTAGTAGGTATTATACTTTTAAGCTATTTTGGATTTGCAAAGTATGCTTTGTTTTGTGCTTCTGTCAGTCATTTAATGTAAAGTCCATTTTGACTGCATTGTCTGCTAAATTTCCTCCCCAAAATGTTTCTGTTACTTGAAATACATTCTGTCCAATTTCTAAATCCTGTTGTTTCCTTCTCCATTCTGATATAATCATGCCTTTTTTTTTCTTCTGTATATTAACTCTCAATCCTATTCTTTCTATATTTACTGTAATTTTTCACAAACTTCTATTATTTTACCTCTGGAATTAGCTAGAACAGTGATCTCAATCGCATTAGGACATATATGACTGATTTTGTTATAGATTTTGCCTCTCTGATCTACCACTCATAACGCGTGATGAAAAGCCAATATGAATAATTGTGGTGGATAATCCATCCTTGTCACCAACATCATTATTGTTTTGTTATTAATTATAGTTAATCTTGACTTTGTTGCTGTCCTCTGCAGCCACCACTTCCACTGCATCTGCCACCGCCAACACACAACCCCCGCTACCACCACCTAAGCGTAGGGAATGTGGGCTCAAGTACTCTAAGCCACAAAGATACCTAAGTGATTGGAGGCCCTAAGGCACAAAGCATTACCAGAGGATCTATTAAGAGCAAACTCCAATGAATCCCTGGTGGCTGAGGGTTTTGTGAGGTCAGTGATGTAACAGCCAATTTTTTGAGGTCCCTAAGCCCTATAGTGCTTTTGAGGGGCTGAAGGCTCTAAGCCACAAAATATAGCAGAGGGATCTGTGAAGAGCAAATCACTGTGAAATCCGTGGGAGGAATTCCTAATGAACCATACATCATTACAAATTCTTTATCCATGGTAGGCATAGCCCTGATGCGGCATTGAAAAGGTGATGCATCTAGGTCTCAGAGGGATAAAAATATTTCAAATTGCATTCTGCTAAATATCTGTTGAGGTGCTGATTCCTATGTCCAAAGGAGGGAACAGAATATTTGACTTTTCTCCATTTGGTCTAAATGTAGTTCATTTAAAAGATATTACCAGCTATCCCATTTCTCTGAGAATTTACAAATGTATGTAGTCGCTCCTCCTAGTTTGTACAAATTCAATTTAGTAATTCACTTTTAAATGTAGAAAGACATAATCTCATCTAATGTCAGAGAGACTAACATAAAAGACTGCTTTCATCCTGCATTCTTCACGTATTTTCAAATGGGTTAAAAACTTGGTCAGTCTTTAAAAACACCTCTTGCTCCACTTGAAGGAACACATGACTCCTTAAAGCATACTTCTTTTCTTGACTGGTGCAGCAAAAAGTGTTTTAAATGTTGTCTTGTTATTAACAAATAAGATTTTCACCCTTACTGTGTTAAATGCTTACTTAATTATTCTTATATTCACAAAACCTGAATTAAATTTTGAATTGGTCCGTTCACATTTGAAAAATGTACTAAAGAAAACCAAACGTGATGTAAGTAGGAAAAAAAGCAGTAAGTAATAATGAAGTAATATTAAATTTTCACTCATGTGTGCTGGAACTTAAGAACAATAACACAACTTTTTGGTCACCTACTCCTTAACTGCATTGGAAACATTTATAGAGCAAGCAGCTTTTAGTTATGTTGTTCAGGTGCAGAATTTTCATTTTACTTTTTAATACATGCTTAACACCATTCTGAGCAATGAAAGGAAACTAAGTAGCCTTATGGGATAACAATATACATGTGTTTGTAATTTAGTTTATAAATCATCCTCTTTTTGTATTTTCCATGTCTTCTTTATGCGAATTTTGCTGTGGCAATCAATGATGTAGATGTTGATTTATAGACATTCGAAATGTATAATACTTTTCTCTCTCTCTCTTTTTTTTTTTTTTTTTTTCCCTTTTTTTTTTTTCCCTTCAGATATGACTGAAAGTTCTGGGATGAAACCTACGTGGCTATCAGATGACACCGAAGATTATGAACCTTTCAGCAGGGAGCAGGAAAGCTCTAAGGTGCAGCATGTTGGGAGGAGATGGAATTCATGTGATGAAGGTACTTCTTCAGTTATGAATAAAACTTGTTGCTTACCAACTATCCGGCACTAATGCCCTATATGAGCCTTGGCCTCCTTCACAATCATTTTCCGTGCTTTCCTATCTTTTAATGTTTTCTCTCCATACTTTCACATTCATAAACCTCAATCGTCTATCATTAAACAATATTTTCATTCTGTGTCTTCCTTTTATTCCTGTAGAGTTGGTTCAAAAACTGTTAATCAAATTCTATTCATCTCAATCGGTTTTAGATGATGCATTATTGTTGCCATAATTCAGTTATAAAACATACTATAACCTCTCCTATCTCAATTAGAATAATTTCTTCATTGTAGCACATTTTTTTACACCATGCTCCAATCCTGGACCGTATATCCTTCTTATCATCTTGATTTCAAATTTTCCTAATGCCTCTTGGTTGGATATTGTCTGTGCCAAAGTATCTGCTCCAAATTTGACTACCTGTCTACTCAATGCTTTATATATTAGGTTTCTATTATTCCTAGTAGGTATTATACTTTTAAACTATTTCGGATTTGCAAAGTATGCTTTGTTTTGTGCTTCTGTCAGTCATTTAATGTAAAGTCCTTTTTGACTGCATTCTCTGCTAAATTTCCTCCCCAAAATGTTTCTGTTACTTGAAATACATTCTGTCCAATTTCTAAATCCTGTTGTTTCCTTCTCCCTTCTGATATAATCATGCCTTTTTTTTTCTTCTGTATATTAACTCTCAATCCTATTCTTTCTATATTTTCTGTACTTTTTCACAAACTTCTATTATTTTACCTCTGGAATTAGCTACAACAGTGATCTCAATCGCATTAGGACATATATGACTGATCTTGTTTTAGATTTTGCCTTTTTGATCTACCACTCATAACGCATAATGAAAAGCCAATATGAATTATTGTGGTGGATAATCCATCCTTGTCACTATCATCATTATTGTTATTGATTATAGTTATTCTTGACTTTGTTGCTGTCCTCTGCAGCCACCACTTCCTGTGCATCAGCCATTGCCACCATGCAACCGCCCCTTCCACCACCTAAGCTTAGGGAATGTGGGCTCAAGTACTCTAAGCCACAAAGATACCTAAGGGATTGGAGGCCCTAAGGCACCAAGCATTACCGGAGGATCTATTAAGAGCAAACCCCAATGAATACCTGGTGGCTGAGGGTTTTGTGAGGTCAGTGATGTAACAGCCAATTTTTTGAGGTCCCTAAGCCCTATAGCGCTTTTTAGGGGCTGAAGGCTCTAAGCCACAAAATATAGCAGAGGGATCTGTGAAGAGCAAATCACTGTGAAATCCGTGGAAGGAATTCCTAATGAACCATACATCATTACAAATACTTTATCCATGGTAGGCATAGCCCTGATGCGGCATTGAAAAGGTGATGCATCTAGGTCTCAGAAGGATAAAAATATTTCAAATTGCATTCTGCTAAATATCTGTTGTGGTGCTGATTCCTATGTCCAAAGGAGGGAACAGAATATTTGACTTTTCTCCATTTGGTCTAAATATAGTTCATATAAAAGATATTACCAGGTATCCCATTTCTCTGAGAATTTACAAATGCATGTAGTCGCTCCTCCTAGTTTGTACAAATTCAATTTAGTAATTCACTTTTAAATGTAGAAAGACATAATCTCATCTAATATCAGAGAGACTAACATAAAAAACTGCTTTCATCCTGCATTCTTCACGTATTTTCAAATTGATTAAAAACTGGGTCAGTCTTTAAAAACACCTTTTGCTCCACTTGAAGGAACACATGACTCCTTAAAGCGTATTTATTTTCTTGACTGGTGCAGCAAAAAGTGTTTTAAATGTTGTCTTGTTATTAACAAATAAGATTTTCACCCTTACTGTGTTAAATGCTTACTTAATTACTCTTATATTATATTCACAAAACCTGAATTAAATTGCGAATTGGTCCATTCACATTTGAAAAAATGTACTAAAGAAAACCAAACGTGATGTAAGTAGGAAAAAAAGTAGTAAGTAATAATGAAGTATTATTAAATTTTCACTCATGTGTGCTGGAACTTAAGAACAATAACACAACTTTTTGGTCACCTACTCCTTATCTGCATTGGAAACATTTATATAGCAAGCAGTTATGTAGTGCAGGTGCAGAATTTTCATTTTACTTTTAAATACATGCTTAACATCATTCTGAGCAATGAAAGGAAACTAAGTAGTCTAATGGGATAATATACATGTGTTTAGTTTAAGAATGATCCTCTTTTTGTATTTTCCAAGTGTTTTTTAAGCAAATTTTGCTGTGGCCCTCAATGATGTAGATGTATATCTTCAGACATTCGAAATGTATATTGCTTTTCTTATTTTTTTTTCCTCAGATATGACTTTAAGAACTGCACTGCAACCTACGTTGCTAACTGATGACACCAACGATTATGAACCTTTCAGCAGGGAGCAGGAAAGCTCTAAGCTGCAGCATGGTGGGAGCAGTCAGAATTCATGTGATGAAGGCATTTCTTCGGTATGAATAAAACTTGTTGGTTACCAACTATCCCGCACTATTGCCCTAAATGAGCCTTGGCCTCCTTCACAATCATTTTCCATGCTTTCCTATCTTTTGGTGTTTTTTCTCCATACTTCCTCATTTATAAACTTCAAATCGTGTAACATTAAACAATGTTTTCATTCTGTGTCTACCTTTTATTCGTGTTGAGTAACATGTTGCTTCAAAGACTGTTAAGCAAATTGTATTCATCTCTATTGGTTTTAGATGATGCATTATTCTTGCCATAATTCAGTTATAAAGCATACTATAGCATCTCCTATCTCAATTAGAATAATTTTTTCATTGTCACATATTTTTTCACCATACCCATTGCTGGACCATATATCCTTCTTATCATCTTGATTTTAAATTTTCTTATTGGCTCTTGGTTGGATATTGTTTGTGCCGAAGTATCTGTCCCAAATTTGACTACCTGTCTACTCAATGCTTTATATATTAGGTTTTCTTTATTCCTAGTTAGTATTATGCTTTTTAACTATTTTTGATTTGCAAAGTATGCTTTATTTTGTGCTTATGTCAGTTTTTTATTGTAAAGTCTATTTTGACTGCATTGTCTGCTATATTTCCCCCCCAAAATTTTTCTGTTCCTTGAAATACATTCTGACCAATTTTTAAATCCTGTTGTTTCATTCTCACTTCTGATATAATCATACCTTTTTTTTTTCTTTTGTATATTAACACTCAATCCAATTCTTTCTATATTTTCTGTAATTTTTCACAAACTTCTATTATTTTACCTCTACAATTAGCTACAATAGTGATGTCATTCGCATTAGGACATATATGACTGATCTTGTTACAGATTTTGCCTCTTTGATCTACCACTCATAACGCATGATGAAAAGCCAATATGACTAATTGTGGTGGATAATCCATATTTGTCACCATCATCATTATTGTTATTCTTATTAATTATATATATATTCTTGACTTTGTTGCTGTCCTCTGCAGCCACCACTTCCACTGCATATGCCACTGCCACCACGCAACCGCCCCTTCCACCACCTAGGATTAGGGAATGTGTGCTCAAGTACCCTAAGCCACAAAGATACCTAAGGGATTGGAGACCCTAAGGCACCAAGCATTACCGGAGGATCTATTAAGAGCAAACTCCATTGAATCCCTGGTGGCTGAGGGTTTTGTGAGGTCAGTGATGTAACAGCCAATTTTTTAAGGTCCCTAAGCCCTATGGTGCTTTTGAGGGGCTGAAGTCTCTAAGCTACAAAATATAGCAGAGGGATCTGTGAAGAGCAAATCCCTGTGAATTCTGCATAACCGAAGGATCTGTGGTAGGAATTCCTAATGAACCATACATCATTACAAATACTTAATCCGTGGTAGGTATAGACATGCATCTATGTCTCAGAGGGATAAAATATTTCAAGTTGCATTCTGCTAAATATCCGTTGAGGTGCTGCTTCTTATGTCTAAAGAAGGGAGCAGAATATTTGACTTTTCTCCATTTGGTCTAAATGTAGTTCATATAAAAGAGATTACCAGTTATCCCTTTTCTCTGAGAATTTACAAATGAATGTAGTCGCTCCTCCTAGTTTGTACAAATTCAATTGAGTAATTCACTTGTAATGTAGAAAGACCTCATCTCATCCAATGTCAGAGTAACTAACATAAATATCTGGTTACATCCTGCATTCTACATTTAAATTAAAATTGGTTAGAAACATGGTCAGTCTTTAAAAACACCTTTTTCTCCACTTGAAGGAGCACATGACTCCTTAAAGCATATTTTGTTTCCTGACTAGTGAAGCAAAAATTTTTTGAAATGTTGTCTTGTTATTAACAAATATGATTTCTACCCTTACTGTTTTTAATCTTTAGTTATTATTTTTATATTATATTGACAAAACGTGAATTAAATTTTGAATTGGTCAATTCATTGTTGAAAAAATGTACTAAAGAAAAACAAATGTGACGTAAGTAGGTTAAAAAGCAGTAAGAAATAATGAAGAATTATTAAGTTTTCAGTAATGTGTGCTGGAACTTAAGAACAATAAAACCAATTTTTGGTCACCTACTCTTTAACTGCATTGGAAACATTTATAGAGCAAGCAACCTTTAGTTATGTAGTTCAGGTACATAATTTTCATTTTACTTTTTAATATATGCTTAACAACATTTTGTGCACAGAAAGGAAACTAAGTAGTCTTATGGGATAACATACATGTGTTTAGTTTATAAATGATCCTCTTTTTGTATTTTCCAGGTGTTTTTTAAGCGAATTTTGCAGTGTCCATCAATGATGTAGATGTGGATCTTGAGACATTCAAAATGTATATTGTTTTTCTTATTTTTTTTATCCTCAGATATGACTTTAAGAACTGCAATGCAACCTACGTTGCTAACTGATGACACCAACGATTATGAACCTTTCAGCAGGGAGCAGGAAAGCTCTAAGCTGCAGCATGGTGGGAGCAGTCAGAATTCATGTGATGAAGGCATTTCTTCAGGTATGAATAAAACTTGTTGCTTACCAACTATCCGGCACTATTGCCCTATATGAGCCTTGGCCTCCTTCACAATCGTTTTCCCTGCTTTCCTATCTTTCGGTGAATTTTCTCCATACTTTCACATTCAAAACTTCATATCGTGTAACATTAAACAATATGTTCATCCTGTGTCTACCTTTTATTCCTGTAGAGTAACATGTTGCTTCAAAAATTGTTAAGCAAATTCTATTCATCTCTATTGGTTTTAGATGATGCATTATTCTTGCCATAATTCAGTTATAAAGCATACTATAGAATCTCCTATCTCAATTAGAATAATTTGTTCATTGTCACATATTTTTTCCACCATTCTCCATTGCTGAACCATATATCCTTCTTATCATCTTGATTTCAAATTTTGTTAATGACTCTTGGTTGGATATTGTCTGTGCCGAAATATCAGCCCCAAATTTGACTACCTGTCTACTGAATGCTGTATATATTAGGTTTTCATTATTCCTAGTTAGTATTATACTTTTTAACTATTTTGGATTTGCAAAGTATGCTTTATTTTGTGCTTATGTCAGTTTTTTATTGTAAAGTCCATTTTGACTGCATTGTCTGCTATATTTCCCTTCTAACATTTTTCTGTTCCTTGAAATACATTCTGACTAATTTCTAAATCCTGTTGTTTCTTTCTCCCTTCTGATATAATCATGTTTTTTTTTTTCTTCTGTATATTAACTCTCAATCCTATTCTTTCTATATTTTTCTGTAATTTTTCACAAACTTTTATTATTATACCTCTAGAATTAGCAACAATAGTGATGTCATTCGCATAAGGACATATATGACTGATTTTGTTATAGATTTTGCCTCTCTGATCTACCACTCATAATGCGTAATGAAAAGCCAATATGAATAATTGTGGTGGATAGTCCATCCTTGTCACCATCATCATTATTGTTATTGTTATTAATTATAGTTATTCTTGACTTTGTTGCTGTCCTCTGCAGCCACCACTTCCACTGCATCTGCCACTGCCACCACGCAACCGCCCCTTCCACCACCTAAGCTTAGGGAATGTGGGCTTAGTACTCTAAGCCACAAAGATCCTAAGGTTTTGGAGGCCCTAAGGTACCAAGCATTACCGAAGGAATTATTAAGAGCAAACACCAATGAATCCCTGGTGGCTAAGGGTTTTGTGAGGTCAGTGATGTAACAGCCAATTTTTTGAGGTCCCTAAGCCCTATAGTGCTTTTGGGGGTCTGAAGGCTCTAAGCTACAAAATATAGCAGAGGGATCTGTGAAGAGCAAATCCCTGTGAATTCTGCATAACCAAAGGATCCGTGGGAGGAATTCCTAATGAACCATACATCATTACAAATACTTAATCCGTGGTAGGTATAGACATGCATCTAAGTCTCAGAGGGATAAAATATTTCAAGTTGCATTCTGCTAAATATCCGTTGAGGTGCTGCTTCTTATGTCCAAACAAGGGAGCAGAATATTTGACTTTTCTCCATTTGGTCTAAATGTAGTTCATATAAAAGATATTACCAGCTATCCCTTTTCTCTGAGAATTTACAAATGCATGTAGTCGCTCCTCCTAGTTTGTACAAATTCAATTGAGTAATTCACTTGTAATGTAGAAAGACCTCATCTCATCCAATGTCAGAGTAACTAACATAAAAATCTGGATACATCCTGCATTATACACCTAACTTGAAATTGGTTAAAAACATGGTCAGTCTTTAAAAACACCTTTTTCTCCACTTGAAGCAGTACATGACTCCTAAAAGTATATTTTGTTCCCTGACTAGTGCAGCAAAAATTGTTTGAAATGTTGTCTTGTTATTAACAAATATGATTTTCACCATTACTGTTTTTAATGCTTAGTTATTATTTTTATATTATATTGACAAAACCTGAATTAAATTGTGAATTGGTCCATTCATTGCTGAAAAAATGTACTAAAGAAAAACAAATCTGACGTAAGTAGGTAAAAAAGCAGTAAGAAATAATGAAGCATTATTAAGTTTTCAGTAATGTGTGCTGGAACCATAAGAACAATAAAACCACTTTTTGGTCACCTACTCTTTAACTGCATTGGAAACATTTATAGAGCAAGCAACTTTTAGTTATGTAGTTCAGGTACATAATTTTCATTTTACTTTTTAATACACGCTTAACATCATTCTGAGCAATGAAAGGAAACTAAGTAGTCTTATGGGATAACAATATACATGTGTTTGTAATTTAGTTTATAAATGATCCTCTTTTTGTATTTTCCAGGTGTTTTTTAAGCGAATTTTGCTGTGGCCATCAATGCTGTAGATGTAGATCTTCAGACATTCAAAATTTATATTGCTTTGCTTATTTTTTTTTTCCCTCAGATATGACTTTAAGAACTGCAATGCAACCTATGTTGCTAACTGATGACACCAACGATTATGAACCTTTCAGCAGGGAGCAGGAAAGCTCTAAGCTGCAGCATGGTGGGAGCAGTCAGAATTCATGTGATGAAGGCATTTCTTCAGGTATGAATAAAACTTGTTGGTTACCAACTATCCGGCACTATTGCCCTATATGAGCCTTGGCCTCCTCCACAATAATTTTCTATGCTTTCCTATCTTTTAATGTTTCCTTTCCATACTTTCACATTCATAAACTTCAATCGTCTGTCATTGAACAAGATTTTCATTCTGTGTCTTCCTTTTATTCTGTTGCTTCTAAAACTGTTAACCAAATTCTATTCATCTCTATTGGTTTTAGATGATGCATTATTCTTGCCAAAGTTCAGTTATAAAACATACTATCGCTTCTCCTATCTCAATTAGAATAATTTCCTCATTGTAGCATATTTTGTACACCATGCTCCATTGCTGGACCATATATACTTCTTATCATCTTGTTTTCAAATTTTCTTAATGGCTCTTGATTGGATATTGCTGTGCCGTAGTATCAGCCCCAAATTTGACTACCTGTCTACTCAATGCTTTATATATTAGGTTTTCATTATTCCTAGGTAGTATTATACTTTTTAACTATTTTGGATTTGCAAAGTATGCCTTATTTTGTGCTAATGTCAGTTTTTTATTGTAAAGTCCATTTTGACTGCATTGTCTGCTATATTTCCCCCCAACATATTTCTGTTCCTTGAAATACATGCTGACTAATTTCTAAATCCTGCTGTTTCCGTCTCCCTTCTGATAAAATCATGCTTTTTTTTGTCTTCTGTGAATTAACTCTCAATCCTATTCATTCTATATTTTTCTGTAATTTTTCACGAACTTCTATCATTTTACCTCTAGAATTAGCTACAATAGTGATGTCTTTCGCATAAGGACATATATGACTGATCTTGTAATAGATTTTGCCTCTGATATACCACTCATAACGCGTGATGAAAAGCCAATATGAATAATTGTGGTGGATAATACATCCTTGTCACCATCATCATTTTGATATTGTTATTAATTATAGTTATTCTTTACTTTGTTGCTGTCCTCCACAGCCACCACTGCCACTGCATCTGCTACTGCCACCACGCAAACGCCCCTTCCACCACCTAAGCTTAGGGTATGTGGGCTCAAGTACCCTAAGCCACAGAGATACCTAAGCGATTGGAGGCCCTAAGGCACCAAGCATTACCGAAGGAATTATTAAGAGCAAACCCCAATGAATCCCTGGTGGCTGAGGGTTTTGTGAGGTCAGTGATGTAACAGCCAATTTTTTGAGGTCCCTAAGCCCTATAGTGCTTTTGAGGGGCTGAAGGCTCTAAGCTACAAAATATAGCAAAGGGATCTGTGAAGAGCAAATCCCTGTGAATTCTGCATTGCCAAAGGATCCGTGGGAGGGATTCCTAATGAACCATACATCATTACAAATACTTAATCCGTGGTAGGTATAGACATGCATCTATGTCTCAGAGGGATAAAAATCTTTCAAATTGCATTCTGCAAAATATCGCTTGAGGTGCTTCTTCTTATGTCCAAAGGAGGGAACAGAATATTTGACTTTTCTCCATTTGGTCTAAATGTAGTTCATATAAAAGATATTACCAGTTATCCCATTTCTCTGAGAATTTACAAATGCATGTAGTCGCTCCTCCCGGTTTGTACAATTTCAATTGAGTAATTCACTTGTAATGTAGAAAGACCTCATCTCATTCAATGTCAGAGTAACTAACATAAAAATCTGGTTACATCCTGCATTTTACACGTAACTTAAAATTAGTTAAAAACATGGTCAGTCCTTAAAAACACCTTTTTCTCCACTTGAAGCAGCACATGACTCCTTAAAGCATATTTTGTTTCCTGACAAGTGCAGCAAAAATTTTTTCAAATGTTGTCTTGTTATTAACAAATATGATTTTCACCCTTACTGTTTTTAATGCTTAGTTATTATTTTTATATTATATTGACAAAACGTGAAATAAATTGTGAATTGGTCAATTCATTGTTGAAAAAATGTACTAAAGAAAAACAAATCTGTCGTAAGTAGGTAAAAAGGCAGTATGAAATAACGAAGTATTATTAAGTTTTCACTAATGTGTGCTGGAACTTAAGAACAATAAAACCACTTTTTGGTCCACTACTCTTTAACTGCATTGGAAACATTTATAGAGCATTAGTTATGTAGTTAAGGTACTTAATTTTCCTTTTACTTTTTAATATATGCATAGCAACATTTTGAGCAATGAAAGGAAACTAAGTAGTCTTATCGGATAACATACATGTCTTTAGTTTATAAATGATCCTCTTTTTGTATTTTCCAGGTGCTTTTTAAGCGAATTTTGCAGTGGCCATTAATGATGTAGATGTAGACCTTGAGACATTCAAAATGTATATTGCTTTTCTTATTTTTTTTATCCTCAGATATGACTTTAAGAAGTGCAATGCAACCTACGTTGTTAACTGATGACACCGAAGATTATGAACCTTTCAGCAGGGAGCAGGAAAGCTCTAAGCTGCAGCATGATGGGAACAGTCAGAATTCATGTGATGAAGGCATTTCTTCAGGTATGAATCAAACTTGTTGGTTACCAACTATCCGGCACTATTGCCCTATATGAGCCTTGGCCTCCTCCACAATCATTTTCTGTGCTTTCCTATTTTTGGTGTTTTTTCTCCATACTTTCACATTCATAAACTTCAAATCGCGTAACATTAAACAATATTTTCAGTCTGTGTCTACCTTTTATTCCTGTAGAGTAACATGTTGCTTCTAAAACTGTTAAGCAAATTCTATTTATCTCAATTGGTTTTAGATGATGCATTAATGTTGCCATAATTCAGTTATAAAACATGCTATAACTTCTCCTATCTCAATTAGAAAAATTTCTTCATTGTAGCATATTTTATACACGATGCTCCATCGATGGACCGTATATCCTTCTTATCATCTTGATTTCAAATTTTCTTAATGGCTCTTGGTTGGATATTGTATGTGCCGAAGTATCTGCTCGAAATTTGACTACCTGTCTACTCAATGCTTGATATATTCGGTTTTCATTATTCCTAGTAGGTATTATACTTTTAAGCTATTTTGGATTTGCAAAGTATGCTTTGTTTTGTGCTTCTGTCAGTCATTTAATGTAAAGTCCATTTTGACTGCATTGTCTGCTAAATTTCCCCCGCAAAATGTTTGTGTTCTTAAAAATACATTCTGACCAATTTGTAAATCCTGTTGTTTCCTTCTCCCTTCAGATATAATCATGCTTTTTTTTTTCTTCTGTATATTAACTCTCAATTCTATATTTTTCTGTAATTTTTCACAACCTTCTATTATTTTACCTCTAGAGTTAGCTACAACAGTGATTTCATTCGCATAAGGACATATATGACTGATCTTGTTATAGATTTTGCCTCTCTGATCTACCACTCATAACGCGTGATGAAAAGCCAATATGAATAATTGTGGTGGATAATCCATCCATGTCACCATCATCATTATTGTTATTGTTATTAATTATAGTTATTTTTGACTTTGTTGCTGTCCTCTGCAGCCACCCCATCCACTGCATCTGCCACTGCCAACAGAAAACCCCCCCTTCCACTACCTAAGCTTAGGGAATGTGGGCTCAAGTACTCTAAGCCACAAAGATACCTAAGGGATTGGAGGCCCTACGGCACAAAGCATTACCGGAGGATCTATTAAGAGCAAACTCCAATGAATCCCTGGTGGCTGAGGGTTTTGTGAGGTCAGTGATGTAACAGCCAATTTTTTGAGGTCCCTAAGCCGTATAGTGATTTTGAGGAACTGAAGGCTCTAAGCCACAAAATATAGCAGAGAGATCTGTGAAGAGCAAATCACTGTGAAATCCATGGGAGGAATTCCTAATGAACCATACATCATTATAAATACTTTATCCGTGGTAGGCATAGCCCCGATGCGGCATTGAAAAGGTGATGCATCTAGGTCTCAGAGGGATAAAAATATTTCAAGTTGCATTCTGCTAAATATCCGTTGAGGTGCTGATTCTTATGACCAAAGGAGGGAACAGAATATTTGACTTTTCTCCATTTGGTCTAAATGTAATTCATATAAAAGATATTACCAGGTATCCCATTTCTCTGAGAATTTACAAATGCATGTAGTCGCTCCTCCTAGTTTGTACAAATTCAATTTAGTAATTCACTTTTAAATGTAGAAAGACATAATGTCATCTAATATCAGAGATACTAACATAAAAATCTGCTTACATCCTCCATTCTTCACATAATTTCAAATTGGTTAGAAACTTGGTTAGTCTTTAAAAACACCTTTTGCTCCACTTGAAGGAACACATGACTCCTTAAAGCATATTTCTTTTCTTGACTGGTGCAGCAAAAAGTGTTTTAAATGTTATCTTGTTATTAACAAATACGATTTTCACCCTTACTGTGTTAAATGCTTAATTATTATTTTTATATTATATTCACAAAACCTGAAGTAAATTGAGAATTGGTCTATTCACATTTGAAAAAATGTAGTAAAGAAAACCAAACGTGATGTAAGTAGGAAAAAAGGCAGTAAGAAATAATGAAGTATTATTAAATTTTCACTCATGTGTGCTGGAACTTAAGAACAATAACACAACTTTTTGGTCACCTACTCCTTAACTGCATTGTAAACATTTATAGAGCAAGCAGTTTTTAGTTATGTAGTTCAGGTGCAGAATTTTCATTTTACTTTTTAATACACGCTTAACACCATTCTGAGCAATGAAAGGAAACTAAGTAGTCTTATGGGATAACAATATACATGTGTTTGTAATTTAGTTTATAAATGATCCTCTTTTTGTATTTTCCATGTCTTTTTTATGCGAATTTTGCTGTGGCAATCAATGATGTAGATGTTGATTTATAGACATTCGAAATGTATATTACTTTTCTCTTTTTTTTTTTTTTTTTTTTTCCCCCTTCAGATATGACTGAAAGTTCTGGGATGAAACCTACGTGGCTAACAGATGACACCGAAGATTATGAACCTTTCAGCAGGGAGCAGGAAAGCTCTAAGGTGCAGCATGTTGGGAGCAGATGGAATTCATGTGATGAAGGTACTTCTTCAGTTATGAATAAAACTTGTTGCTTACCAACTATCCGGCACTAATGCGCTATATGAGCCTTGGCCTCCTTCACAATCATTTTCCGTGCTTTCCTATCTTTTAATGTTTTCTCTCCATACTTTCACATTCATAAACCTCAATCGTCTATCATTAAACAATATTTTCATTCTGTGTCTTCCTTTTATTCCTGTAGAGTTGGTTCAAAAACTGTTAAGCAAATTCTATTCATCTCAATCGGTTTTAGATGATGCATTATTGTTGCCATAATTCATTTATAAAACATACTATAACTTCTCCTATCTCAATTAGAATAATTTCTTCATTGTAGCACATTTTTTTACACCATGCTCCAATCCTGGACCGTATATCCTTCTTATCATCTTGATTTCAAATTTTCTTAATGCCTCTTGGTTGGATATGGTCTGTGCCAAGGTATCTGCTCCAAATTTGACTACCTGTCTACTCAATGCTTTATATATTAGGTTTTCAATATTCCTAGTAGGTATTATGCTTTTAAACTATTTCGGATTTGCAAAGTATGCTTTGTTTTGTGCTTATGTCAGTCATTTAATGTAAAGTCCAGTTTGACTGCATTGTCTGCTAAATTTCCCCCCCAAAATGTTTCTGTTACTTGAAATACATTCTGTCCAATTTCTAAATCCTGTTGTTTCCTTCTCCCTTCTGATATAATCATGCCTTTTTTTTTCTTCTGTATATTAACTCTCAATCCTATTCTTTCTATATTTTCTGTATTTTTTCACAAACTTCTATTATTTTACCTCTGGAATTAGCTACAACAATCGCATTAGGACATATATGACTGATCTTGTTTTAGATTTTGCCTCTTTGATCTACCACTCATAACGCATAATGAAAAGCCAATATGAATTATTGTGGTGGATAATCCATCCTTGTCACTATCATCATTATTGTTATTGATTATAGTTATTCTTGACTTTGTTGCTGTCCTCTGCAGCCACCACTTCCTGTGTATCAGCCATTGCCACCATGCAACCGCCCCTTCCACCACCTAAGCTTAGGGAATGTGGGCTCAAGTACTCTAAGCCACAAAGATACCTAAGGGATTGGAGGCCCTAAAGCACAAAGCATTACCGGAGGATCTATTAAGAGCAAACCCCAATGAATCCCTGGTGGCTGAGTGTTTTGTGAGGTCAGTGATGTAACAGCCAATTTTTTGAGGTCCCTAATCCCTATAGTGCTTTTGAGGGGCTGAAGGCTCTAAGCTACAAAATATAGCAGAGGGATCTGTGAAGAGCAAATCCATGTGAATTCTGCATAACCAAAGGATCCATGGGAGGAATTCCTAATGAACCATACATCATTACAAATACTTAATCCGTGGTAGGTATAGACATGCATCTATGTCTCAGAGGGATAAAATATTTCAAATTGCATTCTGCAAAATATCGCTTGCGGTGCTGCTTCTTATGTCCGAAGAAGGGACCACAATATTTCACTTTTCTCCATTTGGTCTAGATGTAGTTCATATAAAAGATATTACCAGTTATCCCATTTCTCTGAGAATTTACAAATGCATGTAGTCGCTCCTCCTAGTTTGCACAAATTCAATTGAGTAATTCACTTGTAATGTAGAAAGACCTCATCTCATCCAATGTCAGAGTAACTAACATAAAAATCTGGTTACATCCTGCATTTTACACGTAACTTAAAATTGGTTAAAAACATGGTCAGTCTTTAAAAACAGCCTTTTCTCCACTTGAAGGAGCACATGTCTCCTTAAAGCATATTTTGTTTCTTGACGAGTGCAGCAAAATTTGTTTGAAATGTTGTCTTGTTATTAACAAATATGATTTTCACCCTTACTGTTTTTAATGCTTAGTTATTATTTTTATATTATATTGACAAAACCTGAATTAAATTGTGAATTGGTTCATTCATTGTTGAAACAATGTACTAAAGAAAACCAAATGTGACGTAAGTAGGTAAAAAAGCAGTAAGAAGTAATGAAGTATTATTGAGTTTTCACTAATGTGTGCTGGAACTTAAGAACAATAAAACCACTTTTTGGTCACCTACTCTTTAACTGCATTGGAAACATTTATAGAGCAAGTAACTTTTAGTTATGTAGTTCAGGTACATAATTTTCATTTTACTTTTTAATATATGCTTAACAACATTTTGTGCAAAGAAAGGAAACTAAGTAGTCTTATGGGATAACATACATGTGTTTAGTTTATAAATGATCCTCTTTTTGTATTTTCCAGGTGTTTTTTAAGCGAATTTTGCAGTGGCCATCAATGATGTAGATGTAGATCTTGAGACATTCAAAATGTATATTGCTTTTCTTATTTTTTTTATCCTCAGATATGACTTTAAGAAGTGCAATGCAACCTACGTCGTTAACTGATGACACCGAAGATTATGAACCTTTCAGCAGGGACCAGGAACGCTCTAAGCTGCAGCATGATGGGAACAGTCAGAATTCATGTGATGAAGGCATTTCTTCAGGTATGAATAAACTTGTTGGTTACCAACTATCCGGCACTATTGCCCTATATGAGCCTTGGCCTCCTCCACAATCATTTTCTGTGCTTTCCTATCTTTTGGTGTTTTTTCTCCATACTTTCACATTCATAAACTTCAAATCGTGTAACATTAAACAATATTTTCAGTCTGTGTCTACCTTTTATTCCTGTAGAGTAACATGTTGCTTCAAAAACTGTTAAGCAAATTCTATTTATCTCAATTGGTTTTAGATGATGCATTAATGTTGCCATAATTCAGTTATAAAACATACTATAACTTCTCCTATCTCAATTAGAAAAATTTCTTCATTGTAGCATATTTTTTACACGATGCTCCATCGTTGGACCGTATATCCTTCTTATCATCTTGGTTTCAAATTTTCTTAATGGCTCTTGGTTGGATATTGTCTGTGCTGAAGTATCTGCTCGAAATTTGACTACCTGTCTACTCAATGCTTGATATATTCGGTTTTCATTATTCCTAGTAGGTATTATACTTTTAAGCTATTTTGGATTTGCAAAGTATGCTTTGTTTTGTGCTTCTGTCAGTCATTTAATGTAAAGTCCATTTTGACTGCATTGTCTGCTAAATTTTCCCCCGCAAAATGTTTGTGTTCTTAAAAATACATTCTGACCAATTTCTAAATCCTGTTGTTTCCTTCTCCCTTCAGATATAATCATGCTTTTTTTTTTCTTCTGTATATTAACTCTCAAATCTATATTTTTCTGTAATTTTTCACAACCTTCTATTATTTTACCTCTAGAGTTAGCTACAATAGTGATTTCATTCGCATAAGGACATATATGACTGATCTTGTTATAGATTTTGCCTCTCTGATCTACCACTCATAACGCGTGATGAAAAGCCAATATGAATAATTGTGGTGGATAATCCATCCATGTCACCATCATCATTATTGTTATTGTTATTAATTATAGTTATTTTTGACTTTGTTGCTGTCCTCTGCAGCCACCCCATCCACTGCATCTGCCACTGCCAACAGAAAACCCCCCCTTCCACCACCTAAGCTTAGGGAATGTGGGCTCAAGTACTCTAAGCCACAAAGATACCTAAGGGATTGGAGGCCCTAAGGCACAAAGCATTACCGGAGGATCTATTAAGAGCAAACTCCAATGAATCCCTGGTGGCTGAGGGTTTTGTGAGGTCAGTGATGTAACAGCCAATTTTTTGAGGTCCCTAAGCCGTATAGTGATTTTGAGGAACTGAAGGCTCTAAGCCACAAAATATAGCAGAGAGATCTGTGAAGAGCAAATCACTGTGAAATCCATGGGAGGAATTCCTAATGAACCATACATCATTATAAATACTTTATCCGTGGTAGGCATAGCCCCGATGCGGCATTGAAAAGGTGATGCATCTAGGTCTCAGAGGGATAAAAATATTTCAAGTTGCATTCTGCTAAATATCCGTTGAGGTGCTGATTCTTATGACCAAAGGAGGGAACAGAATATTTGACTTTTCTCCATTTGGTCTAAATGTAATTCATATAAAAGATATTACCAGGTATCCCATTTCTCTGAGAATTTACAAATGCATGTAGTCGCTCCTCCTAGTTTGTACAAATTCAATTTAGTAATTCACTTTTAAATGTAGAAAGACATAATGTCATCTAATATCAGAGATACTAACATAAAAATCTGCTTACATCCTCCATTCTTCACATAATTTCAAATTGGTTAGAAACTTGGTTAGTCTTTAAAAACACCTTTTGCTCCACTTGAAGGAACACATGACTCCTTAAAGCATATTTCTTTTCTTGACTGGTGCAGCAAAAAGTGTTTTAAATGTTATCTTGTTATTAACAAATACGATTTTCACCCTTACTGTGTTAAATGCTTAATTATTATTTTTATATTATATTCACAAAACCTGAAGTAAATTGTGAATTGGTCTATTCACATTTGAAAAAATGTAGTAAAGAAAACCAAACGTGATGTAAGTAGGAAAAAAGGCAGTAAGAAATAATGAAGTATTATTAAATTTTCACTCATGTGTGCTGGAACTTAAGAACAATAACACAACTTTTTGGTCACCTACTCCTTAACTGCATTGTAAACATTTATAGAGCAAGCAGCTTTTAGTTATGTAGTTCAGGTGCAGAATTTTCATTTTACTTTTTAATACACGCTTAACACCATTCTGAGCAATGAAAGGAAACTAAGTAGTCTTATGGGATAACAATATACATGTGTTTGTAATTTAGTTTATAAATGATCCTCTTTTTGTATTTTCCATGTCTTTTTTATGCGAATTTTGCTGTGGCAATCAATGATGTAGATGTTGGTTTATAGACATTCGAAATGTATATTACATTTCTCTTTTTTTTTTTTTTTTTTTTTTCCCTTCAGATATGACTGAAAGTTCTGGGATGAAACCTACGTGGCTAACAGATGACACCGAAGATTATGAACCTTTCAGCAGGGAGCAGGAAAGCTCTAAGGTGCAGCATGTTGGGAGCAGATGGAATTCATGTGATGAAGGTACTTCTTCAGTTATGAATAAAACTTGTTGCTTACCAACTATCCGGCACTAATGCGCTATATGAGCCTTGGCCTCCTTCACAATCATTTTCCGTGCTTTCCTATCTTTTAATGTTTTCTCTCCATACTTTCACATTCATAAACCTCAATCGTCTATCATTAAACAATATTTTCATTCTGTGTCTTCCTTTTATTCCTGTAGAGTTGGTTCAAAAACTGTTAAGCAAATTCTATTCATCTCAATCGGTTTTAGATGATGCATTATTGTTGCCATAATTCAGTTATAAAACATACTATAACTTCTCCTATCTCAATTAGAATAATTTCTTCATTGTAGCACATTTTTTTACACCATGCTCCAATCCTGGACCGTATATCCTTCTTATCATCTTGATTTCAAATTTTGTTAATGCCTCTTGGTTGGATATGGTCTGTGCCAAAGTATCTGCTCCAAATTTGACTACCTGTCTACTCAATGCTTTATATATTAGGTTTTCATTATTCCTAGTAGGTATTATACTTTTAAACTATTTCGGATTTGCAAAGTATGCTTTGTTTTGTGCTTATGTCAGTCATTTAATGTAAAGTCCAGTTTGACTGCATTGTCTGCTAAATTTCCCCCCCAAAATGTTTCTGTTACTTGAAATACATTCTGTCCAATTTCTAAATCCTGTTGTTTCCTTCTCCCTTCTGATATAATCATGCCTTTTTTTTTCTCAATCCTATTCTTTCTATATTTTCTGTATTTTTTCACAAACTTCTATTATTTTACCTCTGGAATTAGCTACAACAATCGCATTAGGACATATATGACTGATCTTGTTTTAGATTTTGCCTCTTTGATCTACCACTCATAACGCATAATGAAAAGCCAATATGAATTATTGTGGTGGATAATCCATCCTTGTCACTATCATCATTATTGTTATTGATTATAGTTATTCTTGACTTTGTTGCTGTCCTCTGCAGCCACCACTTCCTGTGTATCAGCCATTGCCACCATGCAACCGCCCCTTCCACCACCTAAGCTTAGGGAATGTGGGCTCAAGTACTCTAAGCCACAAAGATACCTAAGGGATTGGAGGCCCTAAAGCACAAAGCATTACCGGAGGATCTATTAAGAGCAAACCCCAATGAATCCCTGGTGGCTGAGGGTTTTGTGAGGTCAGTGATGTAACAGCCAATTTTTTGAGGTCCCTAAGCCCTATAGTGCTTTTGAGGGGCTGAAGGCTCTAAGCTACAAAATATAGCAGAGGGATCTGTGAAGAGCAAATCCATGTGAATTCTGCATAACCAAAGGATCCGTGGGAGGAATTCCTAATGAACCATACATCATTACAAATACTTAATCCGTGGTAGGTATAGACATGCATCTATGTCTCAGAGGGATAAAATATTTCAAATTGCATTCTGCAAAATATCGCTTGCGGTGCTGCTTCTTATGTCCAAAGAAGGGACCACAATATTTCACTTTTCTCCATTTGGTCTAGATGTAGTTCATATAAAAGATATTACCAGTTATCCCATTTCTCTGAGAATTTACAAATGCATGTAGTCGCTCCTCCTAGTTTGCACAAATTCAATTGAGTAATTCACTTGTAATGTAGAAAGACCTCATCTCATCCAATGTCAGAGTAACTAACATAAAAATCTGGTTACATCCTGCATTTTACACGTAACTTAAAATTGGTTAAAAACATGGTCAGTCTTTAAAAACAGCCTTTTCTCCACTTGAAGGAGCACATGTCTCCTTAAAGCATATTTTGTTTCTTGACGAGTGCAGCAAAATTTGTTTGAAATGTTGTCTTGTTATTAACAAATATGATTTTCACCCTTACTGTTTTTAATGCTTAGTTATTATTTTTATATTATATTGACAAAACCTGAATTAAATTGTGAATTGGTTCATTCATTGTTGAAACAATGTACTAAAGAAAACCAAATGTGACGTAAGTAGGTAAAAAAGCAGTAAGAAGTAATGAAGTATTATTGAGTTTTCACTAATGTGTGCTGGAACTTAAGAACAATAAAACCACTTTTTGGTCACCTACTCTTTAACTGCATTGGAAACATTTATAGAGCAAGCAACTTTTAGTTATGTAGTTCAGGTACATAATTTTCATTTTACTTTTTAATATATGCTTAACAACATTTTGTGCAAAGAAAGGAAACTAAGTAGTCTTATGGGATAACATACATGTGTTTAGTTTATAAATGATCCTCTTTTTGTATTTTCAAGGTGTTTTTTAAGCGAATTTTGCAGTGGCCATCAATGATGTAGATGTAGATCTTGAGACATTCAAAATGTATATTGCTTTTCTTATTTTTTTTATCCTCAGATATGACTTTAAGAAGTGCAATGCAACCTACGTTGTTAACTGATGACACCGAAGATTATGAACCTTTCAGCAGTGACCAGGAACGCTCTAAGATGCAGCATGAGGGGAACAGTCAGAATTCATGTGATGAAGGCATTTCTTCAGGTATGAATAAACTTGTTGGTTACCAACTATCCGGCACTATTGCCCTATATAAGCCTTGGCCTCCTCCACAATCATTTTCTGTGCTTTCCTATCTTTTGGTGTTTTTTCTCCATACTTTCACATTCATAAACTTCAAATCGTGTAACATTAAACAATATTTTCAGTCTGTGTCTACCTTTTATTCCTGTAGAGTAACATGTTGCTTCAAAAACTGTTAAGCAAATTCTATTTATCTCAATTCATTAATGTTGCCATAATTCAGTTATAAAACATACTATAACTTCTCCTATCTCAATTAGAAAAATTTCTTCATTGTAGCATATTTTTTACACGATGTTCCATCGTTGGACCGTATATCCTTCTTATCATCTTGATTTCAAATTTTCTTAATACCTCTTGGTTGCATATTGTCTGTGCCGAAGTATCTGCTCGAAATTTGACTACCTGTCTACTCAATGCTTGATATATTCGGTTTTCATTATTCCTAGTAGGTATTATACTTTTAAGCTATTTTGGATTTGCAAAGTATGCTTTGTTTTGTGCTTCTGACAGTCATTTAATGTAAAGTCCATTTTGACTGCATTGTCTGCTAAATTTCCCCCGCAAAATGTTTGTGTTCTTAAAAATACATTCTGACCAATTTCTAAGTCCTGTTGTTTCCTTCTCCTTTCAGATATAATCATTCTTTTTTTTTTCTTCTGTATATTAACTCTCAATTCTATATTTTTCTGTAATTTTTCACAACCTTCTATTATTTTACCTCTAGAGTTAGCTACAATAGTGATTTCATTCGCATAAGGACATATATGACTGATCTTGTTATAGATTTTGCCTCTCTGATCTACCACTCATAACGCGTGATGAAAAGCCAATATGAATAATTGTGGTGGATAATCCATCCATGTCACCATCATCATTATTGTTATTGTTATTAATTATAGTTATTTTTGACTTTGTTGCTGTCCTCTGCAGCCACCCCATCCACTGCATCTGCCACTGCCAACAGAAAACCCCCCCTTCCACCACCTAAGCTTAGGGAATGTGGGCTCAAGTACTCTAAGCCACAAAGATACCTAAGGGATTGGAGGCCCTAAGGCACAAAGCATTACCGGAGGATCTATTAAGAGCAAACTCCAATGAATCCCTGGTGGCTGAGGGTTTTGAGAGGTCAGTGATGTAACAGCCAATTTCTTGAGGTCCCTAAGCCGTATAGTGATTTTGAGGAACTGAATGCTCTAAGCCACAAAATATAGCAGAGAGATATGTGAAGAGCAAATCACTGTGAAATCCATGGGAGGAATTCCTAATGAACCATACATCATTATAAATACTTTATCCGTGGTAGGCATAGCCCCGATGCGGCATTGAAAAGGTGATGCATCTAGGTCTCAGAGGGATAAAAATATTTCAAGTTGCATTCTGCTAAATATCCGTTGAGGTGCTGATTCTTATGACCAAAGGAGGGAACAGAATATTTGACTTTTCTCCATTTGGTCTAAATGTAATTCATATAAAAGATATTACCAGGTATCCCATTTCTCTGAGAATTTACAAATGCATGTAGTCGCTCCTCCTAGTTTGTACAACTTCAATTTAGTAATTCACTTTTAAATGTAGAAAGACATAATGTCATCTAATATCAGAGATACTAACATAAAAATCTGCTTACATCCTCCATTCTTCACATAATTTCAAATTGGTTAGAAACTTGGTTAGTCTTTAAAAACACCTTTTGCTCCACTTGAAGGAACACATGACTCCTTAAAGCATATTTCTTTTCTTGACTGGTGCAGCAAAAAGTGTTTTAAATGTTATCTTGTTATTAACAAATAAGATTTTCACCCTTACTGTGTTAAATGCTTAATTATTATTTTTATATTATATTCACAAAACCTGAAGTAAATTGTGAATTGGTCTATTCACATTTGAAAAAATGTAGTAAATAAAACCAAACGTGATGTAAGTAGGAAAAAAGGCAGTAAGAAATAATGAAGTATTATTAAATTTTCACTCATGTGTGCTGGAACTTAAGAACAATAACACAACTTTTTGGTCACCTACTCCTTAACTGCATTGTAAACATTTATAGAGCAAGCAGCTTTTAGTTATGTAGTTCAGGTGCAGAATTTTCATTTTACTTTTTAATACACGCTTAACACCATTCTGAGCAATGAAAGGAAACTAAGTAGTCTTATGGGATAACAATATACATGTGTTTGTAATTTAGTTTATAAATGATCCTCTTTTTGTATTTTCCATGTCTTTTTTATGCGAATTTTGCTGTGGCAATCAATGATGTAGATGTTGATTTATAGACATTTGAAATGTATATTACTTTTCTCTTTTTTTTTTTTTTTTTTTCCCCCTTCAGATATGACTGAAAGTTCTGGGATGAAACCTACGTGGCTAACAGATGACACCGAAGATTATGAACCTTTCAGCAGGGAGCAGGAAAGCTCTAAGGTGCAGCATGTTGGGAGCAGATGGAATTCATGTGATGAAGGTACATCTTCAGTTATGAATAAAACTTGTTGCTTACCAACTATCTGGCACTAATGCGCTATATGAGCCTTGGCCTCCTTCACAATCATTTTCCGTGCTTTCCTATCTTTTAATGTTTTCTCTCCATACTTTCACATTCATAAACCTCAATCGTCTATCATTAAACAATATTTTCATTCTGTGTCTTCCTTTTATTCCTGTAGAGTTGGTTCAAAAACTGTTAAGCAAATTCTATTCATCTCAATCGGTTTTAGATGATGCATTATTGTTGCCATAATTCAGTTATAAAACATACTATAACTTCTCCTATCTCAATTAGAATAATTTCTTCATTGTAGCACATTTTTTTACACCATGCTCCAATCCTGGACCGTATATCCTTCTTATCATCTTGATTTCAAATTTTCTTAATGCCTCTTGGTTGGATATTGTCTGTGCCAAAGTATCTGCTCGAAATTTGACTACCTGTCTACTCAATGCTTTATATATTAGGTTTTCATTATTCCTAGTAGGTATTATACTTTTAAACTATTTCGGATTTGCAAAGTATGCTTTGTTTTGTGCTTATGTCAGTCATTTAATGTAAAGTCCAGTTTGACTGCATTGTCTGCTAAATTTCCCCCCCAAAATATTTCTGTTACTTGAAATACATTCTGTCCAATTTCTAAATCCTGTTGTTTCCTTCTCCCTTCTGATATAATCATGCCTTTTTTTTTCTTCTGTATATTAACTCTCAATCCTATTCTTTCTATATTCTCTGTATTTTTTCACAAACTTCTATTATTTTACCTCTGGAATTAGCTACAACAATCGCATTAGGACATATATGACTGATCTTGTTTTAGATTTTGCCTCTTTGATCTACCACTCATAACGCATAATGAAAAGCCAATATGAATTATTGTGGTGGATAATCCATCCTTGTCACTATCATCATTATTGTTATTGATTATAGTTATTCTTGACTTTGTTGCTGTCCTCTGCAGCCACCACTTCCTGTGTATCAGCCATTGCCACCATGCAACCGCCCCTTCCACCACCTAAGCTTAGGGAATGTGGGCTCAAGTACTCTAAGCCACAAAGATACCTAAGGGATTGGAGGCCCTAAAGCACAAAGCATTACCGGAGGATCTATTAAGAGCAAACCCCAATGAATCCCTGGTGGCTGAGGGTTTTGTGAGGTCAGTGATGTAACAGCCAATTTTTTGAGGTCCCTAATCCCTATAGTGCTTTAGAGGGGCTGAAGGCTCTAAGCTACAAAATATAGCAGAGGGATCTGTGAAGAGCAAATCCATGTGAATTCTGCATAACCAAAGGATCCGTGGGAGGAATTCCTAATGAACCATACATCATTACAAATACTTAATCCGTGGTAGGTATAGACATGCATCTATGTCTCAGAGGGATAAAATATTTCAAATTGCATTCTGCAAAATATCGCTTGCGGTGCTGCTTCTTATGTCCAAAGAAGGGACCACAATATTTCACTTTTCTCCATTTGGTCTAGATGTAGTTCATATAAAAGATATTACCAGTTATCCCATTTCTCTGAGAATTTACAAATGCATGTAGTCGCTCCTCCTAGTTTGCACAAATTCAATTGAGTAATTCACTTGTAATGTAGAAAGACCTCATCTCATCCAATGTCAGAGTAACTAACATAAAAATCTGGTTACATCCTGCATTTTACACGTAACTTAAAATTGGTTAAAAACATGGTCAGTCTTTAAAAACAGCTTTTTCTCCACTTGAAGGAGCACATGTCTCCTTAAAGCATATTTTGTTTCTTGACGAGTGCAGCAAAATTTGTTTGAAATGTTGTCTTGTTATTAACAAATATGATTTTCACCCTTACTGTTTTTAATGCTTAGTTATTATTTTTATATTATATTGACAAAACCTGAATTAAATTGTGAATTGGTCCATTCATTGTTGAAACAATGTACTAAAGAAAACCAAATGTGACGTAAGTAGGTAAAAAAGCAGTAAGAAGTAATGAAGTATTATTGAGTTTTCACTAATGTGTGCTGGAACTTAAGAACAATAAAACCACTTTTTGGTCACCTACTCTTTAACTGCATTGGAAACATTTATAGAGCAAGCAACTTTTAATTATGTAGTTCAGGTACATAATTTTCATTTTACTTTTTAATATATGCTTAACAACATTTTGTGCAAAGAAAGGAAACTAAGTAGTCTTATGGGATAACATACATGTGTTTAGTTTATAAATGATCCTCTTTTTGTATTTTCCAGGTGTTTTTTAAGCGAAGTTTGCAGTGGCCATCAATGATGTAGATGTAGATCTTGAGACATTCAAAATGTATATTGCTTTTCTTATTTTTTTTATCCTCAGATATGACTTTAAGAAGTGCAATGCAACCTACGTTGTTAACTGATGACACCGAAGATTATGAACCTTTCAGCAGGGAGCAGGAAAGCTCTAAGGTGCAGCATGATGGGAACAGTCAGAATTCATGTGATGAAGGCATTTCTTCATGTATGAATAAAACTTGTTGGTTACCAACTATCCGGCACTATTGCACTATATGAGCCTTGGCCTCCTCCACAATCATTTTCTGTGCTTTCCTATCTTTTGGTGTTTTTTCTTCATACTTTCACATTCATAAACTTCAAATCGTGTAACATTAAACAATATTTTCAGTCTGTGTCTACCTTTTATTCCTGTAGAGTAACATGTTGCTTCAAAAACTGTTAAGCTAATTCTATTTATCTCAATTGGTTTTAGATGATGCATTAATGTTGCCATAATTCAGTTATAAAACATACTATAACTTCTCCTATCTCAATTAGAAAAATTTCTTCATTGTAGCATATTTTTTACACGATGCTCCATCGTTGGACCGTATATCCTTCTTATCATCTTGATTTCAAATTTTCTTAATGGCTCTTGGTTGGATATTGTCTGTGCCGAAGTATCTGCTCGAAATTTGACTACCTGTCTACTCAATGCTTGATATATTCGGTTTTCATTATTCCTAGTAGGTATTATACTTTTAAGCTATTTTGGATTTGCAAAGTATGCTTTGTTTTGTGCTTCTGTCAGTCATTTAATGTAAAGTTCATTTTGACTGCATTGTCTGCTAAATTTCCCCCGCAAAATGTTTGTGTTCTTAAAAATACATTCTGACCAATTTCTAAATCCTGTTGTTTCCTTCTCCCTTCAGATATAATCATGCTTTTTTTTTTCTTCTGTATATTAACTCTCAATTCTATATTTTTCTGTAATTTTTCACAACCTTCTATTATTTTACCTCTAGAGTTAGCTACAATAGTGATTTCATTCGCATAAGGACATATATGACTGATCTTGTTATAGATTTTGCCTCTCTGATCTACCACTCATAACGCGTGATGAAAAGCCAATATGAATAATTGTGGTGGATAATCCATCCATGTCACCATCATCATTATTGTTATTGTTATTAATTATAGTTATTTTTGACTTTGTTGCTGTCCTCTGCAGCCACCCTATCCACTGCATCTGCCACTGCCAACAGAAAACCCCCCCTTCCACCACCTAAGCTTAGGGAATGTGGGCTCAAGTACTCTAAGCCACAAAGATACCTAAGGGATTGGAGGCCCTAAGGCACAAAGCATTACCGGAGGATCTATTAAGAGCAAACTCCAATGAATCCCTGGTGGCTGAGGGTTTTGAGAGGTCAGTGATGTAACAGCCAATTTTTTGAGGTCCCTAAGCCGTATAGTGATTTTGAGGAACTGAAGGCTCTAAGCCACAAAATATAGCAGAGAGATCTGTGAAGAGCAAATCACTGTGAAATCCATGGGAGGAATTCCTAATGAACCATACATCATTATAAATACTTTATCCGTGGTAGGCATAGCCCCGATGCGGCATTGAAAAGGTGATGCATCTAGGTCTCAGAGGGATAAAAATATTTCAAGTTGCATTCTGCTAAATATCCGTTGAGGTGCTGATTCTTATGACCAAAGGAGGGAACAGAATATTTGACTTTTCTCCATTTGGTCTAAATGTAATTCATATAAAAGATATTACCAGGTATCCCATTTCTCTGAGAATTTACAAATGCATGTAGTCGCTCCTCCTAGTTTGTACAAATTCAATTTAGTAATTCACTTTTAAATGTAGAAAGACATAATGTCATCTAATATCAGAGATACTAACATAAAAATCTGCTTACATCCTCCATTCTTCACATAATTTCAAATTGGTTAGAAACTTGGTTAGTCTTTAAAAACACCTTTTGCTCCACTTGAAGGAACACATGACTCCTTAAAGCATATTTCTTTTCTTGACTGGTGCAGCAAAAAGTGTTTTAAATGTTATATTGTTATTAACAAATACGATTTTCACCCTTACTGTGTTAAATGCTTAATTATTATTTTTATATTATATTCACAAAACCTGAAGTAAATTGTGAATTGGTCTATTCACATTTGAAAAAATGTAGTAAAGAAAACCAAACGTGATGTAAGTAGGAAAAAAGGCAGTAAGAAATAATGAAGTATTATTAAATTTTCACTCATGTGTGCTGGAACTTAAGAACAATAACACAACTTTTTGGTCACCTACTCCTTAACTGCATTGTAAACATTTATAGAGCAAGCAGCTTTTAGTTATGTAGTTCAGGTGCAGAATTTTCATTTTACTTTTTAATACACGCTTATCACCATTCTGAGCAATGAAAGGAAACTAAGTAGTCTTATGGGTTAACAATATACATGTAACTGTGGCAATCAATGATGTAGATGTTGATTTATAGACATTTGAAATGTATATTACTTTTCTTTTTTTTTTTTTTTTTTTTTTTTTCCCCTTCAGATATGACTGAAAGTTCTGGGATGAAACCTACGTGGCTAACAGATGACACCGAAGATTATGAACCTTTCAGCAGGGAGCAGGAAAGCTCTAAGGTGCAGCATGTTGGGAGCAGATGGAATTCATGTGATGAAGGTACTTCTTCAGTTATGAATAAAACTTGTTGCTTACCAACTATCCGGCACTAATGCCCTATATGAGCCTTGGCCTCCTTCACAATCATTTTCCGTGCTTTCCTATCTTTTAATGTTTTCTCTCCATACTTTCACATTCATAAACCTCAATCAGCTATCATTAAACAATATTTTCATTCTGTGTCTTCCTTTTATTCCTGTAGAGTTGGTTCAAAGACTGTTAAGCAAATTCTATTCATCTCAATCGGTTTAAGATGATGCATTATTGTTGCCATAATTCAGTTATAAAACATACTATAACTTCTCCAATCTCAATTAGAATAATTTCTTCATTGTAGCACATTTTTTTACACCATGATCCAATCCTGGACCGTATAGCCTTCTTATCATCTTGATTTTAAATTTTCTTAATGCCTCTTGGTTGGATATTGTCTGTGCCAAAGTATCTGCTCGAAATTTGACTACCTGTCTACTCAATGCTTTATATATTAGGTTTTCATTATTCCTAGTAGGTATTATACTTTTAAACTATTTCGGATTTGCAAAGTATGCTTTGTTTTGTGCTTATGTCAGTCATTTAATGTAAAGTCCAGTTTGACTGCATTGTCTGCTAAATTTCCCCCCCAAAATATTTCTGTTACTTGAAATACATTCTGTCGAATTTCTAAATCCTGTTGTTTCCTTCTCCCTTCTGATATAATCATGCCTTTTTTTTTCTTCTGTATATTAACTCTCAATCCTATTCTTTCTATATTTTCTGTAATTTTTCACAAACTTCTATTATTTTACCTCTGGAATTAGCTACAACAGTGATCTCAATCGCATTAGGACATATATGACTGATCTTGTTTTAGATTTTGCCTCTTTGATCTACCACTCATAACGCATAATGAAAAGCCAATATGAATTATTGTGGTGGATAATCCATCCTTGTCACTATCATCATTATTGTTATTGATTATAGTTATTCTTGACTTTGTTGCTGTCCTCTGCAGCCACCACTTCCTGTGTATCAGCCATTGCCACCATGCAACCGCCCCTTCCACCACCTAAGCTTAGGGAATGTGGGCTCAAGTACTCTAAGCCACAAAGATACCTAAGGGATTGGAGGCCCTAAAGCACAAAGCATTACCGGAGGATCTATTAAGAGTAAACCCCAATGAATCCCTGGTGGCTGAGGGTTTTGTGAGGTCAGTGATGTAACAGCCAATTTTTTGAGGTCCCTAAGCCCTATAGTGCTTTTGAGGGGCTGAAGGCTCTAAGCTACAAAATATAGCAGAGGGATCTGTGAAGAGCAAATCCATGTGAATTCTGCATAACCAAAGGATCCGTGGGAGGAATTCCTAATGAACCATACATCATTACAAATACTTAATCCGTGGTAGGTATAGACATGCATCTATGTCTCAGAGGGATAAAATATTTCAAATTGCATTCTGCAAAATATCGCTTGCGGTGCTGCTTCTTATGTCCAAAGAAGGGACCACAATATTTCACTTTTCTCCATTTGGTCTAGATGTAGTTCATATAAAAGATATTACCAGTTATCCCATTTCTCTGAGAATTTACAAATGCATGTAGTCGCTCCTCCTAGTTTGCACAAATTCAATTGAGTAATTCACTTGTAATGTAGAAAGACCTCATCTCATCCAATGTCAGAGTAACTAACATAAAAATCTGGTTTCATCCTGCATTTTACACGTAACTTAAAATTGGTTAAAAACATGGTCAGTCTTTAAAAACAGCTTTTTCTCCACTTGAAGGAGCACATGTCTCCTTAAGGCATATTTTGTTTCTTGACGAGTGCAGCAAAATTTGTTTGAAATGTTGTCTTGTTATTAACAAATATGATTTTCACCCTTACTGTTTTTAATGCTTAGTTATTATTTTTATATTATATTGACAAAACCTGAATTAAATTGTGAATTGGTCCATTCATTGTTGAAACAATGTACTAAAGAAAACCAAATGTGACGTAAGTAGGTAAAAAAGCAGTAAGAAGTAATGAAGTATTATTGAGTTTTCACTAATGTGTGCTGGAACTTAAGAACAATAAAACCACTTTTTGGTCACCTACTCTTTAACTGCATTGGAAACATTTATAGAGCAAGCAACTTTTAATTATGTAGTTCAGGTACATAATTTTCATTTTACTTTTTAATATATGCTTAACAACATTTTGTGCAAAGAAAGGAAACTAAGTAGTCTTATGGGATAACATACATGTGTTTAGTTTATAAATGATCCTCTTTTTGTATTTTCCAGGTGTTTTTTAAGCGAATTTTGCAGTGGCCATCAATGATGTAGATGTAGATCTTGAGACATTCAAAATGTATATTGCTTTTCTTATTTTTTTTATCCTCAGATATGACTTTAAGAAGTGCAATGCAACCTACGTTGTTAACTGATGACACCGAAGATTATGAACCTTTCAGCAGGGAGCAGGAAAGCTCTAAGGTGCAGCATGATGGGAACAGTCAGAATTCATGTGATGAACGCATTTCTTCAGGTATGAATAAAACTTGTTGGTTACCAACTATCCGGCACTATTGCCCTATATGAGCCTTGGCCTCCTCCACAATCATTTTCTGTGCTTTCCTATCTTTTGGTGTTTTTTCTTCATACTTTCACATTCATAAACTTCAAATCGTGTAACATTAAACAATATTTTCAGTCTGTGTCTACCTTTTATTCCTGTAGAGTAACATGTTGCTTCAAAAACTGTTAAGCAAATTCTATTTATCTCAATTGGTTTTAGATGATGCATTAATGTTGCCATAAATCAGTTATAAAACATACTATAACTTCTTTTATCTCAATTAGAAAAATTTCTTCATTGTAGCATATTTTTTACACGATGCTCCATCGTTGGACCGTATATCCTTCTTATCATCTTGATTTCAAATTTTCTTAATGGCTCTTGGTTGGATATTGTCTGTGCCGAAGTATCTGCTCGAAATTTGACTACCTGTCTACTCAATGCTTGATATATTCGGTTTTCATTATTCCTAGTAGGTATTATACTTTTAAGCTATTTTGGATTTGCAAACTATGCTTTGTTTTGTGCTTCTGTCAGTCATTTAATGCAAAGTCCATTTTGACTGCATTGTCTGCTAAATTTCCCCCGCAAAATGTTTGTGTTCTTAAAAATACATTCTGACCAATTTCTAAATCCTGTTGTTTCCTTCTCCCTTCAGATATAATCATGCTTTTTTTTTTCTTCTGTATATTAACTCTCAATTCTATATTTTTCTGTAATTTTTCACAACCTTCTATTATTTTACCTCTAGAGTTAGCTACAATAGTGATTTCATTCGCATAAGGACATATATGACTGATCTTGTTATAGATTTTGCCTCTCTGATCTACCACTCATAACGCGTGATGAAAAGCCAATATGAATAATTGTGGTGGATAATCCATCCATGTCACCATCATCATTATTGTTATTGTTATTAATTATAGTTATTTTTGACTTTGTTGCTGTCCTCTGCAGCCACCCCATCCACTGCATCTGCCACTGCCAACAGAAAACCCCCCCTTCCACCACCTAAGCTTAGGGAATGTGGGCTCAAGTACTCTAAGCCACAAAGATACCTAAGGGATTGGAGGCCCTAAGGCACAAAGCATTACCGGAGGATCTATTAAGAGCAAACTCCAATGAATCCCTGGTGGCTGAGGGTTTTGTGAGGTCAGTGATGTAACAGCCAATTTTTTGAGGTCCCTAAGCCGTATAGTGATTTTGAGGAACTGAAGGCTCTAAGCCACAAAATATAGCAGAGAGATCTGTGAAGAGCAAATCACTGTGAAATCCATGGGAGGAATTCCTAATGAACCATACATCATTATAAATACTTTATCCGTGGTAGGCATAGCCCCGATGCGGCATTGAAAAGGTGATGCATCTAGGTCTCAGAGGGATAAAAATATTTCAAGTTGCATTCTGCTAAATATCCGTTGAGGTGCTGATTCTTATGACCAAAGGAGGGAACAGAATATTTGACTTTTCTCCATTTGGTCTAAATGTAATTCATATAAAAGATATTACCAGGTATCCCATTTCTCTGAGAATTTACAAATGCATGTAGTCGCTCCTCCTAGTTTGTACAAATTCAATTTAGTAATTCATTTTTAAATGTAGAAAGACATAATGTCATCTAATATCAGAGATACTAACATAAAAATCTGCTTACATCCTCCATTCTTCACATAATTTCAAATTGGTTAGAAACTTGGTTAGTCTTTAAAAACACCTTTTGCTCCACTTGAAGGAACACATGACTCCTTAAAGCATATTTCTTTTCTTGACTGGTGCAGCAAAAAGTGTTTTAAATGTTATCTTGTTATTAACAAATACGATTTTCACCCTTACTGTGTTAAATGCTTAATTATTATTTTTATATTATATTCACAAAACCTGAAGTAAATTGTGAATTGGTCTATTCACATTTGAAAAAATGTAGTAAAGAAAACCAAACGTGATGTAAGTAGGAAAAAAGGCAGTAAGAAATAATGAAGTATTATTAAATTTTCACTCATGTGTGCTGGAACTTAAGAACAATAACACAACTTTTTGGTCACCTACTCCTTAACTGCATTGTAAACATTTATAGAGCAAGCAGCTTTTAGTTATGTAGTTCAGGTGCAGAATTTTCATTTTACTTTTTAATACACGCTTATCACCATTCTGAGCAATGAAAGGAAACTAAGTAGTCTTATGGGTTAACAATATACATGTAACTGTGGCAATCAATGATGTAGATGTTGATTTATAGACATTCGTAATGCATATTACTTTTCTCTTTTTTTTTTTTTTCTTTTTTTTTTTTTCCCCCTTCAGATATGACTGAAAGTTCTGGGATGAAACCTACGTGGCTAACAGATGACACCGAAGATTATGAACCTTTCAGCAGGGAGCAGGAAAGCTCTAAGGTGCAGCATGTTGGGAGCAGATGGAATTCATGTGATGAAGGTACTTCTTCAGTTATGAATAAAACTTGTTGCTTACCAACTATCCGGCACTAATGCCCTATATGAGCCTTGGCCTCCTTCACAATCATTTTCCGTGCTTTCCTATGTTTTAATGTTTTCTCTCCATACTTTCATATTCATAAACCTCAATCGTCTATCATTAAACAATATTTTCATTCTGTGTCTTCCTTTTATTCCTGTAGAGTTGGTTCAAAAACTGTTAAGCAAATTCTATTCATCTCAATCGGTTTTAGATGATGCATTATTGTTGCCATAATTCAGTTATAAAACATACTATAACTTCTCCTATCTCAATTAGAATAATTTCTTCATTGTAGCACATTTTTTTACACCATGCTCCAATCCTGGACCGTATATCCTTCTTATCATCTTGATTTCAAATTTTCTTAATGCCTCTTGGTTGGATATTGTCTGTGCCAAAGTATCTGCTCCAAATTTGACTACCTGTCTACTCAATGCTTTATATATTAGGTTTTCATTATTCCTAGTAGGTATTATACTTTTAAACTATTTCGGATTTGCAAAGTATGCTTTGTTTTGTGCTTATGTCAGTCATTTAATGTAAAGTCCAGTTTGACTGCATTGTCTGCTAAATTTCCCCCCCAAAATATTTCTGTTACTTGAAATACATTCTGTCCAATTTCTAAATCCTGTTGTTTCCTTCTCCCTTCTGATATAATCATGCCTTTTTTTTTCTTCTGTATATTAACTCTCAATCCTATTCTTTCTATATTTTCTGTAATTTTTCACAATCTTCTATTATTTTACCTCTGGAATTAGCTACAACAGTGATCTCAATCGCATTAGGACATATATGACTGATCTTGTTTTAGATTTTGCCTCTTTGATCTACCACTCATAACGCATAATGAAAAGCCAATATGAATTATTGTGGTGGATAATCCATCCTTGTCACTATCATCATTATTGTTATTGATTATAGTTATTCTTGACTTTGTTGCTGTCCTCTGCAGCCACCACTTCCTGTGTATCAGCCATTGCCACCATGCAACCGCCCCTTCCACCACCTAAGCTTAGGGAATGTGGGCTCAAGTACTCTAAGCCACAAAGATACCTAAGGGATTGGAGGCCCTAAAGCACAAAGCATTACCGGAGGATCTATTAAGAGTAAACCCCAATGAATCCCTGGTGGCTGAGGGTTTTGTGAGGTCAGTGATGTAACAGCCAATTTTTTGAGGTCCCTAAGCCCTATAGTGCTTTTGAGGGGCTGAAGGCTCTAAGCTACAAAATATAGCAGAGGGATCTGTGAAGAGCAAATCCATGTGAATTCTGCATAACCAAAGGATCCGTGGGAGGAATTCCTAATGAACCATACATCATTACAAATACTTAATCCGTGGTAGGTATAGACATGCATCTATGTCTCAGAGGGATAAAATATTTCAAATTGCATTCTGCAAAATATCGCTTGCGGTGCTGCTTCTTATGTCCAAAGAAGGGACCACAATATTTCACTTTTCTCCATTTGGTCTAGATGTAGTTCATATAAAAGATATTACCAGTTATCCCATTTCTCTGAGAATTTACAAATGCATGTAGTCGCTCCTCCTAGTTTGCACAAATTCAATTGAGTAATTCACTTGTAATGTAGAAAGACCTCATCTCATCCAATGTCAGAGTAACTAACATAAAAATCTGGTTTCATCCTGCATTTTACACGTAACTTAAAATTGGTTAAAAACATGGTCAGTCTTTAAAAACAGCTTTTTCTCCACTTGAAGGAGCACATGTCTCCTTAAGGCATATTTTGTTTCTTGACGAGTGCAGGAAAATTTGTTTGAAATGTTGTCTTGTTATTAACAAATATGATTTTCACCCTTACTGTTTTTAATGCTTAGTTATTATTTTTATATTATATTGACAAAACCTGAATTAAATTGTGAATTGGTCCATTCATTGTTGAAACAATGTACTAAAGAAAACCAAATGTGACGTAAGTAGGTAAAAAAGCAGTAAGAAGTAATGAAGTATTATTGAGTTTTCACTAATGTGTGCTGGAACTTAAGAACAATAAAACCACTTTTTGGTCACCTACTCTTTAACTGCATTGGAAACATTTATAGAGCAAGCAACTTTTAATTATGTAGTTCAGGTACATAATTTTCATTTTACTTTTTAATATATGCTTAACAACATTTTGTGCAAAGAAAGGAAACTAAGTAGTCTTATGGGATAACATACATGTGTTTAGTTTATAAATGATCCTCTTTTTGTATTTTCCAGGTGTTTTTTAAGCGAATTTTGCAGTGGCCATCAATGATGTAGATGTAGATCTTGAGACATTCAAAATGTATATTGCTTTTCTTATTTTTTTTATCCTCAGATATGACTTTAAGAAGTGCAATGCAACCTACGTTGTTAACTGATGACACCGAAGATTATGAACCTTTCAGCAGGGAGCAGGAAAGCTCTAAGGTGCAGCATGATGGGAACAGTCAGAATTCATGTGATGAACGCATTTCTTCAGGTATGAATAAAACTTGTTGGTTACCAACTATCCGGCACTATTGCCCTATATGAGCCTTGGCCTCCTCCACAATCATTTTCTGTGCTTTCCTATCTTTTGGTGTTTTTTCTTCATACTTTCACATTCATAAACTTCAAATCGTGTAACATTAAACAATATTTTCAGTCTGTGTCTACCTTTTATTCCTGTAGAGTAACATGTTGCTTCAAAAACTGTTAAGCAAATTCTATTTATCTCAATTGGTTTTAGATGATGCATTAATGTTGCCATAAATCAGTTATAAAACATACTATAACTTCTTTTATCTCAATTAGAAAAATTTCTTCATTGTAGCATATTTTTTACACGATGCTCCATCGTTGGACCGTATATCCTTCTTATCATCTTGATTTCAAATTTTCTTAATGGCTCTTGGTTGGATATTGTCTGTGCCGAAGTATCTGCTCGAAATTTGACTACCTGTCTACTCAATGCTTGATATATTCGGTTTTCATTATTCCTAGTAGGTATTATACTTTTAAGCTATTTTGGATTTGCAAACTATGCTTTGTTTTGTGCTTCTGTCAGTCATTTAATGCAAAGTCCATTTTGACTGCATTGTCTGCTAAATTTCCCCCGCAAAATGTTTGTGTTCTTAAAAATACATTCTGACCAATTTCTAAATCCTGTTGTTTCCTTCTCCCTTCAGATATAATCATGCTTTTTTTTTTCTTCTGTATATTAACTCTCAATTCTATATTTTTCTGTAATTTTTCACAACCTTCTATTATTTTACCTCTAGAGTTAGCTACAATAGTGATTTCATTCGCATAAGGACATATATGACTGATCTTGTTATAGATTTTGCCTCTCTGATCTACCACTCATAACGCGTGATGAAAAGCCAATATGAATAATTGTGGTGGATAATCCATCCATGTCACCATCATCATTATTGTTATTGTTATTAATTATAGTTATTTTTGACTTTGTTGCTGTCCTCTGCAGCCACCCCATCCACTGCATCTGCCACTGCCAACAGAAAACCCCCCCTTCCACCACCTAAGCTTAGGGAATGTGGGCTCAAGTACTCTAAGCCACAAAGATACCTAAGGGATTGGAGGCCCTAAGGCACAAAGCATTACCGGAGGATCTATTAAGAGCAAACTCCAATGAATCCCTGGTGGCTGAGGGTTTTGTGAGGTCAGTGATGTAACAGCCAATTTTTTGAGGTCCCTAAGCCGTATAGTGATTTTGAGGAACTGAAGGCTCTAAGCCACAAAATATAGCAGAGAGATCTGTGAAGAGCAAATCACTGTGAAATCCATGGGAGGAATTCCTAATGAACCATACATCATTATAAATACTTTATCCGTGGTAGGCATAGCCCCGATGCGGCATTGAAAAGGTGATGCATCTAGGTCTCAGAGGGATAAAAATATTTCAAGTTGCATTCTGCTAAATATCCGTTGAGGTGCTGATTCTTATGACCAAAGGAGGGAACAGAATATTTGACTTTTCTCCATTTGGTCTAAATGTAATTCATATAAAAGATATTACCAGGTATCCCATTTCTCTGAGAATTTACAAATGCATGTAGTCGCTCCTCCTAGTTTGTACAAATTCAATTTAGTAATTCATTTTTAAATGTAGAAAGACATAATGTCATCTAATATCAGAGATACTAACATAAAAATCTGCTTACATCCTCCATTCTTCACATAATTTCAAATTGGTTAGAAACTTGGTTAGTCTTTAAAAACACCTTTTGCTCCACTTGAAGGAACACATGACTCCTTAAAGCATATTTCTTTTCTTGACTGGTGCAGCAAAAAGTGTTTTAAATGTTATCTTGTTATTAACAAATACGATTTTCACCCTTACTGTGTTAAATGCTTAATTATTATTTTTATATTATATTCACAAAACCTGAAGTAAATTGTGAATTGGTCTATTCACATTTGAAAAAATGTAGTAAAGAAAACCAAACGTGATGTAAGTAGGAAAAAAGGCAGTAAGAAATAATGAAGTATTATTAAATTTTCACTCATGTGTGCTGGAACTTAAGAACAATAACACAACTTTTTGGTCACCTACTCCTTAACTGCATTGTAAACATTTATAGAGCAAGCAGCTTTTAGTTATGTAGTTCAGGTGCAGAATTTTCATTTTACTTTTTAATACACGCTTATCACCATTCTGAGCAATGAAAGGAAACTAAGTAGTCTTATGGGTTAACAATATACATGTAACTGTGGCAATCAATGATGTAGATGTTGATTTATAGACATTCGTAATGCATATTACTTTTCTCTTTTTTTTTTTTTTTTTTTTTTTTTTTCCCCCTTCAGATATGACTGAAAGTTCTGGGATGAAACCTACGTGGCTAACAGATGACACCGAAGATTATGAACCTTTCAGCAGGGAGCAGGAAAGCTCTAAGGTGCAGCATGTTGGGAGCAGATGGAATTCATGTGATGAAGGTACTTCTTCAGTTATGAATAAAACTTGTTGCTTACCAACTATCCGGCACTAATGCCCTATATGAGCCTTGGCCTCCTTCACAATCATTTTCCGTGCTTTCCTATCTTTTAATGTTTTCTCTCCATACTTTCATATTCATAAACCTCAATCGTCTATCATTAAACAATATTTTCATTCTGTGTCTTCCTTTTATTCCTGTAGAGTTGGTTCAAAAACTGTTAAGCAAATTCTATTCATCTCAATCGGTTTTAGATGATGCATTATTGTTGCCATAATTCAGTTATAAAACATACTATAACTTCTCCTATCTCAATTAGAATAATTTCTTCATTGTAGCACATTTTTTTACACCATGCTCCAATCCTGGACCGTATATCCTTCTTATCATCTTGATTTCAAATTTTCTTAATGCCTCTTGGTTGGATATTGTCTGTGCCAAAGTATCTGCTCCAAATTTGACTACCTGTCTACTCAATGCTTTATATATTAGGTTTTCATTATTCCTAGTAGGTATTATACTTTTAAACTATTTTGGATTTGCAAAGTATGCTTTGTTTTGTGCTTATGTCAGTCATTTAATGTAAAGTCCAGTTTGACTGCATTGTCTGCTAAATTTCCCCCCCAAAATATTTCTGTTACTTGAAATACATTCTGTCCAATTTCTAAATCCTGTTGTTTCCTTCTCCCTTCTGATATAATCATGCCTTTTTTTTTCTTCTGTATATTAACTCTCAATCCTATTCTTTCTATATTTTCTGTAATTTTTCACAAACTTCTATTATTTTACCTCTGGAATTAGCTACAACAGTGATCTCAATCGCATTAGGACATATATGACTGATCTTGTTTTAGATTTTGCCTCTTTGATCTACCACTCATAACGCATAATGAAAAGCCAATATGAATTATTGTGGTGGATAATCCATCCTTGTCACTATCATCATTATTGTTATTGATTATAGTTATTCTTGACTTTGTTGCTGTCCTCTGCAGCCACCACTTCCTGTGTATCAGCCATTGCCACCATGCAACCGCCCCTTCCACCACCTAAGCTTAGGGAATGTGGGCTCAAGTACTCTAAGCCACAAAGATACCTAAGGGATTGGAGGCCCTAAAGCACAAAGCATTACCGGAGGATCTATTAAGAGTAAACCCCAATGAATCCCTGGTGGCTGAGGGTTTTGTGAGGTCAGTGATGTAACAGCCAATTTTTTGAGGTCCCTAAGCCCTATAGTGCTTTTGAGGGGCTGAAGGCTCTAAGCTACAAAATATAGCAGAGGGATCTGTGAAGAGCAAATCCATGTGAATTCTGCATAACCAAAGGATCCGTGGGAGGAATTCCTAATGAACCATACATCATTACAAATACTTAATCCGTGGTAGGTATAGACATGCATCTATGTCTCAGAGGGATAAAATATTTCAAATTGCATTCTGCAAAATATCGCTTGCGGTGCTGCTTCTTATGTCCAAAGAAGGGACCACAATATTTCACTTTTCTCCATTTGGTCTAGATGTAGTTCATATAAAAGATATTACCAGTTATCCCATTTCTCTGAGAATTTACAAATGCATGTAGTCGCTCCTCCTAGTTTGCACAAATTCAATTGAGTAATTCACTTGTAATGTAGAAAGACCTCATCTCATCCAATGTCAGAGTAACTAACATAAAAATCTGGTTTCATCCTGCATTTTACACGTAACTTAAAATTGGTTAAAAACATGGTCAGTCTTTAAAAACAGCTTTTTCTCCACTTGAAGGAGCACATGTCTCCTTAAGGCATATTTTGTTTCTTGACGAGTGCAGGAAAATTTGTTTGAAATGTTGTCTTGTTATTAACAAATATGATTTTCACCCTTACTGTTTTTAATGCTTAGTTATTATTTTTATATTATATTGACAAAACCTGAATTAAATTGTGAATTGGTCCATTCATTGTTGAAACAATGTACTAAAGAAAACCAAATGTGACGTAAGTAGGTAAAAAAGCAGTAAGAAGTAATGAAGTATTATTGAGTTTTCACTAATGTGTGCTGGAACTTAAGAACAATAAAACCACTTTTTGGTCACCTACTCTTTAACTGCATTGGAAACATTTATAGAGCAAGCAACTTTTAATTATGTAGTTCAGGTACATAATTTTCATTTTACTTTTTAATATATGCTTAACAACATTTTGTGCAAAGAAAGGAAACTAAGTAGTCTTATGGGATAACATACATGTGTTTAGTTTATAAATGATCCTCTTTTTGTATTTTCCAGGTGTTTTTTAAGCGAATTTTGCAGTGGCCATCAATGATGTAGATGTAGATCTTGAGACATTCAAAATGTATATTGCTTTTCTTATTTTTTTTATCCTCAGATATGACTTTAAGAAGTGCAATGCAACCTACGTTGTTAACTGATGACACCGAAGATTATGAACCTTTCAGCAGGGAGCAGGAAAGCTCTAAGGTGCAGCATGATGGGAACAGTCAGAATTCATGTGATGAACGCATTTCTTCAGGTATGAATAAAACTTGTTGGTTACCAACTATCCGGCACTATTGCCCTATATGAGCCTTGGCCTCCTCCACAATCATTTTCTGTGCTTTCCTATCTTTTGGTGTTTTTTCTTCATACTTTCACATTCATAAACTTCAAATCGTGTAACATTAAACAATATTTTCAGTCTGTGTCTACCTTTTATTCCTGTAGAGTAACATGTTGCTTCAAAAACTGTTAAGCAAATTCTATTTATCTCAATTGGTTTTAGATGATGCATTAATGTTGCCATAAATCAGTTATAAAACATACTATAACTTCTTTTATCTCAATTAGAAAAATTTCTTCATTGTAGCATATTTTTTACACGATGCTCCATCGTTGGACCGTATATCCTTCTTATCATCTTGATTTCAAATTTTCTTAATGGCTCTTGGTTGGATATTGTCTGTGCCGAAGTATCTGCTCGAAATTTGACTACCTGTCTACTCAATGCTTGATATATTCGGTTTTCATTATTCCTAGTAGGTATTATACTTTTAAGCTATTTTGGATTTGCAAACTATGCTTTGTTTTGTGCTTCTGTCAGTCATTTAATGCAAAGTCCATTTTGACTGCATTGTCTGCTAAATTTCCCCCGCAAAATGTTTGTGTTCTTAAAAATACATTCTGACCAATTTCTAAATCCTGTTGTTTCCTTCTCCCTTCAGATATAATCATGCTTTTTTTTTTCTTCTGTATATTAACTCTCAATTCTATATTTTTCTGTAATTTTTCACAACCTTCTATTATTTTACCTCTAGAGTTAGCTACAATAGTGATTTCATTCGCATAAGGACATATATGACTGATCTTGTTATAGATTTTGCCTCTCTGATCTACCACTCATAACGCGTGATGAAAAGCCAATATGAATAATTGTGGTGGATAATCCATCCATGTCACCATCATCATTATTGTTATTGTTATTAATTATAGTTATTTTTGACTTTGTTGCTGTCCTCTGCAGCCACCCCATCCACTGCATCTGCCACTGCCAACAGAAAACCCCCCCTTCCACCACCTAAGCTTAGGGAATGTGGGCTCAAGTACTCTAAGCCACAAAGATACCTAAGGGATTGGAGGCCCTAAGGCACAAAGCATTACCGGAGGATCTATTAAGAGCAAACTCCAATGAATCCCTGGTGGCTGAGGGTTTTGTGAGGTCAGTGATGTAACAGCCAATTTTTTGAGGTCCCTAAGCCGTATAGTGATTTTGAGGAACTGAAGGCTCTAAGCCACAAAATATAGCAGAGAGATCTGTGAAGAGCAAATCACTGTGAAATCCATGGGAGGAATTCCTAATGAACCATACATCATTATAAATACTTTATCCGTGGTAGGCATAGCCCCGATGCGGCATTGAAAAGGTGATGCATCTAGGTCTCAGAGGGATAAAAATATTTCAAGTTGCATTCTGCTAAATATCCGTTGAGGTGCTGATTCTTATGACCAAAGGAGGGAACAGAATATTTGACTTTTCTCCATTTGGTCTAAATGTAATTCATATAAAAGATATTACCAGGTATCCCATTTCTCTGAGAATTTACAAATGCATGTAGTCGCTCCTCCTAGTTTGTACAAATTCAATTTAGTAATTCACTTTTAAATGTAGAAAGACATAATGTCATCTAATATCAGAGATACTAACATAAAAATCTGCTTACATCCTCCATTCTTCACATAATTTCAAATTGGTTAGAAACTTGGTTAGTCTTTAAAAACACCTTTTGCTCCACTTGAAGGAACACATGACTCCTTAAAGCATATTTCTTTTCTTGACTGGTGCAGCAAAAAGTGTTTTAAATGTTATCTTGTTATTAACAAATACGATTTTCACCCTTACTGTGTTAAATGCTTAATTATTATTTTTATATTATATTCACAAAACCTGAAGTAAATTGTGAATTGGTCTATTCACATTTGAAAAAATGTAGTAAAGAAAACCAAACGTGATGTAAGTAGGAAAAAAGGCAGTAAGAAATAATGAAGTATTATTAAATTTTCACTCATGTGTGCTGGAACTTAAGAACAATAACACAACTTTTTGGTCACCTACTCCTTAACTGCATTGTAAACATTTATAGAGCAAGCAGCTTTTAGTTATGTAGTTCAGGTGCAGAATTTTCATTTTACTTTTTAATACACGCTTATCACCATTCTGAGCAATGAAAGGAAACTAAGTAGTCTTATGGGTTAACAATATACATGTAACTGTGGCAATCAATGATGTAGATGTTGATTTATAGACATTTGAAATGTATATTACTTTTCTTTTTTTTTTTTTTTTTTTTTTTTTTCCCTTCAGATATGACTGAAAGTTCTGGGATGAAACCTACGTGGCTAACAGATGACACCGAAGATTATGAACCTTTCAGCAGGGAGCAGGAAAGCTCTAAGGTGCAGCATGTTGGGAGCAGATGGAATTCATGTGATGAAGGTACTTCTTCAGTTATGAATAAAACTTGTTGCTTACCAACTATCCGGCACTAATGCCCTATATGAGCCTTGGCCTCCTTCACAATCATTTTCCGTGCTTTCCTATCTTTTAATGTTTTCTCTCCATACTTTCACATTCATAAACCTCAATCAGCTATCATTAAACAATATTTTCATTCTGTGTCTTCCTTTTATTCCTGTAGAGTTGGTTCAAAGACTGTTAAGCAAATTCTATTCATCTCAATCGGTTTAAGATGATGCATTATTGTTGCCTTAATTCAGTTATAAAACATACTATAACTTCTCCAATCTCAATTAGAATAATTTCTTCATTGTAGCACATTTTTTTACACCATGATCCAATCCTGGACCGTATATCCTTCTTATCATCTTGATTTTAAATTTTCTTAATGCCTCTTGGTTGGATATTGTCTGTGCCAAAGTATCTGCTCCAAATTTGACTACCTGTCTACTCAATGCTTTATATATTAGGTTTTCATTATTCCTAGTAGGTATTATACTTTTAAACTATTTCGGATTTGCAAAGTATGCTTTGTTTTGTGCTTATGTCAGTCATTTAATGTAAAGTCCAGTTTGACTGCATTGTCTGCTAAATTTCCCCCCCAAAATATTTCTGTTACTTGAAATACATTCTGTCGAATTTCTAAATCCTGTTGTTTCCTTCTCCCTTCTGATATAATCATGCCTTTTTTTTTCTTCTGTATATTAACTCTCAATCCTATTCTTTCTATATTTTCTGTAATTTTTCACAATCTTCTATTATTTTACCTCTGGAATTAGCTACAACAGTGATCTCAATCGCATTAGGACATATATGACTGATCTTGTTTTAGATTTTGCCTCTTTGATCTACCACTCATAACGCATAATGAAAAGCCAATATGAATTATTGTGGTGGATAATCCATCCTTGTCACTATCATCATTATTGTTATTGATTATAGTTATTCTTGACTTTGTTGCTGTCCTCTGCAGCCACCACTTCCTGTGTATCAGCCATTGCCACCATGCAACCGCCCCTTCCACCACCTAAGCTTAGGGAATGTGGGCTCAAGTACTCTAAGCCACAAAGATACCTAAGGGATTGGAGGCCCTAAAGCACAAAGCATTACCGGAGGATCTATTAAGAGTAAACCCCAATGAATCCCTGGTGGCTGAGGGTTTTGTGAGGTCAGTGATGTAACAGCCAATTTTTTGAGGTCCCTAAGCCCTATAGTGCTTTTGAGGGGCTGAAGGCTCTAAGCTACAAAATATAGCAGAGGGATCTGTGAAGAGCAAATCCATGTGAATTCTGCATAACCAAAGGATCCGTGGGAGGAATTCCTAATGAACCATACATCATTACAAATACTTAATCCGTGGTAGGTATAGACATGCATCTATGTCTCAGAGGGATAAAATATTTCAAATTGCATTCTGCAAAATATCGCTTGCGGTGCTGCTTCTTATGTCCAAAGAAGGGACCACAATATTTCACTTTTCTCCATTTGGTCTAGATGTAGTTCATATAAAAGATATTACCAGTTATCCCATTTCTCTGAGAATTTACAAATGCATGTAGTCGCTCCTCCTAGTTTGCACAAATTCAATTGAGTAATTCACTTGTAATGTAGAAAGACCTCATCTCATCCAATGTCAGAGTAACTAACATAAAAATCTGGTTTCATCCTGCATTTTACACGTAACTTAAAATTGGTTAAAAACATGGTCAGTCTTTAAAAACAGCTTTTTCTCCACTTGAAGGAGCACATGTCTCCTTAAGGCATATTTTGTTTCTTGACGAGTGCAGGAAAATTTGTTTGAAATGTTGTCTTGTTATTAACAAATATGATTTTCACCCTTACTGTTTTTAATGCTTAGTTATTATTTTTATATTATATTGACAAAACCTGAATTAAATTGTGAATTGGTCCATTCATTGTTGAAACAATGTACTAAAGAAAACCAAATGTGACGTAAGTAGGTAAAAAAGCAGTAAGAAGTAATGAAGTATTATTGAGTTTTCACTAATGTGTGCTGGAACTTAAGAACAATAAAACCACTTTTTGGTCACCTACTCTTTAACTGCATTGGAAACATTTATAGAGCAAGCAACTTTTAATTATGTAGTTCAGGTACATAATTTTCATTTTACTTTTTAATATATGCTTAACAACATTTTGTGCAAAGAAAGGAAACTAAGTAGTCTTATGGGATAACATACATGTGTTTAGTTTATAAATGATCCTCTTTTTGTATTTTCCAGGTGTTTTTTAAGCGAATTTTGCAGTGGCCATCAATGATGTAGATGTAGATCTTGAGACATTCAAAATGTATATTGCTTTTCTTATTTTTTTTATCCTCAGATATGACTTTAAGAAGTGCAATGCAACCTACGTTGTTAACTGATGACACCGAAGATTATGAACCTTTCAGCAGGGAGCAGGAAAGCTCTAAGGTGCAGCATGATGGGAACAGTCAGAATTCATGTGATGAACGCATTTCTTCAGGTATGAATAAAACTTGTTGGTTACCAACTATCCGGCACTATTGCCCTATATGAGCCTTGGCCTCCTCCACAATCATTTTCTGTGCTTTCCTATCTTTTGGTGTTTTTTCTTCATACTTTCACATTCATAAACTTCAAATCGTGTAACATTAAACAATATTTTCAGTCTGTGTCTACCTTTTATTCCTGTAGAGTAACATGTTGCTTCAAAAACTGTTAAGCAAATTCTATTTATCTCAATTGGTTTTAGATGATGCATTAATGTTGCCATAAATCAGTTATAAAACATACTATAACTTCTTTTATCTCAATTAGAAAAATTTCTTCATTGTAGCATATTTTTTACACGATGCTCCATCGTTGGACCGTATATCCTTCTTATCATCTTGATTTCAAATTTTCTTAATGGCTCTTGGTTGGATATTGTCTGTGCCGAAGTATCTGCTCGAAATTTGACTACCTGTCTACTCAATGCTTGATATATTCGGTTTTCATTATTCCTAGTAGGTATTATACTTTTAAGCTATTTTGGATTTGCAAACTATGCTTTGTTTTGTGCTTCTGTCAGTCATTTAATGCAAAGTCCATTTTGACTGCATTGTCTGCTAAATTTCCCCCGCAAAATGTTTGTGTTCTTAAAAATACATTCTGACCAATTTCTAAATCCTGTTGTTTCCTTCTCCCTTCAGATATAATCATGCTTTTTTTTTTCTTCTGTATATTAACTCTCAAATCTATATTTTTCTGTAATTTTTCACAACCTTCTATTATTTTACCTCTAGAGTTAGCTACAATAGTGATTTCATTCGCATAAGGACATATATGACTGATCTTGTTATAGATTTTGCCTCTCTGATCTACCACTCATAACGCGTGATGAAAAGCCAATATGAATAATTGTGGTGGATAATCCATCCATGTCACCATCATCATTATTGTTATTGTTATTAATTATAGTTATTTTTGACTTTGTTGCTGTCCTCTGCAGCCACCCCATCCACTGCATCTGCCACTGCCAACAGAAAACCCCCCCTTCCACCACCTAAGCTTAGGGAATGTGGGCTCAAGTACTCTAAGCCACAAAGATACCTAAGGGATTGGAGGCCCTAAGGCACAAAGCATTACCGGAGGATCTATTAAGAGCAAACTCCAATGAATCCCTGGTGGCTGAGGGTTTTGAGAGGTCAGTGATGTAACAGCCAATTTTTTGAGGTCCCTAAGCCGTATAGTGATTTTGAGGAACTGAAGGCTCTAAGCCACAAAATATAGCAGAGAGATCTGTGAAGAGCAAATCACTGTGAAATCCATGGGAGGAATTCCTAATGAACCATACATCATTATAAATACTTTATCCATGGTAGGCATAGCCCCGATGCGGCATTGAAAAGGTGATGCATCTAGGTCTCAGAGGGATAAAAATATTTCAAGTTGCATTCTGCTAAATATCCGTTGAGGTGCTGATTCTTATGACCAAAGGAGGGAACAGAATATTTGACTTTTCTCCATTTGGTCTAAATGTAATTCATATAAAAGATATTACCAGGTATCCCATTTCTCTGAGAATTTACAAATGCATGTAGTCGCTCCTCCTAGTTTGTACAAATTCAATTTAGTAATTCACTTTTAAATGTAGAAAGACATAATGTCATCTAATATCAGAGATACTAACATAAAAATCTGCTTACATCCTCCATTCTTCACATAATTTCAAATTGGTTAGAAACTTGGTTAGTCTTTAAAAACACCTTTTGCTCCACTTGAAGGAACACATGACTCCTTAAAGCATATTTCTTTTCTTGACTGGTGCAGCAAAAAGTGTTTTAAATGTTATCTTGTTATTAAGAAATACGATTTTCACCCTTACTGTGTTAAATGCTTAATTATTATTTTTATATTATATTCACAAAACCTGAAGTAAATTGTGAATTGGTCTATTCACATTTGAAAAAATGTAGTAAAGAAAACCAAACGTGATGTAAGTAGGAAAAAAGCCAGTAACAAATAATGAAGTATTATTAAATTTTCACTCATGTGTGCTGGAACTTAAGAACAATAACACAACTTTTTGGTCACCTACTCCTTAACTGCATTGTAAACATTTATAGAGCAAGCAGCTTTTAGTTATGTAGTTCAGGTGCAGAATTTTCATTTTACTTTTTAATACACGCCTATCACCATTCTGAGCAATGAAAGGAAACTAAGTAGTCTTATGGGTTAACAATATACATGTAACTGTGGCAATCAATGATGTAGATGTTGATTTATAGACATTTGAAATGTATATTACTTTTTTTTTTTTTTTTTTTTTTTTTTTTTTTCCCCTTCAGATATGACTGAAAGTTCTGGGATGAAACCTACGTGGCTAACAGATGACACCGAAGATTATGAACCTTTCAGCAGGGAGCAGGAAAGCTCTAAGGTGCAGCATGTTGGGAGCAGATGGAATTCATGTGATGAAGGTACTTCTTCAGTTATGAATAAAACTTGTTGCTTACCAACTATCCGGCACTAATGCCCTATATGAGCCTTGGCCTCCTTCACAATCATTTTCCGTGCTTTCCTATCTTTTAATGTTTTCTCTCCATACTTTCACATTCATAAACCTCAATCAGCTATCATTAAACAATATTTTCATTCTGTGTCTTCCTTTTATTCCTGTAGAGTTGGTTCAAAGACTGTTAAGCAAATTCTATTCATCTCAATCGGTTTAAGATGATGCATTATAGTTGCCATAATTCAGTTATAAAACATACTATAACTTCTCCAATCTCAATTAGAATAATTTCTTCATTGTAGCACATTTTTTTACACCATGATCCAATCCTGGACCGTATATCCTTCTTATCATCTTGATTTTAAATTTTCTTAATGCCTCTTGGTTGGATATTGTCTGTGCCAAAGTATCTGCTCGAAATTTGACTACCTGTCTACTCAATGCTTTATATATTAGGTTTTCATTATTCCTAGTAGGTATTATACTTTTAAACTATTTCGGATTTGCAAAGTATGCTTTGTTTTGTGCTTATGTCAGTCATTTAATGTAAAGTCCAGTTTGACTGCATTGTCTGCTAAATTTCCCCCCCAAAATATTTCTGTTACTTGAAATACATTCTGTCGAATTTCTAAATCCTGTTGTTTCCTTCTCCCTTCTGATATAATCATGCCTTTTTTTTTCTTCTGTATATTAACTCTCAATCCTATTCTTTCTATATTTTCTGTAATTTTTCACAAACTTCTATTATTTTACCTCTGGAATTAGCTACAACAGTGATCTCAATCGCATTAGGACATATATGACTGATCTTGTTTTAGATTTTGCCTCTTTGATCTACCACTCATAACGCATAATGAAAAGCCAATATGAATTATTGTGGTGGATAATCCATCCTTGTCACTATCATCATTATTGTTATTGATTATAGTTATTCTTGACTTTGTTGCTGTCCTCTGCAGCCACCACTTCCTGTGTATCAGCCATTGCCACCATGCAACCGCCCCTTCCACCACCTAAGCTTAGGGAATGTGGGCTCAAGTACTCTAAGCCACAAAGATACCTAAGGGATTGGAGGCCCTAAAGCACAAAGCATTACCGGAGGATCTATTAAGAGCAAACCCCAATGAATCCCTGGTGGCTGAGGGTTTTGTGAGGTCAGTGATGTAACAGCCAATTTTTTGAGATCCCTAAGCCCTATAGTGCTTTTGAGGGGCTGAAGGCTCTAAGCTACAAAATATAGCAGAGGGATCTGTGAAGAGCAAATCCATGTGAATTCTGCATAACCAAAGGATCCGTGGGAGGAATTCCTAATGAACCATACATCATTACAAATACTTAATCCGTGGTAGGTATAGACATGCATCTATGTCTCAGAGGGATAAAATATTTCAAATTGCATTCTGCAAAATATCGCTTGCGGTGCTGCTTCTTATGTCCGAAGAAGGGACCACAATATTTCACTTTTCTCCATTTGGTCTAGATGTAGTTCATATAAAAGATATTACCAGTTATCCCATTTCTCTGAGAATTTACAAATGCATGTAGTCGCTCCTCCTAGTTTGCACAAATTCAATTGAGTAATTCACTTGTAATGTAGAAAGACCTCATCTCATCCAATGTCAGAGTAACTAACATAAAAATCTGGTTACATCCTGCATTTTACACGTAACTTAAAATTGGTTAAAAACATGGTCAGTCTTTAAAAACAGCTTTTTCTCCACTTCAAGGAGCACATGTCTCCTTAAAGCATATTTTGTTTCTTGACGAGTGCAGCAAAATTTGTTTGAAATGTTGTCTTGTTATTAACAAATATGATTTTCACCCTTACTGTTTTTAAGGCTTAGTTATTATTTTTATATTATATTGACAAAACCTGAATTAAATTGTGAATTGGTTCATTCATTGTTGAAACAATGTACTAAAGAAAACCAAATGTGACGTAAGTAGGTAAAAAAGCAGTAAGAAGTAATGAAGTATTATTGAGTTTTCACTAATGTGTGCTGGAACTTAAGAACAATGAAACCACTTTTTGGTCACCTACTCTTTAACTGCATTGGAAACATTTATAGAGCAAGTAACTTTTAGTTATGTAGTTCAGGTACATAATTTTCATTTTACTTTTTAATATATGCTTAACAACATTTTGTGCAAAGAAAGGAAACTAAGTAGTCTTATGGGATAACATACATGTGTTTAGTTTATAAATGATCCTCTTTTTGTATTTTCCAGGTGTTTTTTAAGCAAATTTTGCAGTGGCCATCAATGATGTAGATGTAGATCTTGAGACATTCAAAATGTATATTGCTTTTCTTATTTTTTTTATCCTCAGATATGACTTTAAGAAGTGCAATGCAACCTACGTTGTTAACTGATGACACCGAAGATTATGAACCTTTCAGCAGGGACCAGGAACGCTCTAAGCTGCAGCATGATGGGAACAGTCAGAATTCATGTGATGAAGGCATTTCTTCAGGTATGAATAAACTTGTTGGTTACCAACTATCCGGCACTATTGCCCTATATGAGCCTTGGCCTCCTCCACAATCATTTTCTGTGCTTTCCTATCTTTTGGTGTTTTTTCTCCATACTTTCACATTCATAAACTTCAAATCGTGTAACATTAAACAATATTTTCAGTCTGTGTCTACCTTTTATTCCTGTAGAGTAACATGTTGCTTCAAAAACTGTTAAGCAAATTCTATTTATCTCAATTGGTTTTAGATGATGCATTAATGTTGCCATAATTCAGTTATAAAACATACTATAAGTTCTCCTATCTCAATTAGAAAAATTTCTTCATTGTAGCATATTTTTTACACGATGCTCCATCGTTGGACCGTATATCCATCTTATCATCTTGATTTCAAATTTTCTTAATGGCTCTTGGTTGGATATTGTCTGTGCCGAAGTATCTGCTCGAAATTTGACTACCTGTCTACTCAATGCTTGATATATTCGGTTTTCATTATTCCTAGTAGGTATTATACTTTTAAGCTATTTTGGATTTGCAAAGTATGCTTTGTTTTGTGCTTCTGTCAGTCATTTAATGTAAAGTCCATTTTGACTGCATTGTCTGCTAAATTTCCCCCGCAAAATGTTTGTGTTCTTAAAAATACATTCTGACCAATTTCTAAGTCCTGTTGTTTCCTTCTCCCTTCAGATATAATCATGCTTTTTTTTTCTTCTGTATATTAACTCTCAATTCTATATTTTTCTGTAATTTTTTACAACCTTCTATTATTTTACCTCTAGAGTTAGCTACAATAGTGATTTCATTCGCATAAGGACATATATGACTGATCTTGTTATAGATTTTGCCTCTCTGATCTACCACTCATAACGCGTGATGAAAAGCCAATATGAATAATTGTGGTGGATAATCCATCCATGTCACCATCATCATTATTGTTATTAATTATAGTTATTTTTGACTTTGTTGCTGTCCTCTGCAGCCACCCCATCCACTGCATCTGCCACTGCCAACAGAAAACCCCCCCTTCCACCACCTAAGCTTAGGGAATGTGGGCTCAAATACTCTAAGCCACAAAGATACCTAAGGGATTGGAGGCCCTAAGGCACAAAGCATTACCGGAGGATCTATTAAGAGCAAACTCCAATGAATCCCTGGTGGCTGAGGGTTTTGTGAGGTCAGTGATGTAACAGCCAATTTTTTGAGGTCCCTAAGCCGTATAGTGATTTTGAGGAACTGAAGGCTCTAAGCCACAAAATATAGCAGAGAGATCGGTGAAGAGCAAATCACTGTGAAATCCATGGGAGGAATTCCTAATGAACCATACATCATTATAAATACTTTGTCCGTGGTAGGCATAGCCCCGATGCGGCATTGAAAAGGTGATGCATCTAGGTCTCAGAGGGATAAAAATATTTCAAGTTGCATTCTGCTAAATATCCGTTGAGGTGCTGATTCTTATGACCAAAGGAGGGAACAGAATATTTGACTTTTCTACATTTGGTCTAAATGTAATTCATATAAAAGATATTACCAGGTATCCCATTTCTCTGAGAATTTACAAATGCATGTAGTCGCTCCTCCTAGTTTGTACAAATTCAATTTAGTAATTCACTTTTAAATGTAGAAAGACATAATGTCATCTAATATCAGAGATACTAACATAAAAATCTGCTTACATCCTCCATTCTTCACATAATTTCAAATTGGTTAGAAACTTGGTTAGTCTTTAAAAACACCTTTTGCTCCACTTGAAGGAACACATGACTCCTTAAAGCATATTTCTGTTCTTGACTGGTGCAGCAAAAAGTGTTTTAAATGTTATCTTTTTATTAACAAATACGATTTTCACCCTTACTGTGTTAAATGCTTAATTATTATTTTTATATTATATTCACAAAACCTGAAGTAAATTGTGAATTGGTCTATTCACATTTGAAAAAATGTAGTAAAGAAAACCAAACGTGATGTAAGTAGGAAAAAAGGCAGTAAGAAATAATGAAGTATTATTAAATTTTCACTCATGTGTGCTGGAACTTAAGAACAATAACACAACTTTTTGGTCACCTACTCCTTAACTGCATTGTAAACATTTATAGAGCAAGCAGCTTTTAGTTATGCAGTTCAGGTGCAGAATTTTCATTTTACTTTTTAATACACGCTTAACACCATTCTGAGCAATGAAAGGAAACTAAGTAGTCTTATGGGATAACAATATACATGTGTTTGTAATTTAGTTTATAAATGATCCTCTTTTTGTATTTTCCATGTCTTTTTTATGCGAATTTTGCTGTGGCAATCAATGATGTAGATGTTGGTTTATAGACATTCGAAATGTATATTACATTTCTCTTTTTTTTTTTTTTTTTTTTTTTCTCTTCAGATATGACTGAAAGTTCTGGGATGAAACCTACGTGGCTAACAGATGACACCGAAGATTATGAACCTTTCAGCAGGGAGCAGGAAAGCTCTAAGGTGCAGCATGTTGGGAGCAGATGGAATTCATGTGATGAAGGTACTTCTTCAGTTATGAATAAAACTTGTTGCTTACCAACTATCCGGCACTAATGCGCTATATGAGCCTTGGCCTCCTTCACAATCATTTTCCGTGCTTTCCTATCTTTTAATGTTTTCTCTCCATACTTTCACATTCATAAACCTCAATCGTCTATCATTAAACAATATTTTCATTCTGTGTCTTCCTTTTATTCCTGTAGAGTTGGTTCAAAAACTGTTAAGCAAATTCTATTCATCTCAATCGGTTTTAGATGATGCATTATTGTTGCCATAATTCATTTATAAAACATACTATAACTTCTCCTATCTCAATTAGAATAATTTCTTCATTGTAGCACATTTTTTTACACCATGCTCCAATCCTGGACCGTATATCCTTCTTATCATCTTGATTTCAAATTTTCTTAATGCCTCTTGGTTGGATATGGTCTGTGCCAAGGTATCTGCTCCAAATTTGACTACCTGTCTACTCAATGCTTTATATATTAGGTTTTCATTATTCCTAGTAGGTATTATGCTTTTAAACTATTTCGGATTTGCAAAGTATGCTTTGTTTTGTGCTTATGTCAGTCATTTAATGTAAAGTCCAGTTTGACTGCATTGTCTGCTAAATTTCCCCCCCAAAATGTTTCTGTTACTTGAAATACATTCTGTCGAATTTCTAAATCCTGTTGTTTCCTTCTCCCTTCTGATATAATAATGCCTTTTTTTTTCTTCTGTATATTAACTCTCAATCCTATTCTTTCTATATTTTCTGTATTTTTTCACAAACTTCTATTATTTTACCTCTGGAATTAGCTACAACAATCGCATTAGGACATATATGACTGATCTTGTTTTAGATTTTGCCTCTTTGATCTACCACTCATAACGCATAATGAAAAGCCAATATGAATTATTGTGGTGGATAATCCATCCTTGTCACTATCATCATTATTGTTATTGATTATAGTTATTCTTGACTTTGTTGCTGTCCTCTGCAGCCACCACTTCCTGTGTATCAGCCATTGCCACCATGCAACCGCCCCTTCCACCACCTAAGCTTAGGGAATGTGGGCTCAAGTACTCTAAGCCACAAAGATACCTAAGGGATTGGAGGCCCTAAAGCACAAAGCATTACCGGAGGATCTATTAAGAGCAAACCCCAATGAATCCCTGGTGGCTGAGGGTTTTGTGAGGTCAGTGATGTAACAGCCAATTTTTTGAGGTCCCTAATCCCTATAGTGCTTTAGAGGGGCTGAAGGCTCTAAGCTACAAAATATAGCAGAGGGATCTGTGAAGAGCAAATCCATGTGAATTCTGCATAACCAAAGGATCCGTGGGAGGAATTCCTAATGAACCATACATCATTACAAATACTTAATCCGTGGTAGGTATAGACATGCATCTATGTCTCAGAGGGATAAAATATTTCAAATTGCATTCTGCAAAATATCGCTTGCGGTGCTGCTTCTTATGTCCGAAGAAGGGACCACAATATTTCACTTTTCTCCATTTGGTCTAGATGTAGTTCATATAAAAGATATTACCAGTTATCCCATTTCTCTGAGAATTTACAAATGCATGTAGTCGCTCCTCCTAGTTTGCACAAATTCAATTGAGTAATTCACTTGTAATGTAGAAAGACCTCATCTCATCCAATGTCAGAGTAACTAACATAAAAATCTGGTTACATGCTGCATTTTACACGTAACTTAAAATTGGTTAAAAACATGGTCAGTCTTTAAAAACAGCCTTTTCTCCACTTGAAGGAGCACATGTCTCCTTAAAGCATATTTTGTTTCTTGACGAGTGCAGCAAAATTTGTTTGAAATGTTGTCTTGTTATTAACAAATATGATTTTCACCCTTACTGTTTTTAATGCTTAGTTATTATTTTTATATTATATTGACAAAACCTGAATTAAATTGTGAATTGGTTCATTCATTGTTGAAACAATGTACTAAAGAAAACCAAATGTGACGTAAGTAGGTAAAAAAGCAGTAAGAAGTAATGAAGTATTATTGAGTTTTCACTAATGTGTGCTGGAACTTAAGAACAATAAAACCACTTTTTGGTCACCTACTCTTTAACTGCATTGGAAACATTTATAGAGCAAGCAACTTTTAGTTATGTAGTTCAGGTACATAATTTTCATTTTACATTTTAATATATGCTTAACAACATTTTGTGCAAAGAAAGGAAACTAAGTAGTCTTATGGGATAACATACATGTGTTTAGTTTATAAATGATCCTCTTTTTGTATTTTCCAGGTGTTTTTTAAGCGAATTTTGCAGTGGCCATCAATGATGTAGATGTAGATCTTGAGACATTCAAAATGTATATTGCTTTTCTTATTTTTTTTATCCTCAGATATGACTTTAAGAAGTGCAATGCAACCTACGTTGTTAACTGATGACACCGAAGATTATGAACCTTTCAGCAGTGACCAGGAACGCTCTAAGCTGCAGCATGAGGGGAACAGTCAGAATTCATGTGATGAAGGCATTTCTTCAGGTATGAATAAACTTGTTGGTTACCAACTATCCGGCACTATTGCCCTATATAAGCCTTGGCCTCCTCCACAATCATTTTCTGTGCTTTCCTATCTTTTGGTGTTTTTTCTCCATACTTTCACATTCATAAACTTCAAATCGTGTAACATTAAACAATATTTTCAGTCTGTGTCTACCTTTTATTCCTGTAGAGTAACATGTTGCTTCAAAAACTGTTAAGCAAATTCTATTTATCTCAATTGGTTTTAGATGATGCATTAATGTTGCCATAATTCAGTTATAAAATATACTATAACTTCTCCTATCTCAATTAGAAAAATTTCTTCATTGTAGCATATTTTTTACACGATGCTCCATCGTTGGACCGTATATCCTTCTTATCATCTTGGTTTCAAATTTTCTTAATGGCTCTTGGTTGGATATTGTCTGTGCTGAAGTATCTGCTCGAAATTTGACTACCTGTCTACTCAATGCTTGATATATTCGGTTTTCATTATTCCTAGTAGTTATTATACTTTTAAGCTATTTTGGATTTGCAAAGTATGCTTTGTTTTGTGCTTCTGTCAGTCATTTAATGTAAAGTCCATTTTGACTGCATTGTCTGATAAATTTTCCCCCGCAAAATGTTTGTGTTCTTAAAAATACATTCTGACCAATTTCTAAATCCTGTTGTGTCCTTCTCCCTTCAGATATAATCATGCTTTTTTTTTTCTTCTGTATATTAACTCTCAAATCTATATTTTTCTGTAATTTTTCACAACCTTCTATTATTTTACCTCTAGAGTTAGCTACAATAGTGATTTCATTCGCATAAGGACATATATGACTGATCTTGTTATAGATTTTGCCTCTCTGATCTACCACTCATAACGCGTGATGAAAAGCCAATATGAATAATTGTGGTGGATAATCCATCCATGTCACCATCATCATTATTGTTATTGTTATTAATTATAGTTATTTTGGACTTTGTTGCTGTCCTCTGCAGCCACCCCATCCACTGCATCTGCCACTGCCAACAGAAAACCCCCCCTTCCACCACCTAAGCTTAGGGAATGTGGGCTCAAGTACTCTAAGCCACAAAGATACCAAAGGGATTGGAGGCCCTAAGGCACAAAGCATTACCGGAGGATCTATTAAGAGCAAACTCCAATGAATCCCTGGTGGCTGAGGGTTTTGTGAGGTCAGTGATGTAACAGCCAATTTTTTGAGGTCCCTAAGCTGTATAGTGATTTTGAGGAACTGAAGGCTCTAAGCCACAAAATATAGCAGAGAGATCTGTGAAGAGCAAATCACTGTGAAATCCATGGGAGGAATTCCTAATGAACCATACATCATTATAAATACTTTATCCGTGGTAGGCATAGCCCCGATGCGGCATTGAAAAGGTGATGCATCTAGGTCTCAGAGGGATAAAAATATTTCAAGTTGCATTCTGCTAAATATCCGTTGAGGTGCTGATTCTTATGACCAAAGGAGGGAACAGAATATTTGACTTTTCTCCATTTGGTCTAAATGTAATTCATATAAAAGATATTACCAGGTATCCCATTTCTCTGAGAATTTACAAATGCATGTAGTCGCTCCTCCTAGTTTGTACAAATTCAATTTAGTAATTCACTTTTAAATGTAGAAAGACATAATGTCATCTAATATCAGAGATACTAACATAAAAATCTGCTTACATCCTCCATTCTTCACATAATTTCAAATTGGTTAGAAACTTGGTTAGTCTTTAAAAACACCTTTTGCTCCACTTGAAGGAACACATGACTCCTTAAAGCATATTTCTTTTCTTGACTGGTGCAGCAAAAAGTGTTTTAAATGTTATCTTGTTATTAACAAATACGATTTTCACCCTTACTGTGTTAAATGCTTAATTATTATTTTTATATTATATTCACAAAACCTGAAGTAAATTGTGAATTGGTCTATTCACATTTGAAAAAATGTAGTAAAGAAAACCAAACGTGATGTAAGTAGGAAAAAAGGCAGTAAGAAATAATGAAGTATTATTAAATTTTCACTCATGTGTGCTGGAACTTAAGAACAATAACACAACTTTTTGGTCACCTACTCCTTAACTGCATTGTAAACATTTATAGAGCAAGCAGCTTTTAGTTATGTAGTTCAGGTGCAGAATTTTCATTTTACTTTTTAATACACGCTTAACACCATTCTGAGCAATGAAAGGAAACTAAGTAGTCTTATGGGATAACAATATACATGTGTTTGTAATTTAGTTTATAAATGATCCTCTTTTTGTATTTTCCATGTCTTTTTTATGCGAATTTTGCTGTGGCAATCAATGATGTAGATGTTGGTTTATAGACATTCGAAATGTATATTACGTTTCTCTTTTTTTTTTTTTTTTTTTTTTTCTCTTCAGATATGACTGAAAGTTCTGGGATGAAACCTACGTGGCTAACAGATGACACCGAAGATTATGAACCTTTCAGCAGGGAGCAGGAAAGCTCTAAGGTGCAGCATGTTGGGAGCAGATGGAATTCATGTGATGAAGGTACTTCTTCAGTTATGAATAAAACTTGTTGCTTACCAACTATCCGGCACTAATGCGCTATATGAGCCTTGGCCTCCTTCACAATCATTTTCCGTGCTTTCCTATCTTTTAATGTTTTCTCTCCATACTTTCACATTCATAAACCTCAATCGGCTATCATTAAACAATATTTTCATTCTGTGTCTTCCTTTTATTCCTGTAGAGTTGGTTCAAAAACTGTTAAGCAAATTCTATTCATCTCAATCGGTTTTAGATGATGCATTATTGTTGCCATAATTCAGTTATAAAACATACTATAATTTCTCCTATCTCAATTAGAATAATTTCTTCATTGTAGCGGATTTTTTTACACCATGCTCCAATCCTGGACCGTATATCCTTCTTATCATCTTGATTTCAAATTTTCTTAATGCCTCTTGGTTGGATATGGTCTGTGCCAAAGTATCTGCTCGAAATTTGACTACCTGTCTACTCAATGCTTTATATATTAGGTTTTCATTATTCCTAGTAGGTATTATACTTTTAAACTATTTCGGATTTGCAAAGTATGCTTTGTTTTGTGCTTATGTCAGTCATTTAATGTAAAGTCCAGTTTGACTGCATTGTCTGCTAAATTTCCCCCCCAAAATGTTTCTGTTACTTGAAATACATTCTGTCCAATTTCTAAATCCTGTTGTTTCCTTCTCCCTTCTGATATAATAATGCCTTTTTTTTTCTTCTGTATATTAACTCTCAATCCTATTCTTTCTATATTTTCTGTATTTTTTCACAAACTTCTATTATTTTACCTCTGGAATTAGCTACAACAGTGATCTCAATCGCATTAGGACATATATGACTGATCTTGTTTTAGATTTTGCCTCTTTGATCTACCACTCATAACGCATAATGAAAAGCCAATATGAATTATTGTGGTGGATAATCCATCCTTGTCACTATCATCATTATTGTTATTGATTATAGTTATTCTTGACTTTGTTGCTGTCCTCTGCAGCCACCACTTCCTGTGTATCAGCCATTGCCACCATGCAACCGCCCCTTCCACCACCTAAGCTTAGGGAATGTGGGCTCAAGTACTCTAAGCCACAAAGATACCTAAGGGATTGGAGGCCCTAAAGCACAAAGCATTACCGGAGGATCTATTAAGAGCAAACCCCAATGAATCCCTGGTGGCTGAGGGTTTTGTGAGGTCAGTGATGTAACAGCCAATTTTTTGAGGTCCCTAAGCCCTATAGTGCTTTTGAGGGGCTGAAGGCTCTAAGCTACAAAATATAGCAGAGGGATCTGTGAAGAGCAAATCCATGTGAATTCTGCATAACCAAAGGATCCGTGGGAGGAATTCCTAATGAACCATACATCATTACAAATACTTAATCCGTGGTAGGTATAGACATGCATCTATGTCTCAGAGGGATAAAATATTTCAAATTGCATTCTGCAAAATATCGCTTGCGGTGCTGCTTCTTATGTCCAAAGAAGGGACCACAATATTTCACTTTTCTCCATTTGGTCTAGATGTAGTTCATATAAAAGATATTACCAGTTATCCCATTTCTCTGAGAATTTACAAATGCATGTAGTCGCTCCTCCTAGTTTGCACAAATTCAATTGAGTAATTCACTTGTAATGTAGAAAGACCTCATCTCATCCAATGTCAGAGTAACTAACATAAAAATCTGGTTACATCCTGCATTTTACACGTAACTTAAAATTGGTTAAAAACATGGTCAGTCTTTAAAAACAGCCTTTTCTCCACTTGAAGGAGCACATGTCTCCTTAAAGCATATTTTGTTTCTTGACGAGTGCAGGAAAATTTGTTTGAAATGTTGTCTTGTTATTAACAAATATGATTTTCACCCTTACTGTTTTTAATGCTTAGTTATTATTTTTATATTATATTGACAAAACCTGAATTAAATTGTGAATTGGTTCATTCATTGTTGAAACAATGTACTAAAGAAAACCAAATGTGACGTAAGTAGGTAAAAAAGCAGTAAGAAGTAATGAAGTATTATTGAGTTTTCACTAATGTGTGCTGGAACTTAAGAACAATAAAACCACTTTTTGGTCACCTACTCTTTAACTGCATTGGAAACATTTATAGAGCAAGCAACTTTTAGTTATGTAGTTCAGGTACATAATTTTCATTTTACTTTTTAATATATGCTTAACAACATTTTGTGCAAAGAAAGGAAACTAAGTAGTCTTATGGGATAACATACATGTGTTTAGTTTATAAATGATCCTCTTTTTGTATTTTCAAGGTGTTTTTTAAGCGAATTTTGCAGTGGCCATCAATGATGTAGATGTAGATCTTGAGACATTCAAAATGTATATTGCTTTTCTTATTTTTTTTATCCTCAGATATGACTTTAAGAAGTGCAATGCAACCTACGTTGTTAACTGATGACACCGAAGATTATGAACCTTTCAGCAGTGACCAGGAACGCTCTAAGATGCAGCATGAGGGGAACAGTCAGAATTCATGTGATGAAGGCATTTCTTCAGGTTTGAATAAACTTGTTGGTTACCAACTATCCGGCACTATTGCCCTATATAAGCCTTGGCCTCCTCCACAATCATTTTCTGTGCTTTCCTATCTTTTGGTGTTTTTTCTCCATACTTTCACATTCATAAACTTCAAATCGTGTAACATTAAACAATATTTTCAGTCTGTGTCTACCTTTTATTCCTGTAGAGTAACATGTTGCTTCAAAAACTGTTAAGCAAATTCTATTTATCTCAATTCATTAATGTTGCCATAATTCAGTTATAAAACATACTATAACTTCTCCTATCTCAATTAGAAAAATTTCTTCATTGTAGCATATTTTTTACACGATGCTCCATCGTTGGACCGTATATCCTTCTTATCATCTTGGTTTCAAATTTTCTTAATGGCTCTTGGTTGGATATTGTCTGTGCTGAAGTATCTGCTCGAAATTTGACTACCTGTCTACTCAATGCTTGATATATTCGGTTTTCATTATTCCTAGTAGGTATTATACTTTTAAGCTATTTTGGATTTGCAAAGTATGCTTTGTTTTGTGCTTCTGTCAGTCATTTAATGTAAAGTCCATTTTGACTGCATTGTCTGCTAAATTTTCCCCCGCAAAATGTTTGTGTTCTTAAAAATACATTCTGACCAATTTCTAAATCCTGTTGTTTCCTTCTCCCTTCAGATATAATCATGCTTTTTTTTTTTCTTCTGTATATTAACTCTCAAATCTATATTTTTCTGTAATTTTTCACAACCTTCTATTATTTTACCTCTAGAGTTAGCTACAATAGTGATTTCATTCGCATAAGGACATATATGACTGATCTTGTTATAGATTTTGCCTCTCTGATCTACCACTCATAACGCGTGATGAAAAGCCAATATGAATAATTGTGGTGGATAATCCATCCATGTCACCATCATCATTATTGTTATTGTTATTAATTATAGTTATTTTTGACTTTGTTGCTGTCCTCTGCAGCCACCCCATCCACTGCATCTGCCACTGCCAACAGAAAACCCCCCCTTCCACCACCTAAGCTTAGGGAATGTGGGCTCAAGTACTCTAAGCCACAAAGATACCTAAGGGATTGGAGGCCCTAAGGCACAAAGCATTACCGGAGGATCTATTAAGAGCAAACTCCAATGAATCCCTGGTGGCTGAGGGTTTTGTGAGGTCAGTGATGTAACAGCCAATTTTTTGAGGTCCCTAAGCCGTATAGTGATTTTGAGGAACTGAAGGCTCTAAGCCACAAAATATAGCAGAGAGATCTGTGAAGAGCAAATCACTGTGAAATCCATGGGAGGAATTCCTAATGAACCATACATCATTATAAATACTTTATCCGTGGTAGGCATAGCCCCGATGCGGCATTGAAAAGGTGATGCATCTAGGTCTCAGAGGGATAAAAATATTTCAAGTTGCATTCTGCTAAATATCCGTTGAGGTGCTGATTCTTATGACCAAAGGAGGGAACAGAATATTTGACTTTTCTCCATTTGGTCTAAATGTAATTCATATAAAAGATATTACCAGGTATCCCATTTCTCTGAGAATTTACAAATGCATGTAGTCGCTCCTCCTAGTTTGTACAAATTCAATTTAGTAATTCACTTTTAAATGTAGAAAGACATAATGTCATCTAATATCAGAGATACTAACATAAAAATCTGCTTACATCCTCCATTCTTCACATAATTTCAAATTAGTTAGAAACTTGGTTAGTCTTTAAAAACACCTTTTGCTCCACTTGAAGGAACACATGACTCCTTAAAGCATATTTCTTTTCTTGACTGGTGCAGCAAAAAGTGTTTTAAATGTTATCTTGTTATTAACAAATACGATTTTCACCCTTACTGTGTTAAATGCTTAATTATTATTTTTATATTATATTCACAAAACCTGAAGTAAATTGTGAATTTGTCTATTCACATTTGAAAAAATGTAGTAAAGAAAACCAAACGTGATGTAAGTAGGAAAAAAGGCAGTAAGAAATAATGAAGTATTATTAAATTTTCACTCATGTGTGCTGGAACTTAAGAACAATAACACAACTTTTTGGTCACCTACTCCTTAACTGCATTGTAAACATTTATAGAGCAAGCAGCTTTTAGTTATGTAGTTCAGGTGCAGAATTTTCATTTTACTTTTTAATACACGCTTAACACCATTCTGAGCAATGAAAGGAAACTAAGTAGTCTTATGGGATAACAATATACACGTGTTTGTAATTTAGTTTATAAATGATCCTCTTTTTGTATTTTCCATGTCTTTTTTATGCGAATTTTGCTGTGGCAATCAATGATGTAGATGTTGATTTATAGACATTCGAAATGTATATTACTTTTCTCTTTTTTTTTTTTTTTTTTTTTTTTCCCCCTTCAGATATGACTGAAAGTTCTGGGATGAAACCTACGTGGCTAACAGATGACACCGAAGATTATGAACCTTTCAGCAGGGAGCAGGAAAGCTCTAAGGTGCAGCATGTTGGGAGCAGATGGAATTCATGTGATGAAGGTACTTCTTCAGTTATGAATAAAACTTGTTGCTTACCAACCATCCGGCACTAATGCGCTATATGAGCCTTGGCCTCCTTCACAATCATTTTCCGTGCTTTCCTATCTTTTAATGTTTTCTCTCCATACTTTCACATTCATAAACCTCAATCGTCTATCATTAAACAATATTTTCATTCTGTGTCTTACTTTTATTCCTGTAGAGTTGGTTCAAAAACTGATAAGCAAATTCTATTCATCTCAATCGGTTTTAGATGGTGCATTATTGTTGCCATAATTCAGTTATAAAACATACTATAACTTCTCCTATCTCAATTAGAATAATTTCTTCATTGTAGCACGTTTTTTTACACCATGCTCCAATCCTGGACCGTATATCCTTCTTATCATCTTGATTTCAAATTTTCTTAATGCCTCTTGGTTGGATATGGTCTGTGCCAAAGTATCTGCTCCAAATTTGACTACCTGTCTACTCAATGCTTTATATATTAGGTTTTCATTATTCCTAGTAGGTATTATACTTTTAAACTATTTCGGATTTGCAAAGTATGCTTTGTTTTGTGCTTATGTCAGTTATTTAATGTAAAGTCCAGTTTGACTGCATTGTCTGCTAAATTTCCCCCTCAAAATGTTTCTGTTACTTGAAATACATTCTGTCCAATTTCTAAACCTGTTGTTTCCTTCTCCCTTCTGATATAATCATGCCTTTTTTTTTCTTCTGTATATTAACTCTCAATCCTATTCTTTCTATATTTTCTGTATTTTTTCACAAACTTCTATTATTTTACCTCTGGAATTAGCTACAACAATCGCATTAGGACATATATGACTGATCTTGTTTTAGATTTTGCCTCTTTGATCTACCACTCATAACGCATAATGAAAAGCCAATATGAATTTTTGTGGTGGATAATCCATCCTTGTCACTATCATCATTATTGTTATTGATTATAGTTATTCTTGACTTTGTTGCTGTCCTCTGCAGCCACCACTTCCTGTGTATCAGCCATTGCCACCATGCAACCGCCCCTTCCACCACCTAAGCTTAGGGAATGTGGGCTCAAGTACTCTAAGCCACAAAGATACCTAAGGGATTGGAGGCCCTAAAGCACAAAGCATTACCGGAGGATCTATTAAGAGCAAACCCCAATGAATCCCTGGTGGCTGAGGGTTTTGTGAGGTCAGTGATGTAACAGCCAATTTTTTGAGGTCCCTAATCCCTATAGTGCTTTTGAGGGGCTGAAGGCTCTAAGCTACAAAATATAGCAGAGGGATCTGTGAAGAGCAAATCCATGTGAATTCTGCATAACCAAAGGATCCGTGGGAGGAATTCCTAATGAACCATACATCATTACAAATACTTAATCCGTGGTAGGTATAGACATGCATCTATGTCTCAGAGGGATAAAATATTTCAAATTGCATTCTGCAAAATATCGCTTGCGGTGCTGCTTCTTATGTCCAAAGAAGGGACCACAATATTTCACTTTTCTCCATTTGGTCTAGATGTAGTTCATATAAAAGATATTACCAGTTATCCCATTTCTCTGAGAATTTACAAATGCATGTAGTCGCTCCTCCTAGTTTGCACAAATTCAATTGAGTAATTCACTTGTAATGTAGAAAGACCTCATCTCATCCAATGTCAGAGTAACTAACATAAAAATCTGGTTACATCCTGCATTTTACACGTAACTTAAAATTGGTTAAAAACATGGTCAGTCTTTAAAAACAGCTTTTTCTCCACTTGAAGGAGCACATGTCTCCTTAAAGCATATTTTGTTTCTTGACGAGTGGAACAAAATTTGTTTGAAATGTTGTCTTGTTATTAACAAATATGATTTTCACCCTTACTGTTTTTAATGCTTAGTTATTATTTTTATATTATATTGACAAAACCTGAATTAAATTGTGAATTGGTCCATTCATTGTTGAAACAATGTACTAAAGGAAACCAAATGTGACGTAAGTAGGTAAAAAAGCAGTAAGAAGTAATGAAGTATTATTGAGTTTTCACTAATGTGTGCTTGAACTTAAGAACAATAAAACCACTTTTTGGTCACCTACTCTTTAACTGCATTGGAAACATTTATAGAGCAAGCAACTTTTAATTATGTAGTTCAGGTACATAATTTTCATTTTACTTTTTAATATATGCTTAACAACATTTTGTGCAAAGAAAGGAAACTAAGTAGTCTTATGGGATAACATACATGTGTTTAGTTTATAAATGATCCTCTTTTTGTATTTTCCAGGTGTTTTTTAAGCGAATTTTGCAGTGGCCATCAATGATGTAGATGTAGATCTTGAGACATTCAAAATGTATATTGCTTTTCTTATTTTTTTTATCCTCAGATATGACTTTAAGAAGTGCAATGCAACCTACGTTGTTAACTGATGACACCGAAGATTATGAACCTTTCAGCAGGGAGCAGGAAAGCTCTAAGGTGCAGCATGATGGGAACAGTCAGAATTCATGTGATGAAGGCATTTCTTCAGGTATGAATAAAACTTGTTGGTTACCAACTATCCGGCACTATTGCCCTATATGAGCCTTGGCCTCCTCCACAATCATTTTCTGTGCTTTCCTATCTTTTGGTGTTTTTTCTTCATACTTTCACATTCATAAACTTCAAATCGTGTAACATTAAACAATATTTTCAGTCTAGGTCTACCTTTTATTCCTGTAGAGTAACATGTTGCTTCAAAAACTGTTAAGCAAATTCTATTTATCTCAATTGGTTTTAGATGATGCATTAATGTTGCCATAATTCAGTTATAAAACATACTATAACTTCTCCTATCTCAATTAGAAAAATTTCTTCATTGTAGCATATTTTTTACACGATGTTCCATCGTTGGACCGTATATCCTTCTTATCATCTTGATTTCAAATTTTCTTAATGCCTCTTGGTTGCATATTGTCTGTGCCGAAGTATCTGCTCGAAATTTGACTACCTGTCTACTCAATGCTTGATATATTCGGTTTTCATTATTCCTAGTAGGTATTATACTTTTAAGCTATTTTGGATTTGCAAAGTATGCTTTGTTTTGTGCTTCTGACAGTCATTTAATGTAAAGTCCATTTTGACTGCATTGTCTGCTAAATTTCCCCCGCAAAATGTTTGTGTTCTTAAAAATACATTCTGACCAATTTCTAAGTCCTGTTGTTTCCTTCTCCCTTCAGATATAATCATTCTTTTTTTTTTCTTCTGTATATTAACTCTCAATTCTATATTTTTCTGTAATTTTTCACAACCTTCTATTATTTTACCTCTAGAGTTAGCTACAATAGTGATTTCATTCGCATAAGGACATATATGACTCATCTTGTTATAGATTTTGCCTCTCTGATCTACCACTCATAACGCGTGATGAAAAGCCAATATGAATAATTGTGGTGGATAATCCATCCATGTCACCATCATCATTATTGTTATTGTTATTAATTATAGTTATTTTTGACTTTGTTGCTGTCCTCTGCAGCCACCCCATCCACTGCATCTGCCACTGCCAACAGAAAACCCCCCCTTCCACCACCTAAGCTTAGGGAATGTGGGCTCAAGTACTCTAAGCCACAAAGATACCTAAGGGATTGGAGGCCCTAAGGCACAAAGCATTACCGGAGGATCTATTAAGAGCAAACTCCAATGAATCCCTGGTGGCTGAGGGTTTTGAGAGGTCAGTGATGTAACAGCCAATTTCTTGAGGTCCCTAAGCCGTATAGTGATTTTGAGGAACTGAAGGCTCTAAGCCACAAAATATAGCAGAGAGATATGTGAAGAGCAAATCACTGTGAAATCCATGGGAGGAATTCCTAATGAACCATACATCATTATAAATACTTTATCCGTGGTAGGCATAGCCCCGATGCGGCATTGAAAAGGTGATGCATCTAGGTCTCAGAGGGATAAAAATATTTCAAGTTGCATTCTGCTAAATATCCGTTGAGGTGCTGATTCTTATGACCAAAGGAGGGAACAGAATATTTGACTTTTCTCCATTTGGTCTAAATGTAATTCATATAAAAGATATTACCAGGTATCCCATTTCTCTGAGAATTTACAAATGCATGTAGTCGCTCCTCCTAGTTTGTACAAATTCAATTTAGTAATTCACTTTTAAATGTAGAAAGACATAATGTCATCTAATATCAGAGATACTAACATAAAAATCTGCTTACATCCTCCATTCTTCACATAATTTCAAATTGGTTAGAAACTTGGTTAGTCTTTAAAAACACCTTTTGCTCCACTTGAAGGAACACATGACTCCTTAAAGCATATTTCTTTTCTTGACTGGTGCAGCAAAAAGTGTTTTAAATGTTATCTTGTTATTAACAAATACGATTTTCACCCTTACTGTGTTAAATGCTTAATTATTATTTTTATATTATATTCACAAAACCTGAAGTAAATTGTGAATTGGTCTATTCACATTTGAAAAAATGTAGTAAAGAAAACCAAACGTGATGTAAGTAGGAAAAAAGGCAGTAAGAAATAATGAAGTATTATTAAATTTTCACTCATGTGTGCTGGAACTTAAGAACAATAACACAACTTTTTGGTCACCTACTCCTTAACTGCATTGTAAACATTTATAGAGCAAGCAGCTTTTAGTTATGTAGTTCAGGTGCAGAATTTTCATTTTACTTTTTAATACACGCTTAACACCATTCTGAGCAATGAAAGGAAACTAAGTAGTCTTATGGGATAACAATATACATGTGTTTGTAATTTAGTTTATAAATGATCCTCTTTTTGTATTTTCCATGTCTTTTTTATGCGAATTTTGCTGTGGCAATCAATGATGTAGATGTTGATTTATAGACATTTGAAATGTATATTACTTTTCTCTTTTTTTTTTTTTTTTTTTTCCCCCTTCAGATATGACTGAAAGTTCTGGGATGAAACCTACGTGGCTAACAGATGACACCGAAGATTATGAACCTTTCAGCAGGGAGCAGGAAAGCTCTAAGGTGCAGCATGTTGGGAGCAGATGGAATTCATGTGATGAAGGTACATCTTCAGTTATGAATAAAACTTGTTGCTTACCAACTATCCGGCACTAATGCGCTATATGAGCCTTGGCCTCCTTCACAATCATTTTCCGTGCTTTCCTATCTTTTAATGTTTTCTCTCCATACTTTCACATTCATAAACCTCAATCGTCTATCATTAAACAATATTTTCATTCTGTGTCTTCCTTTTATTCCTGTAGAGTTGGTTCAAAAACTGTTAAGCAAATTCTATTCATCTCAATCGGTTTTAGATGATGCATTATTGTTGCCATAATTCAGTTATAAAACATACTATAACTTCTCCTATCTCAATTAGAATAATTTCTTCATTGTAGCACATTTTTTTACACCATGCTCCAATCCTGGACCGTATATCCTTCTTATCATCTTGATTTCAAATTTTCTTAATGCCTCTTGGTTGGATATTGTCTGTGCCAAAGTATCTGCTCGAAATTTGACTACCTGTCTACTCAATGCTTTATATATTAGGTTTTCATTATTCCTAGTAGGTATTATACTTTTAAACTATTTCGGATTTGCAAAGTATGCTTTGTTTTGTGCTTATGTCAGTCATTTAATGTAAAGTCCAGTTTGACTGCATTGTCTGCTAAATTTCCCCCCCAAAATATTTCTGTTACTTGAAATACATTCTGTCCAATTTCTAAATCCTGTTGTTTCCTTCTCCCTTCTGATATAATCATGCCTTTTTTTTTCTTCTGTATATTAACTCTCAATCCTATTCTTTCTATATTCTCTGTATTTTTTCACAAACTTCTATTATTTTACCTCTGGAATTAGCTACAACAATCGCATTAGGACATATATGACTGATCTTGTTTTAGATTTTGCCTCTTTGATCTACCACTCATAACGCATAATGAAAAGCCAATATGAATTATTGTGGTGGATAATCCATCCTTGTCACTATCATCATTATTGTTATTGATTATAGTTATTCTTGACTTTGTTGCTGTCCTCTGCAGCCACCACTTCCTGTGTATCAGCCATTGCCACCATGCAACCGCCCCTTCCACCACCTAAGCTTAGGGAATGTGGGCTCAAGTACTCTAAGCCACAAAGATACCTAAGGGATTGGAGGCCCTAAAGCACAAAGCATTACCGGAGGATCTATTAAGAGCAAACCCCAATGAATCCCTGGTGGCTGAGGGTTTTGTGAGGTCAGTGATGTAACAGCCAATTTTTTGAGGTCCTTAAGCCCTATAGTGCTTTTGAGGGGCTGAAGGCTCTAAGCTACAAAATATAGCAGAGGGATCTGTGAAGAGCAAATCCATGTGAATTCTGCATAACCAAAGGATCCGTGGGAGGAATTCCTAATGAACCATACATCATTACAAATACTTAATCCGTGGTAGGTATAGACATGCATCTATGTCTCAGAGGGATAAAATATTTCAAATTGCATTCTGCAAAATATCGCTTGCGGTGCTGCTTCTTATGTCCAAAGAAGGGACCACAATATTTCACTTTTCTCCATTTGGTCTAGATGTAGTTCATATAAAAGATATTACCAGTTATCCCATTTCCCTGAGAATTTACAAATGCATGTAGTCGCTCCTCCTAGTTTGCACAAATTCAATTGAGTAATTCACTTGTAATGTAGAAAGACCTCATCTCATCCAATGTCAGAGTAACTAACATAAAAATCTGGTTACATCCTGCATTTTACACGTAACTTAAAATTGGTTAAAAACATGGTCAGTCTTTAAAAACAGCCTTTTCTCCACTTGAAGGAGCACATGTCTCCTTAAAGCATATTTTGTTTCTTGACGAGTGCAGCAAAATTTGTTTGAAATGTTGTCTTGTTATTAACAAATATGATTTTCACCCTTACTGTTTTTAATGCTTAGTTATTATTTTTATATTATATTGACAAAACCTGAATTAAATTGTGAATTGGTCCATTCATTGTTGAAACAATGTACTAAAGAAAACCAAATGTGACGTAAGTAGGTAAAAAAGCAGTAAGAAGTAATGAAGTATTATTGAGTTTTCACTAATGTGTGCTGGAACTTAAGAACAATAAAACCACTTTTTGGTCACCTACTCTTTAACTGCATTGGAAACATTTATAGAGCAAGCAACTTTTAGTTATGTAGTTCAAGTACATAATTTTCATTTTACTTTTTAATATATGCTTAACAACATTTTGTGCAAAGAAAGGAAACTAAGTAGTCTTATGGGATAACATACATGTGTTTAGTTTATAAATGATCCTCTTTTTGTATTTTCCAGGTGTTTTTTAAGCGAATTTTGCAGTGGCCATCAATGATGTAGATGTAGATCTTGAGACATTCAAAATGTATATTGCTTTTCTTATTTTTTTTATCCTCAGATATGACTTTAAGAAGTGCAATGCAACCTACGTTGTTAACTGATGACACCGAAGATTATGAACCTTTCAGCAGTGACCAGGAACGCTCTAAGCTGCAGCATGAGGGGAACAGTCAGAATTCATGTGATGAAGGCATTTCTTCAGGTATGAATAAACTTGTTGGTTACCAACTATCCGGCACTATTGCCCTATATAAGCCTTGGCCTCCTCCACAATCATTTTCTGTGCTTTCCTATCTTTTGGTGTTTTTTCTCCATACTTTCACATTCATAAACTTCAAATCGTGTAACATTAAACAATATTTTCAGTCTGTGTCTACCTTTTATTCCTGTAGAGTAACATGTTGCTTCAAAAACTGTTACGCAAATTCTATTTATCTCAATTGGTTTTAGATGATGCATTAATGTTGCCATAATTCAGTTATAAAACATACTATAACTTCTCCTATCTCAATTAGAAAAATTTCTTCATTGTAGCATATTTTTTACACGATGCTCCATCGTTGGACCGTATATCCTTCTTATCATCTTGGTTTCAAATTTTCTTAATGGCTCTTGGTTGGATATTGTCTGTGCTGAAGTATCTGCTCGAAATTTGACTACCTGTCTACTCAATGCTTGATATATTCGGTTTTCATTATTCCTAGTAGGTATTATACTTTTTAAGCTATTTTGGATTTGCAAAGTATGCTTTGTTTTGTGCTTCAGTCAGTCATTTAATGTAAAGTCCATTTTGACTGCATTGTCTGCTAAATTTTCCCCCGCAAAATGTTTGTGTTCTTAAAAATACATTCTGACCAATTTCTAAATCCTGTTGTTTCCTTCTCCCTTCAGATATAATCATGCTTTTTTTTTTCTTCTGTATATTAACTCTCAAATCTATATTTTTCTGTAATTTTTCACAACCTTCTATTATTTTACCTCTAGAGTTAGCTACAATAGTGATTTCATTCGCATAAGGACATATATGACTGATCTTGTTATAGATTTTGCCTCTCTGATCTACCACTCATAACGTGTGATGAAAAGCCAATATGAATAATTGTGGTGGATAATCCATCCATGTCACCATCATCATTATTGTTATTGTTATTAATTATAGTTATTTTTGACTTTGTTGCTGTCCTCTGCAGCCACCCCATCCACTGCATCTGCCACTGCCAACAGAAACCCCCCCCTTCCACCACCTAAGCTTAGGGAATGTGGGCTCAAGTACTCTAAGCCACAAAGATACCTAAGGGATTGGAGGCCCTAAGGCACAAAGCATTACCGGAGGATCTATTAAGAGCAAACGCCAATGAATCCCTGGTGGCTGAGGGTTTTGTGAGGTCAGTGATGTAACAGCCAATTTTTTGAGGTCCCTAAGCTGTATAGTGATTTTGAGGAACTGAAGGCTCTAAGCCACAAAATATAGCAGAGAGATCTGTGAAGAGCAAATCACTGTGAAATCCATGGGAGGAATTCCTAATGAACCATACATCATTATAAATACTTTATCCGTGGTAGGCATAGCCCCGATGCGGCATTGAAAAGGTGATGCATCTAGGTCTCAGAGGGATAAAAATATTTCAAGTTGCATTCTGCTAAATATCCGTTGAGGTGCTGATTCTTATGACCAAAGGAGGGAACAGAATATTTGACTTTTCTCCATTTGGTCTAAATGTAATTCATATAAAAGATATTACCAGGTATCCCATTTCTCTGAGAATCTACAAATGCATGTAGTCGCTCCTCCTAGTTTGTACAAATTCAATTTAGTAATTCACTTTTAAATGTAGAAAGACATAATGTCATCTAATATCAGAGATACTAACATAAAAATCTGCTTACATCCTCCATTCTTCACATAATTTCAAATTGGTTAGAAACTTGGTTAGTCTTTAAAAACACCTTTTGCTCCACTTGAAGGAACACATGACTCCTTAAAGCATATTTCTTTTCTTGACTGGTGCAGCAAAAAGTGTTTTAAATGTTATCTTGTTATTAACAAATACGATTTTCACCCTTACTGTGTTAAATGCTTAATTATTATTTTTATATTATATTCACAAAACCTGAAGTAAATTGTGAATTGGTCTATTCACATTTGAAAAAATGTAGTAAAGAAAACCAAACGTGATGTAAGTAGGAAAAAAGCCAGTAAGAAATAATGAAGTATTATTAAATTTTCACTCATGTGTGCTGGAACTTAAGAACAATAACACAACTTTTTGGTCACCTACTCCTTAACTGCATTGTAAACATTTATAGAGCAAGCAGCTTTTAGTTATGTAGTTCAGGTGCAGAATTTTCATTTTACTTTTTAATACACGCTTATCACCATTCTGAGCAATGAAAGGAAACTAAGTAGTCTTATGGGTTAACAATATACATGTAACTGTGGCAATCAATGATGTAGATGTTGATTTATAGACATTTGAAATGTATATTACTTTTCTTTTTTTTTTTTTTTTTTTTTTTTCCCCTTCAGATATGACTGAAAGTTCTGGGATGAAACCTACGTGGCTAACAGATGACACCGAAGATTATGAACCTTTCAGCAGGGAGCAGGAAAGCTCTAAGGTGCAGCATGTTGGGAGCAGATGGAATTCATGTGATGAAGGTACTTCTTCAGTTATGAATAAAACTTGTTGCTTACCAACTATCCGGCACTAATGCCCTATATGAGCCTTGGCCTCCTTCACAATCATTTTCCGTGCTTTCCTATCTTTTAATGTTTTCTCTCCATACTTTCACATTCATAAACCTCAATCAGCTATCATTAAACAATATTTTCATTCTGTGTCTTCCTTTTATTCCTGTAGAGTTGGTTCAAAGACTGTTAAGCAAATTCTATTCATCTCAATCGGTTTAAGATGATGCATTATTGTTGCCATAATTCAGTTATAAAACATACTATAACTTCTCCAATCTCAATTAGAATAATTTCTTCATTGTAGCACATTTTTTTACACCATGATCCAATCCTGGACCGTATATCCTTCTTATCATCTTGATTTTAAATTTTCTTAATGCCTCTTGGTTGGATATTGTCTGTGCCAAAGTATCTGCTCGAAATTTGACTACCTGTCTACTCAATGCTTTATATATTAGGTTTTCATTATTCCTAGTAGGTATTATACTTTTAAACTATTTCGGATTTGCAAAGTATGCTTTGTTTTGTGCTTATGTCAGTCATTTAATGTAAAGTCCAGTTTGACTGCATTGTCTGCTAAATTTCCCCCCCAAAATATTTCTGTTACTTGAAATACATTCTGTCCAATTTCTAAATCCTGTTGTTTCCTTCTCCCTTCTGATATAATCATGCCTTTTTTTTTCTTCTGTATATTAACTCTCAATCCTATTCTTTCTATATTTTCTGTATTTTTTCACAAACTTCTATTATTTTACCTCTGGAATTAGCTACAACAGTGATCTCAATCGCATTAGGACATATATGACTGATCTTGTTTTAGATTTTGCCTCTTTGATCTACCACTCATAACGCATAATGAAAAGCCAATATGAATTATTGTGGTGGATAATCCATCCTTGTCACTATCATCATTATTGTTATTGATTATAGTTATTCTTGACTTTGTTGCTGTCCTCTGCAGCCACCACTTCCTGTGTATCAGCCATTGCCACCATGCAACCGCCCCTTCCACCACCTAAGCTTAGGGAATGTGGGCTCAAGTACTCTAAGCCACAAAGATACCTAAGGGATTGGAGGCCCTAAAGCACAAAGCATTACCGGAGGATCTATTAAGAGTAAACCCCAATGAATCCCTGGTGGCTGAGGGTTTTGTGAGGTCAGTGATGTAACAGCCAATTTTTTGAGGTCCCTAAGCCCTATAGTGCTTTTGAGGGGCTGAAGGCTCTAAGCTACAAAATATAGCAGAGGGATCTGTGAAGAGCAAATCCATGTGAATTCTGCATAACCAAAGGATCCGTGGGAGGAATTCCTAATGAACCATACATCATTACAAATACTTAATCCGTGGTAGGTATAGACATGCATCTATGTCTCAGAGGGATAAAATATTTCAAATTGCATTCTGCAAAATATCGCTTGCGGTGCTGCTTCTTATGTCCAAAGAAGGGACCACAATATTTCACTTTTCTCCATTTGGTCTAGATGTAGTTCATATAAAAGATATTACCAGTTATCCCATTTCTCTGAGAATTTACAAATGCATGTAGTCGCTCCTCCTAGTTTGCACAAATTCAATTGAGTAATTCACTTGTAATGTAGAAAGACCTCATCTCATCCAATGTCAGAGTAACTAACATAAAAATCTGGTTTCATCCTGCATTTTACACGTAACTTAAAATTGGTTAAAAACATGGTCAGTCTTTAAAAACAGCTTTTTCTCCACTTGAAGGAGCACATGTCTCCTTAAGGCATATTTTGTTTCTTGACGAGTGCAGCAAAATTTGTTTGAAATGTTGTCTTGTTATTAACAAATATGATTTTCACCCTTACTGTTTTTAATGCTTAGTTATTATTTTTATATTATATTGACAAAACCTGAATTAAATTGTGAATTGGTCCATTCATTGTTGAAACAATGTACTAAAGAAGACCAAATGTGACGTAAGTAGGTAAAAAAGCAGTAAGAAGTAATGAAGTATTATTGAGTTTTCACTAATGTGTGCTGGAACTTAAGAACAATAAAACCACTTTTTGGTCACCTACTCTTTAACTGCATTGGAAACATTTATAGAGCAAGCAACTTTTAATTATGTAGTTCAGGTACATAATTTTCATTTTACTTTTTAATATATGCTTAACAACATTTTGTGCAAAGAAAGGAAACTAAGTAGTCTTATGGGATAACATACATGTGTTTAGTTTATAAATGATCCTCTTTTTGTATTTTCCAGGTGTTTTTTAAGCGAATTTTGCAGTGGCCATCAATGATGTAGATGTAGATCTTGAGACATTCAAAATGTATATTGCTTTTCTTATTTTTTTTATCCTCAGATATGACTTTAAGAAGTGCAATGCAACCTACGTTGTTAACTGATGACACCGAAGATTATGAACCTTTCAGCAGGGAGCAGGAAAGCTCTAAGGTGCAGCATGATGGGAACAGTCAGAATTCATGTGATGAACGCATTTCTTCAGGTATGAATAAAACTTGTTGGTTACCAACTATCCGGCACTATTGCCCTATATGAGCCTTGGCCTCCTCCACAATCATTTTCTGTGCTTTCCTATCTTTTGGTGTTTTTTCTTCATACTTTCACATTCATAAACTTCAAATCGTGTAACATTAAACAATATTTTCAGTCTGTGTCTACCTTTTATTCCTGTAGAGTAACATGTTGCTTCAAAAACTGTTAAGCAAATTCTATTTATCTCAATTGGTTTTAGATGATGCATTAATGTTGCCATAAATCAGTTATAAAACATACTATAACTTCTTTTATCTCAATTAGAAAAATTTCTTCATTGTAGCATATTTTTTACACGATGCTCCATCGTTGGACCGTATATCCTTCTTATCATCTTGATTTCAAATTTTCTTAATGGCTCTTGGTTGGATATTGTCTGTGCCGAAGTATCTGCTCGAAATTTGACTACCTGTCTACTCAATGCTTGATATATTCGGTTTTCATTATTCCTAGTAGGTATTATACTTTTAAGCTATTTTGGATTTGCAAACTATGCTTTGTTTTGTGCTTCTGTCAGTCATTTAATGCAAAGTCCATTTTGACTGCATTGTCTGCTAAATTTCCCCCGCAAAATGTTTGTGTTCTTAAAAATACATTCTGACCAATTTCTAAATCCTGTTGTTTCCTTCTCCCTTCAGATATAATCATGCTTTTTTTTTTCTTCTGTATATTAACTCTCAATTCTATATTTTTCTGTAATTTTTCACAACCTTCTATTATTTTACCTCTAGAGTTAGCTACAATAGTGATTTCATTCGCATAAGGACATATATGACTGATCTTGTTATAGATTTTGCCTCTCTGATCTACCACTCATAACGCGTGATGAAAAGCCAATATGAATAATTGTGGTGGATAATCCATCCATGTCACCATCATCATTATTGTTATTGTTATTAATTATAGTTATTTTTGACTTTGTTGCTGTCCTCTGCAGCCACCCCATCCACTGCATCTGCCACTGCCAACAGAAAACCCCCCCTTCCACCACCTAAGCTTAGGGAATGTGGGCTCAAGTACTCTAAGCCACAAAGATACCTAAGGGATTGGAGGCCCTAAGGCACAAAGCATTACCGGAGGATCTATTAAGAGCAAACTCCAATGAATCCCTGGTGGCTGAGGGTTTTGTGAGGTCAGTGATGTAACAGCCAATTTTTTGAGGTCCCTAAGCCGTATAGTGATTTTGAGGAACTGAAGGCTCTAAGCCACAAAATATAGCAGAGAGATCTGTGAAGAGCAAATCACTGTGAAATCCATGGGAGGAATTCCTAATGAACCATACATCATTATAAATACTTTATCCGTGGTAGGCATAGCCCCGATGCGGCATTGAAAAGGTGATGCATCTAGGTCTCAGAGGGATAAAAATATTTCAAGTTGCATTCTGCTAAATATCCGTTGAGGTGCTGATTCTTATGACCAAAGGAGGGAACAGAATATTTGACTTTTCTCCATTTGGTCTAAATGTAATTCATATAAAAGATATTACCAGGTATCCCATTTCTCTGAGAATTTACAAATGCATGTAGTCGCTCCTCCTAGTTTGTACAAATTCAATTTAGTAATTCACTTTTAAATGTAGAAAGACATAATGTCATCTAATATCAGAGATACTAACATAAAAATCTGCTTACATCCTCCATTCTTCACATAATTTCAAATTGGTTAGAAACTTGGTTAGTCTTTAAAAACACCTTTTGCTCCACTTGAAGGAACACATGACTCCTTAAAGCATATTTCTTTTCTTGACTGGTGCAGCAAAAAGTGTTTTAAATGTTATCTTGTTATTAACAAATACGATTTTCACCCTTACTGTGTTAAATGCTTAATTATTATTTTTATATTATATTCACAAAACCTGAAGTAAATTGTGAATTGGTCTATTCACATTTGAAAAAATGTAGTAAAGAAAACCAAACGTGATGTAAGTAGGAAAAAAGCCAGTAAGAAATAATGAAGTATTATTAAATTTTCACTCATGTGTGCTGGAACTTAAGAACAATAACACAACTTTTTGGTCACCTACTCCTTAACTGCATTGTAAACATTTATAGAGCAAGCAGCTTTTAGTTATGTAGTTCAGGTGCAGAATTTTCATTTTACTTTTTAATACACGCTTATCACCATTCTGAGCAATGAAAGGAAACTAAGTAGTCTTATGGGTTAACAATATACATGTAACTGTGGCAATCAATGATGTAGATGTTGATTTATAGACATTCGTAATGCATATTACTTTTCTCTTTTTTTTTTTTTTTTTTTTTTTTTTTTTCCCCTTCAGATATGACTGAAAGTTCTGGGATGAAACCTACGTGGCTAACAGATGACACCGAAGATTATGAACCTTTCAGCAGGGAGCAGGAAAGCTCTAAGGTGCAGCATGTTGGGAGCAGATGGAATTCATGTGATGAAGGTACTTCTTCAGTTATGAATAAAACTTGTTGCTTACCAACTATCCGGCACTAATGCCCTATATGAGCCTTGGCCTCCTTCACAATCATTTTCCGTGCTTTCCTATCTTTTAATGTTTTCTCTCCATACTTTCACATTCATAAACCTCAATCGTCTATCATTAAACAATATTTTCATTCTGTGTCTTCCTTTTATTCCTGTAGAGTTGGTTCAAAAACTGTTAAGCAAATTCTATTCATCTCAATCGGTTTTAGATGATGCATTATTGTTGCCATAATTCAGTTATAAAACATACTATAACTTCTCCTATCTCAATTAGAATAATTTCTTCATTGTAGCACATTTTTTTACACCATGCTCCAATCCTGGACCGTATATCCTTCTTATCATCTTGATTTCAAATTTTCTTAATGCCTCTTGGTTGGATATTGTCTGTGCCAAAGTATCTGCTCCAAATTTGACTACCTGTCTACTCAATGCTTTATATATTAGGTTTTCATTATTCCTAGTAGGTATTATACTTTTAAACTATTTCGGATTTGCAAAGTATGCTTTGTTTTGTGCTTATGTCAGTCATTTAATGTAAAGTCCAGTTTGACTGCATTGTCTGCTAAATTTCCCCCCCAAAATATTTCTGTTACTTGAAATACATTCTGTCCAATTTCTAAATCCTGTTGTTTCCTTCTCCCTTCTGATATAATCATGCCTTTTTTTTTCTTCTGTATATTAACTCTCAATCCTATTCTTTCTATATTTTCTGTATTTTTTCACAAACTTCTATTATTTTACCTCTGGAATTAGCTACAACAATCGCATTAGGACATATATGACTGATCTTGTTTTAGATTTTGCCTCTTTGATCTACCACTCATAACGCATAATGAAAAGCCAATATGAATTATTGTGGTGGATAATCCATCCTTGTCACTATCATCATTATTGTTATTGATTATAGTTATTCTTGACTTTGTTGCTGTCCTCTGCAGCCACCACTTCCTGTGTATCAGCCATTGCCACCATGCAACCGCCCCTTCCACCACCTAAGCTTAGGGAATGTGGGCTCAAGTACTCTAAGCCACAAAGATACCTAAGGGATTGGAGGCCCTAAAGCACAAAGCATTACCGGAGGATCTATTAAGAGTAAACCCCAATGAATCCCTGGTGGCTGAGGGTTTTGTGAGGTCAGTGATGTAACAGCCAATTTTTTGAGGTCCCTAAGCCCTATAGTGCTTTTGAGGGGCTGAAGGCTCTAAGCTACAAAATATAGCAGAGGGATCTGTGAAGAGCAAATCCATGTGAATTCTGCATAACCAAAGGATCCGTGGGAGGAATTCCTAATGAACCATACATCATTACAAATACTTAATCCGTGGTAGGTATAGACATGCATCTATGTCTCAGAGGGATAAAATATTTCAAATTGCATTCTGCAAAATATCGCTTGCGGTGCTGCTTCTTATGTCCAAAGAAGGGACCACAATATTTCACTTTTCTCCATTTGGTCTAGATGTAGTTCATATAAAAGATATTACCAGTTATCCCATTTCTCTGAGAATTTACAAATGCATGTAGTCGCTCCTCCTAGTTTGCACAAATTCAATTGAGTAATTCACTTGTAATGTAGAAAGACCTCATCTCATCCAATGTCAGAGTAACTAACATAAAAATCTGGTTTCATCCTGCATTTTACACGTAACTTAAAATTGGTTAAAAACATGGTCAGTCTTTAAAAACAGCTTTTTCTCCACTTGAAGGAGCACATGTCTCCTTAAGGCATATTTTGTTTCTTGACGAGTGCAGCAAAATTTGTTTGAAATGTTGTCTTGTTATTAACAAATATGATTTTCACCCTTACTGTTTTTAATGCTTAGTTATTATTTTTATATTATATTGACAAAACCTGAATTAAATTGTGAATTGGTCCATTCATTGTTGAAACAATGTACTAAAGAAAACCAAATGTGACGTAAGTAGGTAAAAAAGCAGTAAGAAGTAATGAAGTATTATTGAGTTTTCACTAATGTGTGCTGGAACTTAAGAACAATAAAACCACTTTTTGGTCACCTACTCTTTAACTGCATTGGAAACATTTATAGAGCAAGCAACTTTTAATTATGTAGTTCAGGTACATAATATTCATTTTACTTTTTAATATATGCTTAACAACATTTTGTGCAAAGAAAGGAAACTAAGTAGTCTTATGGGATAACATACATGTGTTTAGTTTATAAATGATCCTCTTTTTGTATTTTCCAGGTGTTTCTTAAGCGAATTTTGCAGTGGCCATCAATGATGTAGATGTAGATCTTGAGACATTCAAAATGTATATTGCTTTTCTTATTTTTTTTATCCTCAGATATGACTTTAAGAAGTGCAATGCAACCTACGTTGTTAACTGATGACACCGAAGATTATGAACCTTTCAGCAGGGAGCAGGAAAGCTCTAAGGTGCAGCATGATGGGAACAGTCAGAATTCATGTGATGAACGCATTTCTTCAGGTATGAATAAAACTTGTTGGTTACCAACTATCCGGCACTATTGCCCTATATGAGCCTTGGCCTCCTCCACAATCATTTTCTGTGCTTTCCTATCTTTTGGTGTTTTTTCTTCATACTTTCACATTCATAAACTTCAAATCGTGTAACATTAAACAATATTTTCAGTCTGTGTCTACCTTTTATTCCTGTAGAGTAACATGTTGCTTCAAAAACTGTTAAGCAAATTCTATATATCTCAATTGGTTTTAGATGATGCATTAATGTTGCCATAAATCAGTTATAAAACATACTATAACTTCTTTTATCTCAATTAGAAAAATTTCTTCATTGTAGCATATTTTTTACACGATGCTCCATCGTTGGACCGTATATCCTTCTTATCATCTTGATTTCAAATTTTCTTAATGGCTCTTGGTTGGATATTGTCTGTGCCGAAGTATCTGCTCGAAATTTGACTACCTGTCTACTCAATGCTTGATATATTCGGTTTTCATTATTCCTAGTAGGTATTATACTTTTAAGCTATTTTGGATTTGCAAACTATGCTTTGTTTTGTGCTTCTGTCAGTCATTTAATGCAAAGTCCATTTTGACTGCATTGTCTGCTAAATTTCCCCCGCAAAATGTTTGTGTTCTTAAAAATACATTCTGACCAATTTCTAAATCCTGTTGTTTCCTTCTCCCTTCAGATATAATCATGCTTTTTTTTTTCTTCTGTATATTAACTCTCAATTCTATATTTTTCTGTAATTTTTCACAACCTTCTATTATTTTACCTCTAGAGTTAGCTACAATAGTGATTTCATTCGCATAAGGACATATATGACTGATCTTGTTATAGATTTTGCCTCTCTGATCTACCACTCATAACGCGTGATGAAAAGCCAATATGAATAATTGTGGTGGATAATCCATCCATGTCACCATCATCATTATTGTTATTGTTATTAATTATAGTTATTTTTGACTTTGTTGCTGTCCTCTGCAGCCACCCCATCCACTGCATCTGCCACTGCCAACAGAAAACCCCCCCTTCCACCACCTAAGCTTAGGGAATGTGGGCTCAAGTACTCTAAGCCACAAAGCATTACCGGAGGATCTATTAAGAGCAAACTCCAATGAATCCCTGGTGGCTGAGGGTTTTGTGAGGTCAGTGATGTAACAGCCAATTTTTAGAGGTCCCTAAGCCGTATAGTGATTTTGAGGAACTGAAGGCTCTAAGCCACAAAATATAGCAGAGAGATATGTGAAGAGCAAATCACTGTGAAATCCATGGGAGGAATTCCTAATGAACCATACATCATTATAAATACTTTATCCGTGGTAGGCATAGCCCCGATGCGGCATTGAATAGGTGATGCATCTAGGTCTCAGAGGGATAAAAATATTTCAAGTTGCATTCTGCTAAATATCCGTTGAGGTGCTGATTCTTATGACCAAAGGAGGGAACAGAATATTTGACTTTTCTCCATTTGGTCTAAATGTAATTCATATAAAAGATATTACCAGGTATCCCATTTCTCTGAGAATTTACAAATGCATGTAGTCGCTCCTCCTAGTTTGTACAAATTCAATTTAGTAATTCACTTTTAAATGTAGAAAGACATAATGTCATCTAATATCAGAGATACTAACATAAAAATCTGCTTACATCCTCCATTCTTCACATAATTTCAAATTGGTTAGAAACTTGGTTAGTCTTTAAAAACACCTTTTGCTCCACTTGAAGGAACACATGACTCCTTAAAGCATATTTCTTTTCTTGACTGGTGCAGCAAAAAGTGTTTTAAATGTTATCTTGTTATTAACAAATAAGATTTTCACCCTTACTGTGTTAAATGCTTAATTATTATTTTTATATTATATTCACAAAACCTGAAGTAAATTGTGAATTGGTCTATTCACGTTTGAAAAAATGTAGTAAAGAGAACCAAACGTGATGTAAGTAGGAAAAAAGGCAGTAAGAAATAATGAAGTATTATTAAATTTTCACTCATGTGTGCTGGAACTTAAGAACAATAACACAACTTTTTGGTCACCTACTCCTTAACTGCATTGTAAACATTTATAGAGCAAGCAGCTTTTAGTTATGTAGTTCAGGTGCAGAATTTTCATTTTACTTTTTAATACACGCTTAACACCATTCTGAGCAATGAAAGGAAACTAAGTAGTCTTATGGGATAACAATATACATGTAACTGTGGCAATCAATGATGTAGATGTTGATTTATAGACATTTGAAATGTATATTGCTTTTCTTTTTTTTTTTTTTTTTCCCTTCAGTTATGACTGAAAGTTCTGGGATGAAACCTACGTGGCTAACAGATGACACCGAAGATTATGAACCTTTCAGCAGGGAGCAGGAAAGCTCTAAGGTGCAGCATGTTGGGAGCAGATGGAATTCATGTGATGAAGGTACTTCTCCAGTTATGAATAAAACTTGTTGCTTACCAACTATCCGGCACTAATGCCCTATATGAGCCTTGGCCTCCTTCACAATCATTTTCCGTGCTTTCCTATCTTTTAATGTTTTCTCTCCATACTTTCACATTCATAAACCTCAATCGTCTATCATTAAACAATATTTTCATTCTGTGTCTTCCTTTTATTCCTGTAGAGTTGGTTCAAAAACTGTTAAGCAAATTCTATTCATCTCAATCGGTTTAAGATGATGCATTATTGTTGCCATAATTCAGTTATAAAACATACTATAACTTCTCCAATCTCAATTAGAATAATTTCTTCATTGTAGCACATTTTTTTACACCATGATCCAATCCTGGACCGTATATCCTTCTTATCATCTTGATTTCAAATTTTCTTAATGCCTCTTGGTTGGATATTGTCTGTGCCAAAGTATCTGCTCGAAATTTGACTACCTGTCTACTCAATGCTTTATATATTAGGTTTTCATTATTCCTAGTAGGTATTATACTTTTAAACTATTTCGGATTTGCAAAGTATGCTTTGTTTTGTGCTTATGTCAGTCATTTAATGTAAAGTCCAGTTTGACTGCATTGTCTGTTAAATTTCCCCCCCAAAATATTTCTGTTACTTGAAATACATTCTGTCGAATTTCTAAATCCTGTTGTTTCCTTCTCCCTTCTGATATAATCATGCCTTTTTTTTTTCTTCTGTATATTAACTCTCAATCCTATTCTTTCTATATTTTCTGTATATTTTCACAAACTTCTATTATTTTACCTCTGGAATTAGCTACAACAATCGCATTAGGACATATATGACTGATCTTGTTTTAGATTTTGCCTCTTTGATCTACCACTCATAACGCATAATGAAAAGCCAATATGAATTATTGTGGTGGATAATCCATCCTTGTCACTATCATCATTATTGTTATTGATTATAGTTATTCTTGACTTTGTTGCTGTCCTCTGCAGCCACCACTTCCTGTGTATCAGCCATTGCCACCATGCAACCGCCCCTTCCACCACCTAAGCTTAGGGAATGTGGGCTCAAGTACTCTAAGCCACAAAGATACCTAAGGGATTGGAGGCCCTAAAGCACAAAGCATTACCGGGGGATCTATTAAGAGCAAACCCCAATGAATCCCTGGTGGCTGAGGGTTTTGTGAGGTCAGTGATGTAACAGCCAATTTTTTGAGGTCCCTAAGCCCTATAGTGCTTTTGAGGGGCTGAAGGCTCTAAGCTACAAAATATAGCAGAGGGATCTGTGAAGAGCAAATCCATGTGAATTCTGCATAACCAAAGGATCCGTGGGAGGAATTCCTAATGAACCATACATCATTACAAATACTTAATCCGTGGTAGGTATAGACATGCATCTATGTCTCAGAGGGATAAAATATTTCAAATTGCATTCTGCAAAATATCGCTTGCGGTGCTGCTTCTTATGTCCAAAGAAGGGACCACAATATTTCACTTTTCTCCATTTGGTCTAGATGTAGTTCATATAAAAGATATTACCAGTTATCCCATTTCTCTGAGAATTTACAAATGCATGTAGTCGCTCCTCCTAGTTTGCACAAATTCAATTGAGTAATTCACTTGTAATGTAGAAAGACCTCATCTCATCCAATGTCAGAGTAACTAACATAAAAATCTGGTTACATCCTGCATTTTACACGTAACTTAAAATTGGTTAAAAACATGGTCAGTCTTTAAAAACAGCCTTTTCTCCACTTGAAGGAGCACATGTCTCCTTAAAGCATATTTTGTTTCTTGACGAGTGCAGCAAAATTTGTTTGAAATGTTGTCTTGTTATTAACAAATATGATTTTCACCCTTACTGTTTTTAATGCTTAGTTATTATTTTTATACTATATTGACAAAACCTGAATTAAATTGTGAATTGTTTCATTCATTGTTGAAACAATGTACTAAAGAAAACCAAATGTGACGTAAGTAGGTAAAAAAGCAGTAAGAAGTAATGAAGTATTATTGAGTTTTCACTAATGTGTGCTGGAACTTAAGAACAATAAAACCACTTTTTGGTCACCTACTCTTTAACTGCATTGGAAACATTTATAGAGCAAGCAACTTTTAGTTATGTAGTTCAGGTACATAATTTTCATTTTACTTTTTAATATATGCTTAACAACATTTTGTGCAAAGAAAGGAAACTAAGTAGTCTTATGGGATAACATACATGTGTTTAGTTTATAAATGATCCTCTTTTTGTATTTTCCAGGTGTTTTTTAAGCGAATTTTGCAGTGGCCATCAATGATGTAGATGTAGATCTTGAGACATTCAAAATGTATATTGCTTTTCTTATTTTTTTTATCCTCAGATATGACTTTAAGAAGTGCAATGCAACCTACGTTGTTAACTGATGACACCGAAGATTATGAACCTTTCAGCAGTGACCAGGAACGCTCTAAGCTGCAGCATGAGGGGAACAGTCAGAATTCATGTGATGAAGGCATTTCTTCAGGTATGAATAAACTTGTTGGTTACCAACTATCCGGCACTATTGCCCTATATAAGCCTTGGCCTCCTCCACAATCATTTTCTGTGCTTTCCTATCTTTTGGTGTTTTTTCTCCATACTTTCACATTCATAAACTTCAAATCGTGTAACATTAAACAATATTTTCAGTCTGTGTCTACCTTTTATTCCTGTAGAGTAACATGTTGCTTCAAAAACTGTTACGCAAATTCTATTTATCTCAATTGGTTTTAGATGATGCATTAATGTTGCCATAATTCAGTTATAAAACATACTATAACTTCTCCTATCTCAATTAGAAAAATTTCTTCATTGTAGCATATATTTTACACGATGCTCCATCGTTGGACCGTATATCCTTCTTATCATCTTGGTTTCAAATTTTCTTAATGGCTCTTGGTTGGATATTGTCTGTGCTGAAGTATCTGCTCGAAATTTGACTACCTGTCTACTCAATGCTTGATATATTCGGTTTTCATTATTCCTAGTAGGTATTATACTTTTAAGCTATTTTGGATTTGCAAAGTATGCTTTGTTTTGTGCTTCAGTCAGTCATTTAATGTAAAGTCCATTTTGACTGCATTGTCTGCTAAATTTTCCCCCCGCAAAATGTTTGTGTTCTTAAAAATACATTCTGACCAATTTCTAAATCCTGTTGTTTCCTTCTCCCTTCAGATATAATCATGCTTTTTTTTTTCTTCTGTATATTAACTCTCAAATCTATATTTTTCTGTAATTTTTCACAACCTTCTATTATTTTACCTCTAGAGTTAGCTACAATAGTGATTTCATTCGCATAAGGACATATATGACTGATCTTGTTATAGATTTTGCCTCTCTGATCTACCACTCATAACGCGTGATGAAAAGCCAATATGAATAATTGTGGTGGATAATCCATCCATGTCACCATCATCATTATTGTTATTGTTATTAATTATAGTTATTTTTGACTTTGTTGCTGTCCTCTGCAGCCACCCCATCCACTGCATCTGCCACTGCCAACAGAAAACCCCCCCTTCCACCACCTAAGCTTAGGGAATGTGGGCTCAAGTACTCTAAGCCACAAAGATACCTAAGGGATTGGAGGCCCTAAGGCACAAAGCATTACCGGAGGATCTATTAAGAGCAAACTCCAATGAATCCCTGGTGGCTGAGGGTTTTGTGAGGTCAGTGATGTAACAGCCAATTTTTTGAGGTCCCTAAGCTGTATAGTGATTTTGAGGAACTGAAGGCTCTAAGCCACAAAATATAGCAGAGAGATCTGTGAAGAGCAAATCACTGTGAAATCCATGGGAGGAATTCCTAATGAACCATACATCATTATAAATACTTTATCCGTGGTAGGCATAGCCCCGATGCGGCATTGAAAAGGTGATGCATCTAGGTCTCAGAGGGATAAAAATATTTCAAGTTGCATTCTGCTAAATATCCGTTGAGGTGCTGATTCTTATGACCAAAGGAGGGAACAGAATATTTGACTTTTCTCCATTTGGTCTAAATGTAATTCATATAAAAGATATTACCAGGTATCCCATTTCTCTGAGAATTTACAAATGCATGTAGTCGTTCCTCCTAGTTTGTACAAATTCAATTTAGTAATTCACTTTTAAATGTAGAAAGACATAATGTCATCTAATATCAGAGATACTAACATAAAAATCTGCTTACATCCTCCATTCTTCACATAATTTCAAATTGGTTAGAAACTTGGTTAGTCTTTAAAAACACCTTTTGCTCCACTTGAAGGAACACATGACTCCTTAAAGCATATTTCTTTTCTTGACTGGTGCAGCAAAAAGTGTTTTAAATGTTATCTTGTTATTAACAAATAAGATTTTCACCCTTACTGTGTTAAATGCTTAATTATTATTTTTATATTATATTCACAAAACCTGAAGTAAATTGTGAATTGGTCTATTCACATTTGAAAAAATGTAGTAAAGAAAACCAAACGTGATGTAGGTAGGAAAAAAGGCAGTAAGAAATAATGAAGTATTATTAAATTTTCACTCATGTGTGCTGGAACTTAAGAACAATAACACAACTTTTTGGTCACCTACTCCTTAACTGCATTGTAAACATTTATAGAGCAAGCAGCTTTTAGTTATGTAGTTCAGGTGCAGAATTTTCATTTTACTTTTTAATACACGCTTAACACCATTCTGAGCAATGAAAGGAAACTAAGTAGTCTTATGGGATAACAATATACATGTGTTTGTAATTTAGTTTATAAATGATCCTCTTTTTGTATTTTCCATGTCTTTTTTATGCGAATTTTGCTGTGGCAATCAATGATGTAGATGTTGGTTTATCGACATTCGAAATGTATATTACATTTCTCTTCTTTTTTTTTCTTTTTTTTTTTTCCCTTCAGATATGACTGAAAGTTCTGGGATGAAACCTACGTGGCTAACAGATGACACCGAAGATTATGAACCTTTCAGCAGGGAGCAGGAAAGCTCTAAGGTGCAGCATGTTGGGAGCAGATGGAATTCATGTGATGAAGGTACTTCTTCAGTTATGAATAAAACTTGTTGCTTACCAACTATCCGGCACTAATGCGCTATATGAGCCTTGGCCTCCTTCACAATCATTTTCCGTGCTTTCCTATCTTTTAATGTTTTCTCTCCATACTTTCACATTCATAAACCTCAATCGGCTATCATTAAACAATATTTTCATTCTGTGTCTTCCTTTTATTCCTGTAGAGTTGGTTCAAAAACTGTTAAGCAAATTCTATTCATCTCAATCGGTTTTAGATGATGCATTATTGTTGCCATAATTCAGTTATAAAACATACTATAACTTCTCCTATCTCAATTAGAATAATTTCTTCATTGTAGCGGATTTTTTTACACCATGCTCCAATCCTGGACCGTATATCCTTCTTATCATCTTGATTTCAAATTTTCTTAATGCCTCTTGGTTGGATATGGTCTGTGCCAAAGTATCTGCTCCAAATTTGACTACCTGTCTACTCAATGCTTTATATATTAGGTTTTCATTATTCCTAGTAGGTATTATACTTTTAAACTATTTCGGATTTGCAAAGTATGCTTTGTTTTGTGCTTATGTCAGTCATTTAATGTAAAGTCCAGTTTGACTGCATTGTCTGCTAAATTTCCCCCCCAAAATGTTTCTGTTACTTGAAATACATTCTGTCCAATTTCTAAATCCTGTTGTTTCCTTCTCCCTTCTGATATAATCATGCCTTTTTTTTTCTTCTGTATATTAACTCTCAATCCTATTCTTTCTATATTTTCTGTATTTTTTCACAAACTTCTATTATTTTACCTCTGGAATTAGCTACAACAGTGATCTCAATCGCATTAGGACATATATGACTGATCTTGTTTTAGATTTTGCCTCTTTGATCTACCACTCATAACGCATAATGAAAAGCCAATATGAATTATTGTGGCGGATAATCCATCCTTGTCACTATCATCATTATTGTTATTGATTATAGTTATTCTTGACTTTGTTGCTGTCCTCTGCAGCCACCACTTCCTGTGTATCAGCCATTGCCACCATGCAACCGCCCCTTCCACCACCTAAGCTTAGGGAATGTGGGCTCAAGTACTCTAAGCCACAAAGATACCTAAGGGATTGGAGGCCCTAAAGCACAAAGCATTACCGGAGGATCTATTAAGAGCAAACCCCAATGAATCCCTGGTGGCTGAGGGTTTTGTGAGGTCAGTGATGTAACAGCTAATTTTTTGAGGTCCCTAAGCCCTATAGTGCTTTTGAGGGGCTGAAGGCTCTAAGCTACAAAATATAGCAGAGGGATCTGTGAAGAGCAAATCCATGTGAATTCTGCATAACCAAAGGATCCGTGGGAGGAATTCCTAATGAACCATACATCATTACAAATACTTAATCCGTGGTAGGTATAGACATGCATCTATGTCTCAGAGGGATAAAATATTTCAAATTGCATTCTGCAAAATATCGCTTGCGGTGCTGCTTCTTATGTCCAAAGAAGGGACCACAATATTTCACTTTTCTCCATTTGGTCTAGATGTAGTTCATATAAAAGATATTACCAGTTATCCCATTTCTCTGAGAATTTACAAATGCATGTAGTCGCTCCTCCTAGTTTGCACAAATTCAATTGAGTAATTCACTTGTAATGTAGAAAGACCTCATCTCATCCAATGTCAGAGTAACTAACATAAAAATCTGGTTACATCCTGCATTTTACACGTAACTTAAAATTGGTTAAAAACATGGTCAGTCTTTAAAAACAGCCTTTTCTCCACTTGAAGGAGCACATGTCTCCTTAAAGCATATTTTGTTTCTTGACGAGTGCAGCAAAATTTGTTTGAAATGTTGTCTTGTTATTAACAAATATGATTTTCACCCATACTGTTTTTAATGCTTAGTTATTATTTTTATATTATATTGACAAAACCTGAATTAAATTGTGAATTGTTTCATTCATTGTTGAAACAATGTACTAAAGAAAACCAAATGTGACGTAAGTAGGTAAAAAAGCAGTAAGAAGTAATGAAGTATTATTGAGTTTTCACTAATGTGTGCTGGAACTTAAGAACAATAAAACCACTTTTTGGTCACCTACTCTTTAACTGCATTGGAAACATTTATAGAGCAAGCAACTTTTAGTTATGTAGTTCAGGTACATAATTTTCATTTTACTTTTTAATATATGCTTAACAACATTTTGTGCAAAGAAAGGAAACTAAGTAGTCTTATGGGATAACATACATGTGTTTAGTTTATAAATGATCCTCTTTTTGTATTTTCCAGGTGTTTTTTAAGCGAATTTTGCAGTGGCCATCAATGATGTAGATGTAGATCTTGAGACATTCAAAATGTATATTGCTTTTCTTATTTTTTTTATCCTCAGATATGACTTTAAGAAGTGCAATGCAACCTACGTTGTTAACTGATGACACCGAAGATTATGAACCTTTCAGCAGTGACCAGGAACGCTCTAAGCTGCAGCATGAGGGGAACAGTCAGAATTCATGTGATGAAGGCATTTCTTCAGGTATGAATAAACTTGTTGGTTACCAACTATCCGGCACTATTGCCCTATATAAGCCTTGGCCTCCTCCACAATCATTTTCTGTGCTTTCCTATCTTTTGGTGTTTTTTCTCCATACTTTCACATTCATAAACTTCAAATCGTGTAACATTAAACAATATTTTCAGTCTGTGTCTACCTTTTATTCCTGTAGAGTAACATGTTGCTTCAAAAACTGTTACGCAAATTCTATTTATCTCAATTGGTTTTAGATGATGCATTAATGTTGCCATAATTCAGTTATAAAACATACTATAACTTCTCCTATCTCAATTAGAAAAATTTCTTCATTGTAGCATATTTTTTACACGATGCTCCATCGTTGGACCGTATATCCTTCTTATCATCTTGGTTTCAAATTTTCTTAATGGCTCTTGGTTGGATATTGTCTGTGCTGAAGTATCTGCTCGAAATTTGACTACCTGTCTACTCAATGCTTGATATATTCGGTTTTCATTATTCCTAGTAGGTATTATACTTTTAAGCTATTTTGGATTTGCAAACTATGCTTTGTTTGGTGCTTCTGTCAGTCATTTAATGCAAAGTCCATTTTGACTGCATTGTCTGCTAAATTTCCCCCGCAAAATGTTTGTGTTCTTAAAAATACATTCTGACCAATTTCTAAATCCTGTTGTTTCCTTCTCCCTTCAGATATAATCATGCTTTTTTTTTTTCTTCTGTATATTAACTCTCAATTCTATATTTTTCTGTAATTTTTCACAACCTTCTATTATTTTACCTCTAGAGTTAGCTACAACAGTGATTTCATTCGCATAAGGACATATATGACTGATCTTGTTATAGATTTTGCCTCTCTGATCTACCACTCATAACGCGTGATGAAAAGCCAATATGAATAATTGTGGTGGATAATCCATCCATGTCACCATCATTATTATTGTTATTGTTATTAATTATAGTTATTTTTGACTTTGTTGCTGTCCTCTGCAGCCACCCCATCCACTGCATCTGCCACTGCCAACAGAAAACCCCCCCTTCCACCACCTAAGCTTAGGGAATGTGGGCTCAAGTACTCTAAGCCACAAAGCATTACCGGAGGATCTATTAAGAGCAAACTCCAATGAATCCCTGGTGGCTGAGGGTTTTGTGAGGTCAGTGATGTAACAGCCAATTTTTTGAGGTCCCTAAGCCGTATAGTGATTTTGAGGAACTGAAGGCTCTAAGCCACAAAATATAGCAGAGAGATCTGTGAAGAGCAAATCACTGTGAAATCCATGGGAGGAATTCCTAATGAACCATACATCATTATAAATACTTTATCCGTGGTAGGCATAGCCCCGATGCGGCATTGAAAAGGTGATGCATCTAGGTCTCAGAGGGATAAAAATATTTCAAGTTGCATTCTGCTAAATATCCGTTGAGGTGCTGATTCTTATGACCAAAGGAGGGAACAGAATATTTGACTTTTCTCCATTTGGTCTAAATGTAATTCATATAAAAGATATTACCAGGTATCCCATTTCTCTGAGAATTTACAAATGCATGTAGTCGTTCCTCCTAGTTTGTACAAATTCAATTTAGTAATTCACTTTTAAATGTAGAAAGACATAATGTCATCTAATATCAGAGATACTAACATAAAAATCTGCTTACATCCTCCATTCTTCACATAATTTCAAATTGGTTAGAAACTTGGTTAGTCTTTAAAAACACCTTTTGCTCCACTTGAAGGAACACATGACTCCTTAAAGCATATTTCTTTTCTTGACTGGTGCAGCAAAAAGTGTTTTAAATGTTATCTTGTTATTAACAAATAAGATTTTCACCCTTACTGTGTTAAATGCTTAATTATTATTTTTATATTATATTCACAAAACCTGAAGTAAATTGTGAATTGGTCTATTCACATTTGAAAAAATGTAGTAAAGAAAACCAAACGTGATGTAGGTAGGAAAAAAGGCAGTAAGAAATAATGAAGTATTATTAAATTTTCACTCATGTGTGCTGGAACTTAAGAACAATAACACAACTTTTTGGTCACCTACTCCTTAACTGCATTGTAAACATTTATAGAGCAAGCAGCTTTTAGTTATGTAGTTCAGGTGCAGAATTTTCATTTTACTTTTTAATACACGCTTAACACCATTCTGAGCAATGAAAGGAAACTAAGTAGTCTTATGGGATAACAATATACATGTAACTGTGGCAATCAATGATGTAGATGTTGATTTATAGACATTTGAAATGTATATTACTTTTCTTTTTTTTTTTTCTTTTTTTTTTTTTTCCCCTTCAGATATGACTGAAAGTTCTGGGATGAAACCTACGTGGCTAACAGATGACACCGAAGATTATGAACCTTTCAGCAGGGAGCAGGAAAGCTCTAAGGTGCAGCATGTTGGGAGCAGATGGAATTCATGTGATGAAGGTACTTCTCCAGTTATGAATAAAACTTGTTGCTTACCAACTATCCGGCACTAATGCCCTATATGAGCCTTGGCCTCCTTCACAATCATTTTCCGTGCTTTCCTATCTTTTAATGTTTTCTCTCCATACTTTCACATTCATAAACCTCAATCGTCTATCATTAAACAATATTTTCATTCTGTGTCTTCCTTTTATTCCTGTAGAGTTGGTTCAAAAACTGTTAAGCAAATTCTATTCATCTCAATCGGTTTAAGATGATGCATTATTGTTGCCATAATTCAGTTATAAAACATACTATAACTTCTCCAATCTCAATTAGAATAATTTCTTCATTGTAGCACATTTTTTTACACCATGATCCAATCCTGGACCGTATATCCTTCTTATCATCTTGATTTCAAATTTTCTTAATGCCTCTTGGTTGGATATTGTCTGTGCCAAAGTATCTGCTCCAAATTTGACTACCTGTCTACTCAATGCTTTATATATTAGGTTTTCATTATTCCTAGTAGGTATTATACTTTTAAACTATTTCGGATTTGCAAAGTATGCTTTGTTTTGTGCTTATGTCAGTCATTTAATGTAAAGTCCAGTTTGACTGCATTGTCTGTTAAATTTCCCCCCCAAAATATTTCTGTTACTTGAAATACATTCTGTCGAATTTCTAAATCCTGTTGTTTCCTTCTCCCTTCTGATATAATCATGCCTTTTTTTTTTCTTCTGTATATTAACTCTCAATCCTATTCTTTCTATATTTTCTGTATTTTTTCACAAACTTCTATTATTTTACCTCTGGAATTAGCTACAACAATCGCATTAGGACATATATGACTGATCTTGTTTTAGATTTTGCCTCTTTGATCTACCACTCATAACGCATAATGAAAAGCCAATATGAATTATTGTGGTGGATAATCCATCCTTGTCACTATCATCATTATTGTTATTGATTATAGTTATTCTTGACTTTGTTGCTGTCCTCTGCAGCCACCACTTCCTGTGTATCAGCCATTGCCACCATGCAACCGCCCCTTCCACCACCTAAGCTTAGGGAATGTGGGCTCAAGTACTCTAAGCCACAAAGATACCTAAGGGATTGGAGGCCCTAAAGCACAAAGCATTACCGGAGGATCTATTAAGAGCAAACCCCAATGAATCCCTGGTGGCTGAGGGTTTTGTGAGGTCAGTGATGTAACAGCCAATTTTTTGAGGTCCCTAATCCCTATAGTGCTTTTGAGGGGCTGAAGGCTCTAAGCTACAAAATATAGCAGAGGGATCTGTGAAGAGCAAATCCATGTGAATTCTGCATAACCAAAGGATCCGTGGGAGGAATTCCTAATGAACCATACATCATTACAAATACTTAATCCGTGGTAGGTATAGACATGCATCTATGTCTCAGAGGGATAAAATATTTCAAATTGCATTCTGCAAAATATCGCTTGCGGTGCTGCTTCTTATGTCCAAAGAAGGGACCACAATATTTCACTTTTCTCCATTTGGTCTAGATGTAGTTCATATAAAAGATATTACCAGTTATCCCATTTCTCTGAGAATTTACAAATGCATGTAGTCGCTCCTCCTAGTTTGCACAAATTCAATTGAGTAATTCACTTGTAATGTAGAAAGACCTCATCTCATCCAATGTCAGAGTAACTAACATAAAAATCTGGTTTCATCCTGCATTTTACACGTAACTTAAAATTGGTTAAAAACATGGTCAGTCTTTAAAAACAGCTTTTTCTCCACTTGAAGGAGCACATGTCTCCTTAAGGCATATTTTGTTTCTTGACGAGTGCAGCAAAATTTGTTTGAAATGTTGTCTTGTTATTAACAAATATGATTTTCACCCTTACTGTTTTTAATGCTTAGTTATTATTTTTATATTATATTGACAAAACCTGAATTAAATTGTGAATTGGTCCATTCATTGTTGAAACAATGTACTAAAGAAAACCAAATGTGACGTAAGTAGGTAAAAAAGCAGTAAGAAGTAATGAAGTATTATTGAGTTTTCACTAATGTGTGCTGGAACTTAAGAACAATAAAACCACTTTTTGGTCACCTACTCTTTAACTGCATTGGAAACATTTATAGAGCAAGAAACTTTTAATTATGTAGTTCAGGTACATAATTATCATTTTACTTTTTAATATATGCTTAACAACATTTTGTGCAAAGAAAGGAAACTAAGTAGTCTTATGGGATAACATACATGTGTTTAGTTTATAAATGATCCTCTTTTTGTATTTTCCAGGTGTTTTTTAAGCGAATTTTGCAGTGGCCATCAATGATGTAGATGTAGATCTTGAGACATTCAAAATGTATATTGCTTTTCTTATTTTTTTTATCCTCAGATATGACTTTAAGAAGTGCAATGCAAACTACGTTGTTAACTGATGACACCGAAGATTATGAACCTTTCAGCAGGGAGCAGGAAAGCTCTAAGGTTCAGCATGATGGGAACAGTCAGAATTCATGTGATGAACGCATTTCTTCAGGTATGAATAAAACTTGTTGGTTACCAACTATCCGGCACTATTGCCCTATATGAGCCTTGGCCTCCTCCACAATCATTTTCTGTGCTTTCCTATCTTTTGGTGTTTTTTCTTCATACTTTCACATTCATAAACTTCAAATCGTGTAACATTAAACAATATTTTCAGTCTGTGTCTACCTTTTATTCCTGTAGAGTAACATGTTGCTTCAAAAACTGTTAAGCAAATTCTATTTATCTCAATTGGTTTTAGATGATGCATTAATGTTGCCATAATTCAGTTATAAAACATACTATAACTTCTCCTATCTCAATTAGAAAAATTTCTTCATTGTAGCATATTTTTTACACGATGCTCCATCGTTCGACCGTATATCCTTCTTATCATCTTGATTTCAAATTTTCTTAATGGCTCTTGGTTGGATATTGTCTGTGCCGAAGTATCTGCTCGAAATTTGACTACCTGTCTACTCAATGCTGGATATATTCGGTTTTCATTATTCCTAGTAGGTATTATACTTTTAAGCTATTTTGGATTTGCAAACTATGCTTTGTTTTGTGCTTCTGTCAGTCATTTAATGTAAAGTCCATTTTGACTGCATTGTCTGCTAAATTTCCCCCGCAAAATGTTTGTGTTCTTAAAAATACATTCTGACCAATTTCTAAATCCTGTTGTTTCCTTCTCCCTTCAGATATAATCATGCTTTTTTTTTTCTTCTGTATATTAACTCTCAAATCTATATTTTTCTGTAATTTTTCACAACCTTCTATTATTTTACCTCTAGAGTTAGCTACAATAGTGATTTCATTCGCATAAGGACATATATGACTGATCTTGTTATAGATTTTGCCTCTCTGATCTACCACTCATAACGCGTGATGAAAAGCCAATATGAATAATTGTGGTGGATAATCCATCCATGTCACCATCATCATTATTGTTATTGTTATTAATTATAGTTATTTTTGACTTTGTTGCTGTCCTCTGCAGCCACCCCATCCACTGCATCTGCCACTGCCAACAGAAAACCCCCCCTTCCACCACCTAAGCTTAGGGAATGTGGGCTCAAGTACTCTAAGCCACAAAGATACCTAAGGGATTGGAGGCCCTAAGGCACAAAGCATTACCGGAGGATCTATTAAGAGCAAACTCCAATGAATCCCTGGTGGCTGAGGGTTTTGAGAGGTCAGTGATGTAACAGCCAATTTTTTGAGGTCCCTAAGCCGTATAGTGATTTTGAGGAACTGAAGGCTCTAAGCCACAAAATATAGCAGAGAGATCTGTGAAGAGCAAATCACTGTGAAATCCATGGGAGGAATTCCTAATGAACCATACATCATTATAAATACTTTATCCGTGGTAGGCATAGCCCCGATGCGGCATTGAAAAGGTGATGCATCTAGGTCTCAGAGGGATAAAAATATTTCAAGTTGCATTCTGCTAAATATCCGTTGAGGTGCTGATTCTTATGACCAAAGGAGGGAACAGAATATTTGACTTTTCTCCATTTGGTCTAAATGTAATTCATATAAAAGATATTACCAGGTATCCCATTTCTCTGAGAATTTACAAATGCATGTAGTCGCTCCTCCTAGTTTGTACAAATTCAATTTAGTAATTCACTTTTAAATGTAGAAAGACATAATGTCATCTAATATCAGAGATACTAACATAAAAATCTGCTTACATCCTCCATTCTTCACATAATTTCAAATTGGTTAGAAACTTGGTTAGTCTTTAAAAACACCTTTTGCTCCACTTGAAGGAACACATGACTCCTTAAAGCATATTTCTTTTCTTGACTGGTGCAGCAAAAAGTGTTTTAAATGTTATCTTGTTATTAACAAATACGATTTTCACCCTTACTGTGTTAAATGCTTAATTATTATTTTTATATTATATTCACAAAACCTGAAGTAAATTGTGAATTGGTCTATTCACATTTGAAAAAATGTAGTAAAGAAAACCAAACGTGATGTAAGTAGGAAAAAAGGCAGTAAGAAATAATGAAGTATTACTAAATTTTCACTCATGTGTGCTTGAACTTAAGAACAATAACACAACTTTTTGGTCACCTACTCCTTAACTGCATTGTAAACATTTATAGAGCAAGCAGCTTTTAGTTATGTAGATCAGGTGCAGAATTTTCATTTTACTTTTTAATACACGCTTAACACCATTCTGAGCAATGAAAGGAAACTAAGTAGTCTTATGGGATAACAATATACATGTGTTTGTAATTTAGTTTATAAATGATCCTCTTTTTGTATTTTCCATGTCTTTTTTATGCGAATTTTGCTGTGGCAATCAATGATGTAGATGTTGATTTATAGACATTTGAAATGTATATTACTTTTCTCTTTTTTTTTTTTTTTTTTTTCCCCCTTCAGATATGACTGAAAGTTCTGGGATGAAACCTACGTGGCTAACAGATGACACCTAAGATTATGAACCTTTCAGCAGGGAGCAGGAAAGCTCTAAGGTGCAGCATGTTGGGAGCAGATGGAATTCATGTGATGAAGGTACTTCTTCAGTTATGAATAAAACTTGTTGCTTACCAACTATCCGGCACTAATGCGCTATATGAGCCTTGGCCTCCTTCACAATCATTTTCCGTGCTTTCCTATCTTTTAATGTTTTCTCTCCATACTTTCACATTCATAAACCTCAATCGGCTATCATTAAACAATATTTTCATTCTGTGTCTTCCTTTTATTCCTGTAGAGTTGGTTCAAAAACTGTTAAGCAAATTCTATTCATCTCAATCGGTTTTAGATGATGCATTATTGTTGCCATAATTCAGTTATAAAACATACTATAACTTCTCCTATCTCAATTAGAATAATTTCTTCATTGTAGCACATTTTTTTACACCATGCTCCAATCCTGGACCTTATATCCTTCTTATCATCTTGATTTCAAATTTTCTTAATGCCTCTTGGTTGGATATGGTCTGTGCCAAAGTATCTGCTCCAAATTTGACTACCTGTCTACTCAATGCTTTATATATTAGGTTTTCATTATTCCTAGTAGGTATTATACTTTTAAACTATTTCGGATTTGCAAAGTATGCTTTGTTTTGTGCTTATGTCAGTCATTTAATGTAAAGTCCAGTTTGACTGCATTGTCTGCTAAATTTCCCCCCCAAAATGTTTCTGTTACTTGAAATACATTCTGTCCAATTTCTAAATCCTGTTGTTTCCTTCTCCCTTCTGATATAATCATGCCTTTTTTTTTCTTCTGTATATTAACTCTCAATCCTATTCTTTCTATATTTTCTGTATTTTTTCACAAACTTCTATTATTTTACCTCTGGAATTAGCTACAACAATCGCATTAGGACATATATGACTGATCTTGTTTTAGATTTTGCCTCTTTGATCTACCACTCATAACGCATAATGAAAAGCCAATATGAATTATTGTGGTGGATAATCCATCCTTGTCACTATCATCATTATTGTTATTGATTATAGTTATTCTTGACTTTGTTGCTGTCCTCTGCAGCCACCACTTCCTGTGTATCAGCCATTGCCACCATGCAACCGCCCCTTCCACCACCTAAGCTTAGGGAATGTGGGCTCAAGTACTCTAAGCCACAAAGATACCTAAGGGATTGGAGGCCCTAAAGCACAAAGCATTACCGGAGGATCTATTAAGAGCAAACCCCAATGAATCCCTGGTGGCTGAGGGTTTTGTGAGGTCAGTGATGTAACAGCCAATTTTTTGAGGTCCCTAAGCCCTATAGTGCTTTTGAGGGGCTGAAGGCTCTAAGCTACAAAATATAGCAGAGGGATCTGTGAAGAGCAAATCCATGTGAATTCTGCATAACCAAAGGATCCGTGGGAGGAATTCCTAATGAACCATACATCATTACAAATACTTAATCCGTGGTAGGTATAGACATGCATCTATGTCTCAGAGGGATAAAATATTTCAAATTGCATTCTGCAAAATATCGCTTGCGGTGCTGCTTCTTATGTCCAAAGAAGGGACCACAATATTTCACTTTTCTCCATTTGGTCTAGATGTAGTTCATATAAAAGATATTACCAGTTATCCCATTTCTCTGAGAATTTACAAATGCATGTAGTCGCTCCTCCTAGTTTGCACAAATTCAATTGAGTAATTCACTTGTAATGTAGAAAGACCTCATCTCATCCAATGTCAGAGTAACTAACATAAAAATCTGGTTACATCCTGCATTTTACACGTAACTTAAAATTGGTTAAAAACATGGTCAGTCTTTAAAAACAGCCTTTTCTCCACTTGAAGGAGCACATGTCTCCTTAAAGCATATTTTGTTTCTTGACGAGTGCAGCAAAATTTGTTTGAAATGTTGTCTTGTTATTAACAAATATGATTTTCACCCTTACTGTTTTTAATGCTTAGTTATTATTTTTATATTATATTGACAAAACCTGAATTAAATTGTGAATTGTTTCATTCATTGTTGAAACAATGTACTAAAGAAAACCAAATGTGACGTAAGTAGGTAAAAAAGCAGTAAGAAGTAATGAAGTATTATTGAGTTTTCACTAATGTGTGCTGGAACTTAAGAACAATAAAACCACTTTTTGGTCACCTACTCTTTAACTGCATTGGAAACATTTATAGAGCAAGCAACTTTTAGTTATGTAGTTCAGGTACATAATTTTCATTTTACTTTTTAATATATGCTTAACAACATTTTGTGCAAAGAAAGGAAACTAAGTAGTCTTATGGGATAACATACATGTGTTTAGTTTATAAATGATCCTCTTTTTGTATTTTCCAGGTGTTTTTTAAGCGAATTTTGCAGTGGCCATCAATGATGTAGATGTAGATCTTGAGACATTCAAAATGTATATTGCTTTTCTTATTTTTTTTATCCTCAGATATGACTTTAAGAAGTGCAATGCAACCTACGTTGTTAACTGATGACACCGAAGATTATGAACCTTTCAGCAGTGACCAGGAACGCTCTAAGCTGCAGCATGAGGGGAACAGTCAGAATTCATGTGATGAAGGCATTTCTTCAGGTATGAATAAACTTGTTGGTTACCAACTATCCGGCACTATTGCCCTATATAAGCCTTGGCCTCCTCCACAATCATTTTCTGTGCTTTCCTATCTTTTGGTGTTTTTTCTCCATACTTTCACATTCATAAACTTCAAATCGTGTAACATTAAACAATATTTTCAGTCTGTGTCTACCTTTTATTCCTGTAGAGTAACATGTTGCTTCAAAAACTGTTAAGCAAATTCTATTTATCTCAATTGGTTTTAGATGATGCATTAATGTTGCCATAATTCAGTTATAAAACATACTATAACTTCTCCTATCTCAATTAGAAAAATTTCTTCATTGTAGCATATCTTTTACACGATGCTCCATCGTTGGACCGTATATCCTTCTTATCATCTTGGTTTCAAATTTTCTTAATGGCTCTTGATGGATATTGTCTGTGCTGAAGTATCTGCTCGAAATTTGACTACCTGTCTACTCAATGCTTGATATATTCGGTTTTCATTATTCCTAGTAGGTATTATACTTTTAAGCTATTTTGGATTTGCAAAGTATGCTTTGTTTTGTGCTTCTGTCAGTCATTTAATGTAAAGTCCATTTTGACTGCATTGTCTGCTAAATTTCCCCCGCAAAATGTTTGTGTTCTTAAAAATACATTCTGACCAATTTCTAAATCCTGTTGTTTCCTTCTCCCTTCAGATATAGTCATGCTTTTTTTTTTTCTTCTGTATATTAACTCTCAAATCTATATTTTTCTGTAATTTTTCACAACCTTCTATTATTTTACCTCTAGAGTTAGCTACAATAGTGATTTCATTCGCATAAGGACATATATGACTGATCTTGTTATAGATTTTGCCTCTCTGATCTACCACTCATAACGCGTGATGAAAAGCCAATATGAATAATTGTGGTGGATAATCCATCCATGTCACCATCATCATTATTGTTATTGTTATTAATTATAGTTATTTTTGACTTTGTTGCTGTCCTCTGCAGCCACCCCATCCACTGCATCTGCCACTGCCAACAGAAAACCCCCCCTTCCACCACCTAAGCTTAGGGAATGTGGGCTCAAGTACTCTAAGCCACAAAGATACCTAAGGGATTGGAGGCCCTAAGGCACAAAGCATTACCGGAGGATCTATTAAGAGCAAACTCCAATGAATCCCTGGTGGCTGAGGGTTTTGTGAGGTCAGTGATGTAACAGCCAATTTTTTGAGGTCCCTAAGCTGTATAGTGATTTTGAGGAACTGAAGGCTCTAAGCCACAAAATATAGCAGAGAGATCTGTGAAGAGCAAATCACTGTGAAATCCATGGGAGGAATTCCTAATGAACCATACATCATTATAAATACTTTATCCGTGGTAGGCATAGCCCTGATGCGGCATTGAAAATGTGATGCATCTAGGTCTCAGAGGGATAAAAATATTTCAAGTTGCATTCTGCTAAATATCCGTTGAGGTGCTGATTCTTATGACCAAAGGAGGGAACAGAATATTTGACTTTTCTCCATTTGGTCTAAATGTAATTCATATAAAAGATATTACCAGGTATCCCATTTCTCTGAGAATCTACAAATGCATGTAGTCGCTCCTCCTAGTTTGTACAAATTCAATTTAGTAATTCACTTTTAAATGTAGAAAGACATAATGTCATCTAATATCAGAGATACTAACATAAAAATCTGCTTACATCCTCCATTCTTCACATAATTTCAAATTGGTTAGAAACTTGGTTAGTCTTTAAAAACACCTTTTGCTCCACTTGAAGGAACACATGACTCCTTAAAGCATATTTCTTTTCTTGACTGGTGCAGCAAAAAGTGTTTTAAATGTTATCTTGTTATTAACAAATACGATTTTCACCCTTACTGTGTTAAATGCTTAATTATTATTTTTATATTATATTCACAAAACCTGAAGTAAATTGTGAATTGGTCTATTCACATTTGAAAAAATGTAGTAAAGAAAACCAAACGTGATGTAAGTAGGAAAAAAGGCAGTAAGAAATAATGAAGTATTATTAAATTTTCACTCATGTGTGCTTGAACTTAAGAACAATAACACAACTTTTTGGTCACCTACTCCTTAACTGCATTGTAAACATTTATAGAGCAAGCAGCTTTTAGTTATGTAGATCAGGTGCAGAATTTTCATTTTACTTTTTAATACACGCTTAACACCATTCTGAGCAATGAAAGGAAACTAAGTAGTCTTATGGGATAACAATATACATGTGTTTGTAATTTAGTTTATAAATGATCCTCACTTTGTATTTTCCATGTCTTTTTTATGCGAATTTTGCTGTGGCAATCAATGATGTAGATGTTGATTTATAGACATTCGTAATGCATATTACTTTTCTCTTTTTTTTTTTTTTTTTTTTTTTTTCCCCTTCAGATATGACTGAAAGTTCTGGGATGAAACCTACGTGGCTAACAGATGACACCGAAGATTATGAACCTTTCAGCAGGGAGCAGGAAAGCTCTAAGGTGCAGCATGTTGGGAGCAGATGGAATTCATGTGATGAAGGTACTTCTTCAGTTATGAATAAAACTTGTTGCTTACCAACTATCCGGCACTAATGCCCTATATGAGCCTTGGCCTCCTTCACAATCATTTTCCGTGCTTTCCTATCTTTTAATGTTTTCTCTCCATACTTTCACATTCATAAACCTCAATCGTCTATCATTAAACAATATTTTCATTCTGTGTCTTCCTTTTATTCCTGTAGAATTGGTTCAAAAACTGTTAAGCAAATTCTATTCATCTCAATCGGTTTTAGATGATGCATTATTGTTGCCATAATTCAGTTATAAAACATACTATAACTTCTCCTATCTCAATTAGAATAATTTCTTCATTGTAGCACATTTTTTTACACCATGCTCCAATCCTGGACCTTATATCCTTCTTATCATCTTGATTCCAAATTTTCTTAATGCCTCTTGGTTGGATATGGTCTGTGCCAAAGTATCTGCTCCAAATTTGACTACCTGTCTACTCAATGCTTTATATATTAGGTTTTCATTATTCCTAGTAGGTATTATACTTTTAAACTATTTCGGATTTGCAAAGTATGCTTTGTTTTGTGCTTATGTCAGTCATTTAATGTAAAGTCCAGTTTGACTGCATTGTCTGCTAAATTTCCCCCCCAAAATGTTTCTGTTACTTGAAATACATTCTGTCCAATTTCTAAATCCTGTTGTTTCCTTCTCCCTTCTGATATAATCATGCCTTTTTTTTTCTTCTGTATATTAACTCTCAATCCTATTCTTTCTATATTTTCTGTATTTTTTCACAAACTTCTATTATTTTACCTCTGGAATTAGCTACAACAATCGCATTAGGACATATATGACTGATCTTGTTTTAGATTTTGCCTCTTTGATCTACCACTCATAACGCATAATGAAAAGCCAATATGAATTATTGTGGTGGATAATCCATCCTTGTCACTATCATCATTATTGTTATTGATTATAGTTATTCTTGACTTTGTTGCTGTCCTCTGCAGCCACCACTTCCTGTGTATCAGCCATTGCCACCATGCAACCGCCCCTTCCACCACCTAAGCTTAGGGAATGTGGGCTCAAGTACTCTAAGCCACAAAGATACCTAAGGGATTGGAGGCGCTAAAGCACAAAGCATTACCGGAGGATCTATTAAGAGCAAACCCCAATGAATCCCTGGTGGCTGAGGGTTTTGTGAGGTCAGTGATGTAACAGCCAATTTTTTGAGGTCCCTAAGCCCTATAGTGCTTTTGAGGGGCTGAAGGCTCTAAGCTACAAAATATAGCAGAGGGATCTGTGAAGAGCAAATCCATGTGAATTCTGCATAACCAAAGGATCCGTGGGAGGAATTCCTAATGAACCATACATCATTACAAATACTTAATCCGTGCATCTATGTCTCAGAGGGATAAAATATTTCAAATTGCATTCTGCAAAATATCGCTTGCGGTGCTGCTTCTTATGTCCAAAGAAGGGACCACAATATTTCACTTTTCTCCATTTGGTCTAGATGTAGTTCATATAAAAGATATTACCAGTTATCCCATTTCTCTGAGAATTTACAAATGCATGTAGTCGCTCCTCCTAGTTTGCACAAATTCAATTGAGTAATTCACTTGTTATGTAGAAAGACCTCATCTCATCCAATGTCAGAGTAACTAACATAAAAATCTGGTTACATCCTGCATTTTACACGTAACTTAAAATTGGTTAAAAACATGGTCAGTCTTTAAAAACAGCCTTTTCTCCACTTGAAGGAGCACATGTCTCCTTAAAGCATATTTTGTTTCTTGACGAGTGCAGCAAAATTTGTTTGAAATGTTGTCTTGTTATTAACAAATATGATTTTCACCCTTACTGTTTTTAATGCTTAGTTATTATTTTTATATTATATTGACAAAACCTGAATTAAATTGTGAATTGTTTCATTCATTGTTGAAACAATGTACTAAAGAAAACCAAATGTGACGTAAGTAGGTAAAAAAGCAGTAAGAAGTAATGAAGTATTATTGAGTTTTCACTAATGTGTGCTGGAACTTAAGAACAATAAAACCACTTTTTGGTCACCTACTCTTTAACTGCATTGGAAACATTTATAGAGCAAGCAACTTTTAGTTATGTAGTTCAGGTACATAATTTTCATTTTACTTTTTAATATATGCTTAACAACATTTTGTGCAAAGAAAGGAAACTAAGTAGTCTTATGGGATAACATACATGTGTTTAGTTTATAAATGATCCTCTTTTTGTATTTTCCAGGTGTTTTTTAAGCGAATTTTGCAGTGGCCATCAATGATGTAGATGTAGATCTTGAGACATTCAAAATGTATATTGCTTTTCTTATTTTTTTTATCCTCAGATATGACTTTAAGAAGTGCAATGCAACCTACGTTGTTAACTGATGACACCGAAGATTATGAACCTTTCAGCAGTGACCAGGAACGCTCTAAGCTGCAGCATGAGGGGAACAGTCAGAATTCATGTGATGAAGGCATTTCTTCAGGTATGAATAAACTTGTTGGTTACCAACTATCCGGCACTATTGCCCTATATAAGCCTTGGCCTCCTCCACAATCATTTTCTGTGCTTTCCTATCTTTTGGTGTTTTTTCTCCATACTTTCACATTCATAAACTTCAAATCGTGTAACATTAAACAATATTTTCAGTCTGTGTCTACCTTTTATTCCTGTAGAGTAACATGTTGCTTCAAAAACTGTTAAGCAAATTCTATTTATCTCAATTGGTTTTAGATGATGCATTAATGTTGCCATAATTCAGTTATAAAACATACTATAACTTCTCCTATCTCAATTAGAAAAATTTCTTCATTGTAGCATATCTTTTACACGATGCTCCATCGTTGGACCGTATATCCTTCTTATCATCTTGGTTTCAAATTTTTTTAATGGCTCTTGATGGATATTGTCTGTGCTGAAGTATCTGCTCGAAATTTGACTACCTGTCTACTCAATGCTTGATATATTCGGTTTTCATTATTCCTAGTAGGTATTATACTTTTAAGCTATTTTGGATTTGCAAAGTATGCTTTGTTTTGTGCTTCTGTCAGTCATTTAATGTAAAGTCCATTTTGACTGCATTGTCTGCTAAATTTCCCCCGCAAAATGTTTGTGTTCTTAAAAATACATTCTGACCAATTTCTAAATCCTGTTGTTTCCTTCTCCCTTCAGATATAGTCATGCTTTTTTTTTTTCTTCTGTATATTAACTCTCAAATCTATATTTTTCTGTAATTTTTCACAACCTTCTATTATTTTACCTCTAGAGTTAGCTACAATAGTGATTTCATTCGCATAAGGACATATATGACTGATCTTGTTATAGATTTTGCCTCTCTGATCTACCACTCATAACGCGTGATGAAAAGCCAATATGAATAATTGTGGTGGATAATCCATCCATGTCACCATCATCATTATTGTTATTGTTATTAATTATAGTTATTTTTGACTTTGTTGCTGTCCTCTGCAGCCACCCCATCCACTGCATCTGCCACTGCCAACAGAAAACCCCCCCTTCCACCACCTAAGCTTAGGGAATGTGGGCTCAAGTACTCTAAGCCACAAAGATACCTAAGGGATTGGAGGCCCTAAGGCACAAAGCATTACCGGAGGATCTATTAAGAGCAAACTCCAATGAATCCCTGGTGGCTGAGGGTTTTGTGAGGTCAGTGATGTAACAGCCAATTTTTTGAGGTCCCTAAGCTGTATAGTGATTTTGAGGAACTGAAGGCTCTAAGCCACAAAATATAGCAGAGAGATCTGTGAAGAGCAAATCACTGTGAAATCCATGGGAGGAATTCCTAATGAACCATACATCATTATAAATACTTTATCCGTGGTAGGCATAGCCCCGATGCGGCATTGAAAATGTGATGCATCTAGGTCTCAGAGGGATAAAAATATTTCAAGTTGCATTCTGCTAAATATCCGTTGAGGTGCTGATTCTTATGACCAAAGGAGGGAACAGAATATTTGACTTTTCTCCATTTGGTCTAAATGTAATTCATATAAAAGATATTACCAGGTATCCCATTTCTCTGAGAATCTACAAATGCATGTAGTCGCTCCTCCTAGTTTGTACAAATTCAATTTAGTAATTCACTTTTAAATGTAGAAAGACATAATGTCATCTAATATCAGAGATACTAACATAAAAATCTGCTTACATCCTCCATTCTTCACATAATTTCAAATTGGTTAGAAACTTGGTTAGTCTTTAAAAACACCTTTTGCTCCACTTGAAGGAACACATGACTCCTTAAAGCATATTTCTTTTCTTGACTGGTGCAGCAAAAAGTGTTTTAAATGTTATCTTGTTATTAACAAATACGATTTTCACCCTTACTGTGTTAAATGCTTAATTATTATTTTTATATTATATTCACAAAACCTGAAGTAAATTGTGAATTGGTCTATTCACATTTGAAAAAATGTAGTAAAGAAAACCAAACGTGATGTAAGTAGGAAAAAAGGCAGTAAGAAATAATGAAGTATTATTAAATTTTCACTCATGTGTGCTTGAACTTAAGAACAATAACACAACTTTTTGGTCACCTACTCCTTAACTGCATTGTAAACATTTATAGAGCAAGCAGCTTTTAGTTATGTAGATCAGGTGCAGAATTTTCATTTTACTTTTTAATACACGCTTAACACCATTCTGAGCAATGAAAGGAAACTAAGTAGTCTTATGGGATAACAATATACATGTGTTTGTAATTTAGTTTATAAATGATCCTCACTTTGTATTTTCCATGTCTTTTTTATGCGAATTTTGCTGTGGCAATCAATGATGTAGATGTTGATTTATAGACATTCGTAATGCATATTACTTTTCTCTTTTTTTTTTTTTTTTTTTTTTTTTTTTTTTCCCCCTTCAGATATGACTGAAAGTTCTGGGATGAAACCTACGTGGCTAACAGATGACACCGAAGATTATGAACCTTTCAGCAGGGAGCAGGAAAGCTCTAAGGTGCAGCATGTTGGGAGCAGATGGAATTCATGTGATGAAGGTACTTCTTCAGTTATGAATAAAACTTGTTGCTTACCAACTATCCGGCACTAATGCCCTATATGAGCCTTGGCCTCCTTCACAATCATTTTCCGTGCTTTCCTATCTTTTAATGTTTTCTCTCCATACTTTCACATTCATAAACCTCAATCGTCTATCATTAAACAATATTTTCATTCTGTGTCTTCCTTTTATTCCTGTAGAGTTGGTTCAAAAACTGTTAAGCAAATTCTATTCATCTCAATCGGTTTTAGATGATGCATTATTGTTGCCATAATTCAGTTATAAAACATACTATAACTTCTCCTATCTCAATTAGAATAATTTCTTCATTGTAGCACATTTTTTTACACCATGCTCCAATCCTGGACCGTATATCCTTCTTATCATCTTGATTTCAAATTTTCTTAATGCCTCTTGGTTGGATATTGTCTGTGCCAAAGTATCTGCTCCATATTTGACTACCTGTCTACTCAATGCTTTATATATTAGGTTTTCATTATTCCTAGTAGGTATTATACTTTTAAACTATTTCGGATTTGCAAAGTATGCTTTGTTTTGTGCTTATGTCAGTCATTTAATGTAAAGTCCAGTTTGACTGCATTGTCTGCTAAATTTCCCCCCCAAAATATTTCTGTTACTTGAAATACATTCTGTCCAATTTCTAAATCCTGTTGTTTCCTTCTCCCTTCTGATATAATCATGCCTTTTTTTTTCTTCTGTATATTAACTCTCAATCCTATTCTTTCTATATTTTCTGTATTTTTTCACAAACTTCTATTATTTTACCTCTGGAATTAGCTACAACAATCGCATTAGGACATATATGACTGATCTTGTTTTAGATTTTGCCTCTTTGATCTACCAACTCATAACGCATAATGAAAAGCCAATATGAATTATTGTGGTGGATAATCCATCCTTGTCACTATCATCATTATTGTTATTGATTATAGTTATTCTTGACTTTGTTGCTGTCCTCTGCAGCCACCACTTCCTGTGTATCAGCCATTGCCACCATGCAACCGCCCCTTCCACCACCTAAGCTTAGGGAATGTGGGCTCAAGTACTCTAAGCCACAAAGATACCTAAGGGATTGGAGGCCCTAAAGCACAAAGCATTACCGGAGGATCTATTAAGAGCAAACCCCAATGAATCCCTGGTGGCTGAGGGTTTTGTGAGGTCAGTGATGTAACAGCCAATTTTTTGAGGTCCCTAATCCCTATAGTGCTTTAGAGGGGCTGAAGGCTCTAAGCTACAAAATATAGCAGAGGGATCTGTGAAGAGCAAATCCATGTGAATTCTGCATAACCAAAGGATCCGTGGGAGGAATTCCTAATGAACCATACATCATTACAAATACTTAATCCGTGCATCTATGTCTCAGAGGGATAAAATATTTCAAATTGCATTCTGCAAAATATCGCTTGCGGTGCTGCTTCTTATGTCCAAAGAAGGGACCACAATATTTCACTTTTCTCCATTTGGTCTAGATGTAGTTCATATAAAAGATATTACCAGTTATCCCATTTCTCTGAGAATTTACAAATGCATGTAGTCGCTCCTCCTAGTTTGCACAAATTCAATTGAGTAATTCACTTGTAATGTAGAAAGACCTCATCTCATCCAATGTCAGAGTAACTAACATAAAAATCTGGTTACATCCTGCATTTTACACGTAACTTAAAATTGGTTAAAAACATGGTCAGTCTTTAAAAACAGCCTTTTCTCCACTTGAAGGAGCACATGTCTCCTTAAAGCATATTTTGTTTCTTGACGAGTGCAGCAAAATTTGTTTGAAATGTTGTCTTGTTATTAACAAATATGATTTTCACCCTTACTGTTTTTAATGCTTAGTTATTATTTTTATATTATATTGACAAAACCTGAATTAAATTGTGAATTGGTTCATTCATTGTTGAAACAATGTACTAAAGAAAACCAAATGTGACGTAAGTAGGTAAAAAAGCAGTAAGAAGTAATGAAGTATTATTGAGTTTTCACTAATGTGTGCTGGAACTTAAGAACAATAAAACCACTTTTTGGTCACCTACTCTTTAACTGCATTGGAAACATTTATAGAGCAAGCAACTTTTAGTTATGTAGTTCAGGTACATAATTTTCATTTTACTTTTTAATATATGCTTAACAACATTTTGTGCAAAGAAAGGAAACTAAGTAGTCTTATGGGATAACATACATGTGTTTAGTTTATAAATGATCCTCTTTTTGTATTTTCAAGGTGTTTTTTAAGCGAATTTTGCAGTGGCCATCAATGATGTAGATGTAGATCTTGAGACATTCAAAATGTATATTGCTTTTCTTATTTTTTTTATCCTCAGATATGACTTTAAGAAGTGCAATGCAACCTACGTTGTTAACTGATGACACCGAAGATTATGAACCTTTCAGCAGTGACCAGGAACGCTCTAAGCTGCAGCATGAGGGGAACAGTCAGAATTCATGTGATGAAGGCATTTCTTCAGGTATGAATAAACTTGTTGGTTACCAACTATCCGGCACTATTGCCATATATAAGCCTTGGCCTCCTCCACAATCATTTTCTGTGCTTTCCTATCTTTTGGTGTTTTTTCTCCATACTTTCACATTCATAAACTTCAAATCGTGTAACATTAAACAATATTTTCAGTCTGTGTCTACCTTTTACTCCTGTAGAGTAACATGTTGCTTCAAAAACTGTTAAGCAAATTCTATTTATCTCAATTGGTTTTAGATGATGCATTAATGTTGCCATAATTCAGTTATAAAACATACTATAACTTCTCCTATCTCAATTAGAAAAATTTCTTCATTGTAGCATATTTTTTACACGATGCTCCATCGTTGGACCGTATATCCTTCTTATCATCTTGGTTTCAAATTTTCTTAATGGCTCTTGGTTGGATATTGTCTGTGCCAAAATATCTGCTCCAAATTTGACTACCTGTCTACTCAATGCTTTATATATTAGGTTTTCATTATTCCTAGTAGGTATTATACTTTTAAACTATTTCGGATTTGCAAAGTATGCTTTGTTTTGTGCTTATGTCAGTCATTTAATGTAAAGTCCAGTTTTACTGCATTGTCTGCTAAATTTCCCCCCCAAAATGTTTCTGTTACTTGAAATACATTCTGTCCAATTTCTAAATCCTGTTGTTTCCTTCTCCCTTCTGATATAATCATGCCTTTTTTTTTCTTCTGTATATTAACTCTCAATCCTATTCTTTCTATATTTTCTGTATTTTTTCACAAACTTCTATTATTTTACCTCTGGAATTAGCTACAACAGTGATCTCAATCGCATTAGGACATATATGACTGATCTTGTTTTAGATTTTGCCTCTTTGATCTACCACTCATAACGCATAATGAAAAGCCAATATGAATTATTGTGGTGGATAATCCATCCTTGTCACTATCATCATTATTGTTATTGATTATAGTTATTCTTGACTTTGTTGCTGTCCTCTGCAGCCACCACTTCCTGTGTATCAGCCATTGCCACCATGCAACCGCCCCTTCCACCACCTAGCTTAGGGAATGTGGGCTCAAGTACTCTAAGCCACAAAGATACCTAAGGGATTGGAGGCCCTAAAGCACAAAGCATTACCGGAGGATCTATTAAGAGCAAACCCCAATGAATCCCTGGTGGCTGAGGGTTTTGTGAGGTCAGTGATGTAACAGCTAATTTTTTGAGGTCCCTAAGCCCTATAGTGCTTTTGAGGGGCTGAAGGCTCTAAGCTACAAAATATAGCAGAGGGATCTGTGAAGAGCAAATCCATGTGAATTCTGCATAACCAAAGGATCCGTGGGAGGAATTCCTAATGAACCATACATCATTACAAATACTTAATCCGTGGTAGGTATAGACATGCATCTATGTCTCAGAGGGATAAAATATTTCAAATTGCATTCTGCAAAATATCGCTTGCGGTGCTGCTTCTTATGTCCAAAGAAGGGACCACAATATTTCACTTTTCTCCATTTGGTCTAGATGTAGTTCATATAAAAGATATTACCAGTTATCCCATTTCTCTGAGAATTTACAAATGCATGTAGTCGCTCCTCCTAGTTTGCACAAATTCAATTGAGTAATTCACTTGTAATGTAGAAAGACCTCATCTCATCCAATGTCAGAGTAACTAACATAAAAATCTGGTTACATCCTGCATTTTACACGTAACTTAAAATTGGTTAAAAACATGGTCAGTCTTTAAAAACAGCCTTTTCTCCACTTGAAGGAGCACATGTCTCCTTAAAGCATATTTTGTTTCCTGACGAGTGCAGCAAAATTTGTTTGAAATGTTGTCTTGTTATTAACAAATATGATTTTCACCCTTACTGTTTTTAATGCTTAGTTATTATTTTTATATTATATTGACAAAACCTGAATTAAATTGTGAATTGGTTCATTCATTGTTGAAACAATGTACTAAAGAAAACCAAATGTGACGTAAGTAGGTAAAAAAGCAGTAAGAAGTAATGAAGTATTATTGAGTTTTCACTAATGTGTGCTGGAACTTAAGAACAATAAAACCACTTTTTGGTCACCTACTCTTTAACTGCATTGGAAACATTTATAGAGCATAGTTATGTAGTTCAGGTACATAATTCTCATTTTACTTTTTAATATATGCTTAACAACATTTTGTGCAAAGAAAGGAAACTAAGTAGTCTTATGGGATAACATACATGTGTTTAGTTTATAAATGATCCTCTTTTTGTATTTTCCAGGTGTTTTTTAAGCGAATTTTGCAGTGGCCATCAATGATGTAGATGTAGTTCTTGAGACATTCAAAATGTATATTGCTTTTCTTATTTTTTTTATCCTCAGATATGACTTTAAGAAGTGCAATGCAACCTACGTTGTTAACTGATGACACCAAAGATTATGAACCTTTCAGCAGGGAGCAGGAAAGCTCTAAGCTGCAGCATGATGGGAACAGTCAGAATTCATGTGATGCAGGCATTTCTTCAGGTATGAATAAAACTTGTTGGTTACCAACTATCCGGCACTATTGCCCTATATGAGCGTTGGCCTCCTCCACAATCATTTTCTGTGCTTTCCTATCTTTTATTGTTTTTTCTCCATACTTTCACATTCATAAACTTCAAATCGTGTAACATTAAACAATATTTTCAGTCTGTGTCTACTTTTTATTCCTGTAGAGTAACATGTTGCTTCAAAAACTGTTAAGCAAATTCTATTTATCTCAATTGGTTTTAGATGATGCATTAATGTTGCCATAATTTAGTTATCAAACATACTATAACTTCTGCTATCTGAATTAGAAAAATTTCTTCATTGTAGCATATTTTTTACACGATGCTCCATCGTTGGACCGTATATCCTTCTTATCATCTTGATTTCAAATTTTCTTAATGGCTCTTGGTTGGATATTGTCTGTGCCGAAGTATCTGCTCGAAATTTGACTACCTGTCTACTCAATGCTTGATATATTCGGTTTTCATTATTCCTAGTAGGTATTATACTTTTAAGCTATTTTGGATTTACAAAGTATGCTTTGTTTTGTGCTTCTGTCAGTCATTTAATGTAAAGTCCATTTTGACTGCATTGTCTGCTAAATTTCCCCCGCAAAATGTTTGTGTTCTTAAAAATACATTCTGACCAATTTCTAAATCCTGTTGTTTCCTTCTCCCTTCAGATATAATCATGCTTTTTTTTTTTCTTCTGTATATTAACTCTCAAATCTATATTTTTCTGTAATTTTTCACAACCTTCTATTATTTTACCTCTAGAGTTAGCTACAATAGTGATTTCATTCGCATAAGGACATATATGACTGATCTTGTTATAGATTTTGCCTCTCTGATCTACCACTCATAACGCGTGATGAAAAGCCAATATGAATAATTGTGGTGGATAATCCATCCATGTCACCATCATCATTATTGTTATTGTTATTAATTATAGTTATTTTTGACTTTGTTGCTGTCCTCTGCAGCCACCCCATCCACTGCATCTGCCACTGCCAACAGAAAACCCCCCCTTCCACCACCTAAGCTTAGGGAATGTGGGCTCAAGTACTCTAAGCCACAAAGATACCTAAGGGATTGGAGGCCCTAAGGCACAAAGCATTACCGGAGGATCTATTAAGAGCAAACTCCAATGACTCCCTGGTGGCTGAGGGTTTTGTGAGGTCAGTGATGTAACAGCCAATTTTTTGAGGTCCCTAAGCCGTATAGTGATTTTGAGGAACTGAAGGCTCTAAGCCACAAAATATAGCAGAGAGATCTGTGAAGAGCAAATCACTGTGAAATCCATGGGAGGAATTCCTAATGAACCATACATCATTATAAATACTTTATCCGTGGTAGGCATAGCCCCGATGCGACATTGAAAAGGTGATGCATCTAGGTCTCAGAGGGATAAAAATATTTCAAGTTGCATTCTGCTAAATATCCGTTGAGGTGCTGATTCTTATGACCAAAGGAGGGAACAGAATATTTGACTTTTCTCCATTTGGTCTAAATGTAATTCATATAAAAGATATTACCAGGTATCCCATTTCTCTGAGAATTTACAAATGCATGTAGTCGCTCCTCCTAGTTTGTACAAATTCAATTTAGTAATTCACTTTTAAATGTAGAAAGACATAATGTCATCTAATATCAGAGATACTAACATAAAATCTGCTTACATCCTCCATTCTTCACATAATTTCAAATTGGTTAGAAACTTGGTTAGTCTTTAAAAACACCTTTTGCTCCACTTGAAGGAACACATGACTCCTTAAAGCATATTTCTTTTCTTGACTGGTGCAGCAAAAAGTGTTTTAAATGTTATCTTGTTATTAACAAATACGATTTTCACCCTTACTGTGTTAAATGCTTAATTATTATTTTTATATTATATTCACAAAACCTGAAGTAAATTGTGAATTGGTCTATTCACATTTGAAAAAATGTAGTAAAGAAAACCAAACGTGATGTAAGTAGGAAAAAAGGCAGTAAGAAATAATGAAGTATTATTAAATTTTCACTCATGTGTGCTTGAACTTAAGAACAATAACACAACTTTTTGGTCACCTACTCCTTAACTGCATTGTAAACATTTATAGAGCAAGCAGCTTTTAGTTATGTAGATCAGGTGCAGAATTTTCATTTTACTTTTTAATACACGCTTAACACCATTCTGAGCAATGAAAGGAAACTAAGTAGTCTTATGGGATAACAATATACATGTGTTTGTAATTTAGTTTATAAATGATCCTCACTTTGTATTTTCCATGTCTTTTTTATGCAAATTTTGCTGTGGCAATCAATGATGTAGATGTTGATTTATAGACATTCGAAATGTATATTACTTTTCTCTTTTTTTTTTTTTTTCCCCTTCAGATATGACTGAAAGTTCTGGGATGAAACCTACGTGGCTAACAGATGACACCGAAGATTATGAAGCTTTCAGCAGGGAGCAGGAAAGCTCTAAGGTGCAGCATGTTGGGAGCAGATGGAATTCATGTGATGAAGGTACTTCTTCAGTTATGAATAAAACTTGTTGCTTACCAACTATCCGGCACTAATGCCCTATATGAGCCTTGGCCTCCTTCACAATCATTTTCCGTGCTTTCCTATCTTTTAATGTTTTCTCTCCATACTTTCACATTCATAAACCTCAATCGTCTATCATTAAACAATATTTTCATTCTGTGTCTTCCTTTTATTCCTGTAGAGTTGGTTCAAAAACTGTTAAGCAAATTCTATTCATCTCAATCGGTTTTAGATGATGCATTATTGTTACCATAATTCAGTTATAAAACATACTATAACTTCTGCTATCTCAATTAGAATAATTTCTTCATTGTAGCACATTTTTTTACACCATGCTCCAATCCTGGACCGTATATCCTTCTTATCATCTTGATTTCAAATTTTCTTAATGCCTCTTGGTTGGATATTGTCTGTGCCAAAGTATCTGCTCCAAATTTGACTACCTGTCTACTCAATGCTCTATATATTAGGTTTTCATTATTCCTAGTAGGTATTATACTTTTAAACTATTTCGGATTTGCAAAGTATGCTTTGTTTTGTGCTTATGTCAGTCATTTAATGTAAAGTCCTGTTTGACTGCATTGTCTGCTAAATTTCCCCCCCAAAATGTTTCTGTTACTTGAAATACATTCTGTCCAATTTCTAAATCCTGTTGTTTCCTTCTCCCTTCTGATATAATCATGCCTTTTTTTTTTCTTCTGTATATTAACTCTCAATCCTATTCTTTCTATATTTTCTGTATTTTTTCACAAACTTCTATTATTTTACCTCTGGAATTAGCTACAACAGTGATCTCAATCGCATTAGGACATATATGACTGATCTTGTTTTAGATTTTGCCTCTTTGATCTACCACTCATAACGCATAATGAAAAGCCAATATGAATTATTGTGGTGGATAATCCATCCTTGTCACTATCATCATTATTGTTATTGATTATAGTTATTCTTGACTTTGTTGCTGTGCTCTGCAGCCACCACTTCCTGTGCATCAGCCATTGCCACCATGCAACCGCCCCTTCCACCACCTAAGCTTAGGGAATGTGGGCTCAAGTACTCTAAGCCACAAAGATACCTAAGGGATTGGAGGCCCTAAGGCACAAAGCATTACCAGAGTTTCTATTAAGAGCAAACTCCAATGAATCCCTGGTGGCTGAGGGTTTTTTTGAGGTCAATTGTTTGAAATGTTGTCTTGTTATTAACAAATATGATTTCTACCCTTACTGTTTTTAATGCTTAGTTATTATTTTTATATTATATTGACAAAACGTGAAATAAATTGTGAATTGGTCAATTCATTGTTGAAAAAATGTACTAAAGAAAAACAAATGTGACGTAAGTGGTTAAAAAAGCAGTAAGAAATAATGAAGTATAATTAAGTTTTCACTAATGTGTGCTGGAACTTAAGAACAATAAAACCACTTTTTGGTCACCTACTCTTTAACTGCATTGGAAACATTTATAGAGCAAGCAACTTTTAGTTATGTAGTTCAGGTACATAATTTTCATTTTACTTTTTAATATATGCTTAACAACATTTTGTGCAAAGAAAGGAAACTAAGTAGTCTTATGGGATAACATACATGTGTTTACTTTATAAATGATCCTCTTTTTGTATTTTCCAGGTGTTTTTTAATCGAATTTTGCAGTGGCCATCAATGATGTAGATGTAGATCTTGAGACATTCAAAATGTATATTGCTTTTGTTATTTATTTTATCCTCAGATATGACTTTAAGAACTGCAATGCAACCTATGTTGCTAACTGATGACACCAACGATTATGAACCTTTCAGCAGGGAGCAGGAAAGCTCTAAGCTGCAGCATGGTGGGAGCAGTCAGAATTCATGTGATGAAGGCATTTCTTCAGGTATGAATAAAACTTGTTGCTTACCAACTATCCGGCACTATTGCCCTATATGGGCCTTGGCCTCCTTCACAATCATTTTCCATGCTTTCCTATCTTTTGGGGCTTTTTCTCCATACTTTCTCATTCATAAACTTCAAATCGTGTAACATTAAACAATAGTTTCATTCTGTGTCTACCTTTTATTCCTGTAGAGTAACATGTTGCTTCAAAAACTGTTAAGCAAATTCTATTCATCTCTATTTGTTTGTGATGATGCATTATTCTTGCCATAGTTCAGGTATAAAACGTACTATAGAATCTCCTATCTCAATTAGAATACTTTTTTCACTGTCACATATTTTTTACACCATGCTCCATTGCTGGACCATATATCCTTCTTATCATCTTGATTTCAAATTTTCTTAATGGCTCTTGGTTGGATATTTTCTGTGCGGAAGTATGAGCCCCAAATTTGACTACCTGTCTACTCAATGCTTTATATATTAGGTTTTCATAATTCCTAGTTAGTATTATACTTTTTAACTATTTTGGATCTGTAAAGTATGCTTTATTTTGTGCTTATGTCAGTTTTTTATTGTAAAGTCCATTTTGACTGCATTGTCTGCTATATTTCCCTTCTAACATTTTTCTGTTCCTTGAAATACATTCTGACTAATTTCTAAATCCTGTTGTTTCCTTCTCCCTTCTGATATAATCATGCTTTTTTTTTTCTTCTGTATATTAACTCTCAATCCTATTCTTTCTATATTTTTCTGTAATTTTTCACAAACTTTTATTATTATACCTCTAGAATTAGCAACAATAGTGATGTCATTCGCATAAGGACATATATGACTGATTTTGTTATAGATTTTGCCTCTCTGATCTACCACTCATAACGCGTAATGAAAAGCCAATATGAATAATTCTGGTGGATAGTCCATCCTTGTCACCATCATCATTATTGTTATTGTTATTAATTATAGTTATTCTTGACTTTGTTGCTGTCCTCTGCAGCCACCACTTCCACTGCATCTGCCACTGCCACCACGCAACCGCCCCTTCCACCACCTAAGCTTAGGGAATGTGGGCTCAAGTACTCTAAGCCACAAAGATCCTAAGGGGTTAGAGGCCCTAAGGTACCAAGCATTACCGAAGGAATTATAGTGCTTTGGAGGGGCTGAAGGCTCTAAGCTACAAAATATAGCAGAGGGATCTGTGAAGAGCAAATCCCTGTGAATTCTGCAAAACAAAAGGATCTGTGGGAGGAATTCCTAATGAACCATACATCATTACAAATACTTAATCCGTGGTAGGTATAGACATGCATCTATGTCTCAGAGGGATAAAAATATTTCAAATTGCATTCTGTAAACTATCGCTTGAAGTGCTGCTTCTTATGTCCAAGGAGGGAACAGAATATTTGAATTTTCTCCATTTGGTGTAAATGTAGTTCATATAAAAGATATTACCAGTTATCCCATTTCTCTGAGAATTTACTAATGTATGTAGTCGCTCCTACTAGTTTGTACAATTTCAATTGAGTAATTCACTTGTAATGTAGAAAGACCTCATCTCATCCAATGTCAGAGTAACTAACATAAAAATCTGGTTACATCCTGCATTCTACATTTAAATTAAAATTGGTTAAAAACATGGTCAGTCTTTAAAAACACCTTTTTCTCCACTTGAAGGAGCACATGACTCCTTAAAGCGTATTTTGTTTCCTGACTAGTGCAGCAAAAATTGTTTGAAATGTTGTCTTGTTATTAACAAATATGATTTCTACCCTTACTGTTTTTAATGCTTAGTTATTATTTTTATATTGTATTGACAAAACGTGAATTAAATTGTGAATTGGTCAATTCATTGTTGAAAAAATGTACTAAAGAAAAACAAATGTGACGTAAGTAGGTAAAAAAGCAGTAAGAAATAATGAAGAATTATTAAGTTTTCACTAATGTGTGCTGGAACTTAAGAACAATAAAACCAATTTTTGGTCACCTACTCTTTAACTGAATTGGAAACATTTATAGAGCAAGCAACTTTTAGTTATGTAGTTCAGGTACATAATTTTCATTTTACTTTTTAATATATGCTTAACAACATTTTGTGCAAAGAAAGGAAACTAAGTAGTCTTAGTCTTGTGTTTAGTTTATAAATGATCCTCTTTTTGTATTTTCCAGGTGTTTTTTAAGCGAATTTTGCAGTGGCCATCAATGATGTAGATGTAGATCTTGAGACATTCAAAATGTATATTGTTTTTCTTATTTATTTTATCCTCAGATATGACTTTAAGAACTGCAATGCAACCTATGTTGCTAACTGATGACACCAACGATTATAAACCTTTCAGCAGGGAGCAGGAAAGCTCTAAGCTGCAGCATGGTGGGAGCAGTCAGAATTCATGTGATGAAGGCATTTCTTCAGGTATGAATAAAACTTGTTGCTTACCAACTATCCGGCACTATAGCCCTATATGAGCCTTGGCCTCCTTCACAATCATTTTCCATGCTTTCCTATCTTTTGGTGTTTGTTCTCCATACTTTCACATTCATAAACTTCAAATCTTGTAACATTAAACAATACTTTCATTCTGTGTCTACCTTTTATTCCTGTAGAGTAACATGTTGCTTCAAAAACTGTTAAGCAAATTCTATTCATCTCTATTGGTTTTATATGATGCATTATTCTTGCCATAATTCAGTTATAAAACATACTATAGCATCTCCTATCTCAATTAGAATAATTTTTTCATTGCCACATATTTTTTACACCATGCTCCATTGCGGGACCATATATCCTTCTTACCATCTTGATTTCAAATTTTCTTAAAGCCTCTTGGTAGGATATTGTCTCTGCCAAAGTATCTACCCCAAATGTGACTGCCTGTCAATTCAGTGCTTTATATATCAGTTTTAATGCTTCTTAGTAAGTATTTTACTTTTTTACAATTTGAGGTTCTGAAAGTGCGCTTTATTCCATGCTTATATCCTGTCTGTTATATTAGTGCTGATTTTGGCCACTTTATCAATTATGTTTCCGAGATGAAATGTTTCTGTTTCTTTAAAGTCCTTCTGACCAATTTTGGAAACCTGTTGTTTCCGTTCTTATATATATATATATATTTTTTTTGTGTACATTAGCTGTTAGTTCTATTGTTTCTACTCTTTCCTGTAATTTTTTAAAAAATGGTGTATTATTTTCCCTCTAGATCTAGCTACAATAGCGATGTCAGTATCATAAGCACATATCTGACTCATCTTGTTAAAGATGGGGCTTCTCTATCTGCCACATCTAGGTATCATTCAAAGCCAATTTGAATAATATAGTAGTAGATTATCCATCTCATCATCATCATCGTTATTTTTATGGTTTTTAATTATAGTTGTTCTTATCCATGTTACTTTGACCACTGCTGCTGCCACTGCCACCGTTACTGCCACTGTCAATATCACCGCTAGCGATAAACTCCCAACCACAATAGAAGGCTGAAAATTGATTTTTCCAGCACTAAACATATTTAAGAACAACATTTACTATAATGCGAAGGAATCAATGTACAAATGTTTTAAAGCATTTGTTCATTTATATTTTTCATTTTTTCAACTTATCATGCAGTGATGTCATTACTGTTTTACTTTTTTTTTTAAGGTAATATATGTCATAACTCAGGCCTCATGGGAACATTTCCTGTTCTGTTTGTCTCAGTGTGTGTTGTTAACATTCACATTTTTAACATTGTGAAACTACATATGAAAACATCTGAAACAGAATAAAAGAAAAACACATAAAATAAACACAGATTATAGATGACGTAATTAACACTGTGAACGCTAGTCTCAGGGGATGTGGTCTCAAGGACATAAGCTGCAAAGCCTAGCCAGAGGATTGGAGACCCTGAGCCGCAAAGCGTAGTCGTGAAGAACAGCTGCGAGCTATGTGAAGTCAGTGATTTAACAGCCAATGGTTGAAGGCCCTAAGCCATAAAGTATTGGTGAGGGGTTGAAGGCTCTAAGCCACATGATATATCCAAGGGTTCTGTGAAGAACAAATCCCAATGAATTTTGCATAGCCGGGGAATCTGTGGGAGCAAATCCTAATGACCAAACAGTATTACAAATACTATATGCTCTTACCTTTCTTTGTGGTGGTAGACATAGATAGTCCTGTGTCTGCATTCTAAAAGTTATGTCTAAATGTCTCCCAGGAATATGGACACTTTAAAATGTGTTACTCAAATATCCCTTGAAGTGCTGCTTCTTCTTTCCAATGGAGGGAATAAAATATTTAACTGTTCTCCATTTGGTTTCAATGTTCTTCATATTAACAGATATTCCCAGGCATCCCATTTCTCTAAGGTTTTTGAAGTGCATGTATCTGTTCCTCCTAGTTGGCACAAATGCAATAGAGTAATTCATTTTTAAGTGTAGAAAGCCCTCATCTCATCCAATGTTTCATATGCGTTCCACCAGTTGCCAATGATGATTACACCAGGCAATATCCATATATTATCTCTCTGTGTCTCTCTCTTTCTCCCTGTCTCTCTCTCTCTCTCTCTCTCTCTCTCTCTCTCTCTCTCTCTCTCTCTCTCTCTCTCTCTCTCTCTCTCTCTCTCTACCTCTTATATATATATATATATGTATATGTATATAATTTTATAATGTCACAGAAAATTACATAAAGATCTGCTTACTATCTACAGTCTTCACATAACTTCAAATTTGTTGAAAACTTGGTCAATTTTTAAAAGCATATTTTGCACTACTCGGAGGAGCAGATGCCTCCCTAAAATATGTTCTGTTGTTGACTAGTGGAACAGAAAGTGTTTCAAAGTTTGACTAGTTTTTAACTAATATGAATATCATACTTACTATTTTAAAGCTTAGTTAGAATTTTTAATTTTATATTCACAAACCTGACTTAAATTGTTAATTGGTTCATTCATATTTGCACAAATGTTGTTATTCAGCTGTTAATTTTCACCAATGTATTAAAGAAAATCAAATGTGCTGTAAGTACTTAAAAAAGCAGTTAAAAGCACTGATGTATTATTAAATTTGCACTAATGTGTGTTGGAACTTAGGAACAAGAACACCACTTTTTGGTCACCTACTCTTTAACTATATTGAAAACTTTATAGAGCAAGCAACTTCTAATTATGTAGTACAGTTGCAAACTTCTCATATTGCTTTTTAATATTGGCTCAACATCATTTTGAGCAATAAAAGAAAACTAGGTAGTCTTAAGGGATAACAATTTCCATGCGATTGTAATTTGGTTTGTAAATGATCCACTTTGTGTATTTTCCAGGTCTGTTTTAATCGAACGTTGCTTTGGCCATCAATTATGTAGATGTTGATTTACAGATAAAAAAATTAAATGTAATTTTTTTTTTTTTTTTTTTTTTTTTTTTTTTTCTCCCTCAGATACTATTGAAAGAAATCCAATACAATTTGAGCTTGTAATTGAAGACACTCAAGAGTATGAATCTTTGATCAGGGAGCTGGAAAGCCCTAAGCTGCAGCATGATGGGAGCAGTCAGAATTCATCTGATGAAGGCATTTCTTCAGGTATGAATAAAACTTGTTGATTACTTACTATCCGGCACTATTGCCTTGGCCTCCTTCACAATCATTTTCCATGCTTTCCTATCTTTCCTATCTCCATCCTTTCACATTCATAAACTTCAAATCGTCTATCATTAAACAATATTTTCATTCTCTGTCTTCCTATTTTTCCTGTACAGTAAAATCTTGTTTCAAATACTGTTAAACACATTCTATTCATCTCCATTGGTTTTAGTTGATGCTTTATTCTTGCTGTAATTAAGTTATAAAACATACTATAGTTTCTCCTATCATAATTAGAATAATTTCTTCATTGAAGCATATTTTTTACACCAAGCTCCACTGCAGGACCATATATGCTTATTATCATCTTAAATTCAAATTTTCCTAATGCCTCTTGTTGGGATATTGTCTGTGCCGAAGTATCTGCCCCAAATGTGACTGTCTGTCTACTCAATGCTTTATATATCAGGTTTTCATGCTTCCTAGTAAGTATTTTACTCTAACAATTTTAAGTTTTCAAAGTGTCCTTTATTCCGTGCTCATATCCTGTCACTTATATTAATACTCATTTTGGCCTCATCATCAATTATGTTTCCGAGATAAAATGTTTCTGTTCCTTTAATTTCATTCTGACCAATTTCGAAATCCTGTTGTTTAACTCTCAGTTCTATTGTTTCTACTCTTTCCTGTCATTTTTAAAAAAAATTCTATTATTTTCTCTCTAGATGTATATACAATAGTAATGTCATTATCATAAGCACATATCTGACTCATCTTGTTAAAGATGGTGCCCCTTTATCTACCACATCTATGGCATGATATAAAGCCAATTTGAATAATGTAGTAGATTATCCATCTCCTTGTTATCATCATCAATATTTTTATGGATTTTAATTACAGTTGTTCTCGTCCATGTTACTGTGACCACTGCTGCCGTTACTGCCAACATTATTGCCACTGTCAATGGCACTGATACCGATAAACTCCCAACCACAATGGAAGGCTGAAAATTGATTTTTCCATCATTAAACATATTTAAGAACAACGTTTACTACAATGTGAAAGATACAATCTACAAATCTTTTAAAGCATTTGTTCATTTATTTTTTTCAAATTATCATGCACTGATGTCATTACAGTTTCCCTGTTTTTTTTTGTTTTTTTTTTAATGCAATGTATGTCATATCTCAGACCTCATGGGAACATTTCCTGTTCTATCTTTGTATCGGTGTGTTGCCAACATTCACATTTTGAACATTGTAAAAATGCAAATGAAAACATCTGAAACAGAATAAAAGAAACTCACTTATAATAGACACAGATTGTAGATGATGTCATTAATAATGTGAGTGCTAAGCTCAGGGGATGTGGTCTCAAGGACATAAGCCGCAAAGCCTAGCCAAGGGATTGGAGGGCCTAAGTTATAAAGCATAGTTGTGGAATCTGTGAAAAACAGCTTAGGGCTTTGTGAAGTCAGTGTTTTAACAGCCAATGGTTTGAGGGCCCTAAGCCATAAAGGTTTGGTGAGGGGTTGAAGACTTTAAGCCACATGGTATATCTGAGGGATCCGTGAAGAACAAATCCCATTGAATTTTGCATAGCCGAGGAATCTGTGGGAGGAAATCCTAATGACCATATGTTATTACAAGTACTATATCCTCTTACCTTTCTTTGCGGCGGTAGATATAGCCCTATTGCTGCGTTCTAAAAGTTTTGTCTAGATGTCTCCCAGGGATATAGACACTTTAAAATGTGTTACTCAAATATCCCTTGAAGTGCTGCTTCTTCTTTCCAATGGAGGGAATAAAATATTTAACTGTTCTCCATTTGGTTTCAATGTTCTTCATATTAACAGATATTCCCAGGCATCCCATTTCTCTAAGGTTTTTGAAGTGCATGTATCTGTTCCTCCTAGTTGGCACAAATGCAATAGAGTAATTCAATTTTAAATGTAGAAAGCCTTCGTCTCATCCAATATTTTATACGCATTCCCTAGTTTCCAATGATGATTACACCAGGCAACATCCATATGTGCTCGCTCTCTCTCTCTCTCTCTCTCTCTCTCTCTCTCTCTCTCTCTCTCTCTCTCTCTCTCTCTCTCTCTCTCTCTCTCTCTCTCTCTCTCTCTCTCTCTCTCTCTCTCTCTCTCTCTCTCTCTCTCTCTGCCTCTCCCTCTCTCTCTCCCTCTCTGTCTCTACCTCTCATATATATATTTATAATTTTATGTCACAGAATATCACATACAGATCTGCTTATATTTTTTTTTAATTTATTATAGTCGCTTCAACAATGACCGTCATATCGCGACTGAACACTTGAGTTGTACAATGAAGTAGAATTACATAATGTTACATTAAATCTTACAGTGGTTAATTAACAATAACAAACTTGGCAACAATTTAAATATCATTAATAATTTTGCGCATTTTCATGAAGTTGATGACTTTCCTGCGGCAATGTTGGTCACCCAAGGCCAGCTGTAGGTTTCCAGGAACTCCACAGTTAAGTCGCTCAGCAATATATCTTGGGCAACTGTGATCAGATGATGAACGGTGAGAGCAGAGTTACATAAAGTACATGTAGGAGCAGGTTCAAGAGATAGGAGGTAGGAATGGGTTAGCGCAGTGTGACCAATGTATAGTCGAGTTACTAGTATCTGGTCTCGCCGGGTAAGAGTCGTAATAGACGTAGCCAGATTAGGTACTGGGCAGGCATCATGTAGTTTACTGGTGGATGTTGTAGTCCAGTCTGTCTTCCTCTACTGTAGGATACTGCATCTTAGATGTGCTAAGTAGTCTTCATGAGGAAGCTTGAGATCTGGTAAAGCACATGGGTGCTTTGTAGCTTCCTTAGCGGCAGTGTCAGCAAGATCGTTACCTGGTATATTACGGTGAGATGGTATCCATGCAAAGATGAGTTCTTTGCCAGATGATATTAAGTCATTGTAAAATAGGTGAATCTCATTTACCAAAGTATGGCAAAGAGATCGCTGCTGTAGGGCCATTAGGGCACTTAGGGAATCAGTGAAAATAATGTAGGAGTTCAAGTCTTTGTTCTTTGATATATAGTTTAGGGCAAAGCGGATGGCAAAAAGTTTGCAAGAGAAAACGGTGAGAGCTTGTGGCAGACTATAGAGCATGGTGTAATTAGATACAACCACTGCGCAGCCATTATTGTTGTCACATCGTGAACCATAGGTGTAAATTGGCTCATAGTTGGGGTATGTTTCATGCATTTCTTTGAATTAACTGGCGTAGAAAGTTCTTTGGGTGCCATTTTTAGCATATTTTGTGAGAGTGGTGTCGATTACAGGAGTTTTAAGCCTCCATGATATAACATTTATGCTGAAGGTATGGGGAATCAGTGAGGTAATTGTCAATTTAAACTCTTCGTTGTACATAGCTATTCTTTGATAGAAGGTTTGTAGCGGGTACCGTTTAGAGTGGACATTGTCGTATGGTGAAATATGAGAGTCTGAACCAGAGCCAGCTCTGATAGAAGTCTTGATGGCATAGGACAGACTTAAGGTTTTACGTCAGAGAGAAAGAGGTGGTTCGCCAGCAGCAATTTGCAGGCTCTCTATAGGACTGGTATGGAAAGCTCCAAGTGCAATCCTCAGAGCTGAATTCTGAATGATGTCGAGCGTTTTAAGACTAGAATGACTAGTGGAGATAATTACAACAGAATCGTAGTCCAATTTGGATAGGATTGTCATTTTGTATGTGCGAAGTAGAACAGTGAGATCGGCTCCCCATGTTTTGGCAGATAAAGCTTTTAAAAGGTTCAGGCGCCGAATACAATCAGCTTTGCGGAGCTTAATATGATGGATCCAGGTCAGTTAGCGGTCAAAGCACATACCCAATATTCTGATTGTGTTTACTACTGGGAGATGATAGCTGGATATGTGTAGTACAGGGTTTGGGTAGGTTTCCTCCCCCTAGAGAAAACAATACTTTGACATTTTTCTGGAGAAAAATTAAGGCCGGTGATTTAAC